>JAYESD010000006.1:34502334-35102334 GCA_036927565.1 Tuctoria greenei | reverse complement strand
CGAAACCTATCCCCCTGGCGTTGTCCATAGACAACGCCTGCTCGAGCCTCAGGCAGGTCCAGCTCGCCTTCGACCATGAGAGCAAAGCTTTGGAGGAGGAGCGCAACACCTTGAGACGTTGGCGCAACAGACTCCATTTTGAAACCAAGCTTGCTCAGATGAGGCTAGCTGACCAGAAGGAATGGATAAAGGGGGAGAAGGCCCGATTAGAGTACTGGGACAAGTTGATGGAGGAGAAGGAGGGCGCCATCCGGGCGCTCGATGCTAACTCCAGGGAAATTCTGGAGCAAGCCAAAGAGAGATGTGACACTGCTGACAAGCATTATGAAAAGCTTGCAGAGTTGAATGAAACTCTCATGAAGCATCGAGCGGACCTGGAGGAGAGGGAGGAAAATCTCCTAAGGCAGCAGGAGGATGTAGTGAGGAGGGAAGCGGAGGTCACCCAGAAGTTGGCTCTGGGTGAGAAAAATTTTGCGGATCTCAGCAAAAAGCTGGATCAATGGAAGGAGGAAGAGAGGAAGAAGAGCTAGAAGGTGGGGCAACATCTCTCGAAAAGAGAGTCTGAAATTGCCGCTAGGGAGGATAAAGTCAAGGGAAGGGAGAAAGACCTTGTTGAGAGGCGGAACCACATCCACCTCCGGGAGACGGAGCTGGCCGACCAGGAGAAGAAGGTTGCTGAAGTCAAGCAGCAACATGCTAAGTTGGCTGAGCGACTTGCCTGTGAAGGTTCGGAGCTTGCGGCCGCCTGGAGGTCACTGGAAGAGCTGCAGAGCCTGAAGGAGACCGAAGCTATTCAAGTATGTTACTTCCTTGGACGGGCAAATGACACGCTGACGCCGCTGCGTTTTAGTCCAGTACGTCCAGACAACCTGGAGATGGATCTAGACCGAGCGCTGGTGGCCCTCAACGGTGCTGGTGGCAAACTTGATGCGATGGGCGACGTCATCGCGGATCAGCTGGAGACGTAGGGGAAAACTCTGGCTATAAACGCCGCAGAATATGTGCTGACGTGTTACGTAAGCCGAGATCCCAAATTCCCACTGGACCCGATGCTCGAAGGTCCCGTCGCTGAGGAGGAAGATGCCGCCAACGCCAACGTCCAAGAGGTTGCCCAAAAAGTAGCTTCGTTCTTCTGCAGGTCTTAGGTCTTCCAGTAGCTTGGACTTTTCTCCTTTTGTACCTAGTAATCTCAATTTTGTAATCCAGTTCTTCTGATTAATGAAATCCTCCTTTTTGCCTTGAATTTCACTTTGTCTTCAATATACTATGTCGTATCTTGTTGGCCCCCTGGTACATGTGTATAGTTGAGATGTGTACATGTACCAAAGGTTATGACAGTATATTGAAGTCTTCAATTTTGAAACGTCGAAGACGGGCCCCTGAAATTGTCGGAGCTTGGTAGCTCCGGCGTCAACATATTAGATGTTGATGGTGGACCTATCTTGGGAGATGTCAGAGCTTAGTAGCTCCAGTGTTGTCCATCATCACTATGAATTTTTGCTTTTCCTGCACATTAAAGGCAAGAGAAAAAGTAAAATTCGTCCTCTTATCTATAAATTGGTTGTGGCTTATTGTTCTTATTTGAACTTTGAGCCCGAAGAAACTCAGCATGATAACAAGCATTTTGATATAATCTTTTTGGATGTATGTGCCTTTTTAGTACTCACCCTACTAAGGCCCGCCGGGGTGTAGGTAGAGCGGTGTACTTAGGGTGCTGGACGAGGCTAAGTTGAAGCACACTCCGGACCTAGGTTGGCTTGGTGTTCAGGCAAGTAGACTATGTGGCGGTGTTAAGATCCAAAAAGACTATCAATAAGGCTTGTAATGCATGTGAGTTACTTGGAACAAAATTCAAAAAGATTTGCACAACTTCATTATAGACAAGCAGGGTAAAAATAATTTATCATATTGAGCCTTGTACAAAAAGTAAATGCATGTGGAGTCTGCCTTCACACAACAATGCTTTTCATTATAGGTCTGGATTACAGGGGAGACAAGGACACACTTAGGGTGCTGGACTAAGCTAAATGTGCTATACATCTTGTGCTAACCCAGAGCAAGTAGTTACACTTTTAGTACTGTGACTGTGTCAAGTGTTACTTGAACTTTCCAGACCCTCCCGGAGGGGTCCGGATGTTCTCCCGAAGGACTTGCTTGACTCTGTATAATGACTCCATAACATGCATTGTGTGTAATTACAGACTCACCTCTATGATTCTAAGCATAAAACTTATGGAGGTGCTCGATGTTCCAAGGATTAGGGAGTGGGATCGCATCCTCAGTTGCCAAGTGAACGCAGCCTGGTCCGGATACTTTAATGACTCGAAAAGGACCCTCCCAGCTGGGGAAAAGTTTGTTCATCCCTTCACGAGTTATTATCTTCCAGAGCACCAGGTCACCTTCTTCGAGCTGTCGGTCACGCACGTGCCTTTGATGGTAGCGCTGGAGCGCTTGGCGATAACGTGCATTTCAAACAGCTGCTCGGCACCTTCCCTCGTCGACGAGGTCAAGGTCTTCACGCTGGAGCTGGTCCTGCGTGGCTTCATCGAAGGTCCGAATCCGGAGGGACTCTAAGGTGATCTCTGGAGGAAGGACTGTTTCGACTCCGTACACCAGGAAAAATGGAGTCTCCCCAGTTGACCGATTAGGTGTTGTCCTATTCGCCCAAAGTGTGGATGGAAGCTCTTCAATCCAGTTAGCTCCATGCTTTTTCAAGCGCTCATATGTGCGCGTCTTGAGTCCTTTTAAGATTTCTGCATTTGCTCTCTTGGCTTGGCCATTTCTTGCTGGATGAGGTACTGAAGCATAGCTAAGTTGAATGCCAATGTCTTCGCAATATTCTTGGAATGCAGCACTTGTGAATTGGGTTCCATTGTTAGTTATGACTTTGTTTGGAACTCCAAATCTACAAATAATGGACTTCAAGAACTTGATTGCTGATTGTTTGTTGATTGTTACTACTGGAGTTGCTCCTGGCCACTTGGTGAACTTGTCAATGGCGACATATAGGAACCTATAACCTCCGACGGCTTTTGGGAAAGGTCCCAAGATGTCCATGCCCCACACAGCGAATGGCCATGTAGAAGGTATCATCTATAGTGATTGCGCCGGTGTGTGAATCTGTTTTGCATGGACCTGACATGCTTCACATTTTTTCACCAGCTCAACTGCATCCTGGAGTGTTGTAGGCCAGTAAAAACCATGCTGGAAGGCTTTACCGACCAGCGTGCGAGAAGATGCGTGGTTCCCGCACTCACCTCCATGGATTTCCGCGAGGAGGTCGCGACCTTCTTCCCTTGCAATGCACCACATTAGGATGCCATTGGCACCGCGTCGGTAGAGATCCCCTTCTACCAACGTATATCTTTTAGCCAATCTAACAATCCGGTCAGCGGATACACTGTCTTCAGGAAGGATATTGTCTTTCAAGTAGCTCCGAATCTCCGAGATCCATGCATCGGAGCTAACTTGAGCTTCTCATTCTTGCGTGCTTGGTTGCTCGGAGCTTCCGACAGCACCTGCAACCCTTGGTGAATGCCATGGTAACAGGGCCACTGGGACCGCCAGCTTCGAGGTGCCGGTCTCACCCCCTTCGCTTAGCTCGGCAGGCTGAGCTGTTGGCTTTGACAACCTCCGAACGAAGATTCCGTCAGGAGCCGGAGCTCCAGTTGAGGCTTTCATCAAGAGTTCATCAGCTTCGGAGTTATGAAGGCGTTGAACATGATGGAGGTCCAGGATTTCGAAGTCCTTCTAAAGCCTCTGGACTTCAAGGAGATAAGCAGCTAATTGAAAATTATTACAGGAGCATTCACCTTTCACTTGCTTGATGATGAGCTGTGAATCTCCCTTCATCAACAGCTGTTTGACACCATAAGATAGTGCCACCTTGAGTCCATAGATGAGGGCTTCATACTCCGCCATATTGTTGGTTGCCTTAAAATCAAGGTGTACCATATACTTGACCTTCTCTCCGGTCGGAGCTAGGAGAAGGACTCCAACTCCGGCCCCCCTGCTTCTGCACGGTGCCGTCAAAATAAAGGGTCCAGTGAGGCTCAGTGAATACCAGAGTTTTGAGCTCTGGTTTCTACTCATTGTGGCCCCCAGGATTTGTTGGAGAGGGTGTCCACTCCGCCACAAAGTCAGCCAAGGCTTGAGTTTTAATTGCTTGTTTTGACACGAATTCTAGTTCGAATTTTGCCAGCTCCGCTGCCCACTTTGCAATATTCCCAGTAGAATTAGGGTTATGCAAAATTGCTCATAGTGGAAACGAAGTTACCACTGATATTTTGTGGGCTTGGAAGTAATGACGAAGCTTTCCTGAGGCAATGAGAACTGCGTAAAGTAGTTTATGCACCTCAATGTATCTTGTCTTGGCATCGTGGAGTACTTCACTGATGAAGTACACTGGGCGCTGGACTGTCCGGACCCTCCCGGAGGGGCCTGGAGCTTCCTCTTCATCAACTCGGACCTTCGCGGAGGGGTCCGGACCTTCTTGTTCTACAACAGTTACTCCTTCGTTTGAAAGAGGATGATCCTCCAACATCTCGCCTTGAGGATATGTGCCTGAGGGTTGGTCCCCAGACTCGTCTTCAGGCACTTCTGGACCCTCCCGGAGGGGTCTAGAGTCCTGATTTGGGGATGGCTCCGATCTTTCCGCGACCAAGACCATACTGACAACCTCTGTAGTTGTCGAAACGTAAAGCAGTAAAGGCTCACCAGGGTTCGGAGCTACCAGAATTGGTAGTGTGGTGAGGAGCTGCTTTAGCTCTTGAGACGCCTTTTCTACTTCCTCAGACCAATGAAACGGTCCGGACTTCCTCAAGAGTTTGAAGAAGGGTAGCGCCCGTTCTGCCAGTCTTGATATGAACCGACTGAGTGCAGCTAGACATCCAGTCAACTTTTGGACATCTTTGATGCGGGATGGGGGCCGCATTTCTTCTATAGCCTTTATCTTCGCCGGATTTGCTTTGATTCCTTGATGAGTCACCAAGAAACCCAAGAGCTTCCCGGAGTTAACCCCGAAGACACACTTGTCCGGGTTCAGCTTGGTGCGCGTAGTACGCAACTTGTCGAAGACGGCTTGTAAGTTGTCAAGGAGTGACTCCTTGTTTTTAATCTTCACGATGATGTCATCAACATACACCTCCACCAAGTCTCTAATTAGCTCTCCAAATGTTCTGTACATAGCTCGCACAAATGTTGAAGCGGCATTTTTGAGACCAAATGGCACAGCAGTATAACAATACAATCCATCTACTGTTATGAAGGCAGTATGATCTTCATGTTCCTTAGACATTTGGATTTGATGATATCCAGAATATGCATCTAAGAAACATAGTAGTTCGCACTCAGAGGTGGAATCCACTATCTGATCTATTCTAGGTAGTGGAAATAGATCTTTCGGACATGCCTTATTTAAGCTGGTGTAGTCGATACACATCTGAAGCTTCCCACCGGCCTTGGGTACAACAACTGGGTTTGCCAGCCATTTTGGATGGAAGACTTCCCGGATGAATCCAACTTCGAGCAACTTTTTGATTTCCTGTTGAATGAAGTTTTGTCGCTCGATTGATTGTTTCTGGGGCTTCTGGTGTACAGGACGGGCGCCTGGGTAAATCTTCAGGTTGTGCTCAATCACCTCCCTAGGGATCCCAGACATTTGTGATAGTTGCCAGGCAAACACGTCGACATTAGCCCGGAGGAAAGTGATGAGCGCGAGTTCCTATTTATTGTTCAGACCTCCCGATATACGGTTAGTTTGAGCAGCATCAGAACCGATTTGGACGACTTTGACGGGAACATCGGCGTTGCCGCTTGGTTGCACATGAGGTGCGGAGGTAGAGCATTTGTGGCAAATGCTTGGAGGATTTGCAGCTGGCTCTTTTCCACATGCTTCCTCTTGCGCTGTGGTAAGTGCATAGAGTTCTTCCAGAGCAGTGACTCCTGCGGTGCGATCTCCCTGGATCCGGAGAACGCCCATAGGTGTTGGTATTTTCAACACCAAGTAACCATAATGGGCAGCGACCATAAACTTGTATAAAGCTCGTCTACCCAATATGGCATTGAATGGCAGACTGATCTGCGCAACATCGAAGATCAGCTTCTCGATTCTGTAGTTCTCTCGGGTCCCAAAGGTTACCGGAAGTGTAATAGAACCAAGAGGAGTAATGGTTCCCGGACCTACTCTGGAGAAAGATCGGGATGGGCGAAGGTCCGAAGGCCGGAGCTGAAGCTTAACGAAAGCTATGAAGCTTATGAGGTTTAGCCCAGAACCTCCATCCACCATCACATGGTGAATTTGGATATTGTTAATGGTAGGTGACACCATCAACGGGAGTTGACCAGCCCCGATCATGTTTCGGGGGCAGTGCGAAGCATCGAAAATGATGGGTGTGTCCATCCACTTCTGATGTGGTTCTACCTTAGCAGCAGGAGCTACCATGGCCATGTCCCGCCGCATTGTCTTGAGGATGTGACGAGAAGTGATGTCCCAAGAACCACCATAGATGGTGTTCAGATTTTTTTGACGTACGTTGTCGGAGGTGTCGGAATCATCATCGACAGTGTTGTAGACATCTTTCAAGACCTTTTTAGGGTCCTAGAAACCTAGCTCTTCATTAGTCGAAGCTTCGTCGACTTTTTGTTTTCCTTCCCTTTGACGGAAAGGAGCTTCTTCCCGGCGCTTGTTGTAGCGCTCGGCAAGGTTCTGGACCTCCCGTCACTCTTCCAAGCTGTGTCAATTCGTCTTGTGAATCGGACACCATGCTTTGGAACTGTTGCCGTCTTCTGGTGAAGGATGAGGTTGCTTCTTGGGGCGTGGCCCCTCGACTTCCAGGAGCTGCAGCAGCAGCAGCCGGAGCATCGATCGACGACTTCTTTTTGCTGTTGGGCTTCTTCTTCTTCTTCTTCTTGCCACTACCGGGGATAGCGGCTTTAGTTTTGGAGGACTTCTGATTGACCTTCGGAGCTAGCTTGTAGTGCATTTCACGGCCCTCCGCAGCCCTGGCGCATTTGTCGGCTAGGCTGAAGAGCTCCGTGACACTGGTAAATTCCTTAATAGTCAGCTTCTCTAGCATCTTCTTATCTCGAACACCCTATCTGAATGCTACGATAACAAAAGAGCTCGAGATAGATGGGATGGTATTTCGTACCTGAGAGAATCATTGGATGAAGGATCGTAGCAATTCTCCCGATGTTTGCTTCACAGCAAACAGGTCCAGTTTAGTGCCGGGTCGGGTGTAGGAGCTCCCGAAGTTGGCAGTAAATTGCTGGCATAGCTCCGCCCAACTATTGATGGAGTCGGGTTGAAGACTCATGAACCAGGACCTTGTAGTCCCGGTTAAGGCCACCGGGAAGTAATTGGCCATTACAGCCTCATCACCCCCCGCTGCCAATATGGCAGTAGAGTAGATTTGCAGAAATTTGGTGGGGTTGACTGTCCCATCAAACTTTTCTGGCAAATGAGGCCGAAACTTTTGTGGCCACCTGACCATACGTAAGTGCATGGCCAGGGCAGAACAACCTCCTCCTACTCCCTTAGGAGCAGGGTTGTCTCGATCCTCTCGCCTTTCGCGAGCTCGCTCCATGTGGACTCGGCCGTCCTGTTGCCGGTAACGGCGATCCAGTTCTGACCGAAGGTCATGGGTCAGAATTCTGGTGATGGTATGGGTGCGTCGTGCCCCGGGGGGCAGCGAATTCACCTGCTGGGAGGTGGAACGCCTCCTTTGTTGAGAGGCTTGTGGACCAAGCCGACCGGACAAGGTTCGTCGTTGTGAAGGTGCCCTTCTCGAAGGAGGAGGATCTTGGTTACTAATGCTTGCAGCCGCAGCTGCGACCAGATGGTCAACATCAGCCCTCCACTGCTCTATAGCACCCTGGGGTGAACTTGGAGGTGGTGGATGTTGCACAAGAGCTCGTGCAACAATGAGTGCGTGCTCAGGGTTGTTGTTTGCCGATGTGGTGATCGATGCAGATGCCCCGTCTCGTTGATTGGCATTGTTTGCTAGAACAAACGGTGCTACAGTGCCTGCTAGAGCGTTGGCACCTGCTGGTTGCTGGATGTTGAAGGGATTGCCTCCAACAGGTTGTTCAGCATGTTGCCATTGTATGATCCAGCAGCTGAATTCACCATCTTGTGATCTCGGGATCAAAGCGTGTGCCCTCCCCCTACCTGGTGCGCCAAATGTCGAAGCGTGCAATATGACACTTCCCCCAGACCCGCTGGAAAGCAGCCCACGGAGGTTCTTTTGTGGTTAGGGGACACAAGATCAAAATCAAGATGGTGACCTCAGAGATTTATGTGGTTCGGGCCGCCCTAGCGTAACACCCTGCTCCACGGGGTTTGTGTGATTGTATTGAGCGAGTTAGTTCGCTAAGGTCAGGTCGTGATCGCCTGGATTCGAATGTCCTGATATTCGTGTGGTGCAACCCTTTTATAGTTCTGAGGACTGACCGTTACAAAGCTGGCCTGGCCCGACATGTGGCTCTGGCGTGCTTAATGTCTTAGTAAACCATATAAAGAGTATTAAGTACAATTAATAGTGTGGTAACGTGCCTTCATGGCAGCGTTACCACTGTTAACTTTACACGGATCATGTGTCATTAATATGGCATTAATGACACATTATCAAACTTTGTAACTGTCGCTTTAACTATCCTTGAATGTCTGTAATGGTCTTGTTCGACCTGTATTTCCGTTGGTGATGAAGGTCCGGAGGCTCCACACGTGTCGGACCCGGAGCTTTCCCTTGCGGGAGATCAGGTCCGGGGTTGCTGTACACGTGTCAGTATCGGAGCTCCTCTTTGACGGGGGCTAGGTCCGGGGCTGTTGTACACGTGTAGTCGCTGGAGCTTCCTTTGGTTGGGAGTTCTGTTCCGGGCTTATTTTACACGTGTTAACCCGGGAGACAGTCATACGAGGGGAGCAGGTCCGGTGCAAGGTGACATGTGGGACCAGCAAGGGCCTTCAACTCTGACGGGTGGAACTTTCTTACTCTTGTTGCGGTGTCGTGGGGTATCCGGTACGTAGGATACCGACAGCGTTCACCAAGGATCATAGGCGCTACAGGAAGCTCTGAGCAACCAAGTGCGCCAGATCCAGAAGCTCAAATCAGTTTCGATGCATGGATATCGGAGGTCCGGAGCTACTTGAAAGACAACATCCTTCCCGAAGACGGTGTATCCGCTAAGCGAATTGTCAGATTGGCTAAAAGATACACATCGGTAGAAGGGGATTTCTACCGATGTGGTGCCAACGACATTCTAATGCGGTGCATTTCCCGGGAAGAGGGCCACGGGCTTCTCGCAGAGATCCATGGAGGAGAGTGTGGAAACCACACGTCTTCTCACACATTGGTCGGTAAGGCCTTTTGACATGGTTTTTATTGACCTACAACACTCCAGGATGCAGTCAAGCTGGTAAAGATGTGCGAAGTGTGCCAATTACACGCAAAGCAGATTCACACACCACCTCAGCCACTGCAAATGATTCCCCCCATGTGTCCATTCGCTGTGTGGAGGATGGACATCTTGGGACTTTTCCCAAAAGCCTTCGGACGTTATCGATTCTTGTATGTCGCCATTGACAAGTTCACTAAGTGGCCGGAAGCTACTCCTGTAGTGACTATCAACAAGCAATCTACCATCAAATTCTTGAAGTCCATAGTCTGCAAATTTGGAGATCCGAACAGAATCATCACTAACAACAGAACACAATTCACAAGTGCAGCATTCCAAGAGTACTGCGAAGACCTCGACATATCAGTCAGCCACGCATTTGTAGCTCATCGGACAAGCAATGGCCAAGCTGAGAGAGCAAACACAAAAATACTCTAGGGACTCAAGACGGGCACTTATGAGCGCTTGATGAAACATGGCGCCAACTAGATAGAAGAGCTTCCGTATGCATTGTGGGCAAGTCCGACTACACCGAGTCGGGCCACAGGAGAGACACCCTTTTTCTTAGTGTACGGAGCTAAAGTTGTCCTTCCTCCAGAGATTACCACGGGTTCCCTTCGGTTCCGAACCTTCGACGAAGCCACACAGGACCAGGTCCGGCGTGAAGACCTATACCTCGTCGACAAGGCAAGGTGCCAAGCAGCTGTTTGGAATGCGCGATACCGCCAGGCGCTCAGACGCTATCAACAAAGGCATGTGCGCAACCGACAGCTAGAAGAAGGTGATCTGGTGCTGCGGAGAATACTAACCCGAGAAGGGATGAACAAACTTCCCCCCAGCTGGGAGGGTCCTTTTCGGGTTATCAAAGTTTCCCGCCCCGGATGTGTCCACTTGGCAACATAGGATGGGATACCACTTCCCAATCCCTGGAACATCGAGCACCTCCATAAGTTCTACACCTAGTTCATGGAGGTGAGTCTATATTTGTATAAGTTGTATCTCTTAGAGTCTATAAACAGAGTAGGAAGGGTCTTAGGTCAAAAGCACACTTACCTTGGTCTATACTTTAGGTGTGTCCTTACCTTCCCTGGGTATTATTGTAACACCCTCATTTTCATGCATCATGCCTTGCATGCACTCATATACGTGTTTAACATTAACCCACAACAAGAGGAACGAGTTTAAAATTGATTTGGAACAAAACCACACTTAAATTGCAGGAAAGTGCGGACTAGTCCGGTTTTACTGAGGACTAGTCCGATTTCTCTCAGACTAAAAACGGACTTGTCCGTTTTTGCTGCGGACTAGTCCGATTTTTCCTCTGGAAACCTTCAGACTTGCCCGATTTTGTGCAGACTAGTCCGATATTTCAAGAATCCTTGAAAAATTGCTAAGTCCTTGGACTTTTCCGGACTAGTCCGGTGTTCTAGCGGACTTGTTCGATTTCCTCTCTGTTTAAAGTCAGACTTGTCCGATGTTTGGCCACACTTGTCCGATTTTCTCTATGGATGACTTCGGACTAGTCCGGTCCTTTCCGGACTTGTCTGATATTTCGCGACTCCGAGTTGATCTTTTGTTTTACGACTTGTTTCTTGGGTTTCACATTAAGTGGGCCTAGGGACGCCATGCCTAACTCTTTTAGAGCCCATGTGGGACTCTAAACCGGCCTCTACTCATCCCAAACTCGACATCCATCTAACCCTAGCCTCCACCTCTATATAAACAACCCCACCCCTTGGTTTGACATCTATTTGCCACTTTTCCACCCCACCCAAACCCTAGTTCGTGGAGATCCACCACCAAGGAGGGAGGAGAAGATCCCAAGCAAGAAGAAGAAGAGGAGGAAACGAAAGAGGATCAAGATCTCCACCAAGTTTCGTTCCTCATCACCAATTCATCCCCAAGTTCATCACCAACCCTAGATCACCAAGATCCAAGTGTTACCTCCAAGTTTCTTGATTCATTGGAGTCCTAAACACCTGGTATACCTTCTATTATCTTTTACTTATGTTAATTCAACACCTAATCTCCAAATTTACGTCGATCTAGAAAACCCTAATCTGCTGATCTCGCAGAGTGCGGACTTGTCCGAACCCTAGCAGACTAGTCCGATCTTTCTGGTTAAATTGTGTTGAATGAATTATAAAATTTGATCTAATCAACTCCAAACCTGTATAAACTTATTAAAAGCTATTAGAACTAGTTAGTTATCATTAAAAGCAATCTAGTAACAAGTTCTACCTTGCATTTGCATCAATCATGCATGTCATGTCATATTGAGTAATATTTGTGCACTCTTTGATTGTGTTTCTTGTCTTGTATGTTTATTGTGCGGATTAGACGGATTTGCGCTAGACAGTGACGCGGAGGATCTACAGCACCAAGAGTTTGAAGGCTTTGACCCTAATCAACCGCAAGAGCAAGGCAAGTGTCCTTGAAGCATATTGATCCTGTTTTAAAATAAATGTTTGTTTGCAAAACTGCATGCTGTGTCAAATTGATGGGAATCCTATGATAGGAAGTTTACTAGATTTGTTTAACCACCCTTGTCGCCTGGAATTTATGGTAGAGAGTCGGGAAGGGCTTTGTACCTTTTTGCTTCGCTTAATCAACTGGGATGGGAAACAACTATATCACTCAATCTAATTATGCATGGATGATATTATGGTTAACATGAACTGGTTAAATATTATATGGTAATGGGTGATCTAAGCAAGCCTGGTACGTGGATGGGTTGGATGTCATGGTGGTTTGCTTGCTTTAGATCTAAGGACCCGTTCATGCAAAAATAAGCCAGGACTACAATGCCACCATGAGGCCAAGTATGGGTGCGGCATAGCTGATTAATTAGGGCTTTGCTAGTGCTGTTTGGACCATTGTGGATGCTCGGTGAAGGGGTAGTCGGATTGAGTTTGTTGATGATTGGTGGGACTACCCTGGGATCCGAATGGCTCAAGAGGGGGCCCTTGGTTGAAGATGTGCTCAGTTGGAGGCATCGCCACTGGTGAAACCTCAGTGGGGTCTAAATAGGCTAGTGTAGGATCGAAGAGCACGTGAAAAGCTACCAGAGGGGGGGTGAATGGTAGATTTAAAAATCTTACACAGCAGAAACAATTAAACCCCAACCCCTTCGGCAGAAAAATGATCTGTTAAAGAAATCGTGTATGAGACTAATCTAAACGTGTTTCACCATGACAAAGGTGATAGATATCAGAGAGAATCAAGTCATGAAGACAACACAACAAGAATCACTTAAATCTGTCGAGAAAAACTCAAGTTATGATCAAAAGATCAAACAAAGGTCAATCTGACCTACTCGAGAAAAAAAACAGTTCTGGAACGCTGCAAAGAAACTCGTGTAGATCAAAAACCACAAATCCAATGACCGTGAAATTTTGAAAAATGATAGATAATCAAGTTTTGAAGACAACCCAAAAAGAATCACGTCAATTGGATCTGTAAAACTCGAGTTATGATAAAACCACCGACAAAAGGTAGTGCTGTCCAGAAACTCGACGAGTAAAACTTGTCTGGAACAAGTCGGACGAACAAGGCACAAAAGTTACTTCAAACTATGAATTTTATTCAATAGAACACAAGAGGAACAGCCCCAAAGTCATCCACCACGAGCTCTGGGCTCCCTTGCTTCTATAACCAGCCCTTAGGCCAACCCAATATCAACTAGGACTCCAATCCTACTCAGATCATGAATCGTAACTTTCCATAACTGCTCAAGATTCTTCTATACGCAGAAAGAAGCAATCTTAAGACTCCCAAACACCTAAGGAACGTATCCTACATTCCTAAAACAACTCAAATTCGTGACCCACACGAAATCCTATCATAACCAACTCAAATCTTTCCATATTTGAATCAAACCCGACTAAGCCGCAGCCTGAGTCCATAACCTAGTCGGTTGGACCTTTCCGACCAATTCTTTACGTCCACATCTCTTCATCACGTCTCGGAACCATGTAGCCACGTCCATGCACTCCTTGTATATGTGCAAACATCTTCCAACGACGTCCACAATACCTTCATATGCATTGTTCTTGATTCAATCATGATGCGCAACCTCCTGATCAACTCAACCACAATTCCTCCTGAATTTGGTTGTTGGAACCTCATCTCCTCCCTGAGACTAGTCCAATGGATCCCGTCAGCAGCCATTTCTTGAACTCAAGCAACACCTGCACATGAATAACCAACCAATCCATACGAGCCCAAGTCCTTGACTTGACTCAAGTTAGTTCCGAACACAACACCTTACGTGAGAACCTCACATAAGCATGTTGCAAAACCACAGTAACACGATATCATCCATATCATCCAAAACGCACCAAAAACTTAGCAAATGAATACTAAGCAATCTTTCCAACAATGTAAAGCAAGTACGAAACATTGCAAATGAAAAGCAGAAGCACTGCGGTCAAGTTCCGGACCTTGCCAGAGCAACCCGGAGCTTGAACCGGAGCTAACAAAAGCTAGTAGAACCTAGCGCCGGAGCTTATCAAAACTAGTACAACCAAGTTCCCGCCGGAGCTTACAAAACTAGCAGGACCTAGCGCCGGAGCTAACCAGAACTAGTCGGAACTAGTAAACCCAAAAGCCGGAGCTAGAAAAAATCAACTCGGATCTTAGCAAAAACATGTCGGAGCTATCAAAAACATGTCGGAGCTATCAAAGACATGTCAGAGCTAAAGACATGTCGGAGCTAAAGATAAATCTCACCGGAGCTAACCAAAGCTAGTCGGACCTTACCAAGAAGCCGGACCTAGCTTCGAACATAGCCGGAGCTACCCAAAACAAGCCGGACCTACCGTCGGACCTTGCTGTAGCTCGGAGCTAGAGTCGGACCTTGATAAAAAGGTGTTTTGGTGATATTCGAAACTTTTATCATCAAAGCCAAGTGTATTCACTACAAGCCAATGTATTCAGCACACATAGGTCTTACAATCTCCCCCTTGATGAATGCATTGGCAACACCACCTAATATTCGAACATTGGCTTATTCTCAATAAAAGTTTTGAAAACAATTTCTCCCCTTTTTGTAAATCAGAAATAAAATGAGAAGAAAAGCAAAAAATCAAAATTCAAAATTCACATATTATCTCTCCCCCTTTATTATCTCTCCTTATGCACATATTCTCATGCTTATCTCTCCCCCTTTGACAATGTATTCAGCAAGTCATGAGCATATAAACAAATTTTCTCTCCCTCTTTAGTTGTTATGAGCATATTATAACATATACATATAAACAAAGCTCATCCAAGTCATACTATCAAGTACCTTACATTATCACATCAATGAAATACATAAAGTAGTGTAAGCCATGCTAGAGATCAAATGTAATTTTCAATCTAAGCAAGTCATGATCTCACAAACTTAACTATTTCAAAACCTGAAAGCATGACACTAGTTGCTGCATTTTATTATTTTTCAAAGCATAAATTTAGATCATATGATATTTGCAAGAGATTATATGCGCATCTACCTTATTCTAACCAACCAAGCCAAGCCTATGTCATTTGACAATCAAAAGCTTAAGGACATGGTTTTAGTCATACACAACTTCTTCCAAGTTCATATCTAAGTGCAATGACAAGCCATCTCAAAAGAAGAAGTGCGATGCATGCATATTCTCTTGATCTTTTCTCAATTTATATTTGTTCATAAAAACTCAACATGTCAGTTGATTACTTGATGAATTCTTAATGATTAAAAGTATTTGTGAGCATGCAACAAGTTCAAAACAGCAAGAAAGTTCGACCATGACCAGATTTAGTGTAAGTAATTATTCCAATTACTAGACATGGCAAAAACTACAAAATGTATAACACGAGTAATGTAGTAAGAACTTTTAGCATGTAAAAGGAAGCACAAAGTCATATATGTATGAAATACTATGCTCATATTATTTTAATTTCCGATTCACACATAGACTTCCCAAGTTTCAAAAACTCCCCCTCAATTTAAGCCATGAGGATGCATAACCCCTATTTCACTACGAATGTAACAAAAACGAGTGAAATCCAAAGATTTTGTAAAAATGTCAGCCAATTGTTGTTCGGTATCTACATGGTGAAGCACAATGTTCCCTTTTTCAATGTTATCTCGGAGAAAGTGATACCTAATGTCAATGTGCTTAGTTCTAGAATGTTGCACGGGGTTTTTGGAAATGCAAATAGCACTAGTGTTATCACAAAACAGTGGAACACTATCTAGATCAACCTCATAGTCCTTAAGTGTTTGAACAATCCAAAGAATTTGTGAGCAAGCACTAGCAGCAGCTACGTATTCAGATTCGGTTGTGGATTGTGCAACTGAATTTTGTTTTCTAGAGGACCAAGCAACAAGAGAATTACCAAGAAAATGACAAGCACCAGAAGTACTTTTCCTATCAATCCTACAACCCCCAAAATCAGCATCCGAAAAAGCTTTCAAAGTAACGGTTGAGGAAGAAGGAAGAAAAATGCCAAATTCTTGAGTTCCATGTAAGTACCTGAGAATCCTT
This sequence comes from Tuctoria greenei, assembly GCA_036927565.1. Classification (NCBI taxonomy): domain Eukaryota; kingdom Viridiplantae; phylum Streptophyta; class Magnoliopsida; order Poales; family Poaceae; genus Tuctoria; species Tuctoria greenei. The sequence continues at coordinate 35,086,423 of JAYESD010000006.1, read as the reverse complement.
TTGACGGCTTGACAATGTGAAACACGTGGGAAAGCTTGAAACCGTGCACAAAGACATATGCTGAATTGTATGTCCGGTCTTGATGTCGTGAGGTACAAAAGTGATCCGATCATGCTTCTATATTCTTTTTGATCCACGGATTCACCATCTTCATCAAGTTCAAGTGTTGTTGCTGTTCCCATTGGTGTCCAAAGAGGCTTGCTTTTGTCCATGTAGAAGCGCCTTAGGAGGTCTTTGGTATACTTCGTTTGATGCACAAAGGTACCCTCCTTGGTTTGCTTGATTTGCAGCCCCAAAAAGTAAGTGAGTTCACCCATCATACTCATTTCAAATTCGGAACTCATCATTGCTGAAAACTTGGACACAAGATCATGAGAAGCACAACCAAAGATAATATCATCCACATACACTTGAACGAATAATGAGTCATTGCCATGCTTAAGCACAAAAAGAGTTTTATCAACCTTGCCCATGGTAAACCCCTTTTCAAGTAAGAATGTTTTTAACCTATCATAGCATGCTCTAGGGGCTTGTTTGAGACCGTATAAGGCTTTGGATAGTTTGTAAACATGATTAGGAAAATATGGATTTTCAAAACCCGGTGGTTGTTTGACATAAACCTCCTCATCTATGTAGCCATTAAGAAAAGCACTTTTAACATCCATTTGATATAGCTTAAAACCTTTAGATGCTGCAAAAGCTAACAAAATTCTTATGGCTTCTAATCTAGCGACAGGAGCAAAGGTTTCATCAAAATCTAAACCTTCAACTTGAGTGAAACCTTGAGCAACCAACCAAGCCTTATTCCTAAAAACACCATCCTCACTTTGTTTATTTTTATATACCCATTTAGTTCCAATTAAAGTGTGACCTTGAGGTGGAGGTACAAGTTTCCAAACATTATTTCTTTCAAAATTTTCTAACTCTTCTTGCATGGCAATAATCCAAGATTCATTAGTGAGTGTGTGTGATATATCTTTGGGTTCAAAAGAAGCAACAAAAGCAGAATGAGCATGAGAGTTTGGATCGCAAAACCTGGCCCGTGTGACTCGTTCGTGCAAGCTTCTAATCATCTGTTGTGGAGGATGATCTTTGTAAAAACGTAGGGGAACAGATGTCTCACAAGCTTCTTCTTCATTAGGTTCATCGTAGATTGATGAGCTTGTGACTTGTGGACGATCAGGACCAGCATAGGTGATAGTCGGAGCTTGTTCAATGTCCGGAGCTGGACACGTGTCAACTTTGGAACTACCAGGCAGTATCATCGGCTCTTCTTCATCTTCGAAAATACCCTCCCCCTGAGGATACGGATCTGGTCCTACAACACTGGAGCTAGTACCTGGGCTAGCTTCATCAAAAGACACTTCACAAGTCTCCACAATTTTGTTAGTGTCAAGTAAAAGCACACGGTAGCCTCTAGTATGAGATGGATAACCAAGAAACATGCCATCAATGGATCTAGGTTCAAATTTATCAAGATTACCATGTTTCTTAACAAAGCATTTGCAACCAAAGACCTGAATGTGTGTAACACTAGGCCTATGTCCAAACCGAAGCTCATATGGTGTTTTACCTAGCTTAGCACGCAAGAAAACACGATTTGAGACATAACAAGCGGTTGCTAACGCATCAGCCCAAAATTTTCTAGGAGTTTGATATTCATCAAGCATAGTCCTAGCCATCTCAACTAAGGTTCTGTTCTTTCTTTCTACAGCACCGTTTTGTTGAGGTACATATGGTGAAAAGAATTGATGATCTATTCTATTTTCAGCACAAAAGTGATCAAAAGATTGATTTTTAAATTCAGTTCCATTATCACTTCTAATTGCTTTTAGTGATCTTGGGTGATCAATTGATAATCTAAGAAATAAAGTTCTAAAGTGACTAAAAACTTCATTCTTAGACGCCATAAAGTAAACCCAAGAGTATCTAGAATAATCATCAACGATAACAAGAACATACCATTTACCTCCGAAGGATTGAACACGTGATGGTCCTACGGTGTCAAGATGCAAAAGTTGACATGGTTCAGTTGTCATAATCATTGTTAGAGGGGTATGTGAACCTGCAACCATCTTAGCATGTCTACAAGAAGAGCACACAATTTCTCTGTCCCCTTTAAGCTTAGGCAGCCCACATATGCGATCAAGAGCACTAACACGCGTTAGGTGATCAAAGCCTACGTGACCAAGTCTACGATGCCAAAAATATAAGTCCTTTGAATCATTAGCAACTAGACACCTATGCTTAGAGGAAGACATATCAAAATCAGCTTTAAAAACTCTTCCAAACTGAGACATGTTAAAAATAAGCTCACTATTTGAACCTACAACTTTGCAGCAGTCTTTATTGAAAATGATTTCTAGATTTTCATCTAGCAATTGTGCAACAGAAAGTAAGTTGTATTTCAAATTTTTGACAAGTGCCACATCCTTCAAAGTGTAGTGATCATTTACTCTAACCGAACCCTTAGCAATTATAGGAGTTGAAGAATTATCGGCAAAAGTAACATTCTCTACACGTGACACAAAAGAGAGAGAGGAGAACCAATCTTTGTTACCGGTCATGTGGCGTGAGCAACCTGAATCCACAATCCAAATGTTCTCCTTTCTCAAATGTGTAACCTACATAAAAGCACAATACGTCGATGACTCAATACTGGGGTTAGTCAAAAGGCATTTAGGTATCCAGTACTGAGTCAGACGACGTGCAGTAGGAAAAACACACGAAGGCTGAGATAAAATAGCAGGTTTATGAGTCGAAGTTTGAGGTTTTCTATTCTTAACTCTTTTAGCACAAAAACCAGTAGCTCCGGAGGTAAAGGCAGCAGTTCCACAAGACAAAGCTGAAGCTCCGGAAACAAAAGCTGAAGTTCTGAAGGAAACAACAGAAGGTTCGGGAGCTCTCGGAGCTATCGGAACTATCGGAGCTGCTTTTGCGGATTTCTTACCAGAAGTTCCGGAAGCTACCTTTTCAAATTTCTGACTCACTAAAATAGGTTGTGTTTTTCTAATTGCATGAAAGTTATAAGATCTAGCAATTTTTCTTTCCTTTTTCTGTTGTTTAGCTAGTCTATAACAAAAATCTATGACATGACCATCTCTACCACATAAGGTACAATGAAATTTAACTTTGTGTTCATGTCTAGATGAGCAAGCAATATTTTTATTTGAAACCGAATGAGACAACACTCCTGCAGATTTGAAAACCACTCCTTTTTGTTTAGGAACTGTTTGAATCAAACAACTTCCTAATGACTTTACAATTTTAGGTGGATGTGCCTTAGCATGAGCATGAGAATCAAAACCTAAACCAGTTTTATCATTGCAAGACTTGGAAGAATTCAGCAGCAAGTTTAGGTTCTTATTCCCATTACAAAACCGATCTAATGTCCTATGCATGTTGTCAAGTTTATTGGACAGATCAAGGAAATTTTCACATGAAGTTTTTCCTTTTAATTTGCAATTGGAACAATATTTAACTTCATGAGAACGTAAAGCATTGTTCAATATAGAAATTTCATTCATAGCATCCTGTAGTTTCTTATCAAGATCATCACAAGTAGAACAATGCAAATCAATTGTAGAACAGCTAGCATCTTTCAAGTTTTTATCATTAAGTGCAGCAAGCTCTTTGTTCTTTTCAATTTCTTCATCAAGTCTATCTAGAGTGGAGGAGTGTGCACTTCTTAATGTGGACAATTGCTCATAGATTAAGTCACATGAGGGACATGCATCATCACTAGGAATCAAATTTTTTAAACGGTTAATTTCAGATTCTAGTGATTCAATTTTAGCAGCACTATCCCTAAGCTTTTTGTCCTTTTTCTTAACAATAATAGTTGCACGAGAAATAGCATCACATATTTCATTGCAGGTAGAAATACCTCGTCATTGTCACTGTTGTGTTCTGCCTCCTCCATACTTGATCTTGACTTGCCCGCCATAAAGCACAAGTTTGCCAAATAATCTCCATCTTCATCACTTCCAATGTCCACATCACTTGAACTGAACTCTTGAAGCGCGGTGATGAAACTGTTGATCATCTTGCGTCCTATAGTACCTTTCTTCTTGTTGTTGGAATTTCCAGAGGAGGTCCGGACCTTGCTTGGTTTTTCTTCCCGGGTGGTCGGACCTAAAAGGTTAGGGCATTCTGTACGAAAGTGTTCTATTTTACCACATTCAAAACAGCGTTGAGGTCCGGAGCTTCCTCTCCTTCTAGTTCTCACATTTTGCAATGCTTTTGAGAATCTAGTAGAGATGAGTGCCAACTCCTCTTCTGGAAATTCTTCGATCTGCTCCAGGGTTAGTGAGGACAACAAAGCAAGAGTATTGCAAGATGATGATTAGCCGGAGCTAGACATATCACGTTGTGAAACAAATGCAATAGACTTATTTGGGTTCTTACGTGCTAGGATGTCAATTTCATAAGTTTTTAGTTTAGAATAGAGTACATCTAATGTAAGAGAACTCATGACAGTAGATTCACGAATAGATGTGACTTTCATCTCCCAAATTGACATATCTAATGCACTTAGCAATTGCCTAGCATTTTCAGCATCTGAAAAATTAACATTGACACTACGCAAGTTGCTGAGAATCTTATTAAAGCGAGCAAAAAGGTCAGCGATAGACTCACCTGGTTGCATCTCAAAATGCATATATTCCTTTTTGAACAGATCTTGTTTTACCTCCTTGATTGTGTTGGAGCCTTCATGGTAATCACAGAGAGCTCTCCAAACATCGTATGCTGATCGGAGGTGCGCGACACGATCAAAGTCGCTTTGAGTGAGTCCTTGGATGATCAAGTTTCGCGCTTTGTTGTTGTTGTCGACATCCTGTAGGTTTGTGGCCGTGACTTGATCATTCGGTGGCACTTCATAAGGCTTATACACCTTCTCCCATATTGCAAAGCCTTGTGCCTGGATGAAAGCCTCCATGCGTGCCTTCCAAACCTGGAAATCAATACCAGCAAACACACAAGGTTTGGCGGAGTACTTCTCCATGATGATTAGTCAAAAAACACGTGAAAATCTCGAAGACTAGACTGTGGCTCTGATACCAATTGTAGGATCGAAGAGCACGTGAAAATCTACCAGAGGGGGGGTGAATGGTAGATTTAAAAATCTTACGCAGCGGAAACAATTAAACCCCAACCCCTTCGGCAGAAAAACGATCTGTTAAAGAAATTGTGTATGAGACTAATCTAAACGTGTTTCACCGTGACAAAGTGATAGATATCAGAGAGAATCAAGTCACGAAGACAACACAACAAGAATCACTTAAATCTGTCGAGAAAAACTCAAGTTATGATCGAAAGATCAAACAAAGGTCAATCTGACCTACTCGAGAAAAAAACAGTTCTGGAACGCTGCAAAGAAACTCGTGTAGATCAAAAACCACAAATCCAATGACCGTGAAATTTTGACAAATGATATATAATCAAGTTGTTAAGACATCCCAAAAAGAATCACGTCAATTGGATCTGTAAAACTCGAGTTATGATAAAACCACCGACGAAAGGTAGTGCTGTCCAGAAACTCAATGAGTAAAACTTGTCTGGAACAAGTCGGACAAACAAGGCACAAAAGTTCCTTAAAACTACGAATTTTATTCAATAGAACACAAGAGGAACAGCCCCAAAGTCGTCCACCACGAGCTCTGGGCTCCCTTGCTTATATAACCAGCCCTTAGGCCAACCCAATATCAACTAGCACTCCAATCTTACTCAGATCACGAATCGTAACTTTCCATAACTGCTCAAGATTCTTCTATACGCAGATAGAAGCAATCTTAAGACTCCCAAAAACCTAAGGAACGTATCCTACATTCCTAAAACAACTCAAATTCGTGACCCAAACGAAATCCTATCATAACCAACTCAAATCTTTCCATATTTTAGTCAAACCCGACTCAGTCGCAGCCTGAGTCCATAACCTAGTCGGTTGGACCTTTCCGACCAATTCTTTACGTCCACATCTCTTCATCACGTCTCGGAACCATGTAGCCACGTCCATGCACTCCTTGCATACGTGCAAACATCTTCCAACGACGTCCACGATACCTTCATATGCATTGTTCTTGATTCAATCATGCTGCACAACCTCCTGATCAGCTCAACCACAATTCCTCCTGAATTTGGTTGTTGGAACCTCATCTCCTCCCTGAGACTAGTACAATGGATCCCATCACCAGTCATGTCTTGAACTCAAGCAACACCTGCACATGAATAAACAACCAATCCATACGAGCCCAAGTCCTTGACTTGACTCAAGTTAGTTTCGAACACAACACCTTACGTGAGAACCTCACATAAGCATGTTGCAAAACCACAGTAACACGATATCATCCATATCATCCAAAACGAACCAAAAACTTAGCAAATGAATACTAAGCAATCTTTCCAACAATGTAAAGCAAGTACGAAACATTGCAAATGAAAAGCAGAAGCACTGCGGTCAAGTTCCGGACCTTGCCAGAGCAACCTGGAGCTTGAACCGGAGCTAACAAAAGCTAGTAGAACCTAGCGCCAGAGCTTACCAAAACTAGTACAACCAAGTTCCCGCCGGAGCTTACAAAACTAGCAGGACCTAGCGCCGGAGCTAACCAGAACTAGTCGGAACTAGTAAACCCAAAAACCGGAGCTAGAAAAATCAACTCGGAGCTTAGCAAAAACATGTCGGAGCTATCAAAAACATGTCGGAGCTATCAAAGACATGTCGGAGCTAAAGACATGCCGGAGCTAAAGATAAAGATCACCGAAGCTAACCAAAGCTAGTCGGACCTTACCAAGAAGTCGGACCTAGCTTCGAACATAGCCGGAGCTACCCAAAACAAGCCGGACCTACCGTCGGACCTTGTTGTAGCTCGGAGCTAGAGTCGGACCTTGATAAAAAGGTGTTTTGGTGATATTCGAAACTTTTATCATCAAAGCAAAGTGTATTCACTACAAGCCAATGTATTCAGCACACATAGGTCTTATAGCTAGTAATCTCTTTGTAAAGGCTATTTTGTGATATCTTGGCCACACACCGCTGGAAGTGTGAGACGGCATAATAGAGGTTCTAGTCATCGAAAGGTGATGAAATGACAAACACGTGGGTAAAGAGGTACAAACTCTGCAGAGTGTGTCTAAAACTATCATGATAGCCGTGCTCCCGGTTATGAGCACCTGAACAACTTCCATGATTAGAGGGAATTTGGTATTGGGATGGTATTTGGGATGGTTATGGTCAGTATTATGGTTATAGATTAATTTCTGGTATTGAATATGGTTATTGGCAAATGGTGAAATCTGGAATTATTGATGATGGTGGTGAATTCAGACTGGTATTATGATATTACTTATGATTATGATGGGTTTATTTCACATACATATAATATATTGCTTTTCAAATGTTTTAATGTACTTTTTAGCACTTAGCCATTATTATTGTCGTCATTTGAACCAGCCACATGTCATACTTTCCACACTTGCTGAGTACAACATGTACTCACTCTTGCAATCCCCCCCAACAGTTGCAGGTCAGGATTGTGAGTTTAATGGTGAGAATGTGGAGTTCTAGGCCGTGTCTACCGTCAGCTTTGCCTGTGGTGTTGATTGGAGCTGCGCTATACCCTATCCTTATGCTGCCTAGCTGTTTAGTTTACTAAATTAGTTTATTTCTGCTGCATTTGTTGAACATGTCATAAATATACATTGGAGCTTGTATTAGAGGATAATATGGTTTGTGTAATAAAATTTGGTTAATTAATCTTGTTCTATGGTAATTATCTGTATATCGTTTGTGATTGCACTCGTGTATGTGTGTTGAACATCCTGGGCACACATATGCGTTAGCTTGGTTCTTTTTTTCGGAACCGGGCGTTACAGATTGGTGTCAGAGCCACAGGTTGACCATAGGATGCAGCCTAGATAGAATGGACACTTTAGAGCACATAGGAGCACTCAGGAATCGATGTATTTTGGTTGGTGTGTTGTTTGCTATATATTGTTTGATTGTGTGCTTAATAGAGGACTTTGGGATGCTTTAGCATTGCCATGTCCACCTAGGCAAGTGTAGCTAGTTGTTTAGTTTCATATCCCTTGATGCATATAGTTGGGGACGTTCTCTAATTCTTACCTATTGCTTTTCTCCAGATGGTGAGGACTCGCAACCAGAGGGATGGCAATGATGAGGAGGAGAACAATGGAGTGCCTCAGAACAACATTGGACAAGGATCCACTCAGGGAGCTATCAACATTGAGCAGCTATTGGCTATGCAAAACCAGCTCATGCAGACCATGATACAGACTATGGGACAGCTGCAGGCTGGCAACATCAACAATCAGCCCCACATGCCTCCACCGCCACCCTTGCCTCCTCATAACCGATTGGGAGAGTTTATGAGGACTAGGCCACCGACCTTTTCTCAAGCCGCTAACCCTATGGATGCGGATGATTGGCTCAAGTCCGTGGAGAAGAAGCTAGCCATTGTCCAATGTAGTGACCGGGAGAAGGTCTTGTTTGCTTCTCATCAACTAGTTGGAGCAGCTGCGGACTGGTGGGATTCTCATTGCAATGCTCATGAGAACCAAGAGAGAATTACTTGGGCCGAATTCAAGGAGAATTTTTGTTCTCATTATGTGCCCGAGGGTGTTATGATCTTGAAGAGGCAAGAATTTGAGAATTTAAGACAAGGAAGATCAAGTGTGAATGAATATCTCAATAAGTTCACTCAACTCTCAAGATATGCGCCTGAGGATGTTAGTCGGGACAGCCAGAAGCAATATTTGTTCATGAGAGGCCTCCACAATGAAATTCAAGTGCAATTACTCAATTGTGACTATGCAAATTTCAGAAGCTTGTGGACAAAGCAATTGTGGTTGAGAACAAGATTCGTGAGATGGAGCAAGACAATAAGAGAAAGGCGCCATATATGGGACAACAACAAGGAAGTGATGTGCGCCCTCGCCTTGCACCACCCAATGCGCCCTATTATAGCTCTTCTATTCCTGCCCAACACCCTGGATTTGCACCGCGCCCAACTCAGTTTGTGCAGCAGTGTCCTGTCATGCAAGCACCTAGGTCTCCAATGCCTTATGCGCCTCGTGCTAACTTTCCTGTTGCAAGTGTTCAAAACAAAGCTCGTCCCAATAATTTTGGTGGAGTTAAGAAGTGCTATACTTGTGGAGAAGCTGGACACTTTGCGCATCAATGTCCTAAGTCAGGCCTTGGTCAAGGAAGCAATGTGCCGAGACAAAACCCAAGACCCAGTGGAGGACAGCCACAAGGGAACCGTGGACAGCAGAATTTTGCTCGTGGCAACGTGAACCATGTCTCTACGGAGGATGCTCAACAAGCGGATGACGTGGTCATTGGTATGTTTCTCGCAAACTCCAACCCCGCGACTATGTTATTTGATTCTGGAGCATCGCATTCATTCATTGCACCGAAGTATGTTGCCAAGTATAGTTTGCCTATCTCTCATATGAAGTTTACTCTATTGGTTAAGTCTAGAGGAGAGATGAGGACAAATATAGTATGTCCAAAAGTAAGCCTTAGAATAAGGGGGGTAGACTTCTCCGCCAACCTCATTGTTTTGGATTCTCAAGGATTGGACATTATACTTGGTATGGACTAGTTGAGAAAGCACAAAGGAGTTATTAAGTGTGCCACGAAGATGGTGAAGTTGACCAATGAGGAAGGGATCACCGTAGAATTTGAAGCATCTCAAACCGCACCAAAGCAATTGGAGTTGAATCATATGGACGGTGCCGCAATTGAGGAGATTCCGGTGGTGTGTGAATTTTTGGATGTTTTTCCGGACAAGTTGCCAGGTATGCCACCTGATCAAGACATTGAGTTTGTTATTGATCTAATACCTGGAACTACACCTATAGCTAAGAGGCCATATAGGACGCCACCTTTGGAATTAGCGGAGCTCAAGAAACAAATTCAAGAGCAACTCGAGAAAGGTTTTATTCGCCCTAGCTCTTCGCCTTGGGGGGCGCCCGTTCTATTCGTGGACAAGAAGGATGGATCCCAAAGGATGTGCGTAGATTACCGAGCTCTCAACAAGGTAACAATCAAGAACAAGTATACCTTGCCACACATAGAAGACTTGTTTGATCATATGAAGGGTGCTTGTGTCTTCTCTAAGATTGATTTAAGGTCGGGATATTTTCAAATGAAGATTAGACCATCGGACATACCCAAGACAGCTTTTAGGACACGGTATGGATCTTATGAGTACACCGTGATGTCTTTTGGATTGACAAATGCACCTACCTACTTTATGTACCTCATGAATAAAGTCTTCATGGAGTACTTGGACAAGTTTGTCGTGGTGTTCATTGATGACATTATGATCTACTCGAAGGATGAGAAGGAACATGAGGAACACTTGAGGCTTACGTTGCAGAAATTGAGGGAGCATCAATTGTATGCCAAGTTCAACAAGTGTCAGTTTTAGTTGAGAGAGGTGTCGTTTTTGGGTCATATAATCTCAGGAGGAGTTTCGGTTGACCCCGAAAAGGTGAGAGACGTGTTGAAGTGGGAACCGCCGCAAAACATCAAGGAAATAAGAAGTTTTCTTGGTATGGCTGGATATTACCGTCAATTTATCAAGGACTTTTCCAAGATAGCCAAGCCTATGATGGAGTTTCTAATGAAGGGAAAGACTTTCTAATGGACTCAAGCTTGTCAAAATAGTTTCGAGGTGTTGAAGAAGAGGTTAACAATAGCCCCAGTTTTGGTACTGCCGAATGTGAGAAAGAGTTTTGATATTTATTGCGACGCATCAAGACAAGGACTCGGATGTGTATTGATGCAAGAAGGTCAAGTGGTCGCCTATGCATCGAGGCAACTGAAGAAACATGAGCAGAATTACCCAACACATGATTTAGAACTTGCAACCGTGGTACATGCATTGAAAATTTGGAGACACTACCTTCTTGGACATAGGTGTGAAATTTATACGGATCATAAGAGTTTGAAAAATATTTTCACACAAACGGATCTGAACTTGAGGCAACAGAGATGGTTGGAGCTCATCAATGATTATGATTTGGGGATCAACTATCATCCGGGAAAGGCCAATGTAGTGGCCGATGTTTGAGTAGAAAGGGAATAAGTCATCAACTCACAGTTCGAGAGTTACCATCAGAGTTATGTAAGGAGTTTGAAAGGTTGAACCTCAGATTTGTAAATGAGATGGAGATGATGGAGTTAAACCCAACCCTGGAGCAAGAAATTTGAGAAGCACAGGCCACGGATGAAGAGATCAAGGAAATCAAGGAAAGGACCGAAGAAGGGAGAGAATTCGGATTTGATGAGGATGAACATGGTACCCTATGGCTTGGTAAGAGGATTGTTGTGCCTAATGTGAAGCACATACGGGAGACAATATTAAAAGAGGCACATGACTCACCTTACTCAATTCACCCTAGTTGTACAAAGATGTACAAAGACTTGAAGACTAGCTATTGGTGGGATAGCATGAAGAAGGACATAGCTGAATATGTGGCATTGTGTGATGTGTGTCAACGAGTCAAGGCGGAACATCAAAGGCCAGCTGGATTATTACAGCCATTGAAGATCTCGGAATGGAAGTGGGAAGAAATTGGTATGGACTTCATAGTTGGGTTACCGCGTACTCAGTCCGGGTATGACTCAATTTGGGTAATTGTGGATCACTTAACCAAGTCAGCTCATTTTGTCCCTGTGAAGACCAAATATACAGCTGCACAATTGGCCGAAATATACATGGAGCATATTGTGTGTCGACATGGAGTCCTTAAGAAGATAGTCTCGGATAGAGGTTCACAATTTACCTCCAGATTTTGGCAAAAATTGCATGAAGCTTTGGGAACGAGGTTGAATTTTAGTTCAGCATATCATCCTCAAAAGGATGGACAAACCCAGAGGACCAATCAGATTTTGGAGGACATGTTAAGAGCTTGTTCTTTGAAGCATGGTAAAAGTTGGGACAAAAGCTTGCCATACGCAGAATTTTCATACAACAATAGTTACCAAGCAAGCTTGAAAACGTCACCATATGAAGCACTTTATGGAAGGAAGTGTAGGACACCTATATTATGGAATGAGGCAGGAGAAACTCAAGTATTTGGTCCAGATGTGTTGCAAGAAGCTGAAAAACAAGTCCAAATAATTCGTGAAAACTTGAGGGCAGCCCAATCAAGACAAAAAGGCTATGCGGACAATAGGAGAAGGAATCTAGCCTTTGAAGTGGGAGATTTTGTTTACCTCAAGGTGTCACCAATGAGAGGTCATAAGAGGTTTAATATAAGGGGCAAGCTAGCACCTCGATACATTGGACCATTGAAGATTTTGGACAAAAGAGGTGAAGTAGCGTATAAGTTGGGGATGCCAGCTCATCTTTCGGATGTCCATGATGTCTTTCATGTTTCCTAGCTCAAGAAGTGTTTGAGAGTACCGAAAGAACAAGTGCCAATGGAAGAATTAGAACTAGAGGAAGATTTGACTTATGCCGAACAACCGGTCAAAATCTTGGAAACTAAGGAGAGGGTCACAAGGAACATGGTTATTAGATGGTGTAAAGTTCAATGGAAGCACCACACCGAAAAAGAAGCAACGTGGGAATTGGAGGATGATCTCAAGAAGGAATTTCCCTATCTCTTCTCTTCCGCGTCGAATCTTGAGGGCGAGATTCATTTTAAGGGGGGTAGGATTGTAACACCCTCATTTTCATGCATCATGCCTTGCAAGCACTCATATATGTGTTTAACATTAACCCACAACAAGAGGAATGGGTTTAAAATTGATTTGGAACAAAACCGCACTTAAATTGCAGGAAAGTGCGGACTAGTCCGATTTTACTGAGGACTAGTCCGATTTCTCTCAGACTAAAAACATACTTGTCCATTTTTGCTGCGGACTAGTCCGATTTTGCCTCTGGAAACCTTCGGACTTGTCTGATTTTGTGCGGACTAGTCCGATATTCCAAGAATCCTTGAAAAATTGCTAAGTTCGTGGACTTTTCCGGACTAGTCCGGTGTTCTAGCGGACTTGTCCGATTTCCTCTCTGTTTAAAGTCGGACTTGTCCGATGTTTGGCCAGACTTGTCCGATTTTCTCTCTGGACGACTTCGGACTAGTCCGGTCATTTCTGGACTTGTCTGATATTTCGCAACTCCGAGTTGATCTTTTGTTTTATGACTTGTTTCTTGGGTTTCATGTTAAGTGGGCCTAGGGACGTCATGCCTAACTCTTTTAGAGCCCATGTGGGACTCTAAACCGGCCTCTACTCATCCCAAACTCGAAATCCATCTAACCCTAGCCTCCACCTCTATATAAACAACCCACCCCTTGGTTTGACATCTATTTGCCACTTTTCCACCCCACCCAGACCCTAGTTCGTGGAGAGCCACCACCAAGGAGGGAGGAGAAGATCCCAAGCAATAATAAGAAGAGGAGGAAACGAAAGAGGATCAAGATCTCCACCAAGTTTCGTTCCTCATCGCCAATTCATCCCCAAGTTCATCACCAACCCTAGATCACCAAGATCCAAGTGTTACCTCCAAGTTTCTTGATTCATTGGAGTCCTAAACACCTGGTATACCTTCTATTATCTTTTCCTTACGTGAATTCAACACCTAATCTCCAAATTTACATCGATCTAGAAAACCCTAATCTGCTGATCTCGCAGAGTGCGGACTTGTCCGGTCCCTAGCGGACTAGTCCGATCTTTCTGGTTAAATTGTGTTGAATGAATTCTAAAATTTGATCTAATCAACTCCAAACCTGTATAAACTTATTAAAAGCTATTAGAACTAGTTAGTTATCATTAAAAGCAATCTAGTAACAAGTTCTACCTTGCATTTGCATCAATCATGCATGTCATGTCATATTGAGTAATATTTGTACACTCTTTGATTGTGTTCCTTGTCTTGTATGTTTATTGTGCGGATTAGACGGATTTGCGCTAGAGAGTGCCGCGGAGGATCTACAGCATCAAGAGTTTGAAGGCTTTGACCCTAATAAACCGCAAGAGCAAGGCAAGTGTCCTTGAAGCATATTGATCCTGTTTTAAAATAAATGTTTGTTTGCAAAACTGCATGCTGTGTCAAATTGATGGGAATCATATGATAGGAAGTTTACTAGATTTGTTTAACCACCCTTGTCGCCTGAAATTTAAGGTAGAGAGTCGGGAAGGGCTTTTTACCTTTTTGCTTCGCTTAATCAACTGGGATGGGAAACAACTATATCACTCAATCTAATTATGCATGGATGAGATTATGGTTAACATGAACTGGTTAAATATTATATGGTAATGGGTGATCTAAGCAAGCCTGGTACGTGGATGGGTTGGATGTCATGGTGGTTTGCTTGCTTTAGATCTAAGGACCGGTTCATGCGAGAATAAGCCAGGACTACAGTGCCACCATGAGGCCAAGTATGGGTGCGGCGTAGCTTATTAATTAGGGCTTTGCTAGTGCTGTTTGGACCATTGTGGATGCTCGGGGAAGGGGTAGTCATATTGGGTTTGTTGATGATTGGTGGGACTACCCTAGGATCCGAATGGCTCAAGAGGGGGCCCTTGGTTGAAGATGTGCTCAGTTGGAGGCATCGCCACTTGTGAAACCTCAGTGGGGTCTAAATAGGCTAGTAATCCCTTTGTAAAGGCTATTTTGTGATCTCTTGGCCACACACTGATGGAAGTGTGAGACGGCATAATAGAGGTTCTAGTCATCGAAAGGTGATGAAATCACAAACACGTGGGTAAAGAGGTACAAACTCTGCGGACTGTGTCTAAAACTATCATGATAGCCGTGCTCCCAGTTATAAGCACCTGGAAAACTTCCATGATTAGAGGGAATTTGGTATTGGGATGGTATTTGGGATAGTTATGGTCAGTATTATGGTTATGGATTAATTTCTGGTATTGAATATGGTTATTGGCAAATGGTGAAATCTGGAATTATTGATGATGGTGGTGAATTCAGACTGGTGTTATGATATTACTTATGATTATGATGGGTTTATTTAACATACATTTAATATGTTGCTTTTCAAATGTTTTAATGTACTTTTCAGCACTTAGCCATTATTATTGTCGTCATTTGAACCAGCCACATGTCATACTTTCCACACTTGCTGAGTACGACATGTACTCACTCTTGCAATCCCCCCTCCAAAAGTTGCAGGTCAGGATTGGGAGTTTAATGGTGAGAATGTGGAGTTCTAGGCCGTGTCTACCGTCAGCTTTGCCTGTGGTGTTGATTGGAGCTGCGCTATACCCTATCGCTTATGCTGCCTAGCTGTTTAGTTTACTAAATTAGTTTATTTCCGCTGCATTCGTTGAACTTGTCATAAATATACATTGGAGCTTGTATTCGAGGATAATATGGTTTGTGTAATAAGTTTGGTTCATTAATCTTGTTCTGTGGTAAGTATCTGTATATCGTTTGTGATTGCACTCGTGTATGTATGTTGAACATCCTGGGCACACATATGCGTTAGCTTGGTTCTTTTTTTTTCGGAACCGGGCGTTACAATTACAAGACGAATAGCACACTTAACTTGGTCCTGTACTTTAAGTGAGTCCTTGTATTCCCCTGTTATTTGGACCTTAATGAGAAACATTTTATACAAACAGACTCTAAGTGCATTTCATTTGTGCAAGCTTATTTCATTTTATACCTTCTTGTCAATAGTAATGTTGTGGAATCCGCTTGAAATAAGGTCCTAAATTTTCATTTCAAATATGTAAGTTTTAATGATGATTTCCCATTTTGTTCCTTTTATTGCTAGATGGTCTACTCGCCCGAAAACCAAAGCCATCACAGGTGCAGAGTGCGCTATCGACTTAGCCTGGTCCAGCACCCTAAGTACGCCACTCTACCTATTCCGGCAGGTCTTAGTAAGATGGGTCCTGAAAGCGTAATTACCTTTGGGAAATTAATCATAAAACTTGTATTTTCAATGATTTTTTTGGAACTTAAATTTCAAGTAAGGACAATAAGACGCAACTGAATTATAGGCAAGGGGATGAATTTAACGCTTTTCTTGTCTCTCATGTGCTGGAAGAATGAACAATTGATGGCAAGCGACATGGGCGATAGTGGACATCGTCAAAGCTACCAAGCTCCGACAAGCTCCAGGGGACCCTCCATCGACATTCTATATGTTGACAGTGGGCGCCGTCAAAGATACCAAGCTCTAACAAACCCCAGGGGGCCCGCCGTTGACGTGCTATGTGTCGACAGTGGGCGCCGTCGAAGCTACCAAGCTTCGACAACCCCCAGGGGGCCCGTCGTCGACATTCTACGTGTCGATAGTGGGCGCTGCCGAAACTACCAATCTCCGACAACTCCCAGGGGGCCTGCCATCAATGTAATAAAAAGTCCCTGGAGATTTTGGAAGCAAGACTCAAACCTCGGAGCTATCAAATTGGCTATGAATTCAGAGCTATCAAGTTTTCAAGACATTGTATAAATCCTCATGGTAAATGTCCTCAATCCATTGAACACATCTACTAGGGGGCCAACAATATAAAGGGCAATGCATTGAAGACACAAAAATGGATTTCGAAAGTATTTCATTCATTCAAAAGTGGAGAATTACAAGTTAAAGGTACAAAGAGAAAGGTCCTAGCTATTGGAGTTCCTCACGAAGAACGAAGCAACCTTCTTGGTGGCTTCTTGGACGCTGGCCTTGGCAGCTCCCTCCTCTTCGGCGATGGGTCCTTCAAACACCGAAACTAGAGACATCGAAGAGTCCCGGCTTTGGAAGCATGTCTGCACATACTCTGCGATGTTCCGAGCCAGTGACTTCCCTTTAGTCTCGATCTCGCAGACGACTGCATCTCCGATAGCTTCCAGCTTTGCACCAGCAGAGTTGAGTGCCACTAGAGCCTTGTCCATCTTTGACTCCGGATCAGCCAGTAAAACCGGGCTAAATCCAAAAGGTACCAGAGCTTCATTAGCCCGTCCGAGTAAGTCCTAGACCTACTGGGACTCGATCACTCTCACACTTTGGAGCTCCTCCAGTGACCTCCTTGCAGAGAATAGATCTGTAGAACCCTCTTTCGAGAAGTGCTCGACCTCTTTGGTGTGATGCTGGATCTATTCGGCCAGTAGCTTTTCTTAGTCGGAGACTTGTCTCTCTCGGAGGTGGGCACGGCTTCGTCTATCTGCAAGGTCCTTCTCCTTTGCCTTCATCTTGTCCCCCTGGGAAGAGACATCGATTTATCTTTCGCTAATATCTTTACCCGCCTGCCACAACCAGTGCTTCTCTTGTTCGCACCAAGCCTCAAATTCTTTCACACGGTTAGCCAAGTCTAGCTCACCTCGTGCCAGCTTCTGGGAGAGCTCATCCCCCCTCTGCTGGATCTTATCTTCTTTCTCTTGGAGGTTAACCTCTTTATTATCGAGATCATCCCAACACTTGAGGAGAGTTTCCCTCAACTCTTTGAGACTCTCCGAATGGCCGTCGGCCATTTCATGGGCCTTTTGTGCATGCTCGTAGATCTCCTGAGTCTTATTGTCGAGGGCCTTAATAGCGATCTCTCGCTCGTCCAGCGCCTTGTTCAGGTGCGATGTCGGGCCTTCTCTGAAGTCACCCATTCCTTCTGGTCAGCATGTTGGGACTGCATTAGCTTTGTCTCGAAGAAGATCCTTTGGCGCCAGCGCCCTAGCATGGCGCGCTCTTCCTCAAGAGACCTCCGCTCGTAGTCGAAGGCAAGCTGGACCTGACGGAGGATGGAGCAAGCATTGTCAATTGACAGCTCTAGAGGGATTGGCTCTGGGCCTGCTTGAGGTCCATCCTCCGGATCCTCCAGATCTTCTGCGACAATTGTTGGAGCCCATTACACAAGCATGGACTCCAATATCTCAATGTCAGCGGGGCCAGTCTCTGGCAGTTCTTCCATCAGTGGAGCGGTAGAGGAAGGTCCTATAGCTAGATCTTTTGCTTTCGGAGCTGACAAGAATGGTACCACCATCGAATCTTCAGCTATCAGCGCATAAGTCGAAGGTCCCATAGCAGGATCCTCATGAGCGACATTGGGCATGATCACCTCTGGTGTTGCCACCTCTGGAGTGGACACCGAAACTTCCATCGGAGCTTCATTGACTTCCGACATTGTCGCCGGAACCTCTACAGCTGGCTCTGAGACAGCCGGAGCCTGCTCGGGCATCTCTTTCTCATGGTCCAGCGCTACCACGGGATCTTCAGTCGTCATTGATGAAGTCATCTCCACGACAGTTGGCACCGCATCTATCGTGTCATCCGCCACAACCATAGGAGGAGGGACCGAAGTAGCAGCAGGAGCTTCAGCTGGTGCAGTCTTTGGGTCTGCGTCAAGCACCGGATCTGCCGTACTTGTTCTCAATACTCTGGAAAAAGATCATAGAGAATTCAAAATAAAGCAAGAAATAACATCAAGACAAAAGCAAAATAGTCGGCCCTTACCTAGGGACATTGCCGCTCCAGTTGGCACGAATCTTCTTCTTTGGATGCTTGGAGCTAGAGCCCACCGTCTTCGGAGAGACGTAAGCTCCAAGATTTGTACTAGGCATAGGGGCATTTGCCGGTGCTGCCTCAGCCAGTACCTCCGTCGTTGGGGGACTCACTCCGAACCCAGAGCCCCCTGCTGCCACTGGTGTCGGAGCCAACTTGCCGGACCCAATGCTCACTGTGGACACAGGAGCCGAAGGACCAACCGGAGCTGGGGGCACAACCACCACATACCTTAACCTAGGCAGAGGAGTCACTTCTTTCGAAGCGTCCCTCACACTGCTTCCGTCACTTCTTGTTAGCTTTCGCTTGCGACTCGGGGCTTCGACGGGAGCTTTCTCCTTGCCTCGGCTTGAGGCTGATTTCTTAGGAGGTGAAGCTGTGGGACCTTAGCCTTTGCCACTGACAGGCATAGGTTCTGAGCATTCATGAGGGAAAGGAGCTCCGGAGATCACAATCCCCGCTGGAGGAGTGCTCCGACGCCTATCCACAACGCCCAAGTCTTCAAGCATTGGCATCTTCTTTCGCAGCTCTCTCCTAAACTCCAGAACCATGTTCAGGGACAGGAACTCCGCTGGAGGTTTCAGATCATTGGGGTTGATAGCTCCGTGATGCAGCCTTTGAAGATGAAGATTCAAAGCCTTTTCATCCAAATTGGACCCAATAATAGTATAAATTCGGTACGGATCCATCTCTCCATTGAACGCCCGCGCAGGCCATTCCCGCATCTTCAGCAGGGCCCATCGATTGGTCAAGAAGTTGGTGATCACCATCAGGGGAGTCACCCCTCCTTCGACGTACTCCCATATCCTTGTCAAGATCAGGTTATATGCCCCCGACAGCTTCGGGACCACCTCCCAGACATCAGTGTCAACGGCGGGAAGGCTGTCAGGGAGTTCTTCCAACCATGTTAGGGAGTTCTTCCATGTTAGGCTGTCAGGGAGTTCTTCCATGTCATGGCGATCCACCCTAATGACCACCCAATGCTTCTTCTAGCCATCCCACTTCCTGGAACGGAACGTCTTCAAGTACTCGAAGGGTGAGTTCTTGCGCTTCACGAAGTAGTAGAAGTCGAGAAGCTCATTCCCTTTCTCGGTGGTGTGGACCTTGAGAAGTTCCAAAAGATCTCGACGCAGGGCGACACACCCACCCACATCTCACAAAAGTGGACGAATGACGCCACTAGCAAGAAGGAGTGGGGGTCAAGGTGGTGGAGCTACAGGCCGTAGAAGTCCAGCAACATCAGCAGGAAGCTGGAAAACGGCGGGATGAGCCCCACCATGGCAAATGCCAAGAAGTACACAATCTCGCTGGGGCTTTCCTTCTTGAAGGGGAGCTTGTCGAGGCAAATCGTGTTGTTGAAGGAGTCGTTAGACCATCCCATGTAGGTGTGGACTCTCGACAACTCTTCGTCGCTCTTGATCCAACTGCGAGGAAGACCCAACTCCATTGCTACAAAGTGGAGCAGAAGTGGAAGAAAAGTTGCAAAGGCGGAGAGCTCTAAGTGCAAGATCAAACGAAGGCGTAAAGAGTTCTCTTCCTGTGCAAACTTTCTCCCTTTAGTAAGCCTCTACAACGCTTGGATGGAAACTACCTCCATACCTGAATCTCAAATGACCTCGTCAATGACAAGGCGGCCCAGATTTACTTTGTTCAAAAGTCAGACTACGTGAACCGTTGTCATGATGGGAAGTTGGAAGATCGAGGGCGGCAGCCTGACAGTGCTACAAAGATTACGCTGGGAACCAATACGAATTTCGTATTGGGAACCGACGACCTTCAATTGCATGAGATCCGCACGCCAGGATCCCACTCACCATATCAAGAAGGGCCACACGGCGACAGCATAACTGTGTGCCGTCGTCCCAACTGCCCAGAGAAAGACTTTGAAGCAGCAGCACGGGAATTGATGCTGGCCCCACCTCTGGTAGCATAACCTCTTACTGATGACCTCTCCCCAAGGTGGGCCCGGGGACCACTGTCAGTATCTTGCGTACCGGGTACCCCCTGATACCGCAAGCAAAGCCGAGGAGTTCCTATGTCCAGGTGTGAGACGTTCGAAAGGGATACGCATCCCATGGAACCGGATTCGCCTCCCTCCTTAGCGTGGCTCCAGTGTAGCCACGTGTCCAGAAGAGCCAGACCTGCCTCCCTCATTTGGATAGCTCCGGTGCTGCCACGTGTCCTGCAGAGCCGGACCTGCCTCCCTCCTCAGGGAAGCTCCAGCACTGCCACGTGTTCGATGGTGCCGGACCTATCCTCCACTAGAGGGAAGCTCCAGAGCTTCCACGTGTCAACGCTAGACCTACGGCAACAACGGGAGGATGTCGTGATCTCCAACATCGCGGACATTCAAGGGCTATCAATTAGCCATCACAAGACCTGGTTAACGCATCATTAATACCGTATTAATGACGAACGATCAGTCGAGATCACTTGTCGGGCCAGGCTTGAACTGTAACGGTCAGTCTTTGGTATATAAAAAGGTTGCGCTGCACGGTAGAAAGCATTTGATCTCAAGCAATCTCATACGCATACAAGCCATCCAAGCTCATACAATTAACACACACCCCGTGGAGTAGGGTATTACGCTTAGGCGGCCCGAACCACGTAAAATCCCCAGTGTTCACCTCTTGTCTTGATCTTGACTCGCGCTCCAATCGAATACGAACCTCCACGAACTACTTCTTTATAGTACCGGGAGAAGTGTCTTAGTCCACACTTTGACGGATTCAACATGAGGAGGGGACTGAGATGCTAGTTCGCGACCCTGTGAAGCCAATCGGCACATTAGTGTAGCCGAACAGAGATGGAAACACGCAAATCGCGGGACGGTGAAGCTTACAGAGGAAGGACGTGGCAGCGCTGATGCTCGGGGTCAAGTGTAAAAGCCCTCACTTTGAGTTCCAATTAAATCACACATTAAAGTTTATGTAAAGCTTTTACATTTGAATATTTCAAATCAAAGCTATTATTCAAATTTAAATTAAATGTCAAAATTCAACTTGCTCCAAACGCAAATCTGATTTCATATTCGGATACCTAATATTTTATTTAGCTAACCAGTGAATTTGTAGCATTTTTAGAGCCTTGCTCGTATTATTTCCTAGTGATCAAAAAGGGTGAGACAAGGGGGGGCCCACCGGTCAGTGCCCCACATGTCTGTGCCAGAGACGAAACAGAGGCTCGCTCAGCTCGGCTGTTATGCGCGCGCCACGCACGGAGCAACCGCTCCACGTCCCGATTGCCGTTCCAGCTCACTTGTTTGCCATTATTGTTGCCTCTGGCTTCACCAACGACAGAGCTTATTCCCCAGACATCAGTACCTAACCTATGCTCTCAAAGATCAAGCTTCGGCCTCGTACCCGCGTTGCTCTGTTCTTCACCGCCCCAAGCTAGCAGTTGCTACGCTGCGGCGTCCGGCGCTCCCTTCAACCTGCTGAGCTCGTGGACAGCAGGGCCGGCCTCTCCGCTTGTTGGTCTTGCTTCTGGCTCACGTTCGCGTCTCTGCTGCCTGGGTGAGCGATGTTCTGCTCCTCCATCTCGCAGCGCTTCTGCTTCTTCGCGCACATAGCTGAGCAAGCCATAAGCTATGCCGATACTTGCTTTACATTTCTGACGCGTGTCAAGTCTACTTCCTTCTTCATCTTACCGCACCGAAGTGGTTTCTTCTTCCACGCGCAGAGTCTGTGCGTCGCCTTGGTTCCTCACCTCACGGGCAACACAGAGCCTTTTCAATTCAACTAATCACGCCAAAAAGGTTCGCAAGACCCTCAACTTCATGCTTCCCAAACTCCTTGGTCTTTCATCGCTCCGTGGAGCCGAATTTCAAATTTGTGCAACAGCGAGTTCATAGAACTGACGTCGTTCTTCATCATTATTCTTCATGCATGTTTGATTAGTTTTATTCCGATTATACCATATAAACTAGACGTCTTAGTGATCACTCTGGAGCAAACAAATTGGAAAATAATTTCGAGTATCGGCTCTGGAATTTCAAATCTCGTGGCCGCCGACGGGTTCCCCTTGCCGCACCCGATGCTCCTCCTTGTCCGGCTGTCTCCACTTCAATTGAACTTGATTTTATGTTCTCCATATTTCCACAAGTTCCTAGAGCTTAGTCCTTAAGGTTTTGATGCAACATTGGACGAGATTGAGCTCGTCGAAGCTCGCCGCCACCATGCTCTCGTCGCTGATGTGTTTCAGTCTATGCCACACTCCAGCAAGCACCATCCCCTCATTCCTGCATCGCAGTGATGATTTTGGGCCTAGTCCCGTCGCACCTGGCCTCCTTCGGTGAAGCGCCGGCGGGCGGTGCCGCCTCCCTGGCACAGCCCCCCTCCCTGCGTAAGGAAGAAGAAACTGGCGGATGGTGCCGCCAATCATTGGCCCTTAGTTGTTTTTTCTATTTTCGGTTCTAATAAAATTTCAGAAAATGTTCACAACTTCCAAAAATCACAGTAATTCGTAAAACATCCTAAAAATGTGAAATCAATTTCTATGGCTTGCTTATGACCTCACATTTGCATTAACTAGTTTATTTGACATGAACAGTCCTCTAAATTTCTAAAAATTATGTTAAGCATAATCTTTGAAATAATTCTTATGCACAATCCAAACATTATAAATTCTTAAAATATTCTAGTAATATTTTAGTATGACCTAACATCTCCAGAAAAATTTTCACTTCCATTTGATCTAAGGATCATCATAAATTAGTTAATTATCCTTGTATGCTTTCTAAACTTTATTTGGTTTTGACAAATTTATTCTGGAGAATCCAGTCAATATAAAATTATGAAACTTTGCCAAAGATTAGTTTACATCAACAACTCAATTAGAAAGTTTCAACCTTGTTTGATCAAAGGAACATTAGAAAGAAATTTGTAATATCCTGATGTGTAGGTTAAAAACCAATAACCTAATTCATACTTCAAATTTGGATTAGTAAAAATCTCTTATTTTAATTCCAGCAAACTCAAAAGTCATATTTTGAAGGATTCTCTGCATAGTTTGTATTTGACTTTGGATTCATTATAGTCTTCTACTTTCTATCACTAAATCATACTTCTGATTGTTATATGCATAATCATCTCAATAGACGTCGTGACGAGGAGGATCACAGTGAAGCTTCGGTTGGAACCACCAGTGGTTAATCTTCTCATCGTCATTGGAGCGTCAAACTGCTGATCTCATCTCTTCATTGACATTAAGATCCTAGACCTATATTAAGACAAGCCTTGGTTTGCATTCAGAAGCTTTTATAAAATTTTCACTTTATAGTCATATACTGGATTAAGAGTATGATTGTATATTAAGTCTAGGTTGGATATCACTCCACATGCATGACCCAAAGAACCCTTGGAGTGTAGAGTTAGCATCAGTGGTCCTAGCATTGTTAGAGCTATGCTAATCACATAGATGATTCGTGAAAGTTGCCTAGAGGGGAGTGAATAGGCGAAATGACTTAATAAAACGAGATCAAATTATAGAGGCTGGACTAGTCTGGCTCAAGGGCGGACTAGTCCGAATAGTGCACAGTGAAACCCTAAAAACTTGATTTTTATGAGTTTTTCTTTGATTTTAGTTGAAGGAAAAGTAGATACACAATCCTTAAACCTAATACAATTAGGATTGACAAGTATGTGACCGCACCGAAGTGGTTTCTTCTTCCACGCGCAAAGTCTGTGCGTCGCCTCGGTTCCTCACATCACGGGCAACACAGAGCCTTTTCAATTCAACTAATCACGCTAAAAGGTTTGCAAGACCCTCAACTTCATGCTTCCCAAGCTCCTTGGTCTTTCATCGCTCCGTTGAGCCGAATTTCAAAGTTGTGCAACAGCGAGTTCATAGAACTGACGTCGTTCTTCATCATTATTCTTCATGCATGTTTGATTAGTTTTATTCCGATTATACCATATAAACTAGACGTCTTAGTGATCACTCCGGAGCAAACAAATTGGAAAATAATTTCGAGTATCGGCTCTGGAATTTCAAATCTTGTGGCCGCTGGCGGGTTCCCCTTGCCGCACCCGATGCTCCTCCTTGTCCGGCCATCTCCACTTCAATCGAACTTGATTTTATGTTCTCCATATTTCCACAAGTTCCTAGAGCTTAGACCTTAAGGTTTTGATGCAACATTGTAACACCCATTATTTTCCCCTCCCCCCCTCTCTCTCACTGTGTGCGGTCCCCACCTGTCATTCCTTTCTTCCTCCAACTGCACGCCTTGCAGATATTTCATCGAACAGATCGTGCGCGAGCCGCGCTCCACCAGCCGTTGCGTCGACTCTCGCCCATACCGCGCCTCTGCCCACATAGCCCATGTCCCATGGCAACCGCACAACATCAAGCAACTGTTTCTCCTTCAAATACTCGTTCACTCCTCTTCCCATATTCTCTCCACCGTAAAAACCAACCGCCACCACTAGTGTCACC
Organism: Tuctoria greenei; assembly: GCA_036927565.1. Taxonomy (NCBI): domain Eukaryota; kingdom Viridiplantae; phylum Streptophyta; class Magnoliopsida; order Poales; family Poaceae; genus Tuctoria; species Tuctoria greenei. The sequence goes on along the minus strand of JAYESD010000006.1, from coordinate 35,061,505 downwards.
GTTGTTCCCATTGCTTCGTCCATCTTTTATTCGATCTAACTTCTCCATCGCATTTGCCTTGCCCTAGAACATCTTTGTGACACGTTGTCGCCAAGGAAGCGCTGTCGGAAAGCCCTCTCGACGAAGATTGACGTCGACCGCCACCCCTCACCGTCGGTTCACTGCTCCACCCGTTTTCCCCTCAAGCTACTTGCCCCAACAGACTCGCCATGCATCATGGAAGCTCTCTAACCAAAGGAACTTGAAGCTCTGCCGTCGGGACACCATCCCCATGAAGACTGACGCCGTACATCGACCTCTCATGATGCTGCTCCCTCTACGCGTCGTTTCAGGCCATGAAACTTCCTAGGTGAGTTCACATAGCCTCCCTCCTTCATTTCCAGCGATCGCAACCATGGATTAAGCCCCCTAGGCGTACTCCGACGAGCTCTAGATGCCATCCATGGTGGTACAGCCATGTTGGCTGGAGGTTGAAGAAGCCCATGGCTTCTTTTGTGTCCTAGCCATTGGATCTTGCTTCAACGCTCTAGATTAGAAAGAGAGGATAGCCCTTCGTATTTTAAATCCAGGCCATGCTCTTAAAATCCAACGGTTCAAATAAAACAGTCACATATCCCTTCGCATATTTACAGCTAGGTCCTTGAACTTTTATAAGTAATTGCGCATAAGCCCCTGGTTTCAAAAAAATAACTCTGAACTTCATTTTAATTATGCAACATGCTGTAAACAGATGGAAATAATAGTGTAGACCGTGGACAATTTGTGAAACTACATTTTAGGCTTCTAGGTTGTCAGGGAAAATTGTAAAACAACCCCTGAGGTATTATTTAATTGCAGAATATAGTTTAAAAATGTATTTAGTGAAAATAATATGTTTATAAATGATAGAATAATTATAGAAAATGTAGGAAAATTATTTATAAATCTTTTTAGGCTGAAAAAAAATAGTGGGTGCATATAAAATATATTTTTACCATAGAAAATTTATTAAAAATGTTTTTAGCAATAAATAAATACTAAAAATAGAGAATAAATGTAGAAATAGTAGGAAAAATATTTATAAAATCTTATATTCTAAAATAAAATTTATAAAATGCATATAAAATATATTTTGGCTATGAGAAATTCATTAAAAATGTTTTTAGCCTGTAAGTAAATACTAAAAATGGAAAATAAATGGTAAATGCATTTCTTTGGCTATGAAAAATAATAAATACTTCGTAGGGACATATTAATTTTATGCTTATGTGTATGTTTTGGTGTATTGTTCTTGAATATTTTACCTCTCTTTTGACGGTAGCTTATACGCACTCGTATCTTGATCAAGAAGCAACCTAAAGATATGAAGACAAGAGTTCTATCAAGAAGATTGAGCAGCTAAATAATATAAGGCAAGTGCCATTGATTATCTTGTGCCTATTTTAAGAATTATAGCTAGTTGCATGCTTAATTAATGTGAATCCTATTTATTTATCTGTTCCTTACAATTCCTTGTCGCCCGGGTTAAATTGGATGCTGTTGCGTATTTCAATCACGCTTAGCCATACTTATTAGTCGGGATGGAAATCTGAACACATGATTATATTATTAATTATGATCATTATTTTACCGTGAAAACGATGATGTAATTGGTATGAATCTGGCGGTTGGATGGTTATGGTATTGTGGAGTTTGCACGAGACCCAGGATTGGGTTTGGTACCGCCGGATTCTAAGGACCGGTTTATGGAAGAAGCCACTAAGCTTTACAGTACCACCACGAGACTGAGATGGGGCAGTTTGGTCAATTAATTAGGTTTTCCCGACGAAATGCTAGTAGTTGGATGGTGCGAGGAATGAGCAGGGGTACTGCTCTGGGAACCGCAAGGCTCAAGAGGGGGCTCTAAGGCGGAGGGTCACTCCAGAAATGCCTCAGTGGTGGAAACCTTAGAGGGCTAGCACTAGTCGGGGGTACCTTTGTAAAGACCATGTAGTGATCTCCTGGCCACACACCTATGGTAGTGTGTAATGTGGTTGGTCGCCACTGGCATTCAGGGAGGTTTACTTAGTCCACCTAGCAACAGAGGATGAAATCACTGCTTATGGGTAAAGGGTACACTCTCTGCAGAGATTTGGTAAAACTGTCATGACAGCTGTGCTCACGGACAAGAGTGGCTTGGTGTCCAATTCATAATTAGAGGATGGTTGGGATGATGGTTGAGATGATGGTTTGGGAATGATGTTGGTATTGATTCATTATTATTGTTATTCTATAATGATTGGGAATATACACCTAGATGTAGGTGCTAACAAAAGCTAAGGATAGATTTAATGCATAGTGCTTAAACCATTATCCGCCTTTGCTTTTTGATTGGCCTACATGTCATTTATTTCCCACACTTGCGGAGTACCACGGAATGGTACTCACACTTGCTTTGTTGTACTTTTGATATGCTGCTCAGTGAAGAGAAGATCTAATGAAGACAGTGACAAGTGAAGACGGTGCATAGGTCGCGTTGCTGCCAGTCGATTTGCCTGTGGTTGCCCTAAAGTTTTTCCTCTTCCGCTGCTACTTCAAAACTCTTTTAAAGGTATAAATGTTGTTTGCATGCGATATAGAACTATTTATCACTACTTGTCGTACATGTGTGGTGAAACTGATCCTGGCATACATGTATTATACAACTGGTTTTATTCCTAATAAAACCGGGTGTGACAAACATTGGACGAGATTGAGCTCGTCGAAGCTCGCCACCGCTATGCTCTCACCGCTGATGTGTTTCAGTCTATGCCACACTCCAGCAAGCACCATCCCCTCATTCCCGCATCGCAGTGATGATTTTGGGCCTAGTCTCGTCGCACCTGGCCTCCTTCGGCGAAGCGCCGGCGGGCGGTGCCGCCTCCCCTGGCACAGCCCCCCTCCCTGCGTAAGAAGAAGAAACTGGCGGGTGGTGCCGCCAATCATTGGCCCTTAGTTGTTTTTTCTATTTTCGGTTCTAATAAAATTTCAGAAAATGTTCACAACTTCCAAAAATCACAGTAATTCGTAAAACATCCTAAAAATGTGAAATCAATTTCTATGGCTTGCTTATGACCTCACATTTGCATTAACCAGTTTATTTGACATGAACAATCCTCTAAATTTCTAAAAATTATGTTAATCTTAATCTTTGAAATAATTCTTATGCACAATCCGAACATTATTAATTCTGAAACTATTCTAGTAATATTTTAGTATGACCTAACATCTCCAGAAAAATTTTCACTTCCATTTGATCTAAGGACCATCATAAATTAGTTAATTATCCTTGTATTCTTTCTAAACTTTATTTGGTTTTGACAAATTTATTTTGGAGACTCCAGTTAATATAAATTTAAGAAACTTTGCCAAAAATTATTTTACATACCCAACAACTCAATTAGAAAGTTTCAACCTTGTTTGATCAAAGGAACATTAGGAAGAAATTTGTAATATCCTGATGTGTAGGTTAAAAACCAATAACCTAATTCATACTTCAAATTTGGATTAGTAAAAATCTCTCATGTTAATTCCAGCAAACTCAAAAGTCATATTTTGAAGGATTCTCTGCATAGTTTGTATTTGACTTTGGATTCATTATAGTCTTCTACTTTCTATCACTAAATCATACTTCTGATTGTTATATGCATAATCATCTCAATAGACACCGTGATGAGGAGGATCACAGTGAAGCTTTGATTGGAACCACCAGTGGTTAATCTTCTCATCGTGATTGGAGCATCAAACTGCTGATCTCATCTCTTCATTGACTTTAAGATCCTAGACCTATATTAAGATAAGCCTTGGTTTGCATTCAGAAGCTTTTATAAATTTTTTACTTTATAGTCATATACTGGATTAAGAGTATGATTGTATATTAAGTCTAGGTTGGATATCACTCCACATGCATGACCCAAAGAACCCTTGGAGTGTAGAGTTAGCATCAGTGGCCCTAGCATTGTTAGAGCTATGCTAATCACATAGATTATTCGTGAAATTTGCCTAGAGGGGAGTGAATAGGCGAAATGACTTAATAAAACGAGATCAAATTATAGAGGCCGGACTAGTCTGACTCAAGGGCGTACTAGTCCGAATAGTGCACAGTGAAACCCTAAAAACATGATTTTTATGAGTTTTTCTTTGATTTTAGTTGAAGGAAAAGTAGATACACAATATAGCAGCCTAATACAATTAGGATTAACAAGTATGGAAGATTAGATTGCAATATTACGATGATGAACAATATGCAGAACAAGATGAACCCTAAAAATAATTCTAGTGATAAGCACGAAAGTAGAGAGACAAAAGAGACATGGTGTTTATCTCGATGTTCGATCACACATAGGAACCTACATCCTCATTGAGGAGTCCACGAAGGGCTGGGTTGCTCAACCCTTCCCTCTCCAAGTCTCCCGATGACAACTTGGCTTTCCACTATCACAAAGGGGTGACTACGATGTTCTCGGGGATTCTCACAAGTTGAGGCTCCCACAAATGATCAACAACAATAAACACACAAATCTCAATATCCACAAGTCACAAAGAGGCAACACCAAGTGCAAGAGATCAAATCGAGAGCCAAAGCATGAAGTTTTTCCTTCTTCCCTTGTCCCAAACTCTAATCTAATCAATATTTGGTTTTAGAGGGCAAGTAGGCAGGTGAGAAGACTTTGGAAGGCTCTAAGATGCCTGTGGCGGCGCTAGGGTTCAAGAGAGGTGGAATGGTGGCCGGGGGATCCCTTTTTATAGGGGTCCCAACAGCCAACTATTGCCACCAACTACAGTGCGGACTAGTCCGGCCATGACCCTGGACTGGTCCGGTCTACTAGGTCCATGCTACGTCACACTCTGCAAAAGTGTGCCATACCTACCAACGTTTGAATTTCAAACAATCATGGCACACCGGACTAGTCCGACTAACAATGGACTAGTCCAAACGAGAATAGAACCTCTTGGTCCGGTTGAAAACGGACAAGTTTGGCCACACCAGACCAGTCTGACCACTGGGGAGGACAAATCCGGCCACCACGACTTAGTCCCAAAATCCCTATAAACCTACAGCCACGGACTAGTTCGGCTTACAACGGACTAGTCCAAACCACAACAAAAATGTTTGGTCCGACTGAAAACGGACAAGTTTAGGAGGCCCGAACTATAGTTCAGCCACTGTGGCGGACAAGTTTGGCCTCCTGATACTTGGCCTAAAAACTCTCACCAAGTATAAAACGGACTAGTCCGTCCCTAAATGGACAAGTCCGAAGTACAACAAAAATTCTTAGTCCGTCCCAAAAAGGACAAAGCCGACACACACGCACTAGTCCGGCCTGGAACTCGGACAAATCTGACCTCTAGGGTTTTTCTCGACAAGGCTTCTTACTAAAGTTTTTCCATCAACCAAGACTTTGAGCCCTCTTCTATGATCTCAATGCACTTTACACACACACACACACACACACCCTCAAACACACTAGGCTAGTCTAAACTCAACACATAAGAAACCATAATTTCTACTCTTGAGTCTTCGACGCCCGTTTCAATCTTTTCCTTTTTGAGGGTTTTTCATCCATTTCAATTTCACACCCATGCTTAAGATCAACTAAGCTTATTAGTCTCTTAATTTGTCGTCATCAATCATCCAAAACCCACGGGGATACCTAGATGCATTTTCAATCTCCCCCTTTTTGGTGATTGATGACAACACATTAAGCTTCAACAAAAATGATATAAATTGGTTTTCATAACAAGTGAGTGTATGAGTAACTCCCCGTCAATGTATGCATCATCAATGAAAAATTTTAGGGAGTTATCATACAAACACATGTTATGGTGTGATGCCTACGTGTTGTGTCCAATATTTGTCATAAGGCATTAATAAAGCAATGAATATGCAAGAGAGATAAGCATATGAACTTAAGCATCACATCAAAATTAAGTTAAAGCAAACATCACATAGTGCTTACAACCCTTAACACAAATTAAAATGCGAGTTTTAAAACATAACATGTCCATAGGATCAACAAAAGACAACAAATAAAAAGACACCAAGACACCAAAAAGGAAAAGAGGAAGGAACTCCTACAATGTACTCCTCGGCATTGTCGTCTCGACCCTCTTGCTTGTAGTCGCTCTCCGTGGCCTCTGAATCTTCATTGTTGTCCTCCTCGCCATCGTCATCATTGGATGGTGCCACCTTCGTAGAGCTATCTTCTTCAAATTGGGCGAGTTCATCGGCGGTGTAATCGAGATACGGAGTCAACTCTCCATCACTTTCTTCGGCGGGAGACGTGGGGATTTCGAGCTTTTCGCACACCGCCTTGAGTTGCTTCTCCTTGCGTTGCTACATGCAACGAGTTCGAACTTCCATACGTCTACAAGAAGCAAATATTTCTTTGAAGCACTTGAAGAATCTGCTTGAAGATTGTGGTGGAGGGGAAGGACGAGAGGATGAGGCAAGAGGCTCAACATTCTTTCTCCTTGGGGAAGGAGGCTGTGGAGGAGGGGGCTTCCGAGATCGAAGTCTTCTATGGGTGACATCCTTTTTGAAAGTGATTCCAGACACCTTCTCAATGAGGAACATGTTCATATTCACAAGATCTAATGGAGGTGTGTGAGATGTTGAAAATATCATCATAGATATAATCCACAACATTGAAATTTTGTTCCCCGTCAATCAACACCATCAAGTGCCTTAAGTTGCCTTGAATGACCCCCACTTCCATCTTGGGGGGCTATGGTCTTCCTCAAAACTCTATTGAACACACTATGGAAAGGCTTGACATTCCTTGTGTGCCCCACCTCATAAGTGGCATGACTTGGATACATGTAGTCCAAGTTGTCCCTATTAATAGCCTTGAGATTTGAGATAATGACCTCGTTGTTGAGTTGACTACTCTAAACCTTAGGAGTGGTATTTTATTCTCATCTTCTGGTGTGTGTGTGTGTGAAGTGAGGTGTGGGGTTCTATTTATAGGGGGAAAGGGTCGTGCCACAAATTGTGCGCGAATTAGTCACCACTGAATTCTTCAAGCCGGGAAGAGCCAACATGTGGAATTTGACCGGGTTTGGCGCCAATCCCTAGTCGGTCGACTATGGATGTCGGCCGACCTGGTCACAGCTCCGTTGGGGTTGTGCTTTCTCCAGGTCTCTACCAAGTGGGTCCATCCTTTGATATGGGTGCTACACCGTTGGATGGCATCATATACTTCTGTTTGTGGGCCATTTGATCCATGTGATGACATGTGGTGTCACCTTATTCGTCAAAATCCAATTTTATGGATTACTCCCTGCATTTCTTGGTATTTTGGGTCTAAATTCACCTACTTACAAATAAACACCAACACTTGTGGAATTGGTTTGTTTTTAACCCTACCATTATGTTGTGTTCCTCTTTTATGCACATTATGAGGTGAATTGACGATCTAAATATGGCACTTAAGGACCGTCAACAAACTCCCCCACACTTTGTCCTTTGCTCGTCCTTGAATGAAGGCAAGAAAAAGAACTAAGGTTTTGTCATAAATTTGCTCTAAGTTAGAAAAGGAGAATACTAGATATTTCAGCTCATACCTTAATTCATGAATTCCCTTTTTGGAATGTGGATACCACATCAATCTTGGGTGTTTGAAGAGTTGAATGGTTGGAATGTAGTTCTCTTGGATCTTCTTCTGCCGAAATGATCTGACGATTTGCTATATTCGGAAAGTCAAATAAACAATTGCCATTATCTATCATTTGGAATCTCTCAAGTCTCTCAAAGTGTTTTATCCTCACCTTGGCATGTTGTGCCAATTTTGTCACTATACTAAATGTTGTGCCAATTTTGTCACTATACTACATTGCAATTCATATGTCACTAAGTCAAAAACTTGATCCTATGAGAGAATTATGCAACAAACAAATTGACAAAGAAAATTTTTGTGCGCAAGAATGGAACGGATATTTGTGGACTCCATGGTTTTCTCTCTTTAAGGATCAAACATGGCTACTTTTTTTTTGGCATACTTCCTCTTTTGAAGAGTATATGCTTTTCTTTTCCTCTTTTTTTTTGTAGCCATGTCTTCTACTCCTTTTTATTTTTCTAGAGAGAATTTGATGACCAAAATGTATGGAGTTTCTTTACTGGATGGATGAATGGTGGATGCAAATTCCCAATGTGAGGAATTTTGCATGAATAGGGTGCACAAGAATTTCTAAGTGTGACACCCGGTTCCGAAAATGAACCAAGTGCAGTGTATGTGTGCCCAGGATGTTTAACACACATACACAAGTGATTCACAGTTGATAAACAGATAATTACCACAGAACAAGATTAATTAACCAAATTTTATTACACAATCTAGAATATCCTCGAATACAAGCTCTAATGATTATTAAGGACAAGTTCAACTAATGCAGCGGAACTACTCTAATTAAGCAACTAAGCAAACTAAGCAAAAGGCATAGCGCAGCTCCATGCAACACCACAGGCAAAGCTGACGATAGACACGGCCTAGAACTCCGCATTATCACCATTAAACTAACAATCCTGACCTGCAACTGTTGGGGGGATTGCAAGAGTGAGTACATGTCGTAATCAGCAAGTGTGAAAAATATGACATGTGGCTAACTCAAATGACGAATGTAATAATGGCTAAGTGCTGAAAAGTACAGTAAAACATTTGAAAAGTAATATATCATATGTATGTGAAGTAAAACCATCATATCCCACAATGAATATATAAGTCCATAATCCATATCCATCATCATTAAACCAGGTTTCACCATTACCATTAACCACATCTAATACCATAATTAATCCATAACTAGCCATAACCAATACCAAACCATAACCATCCCAAATCCCAGTTTCTCTCTAATCATGTAGGTCATCCAGGCGCTCATAACCGGGAGCATGACTATCATGATAGTTTTAATACTCTGCAGAGTTTGTACCACTTTACCCACGTGTTTGTGATTTCATCACCCGTCGGCGACTAAAGAACCTCCCTTATACCAATTACACTTCCTTTGGTGTATGACCAAGAGATCACAAAATAGCCTTTACAAAGGGACTACTAGCATGTACGAACCCACTGAGATTTCACTGGTGGCGACGTCTGCTACAGAGCATGTCTTCAATCAAGTGCCCCCTCTTGTGCCATTCGGATCCCAGGGAGTCCCTGCCACAATTTCCAACCCAATCCGACTCCCCTTCCCCAGTGCGCCAAATGATCCGTGCAATACCAGCAATACCCTAATTAATCAGGTACGCCGCACCCATACTTGGCCTCGTGGTGGCACTGTAGTCATGGCCTATTCTTGCATGAACCGGTCCTTAGATCTAAAGCAAGCAAACCACCATAACATCCAACCCATCCACATACCAGGCTTGCTTAGATCACCCATTACCATATCATATTGACTAGTTCACATTAACCAGGATATCATTAATGCATAATTAAATGGGTAGTGTTGTTTTCCCATCCTAATTAATTAAGTGAAGCAAAAAGGTAAAAAGCCCTTCCCGACTCTCTACCATAAATTCCAGGCGACAAGTGTGGTCAAACAACGCTAGTAAACTTCCTACCATAGGATTCCCATCAAATTGACACAAGCATGCAGTTTTGCAAAGAAAACATTTATTTTAAAACAAGATCAATATGCTTCAAGGACACTTGCCTTTCTCCGGCAGATAGGGTTGCTCAAGCGCTTCGAAGTCTTGGTTCTAGAAATCCTCGTACACGACCTCTTGAGCACTTCCCTCTACTCGTGATCACACATACAAGAAAATACATACAAATCAACATGATGCACACATACTAATCAACATGCGATGACATGCATGCATGCAAAGTTCAATAATTAATTAACTATGGTTGTTTATTAATTAGACGCAACTAGTTCATACGTGTTCATATGCGTTTACAGGGGTTTTATCGATGATTAATGATGTTGAAAATAAAAAGACAATGCAACAAAAATGAATTTACGTCTTTTGGATCTAATACGTTGCTAAAATTTGCATCGGAAAAACGAATCCTACCGTAGATGTGATGGCTTCGACGATCGCGAGACGAAGGTGACGCGTAGACGAAGTAGATGGCGCAACGGTGCTCCGGCGACACGACGAGGGTGACGCGACGATGATGACGATCTCAGGTGGACGACGGCACCCTTCTCTTTTTCTTCCTCTTCCTCCCTTTTTCCTCTCTTTTTCTTCCTGGTGGCACATCTGTTCTTCTCCCTTTTTCCCTACCGTCGGCTAGAGTTTATTTCTCCTCTTATTCTGGCGGCGCTGGATCGCTTATTTAAAAAAAACGACGAAACTTACGCGGCTTTTATAGGCGACAGGGCACGCGCTAGGGCCGGCGCGGTAGGCGCGAGTCGGCGCGCGGGCAAGCGGGTCAACGCGGGGCAGCGGGTGCTCTGGGTCGCGCGCTGGGGCGCGGGAGTGGGGCCAAGGCGCCGGCAGGGCCGGGGTGCGCGGGAGTGCGGGCTGGTCGGGCGGGGCGCCCTGGCTGGGCCGGCTCAGCCTGGCCGACGGTTGCCCCCCCTTTTTTTCTTTTCTTTTTTTATTTATACTTTCTTTTTTTTTTCATTATTTTTATTATATATTTTATTGTTTATATTTTTATATGATTATTATATATATTATTTATATATATATATATATTTCTACTTATTCCCTAATACATGTTTTACGCTATTATTTTCTTTCTCTCTTCTTTTGCTACACATATTTGTATATGTATGCTTTATATTTTATTATTTTTCCTTTATTTCACTAATGTTTAATGCATGAACATGTATGCAATGCATGATGCAGAAATTAGGGTGTTACACTAAGTCAAAAAGTTCATGCATGTCACTCAATTGGGTCACGAGTTTGACAAAGTTCAATGAAAAACAAAGTGGCATATGCATTTGGTTTTTCAAGAATTTGTATCATATGACCGTGGTGGGTATTTAATTTTCCAATGAGAGAATCAGGCAAAGTTCAAGACTCCAAATTGTGCAAACATCAAAATCAATTACAAGGAAAAAGATATCTCCTCGAATAACTCATTTACCATATCACACTAGTCAAATACTTAGATAGTGTGTTGTTCCTATTTCATTTGTGGGAATAAAAAACAAGGCAATAAATTGAAATATAAAGTATTCAAATTTTCATCTCAATATAATTTTGACTACCAAGTTTTTAAATTTTAATTGTTGAGTTGATTTTCTTTCAAATATTCAGTACTAAATACTAAATCAACTACAAACCGAATTTGTGGAGCAAAACAGAGTCGTATGGGGCCCACAACAGGTCGGCCGACCCCCTTCTGGCCTCTTTGTTTCCCTGTTTTGATGTGTCGAGTTGTATATTCGGTTGCGATGTGTTTCGGGATGCAACACTATTTTTGCACGTCAGGATTTCGCGAATTTGGGGTGCCTCCCCATACTTGTTTCCTGAATTCTTTATTCACAAAAATAAACTAAAGGGAGAACTTTACCGGGATAGATGAACCAGTAAGTTCACTTTATTGAACTCAAAATATTAGGGGTTCTTACATTATTCAATCTAAGTTTAATGAATAAAAATTTGGAATAAAAATAAACTACACTAGTAAGCATCATCTGCAGTCGGGACATCTAAACTATGGAGCATTGTAGATGTCGGGCTTCTCAATGGCATTGCATATGCGCCGCAGCTTGGCACCCATGCCATGGCGAATACCATCAATCTCCTCCTTAAGGGATATGAGCTCATCCTTCAATCACTCCCTCTCAATGCGCACTTCAGCCGCTAAGTCCGATATCTTCTTGATCTCCAAACGGAGAGAAGCTAACTCCTTAGAAAGATGTGCCACTTTAGGGGCACGAGGAGATTTCCCGTCGCTGTCCTCAAATTGGCCAAGTGGTGAGAGGTGATGCCTAATTATGGAGGGTGACAAGCCCGTTGATTCCTCCATCACTAAATTATTCACTTGCTTGAAAAAGCCTTTTGCATAGCCTCCTTTAGGCTTGTGCACCCCGTGGATGATGAGGCAATCTCCCACACGCTCAGGCGAGGTACGCATCGGTGACTTGTAGTAGTGGCTCACTACGTCACCTTTCTTGGTCTTCAGAGTGTACATGAACTCCTCACCAGGCTGCAACTTTGGGAGAGACTCGTCTTTTTCAGGAAAAAGACGGGTCTTGACTGACTTAAGGCCAGTCATAGTCGGACGATGTGCAGGTGTCATCGATTTCATGGGCGTCCTCTGAGGGGAGAGCACTACGCCCATGCGGAGTCGGCGGTGGTGGTGAGATCATGGCGAGAGGTACGACATCCAACGCCATGACGGACTCCAAAGCGAGGGTGGACTTGTCATTGGGCGACGCGATGTCTCCACTAAGGTTGAAGGTTGACCTAGAGGAGGCATGAGGCACAATTTTCTTGTCGGCCACGACTTGGATGGGAGGAACAGAAGATGAGTTTTTCTAGATGGTGCAAGGTTCCCCTCTCTGTTCCCGTCAATAAATAAACGGGGAAAATATGTTAGCACCGAGAGTCTTATTGGGATATGTCGGGAAAGTCTGCATGAGAAAACAGAAAGCCGACGGCGCAATGGAGGGAACAGTCGACCCTAGGGTTCGGCCGAACCCTTCCTAGCTCCGTTCGGGCTAGTTTTCCGTGGGTTGGCTCAACGGGCCCCATGGATGATTAATTAGATGGGACCATTAATTGGACGCGGAAAAATTAGACAGAATTTAAAGAAACAGCGTGAAAATTGATAAGATTTATCACGTAAATTTCTTTTTCCTCCTCCTACTCCTGAGATTCAAGAAATAATTTGAGTCATTCACTTTAAATAGCTGATCATCATCACCTTGAAGTGTGATTGCTCCATGGGATGAGGTTTATACTATAGTGAAGGGTCCTTCCCACTTACTTTTAAGCTTCCCATGTCTAAAGAGTTTAACCCTGGAGTTGAAGAGTATAACTTTATCTCCAGGTTTGAACTCTTTAGGCGTAATCTTCTTATCGTGCCATCTTTTGGTTCTTTCCTTGTAGATTTTGGCACTATGGTACACCTTATCTCTCCACTCTTCCAACTCAGAAAGTTGCTTCAGTCGGTGTTTTCCTGCTTCGTGAAGGTCCATGCTCCACTGCTTGATGGCTCAATAGGCTCTATGTTCCAACACTACAGGAAGATGACAAGTCTTCCCATAAACAAGTTGAAACGGAGACATGCCGATGGGGGTTTTGTAGGCAGTACGGTATGCCCACAATGCATCGGGTAGCTTATGCTTCCATCCCGTTCCCATTTCCAAGACGGTCTTTTGCAGAATATTCTTAATTTGCTTAATAGATGTTTCTGCTTGACTACTTGTTTGTGGGTGGTATGGAGTAGCAATGTTATGCTAGACACCAAGCTCCCTCAAAAAGTTCCGGAAGGTCTTATCTATGAAATGAGACCCTCCAGCACTTATGACCATACGGGGAGTGCCAAAGTGTGGAAAAATGATCTAATGGAATATTTTCCTAGCTTGCTTAGAATCAGCATTTTTGCATGGCAAAGCTTCTACTCATCACTAGGATGTACTCGCAATCATAGGACCTAGGGAAAGGTCCCATGAAATCAATACCCCACACATCAAATAATTCCACTTCGAGATTATATGTTAGGGGCATCACATTGCGAGCTGAAATTCCTCCATGCTTCTGGCATTTCCAACATTTGTGAATGAATTCTTTTGTATCTTCATAAATAGAAGGCCAATAGAAATCCACTTCGCCAGATCTTTGCCTGAGTATGGTAAACACTATAATGGCCACCATAAGGGCTAGCATGGCATTTATCAATAATCTTGGTGCCTTCGATTGATGGGACGCACCTTCTAAGAAGGCCATCAACACAGACTCGGTAGAGGTATGGGTCATCCCAAAGGTGTCTACGACTCCCATAGATGAGTTTCTTTTTGTTTCCTCCTGATGGTACGCATCCCGTGACCATGAAGTTCACGATATCCACATACAAAGGGTGAGATTCAGTCATATTGAGAAGCATATCATCTCGTAGGAAGTCATTGATAGGTATATCCATGGTTTGGGTGACTTCCGTATGCGAGAGATGATCTGCCACATAATTCTCTACTCCTTTCTTATCCTTTATTTCTAAGTCAAACTCTTGGAGTAGAAGAATCCATCAAATTAGCCTTGGTTTAGCATCCTTTTTGGTGAGCAAGTATTTCAAGGCAGCATGGTCCGTGTAGACTATGACCTTGGCTCCAACCACATAGGACCTAAACTTATCGATAGCAAGAACTACAACCAATAGCTCTTTTTCAGTTGTGGCATAATTGAGTTGAGCTCCTGTCAGAGTTTTGCTAGCGTAGGCTATTGCATGATGATTTTTTATCTTTGGTTTTGCCTAGGACCGCACCAACAACAAAATCACTAGCATCACACATAATTTTGAATGGCAGCGTTCAGTCGGGAGGTTGGATGATTAGACTTGAGATGAGTTCCTTTTTTAGTGTATCAAATGATTTAAGGCATTTATCATCGAAATCAAAGGGAGCTTCCTTAGATAATAGGTTAGTGAGGGGTCTAGCGACTTTTGAGAAATCTTTGATGAATCACCGATAGAATCTCGCATGACCTAGAAAGTTGTGGATTCCCTTGACAATGATAGGAGGTGGAAGTTTTTCCATGACTTCAATCTTTGCTTGTTCCACCTCTATCCCTCTTTCAGACACTAAGTGTCCAAGAACGATGCCTTCACAGACCATGAAATGGAATATTTCCAATTGCGTACTAGGTCCTTTTCTTGGCATCTTTGTAAGACATTATCTAAGTTTTCCAGACAATGATCAAAAATTTCCCATAGACGGAGAAATCGTCCAAGAAAACTTCTATGATCTCCTCAATCATGTAAGAAAAAATAAACATCATGCATCTTTGAAAAGAGGCAGGAGCATTACACAGTTCAAAAGATATACGCCGGTCGGCATAAGTTCCGTAGGGACATGTGAATGTGGTCTTACTTTGACCATCGGGATGGATTGGGATTTGATGATAGTTAGAATACCCATCAAGAAAACAAAAGTAGGAGTGTTTTGCCAACTGATCTAACATCTCATCAATGAAGGGCAGTGGAAAATGATCCTTCCTTGTAGCCTTGTTAAGTTTTCGGTAATCAATGCACATCCTCCAACCCGTGACGGTTCGTTGAGGAATTAATTCATTCTTCTCATTTTGAATGTTTGTCATACCTCCCTTCTTAGGCACTACTTGAACTGCGCTGACCCATTCACTACGATGATAGGGGCTTCAAAATCACCATTTAGAAAGGCATATCGTAGGCCTGGAGGTAGAATTTTTGGCTCAACGGGAGGTTTTGGGAAGAGCTCTTTTTTGGCAATTCAATTGTCTGATGAAATTCATCCCCCTCTTGGATGAAATCTTCTTCTCCTTCAATTTTAGGAGGTTCTAGGAATTGAAGAGTTCTAACCTCCTCTAATGGTTCATCTTGGATGGGATATTCTGCGGATGTGTTCTTGGAACGCGGGATAGGAATAGAGAACTTTCTCCCTCCAAGCTTGACATTGAGTTTCCCTTCGAAAGGAATTTCCATTAGAAATTTCTCAATGGGAATACCAATCATAATGTTGAAATCTTGAATTTGGAACACATGAAAATCTAGGATTGCCTCGATATCCTTGTGTCTTACAGACACCTGTCATAAAACCCCGCATCCTTCAAAAATGTTTCCAAAAGAATCTCAAAAGGATTTGCATGTTGATGCCAACGGCACATCGCCTAGAATGGCGAGAGCACAAGAATCGGAAATGTGATTTGCTCCAACAATTGGGTTGTATAGGGCCCTCATTGGTGTCCCTCTAATAAAACATAGAATGTCTCCAAAGGTGAGGTCATCCGAAGGATTTTGGGTGACTGCTCAACTTCCGCAGTCCATTCCCTGCTTAGAATAGAGGTTAACTCCTTAACTGTCTGTTTGATGAACACTCCATCAGGTGGGTCAGGTGGAGTTAGGGGCAATGATGGTTTCCTATGGCAACAGTACTTTGAGGTATTTCCAAAATCTTCAAATATCTCTTCCTCGAAGTAGAAGGGAAACATCGAAAGTTGAATTTCTTCTTCTTTCATAGTTTCGGGTTTGGGAGAGGATTCCTCGAGCAAGGGTTGAAATAAGCAAGAAGTGGGTTCATCCTTGTCCATGGGTTTATCCTAGGTTCTTGACACAACTTCCTCTTGAGGAGGCTCATTAAGACCTATAATGAAGGAAGAATTTTCTAGAATTTGATCTAGAAGATCCTTGCCTTCTTCCAGCGTCTTATGGAGGAAAGATCCTCTAGCCGTAATCAAGATTTAGGGCAAACTCCTTGTTCAATCCCATATAGAAGTGTTACAAAAGCAACGGATCAGGGATGGACAAATCTGGGCCAAAATTTCTCAAAAGAGAAAATCTATCCCAAGCTGCACCTATGGATTCCTTCTCCATTCGTTGGAAGCATAGTACTTCCTTCTGCACGGAAACAATTTTGGCAATTGGAAAGAAAGCAAGACAAAATCTGTCTCATAATTCATTCCAATTTCTGTTTGTATTCCCAACGTTGTGGTTGTACTGTTGTTTGGCTTCTTCCTTAAGGAAAAAAGGAAATAACTTCCATTTGAGAGTTATTTGCATCATACCCTTGATTAGAAGGCATGGACACAATTTATCAAGCTCTTGTAGATGGTGGTAAGGGTTTTCACAATCTGTTCCTATGAAAGATTATTCCCGAACCATGGCTATAAAGCCAGGGCAAAGTTCATAGCTCGTAGAACAGATGGGTTCCGCCGAAGGCGGTGGCTCACAGAACTGCCCTTTGGGACAGAATATGAAAGAATGGTGGACTGCTCCATATAGGTGGTGGTGGTAAGAAAGGTAAAGGTAAGATAAGAAGATAGATATGAGGGTGAACAAGATTTGAAGATTAACAGCAACCGCTCTTCGGTAACGACGCCAAAAATGCTTGTACATGTTTCTTACATCAGAGATAAAAATCCGCACGCGCACAGAAACTGTCGTGTAGCACTTCCCCTTAAGAGTATTCCCAAGGTATTGAATCCAAAGAATGTGTGTGCTAATCTCACGAACTAATTCACCCAAGGACACAAAGTTGTTTGGTAGGCAAGGAATAGAGAGGAATTCAAAATATTGATTCTAATTCAAAGGAATTTGTGGTAGCTGCTTGCTTCAGGCACGGGTTTACCCCTAGCGACACAAGGATGACTCCAGCCAAAACCTATGGTATAGTCGAACATGGAGGATTACGAAGGACAAATAGGGTTGTCACCACCTACTTCCTACCTCTTTAATCGGTGGGTCTACGAGATATTCACTTGTGATTTCTAACCTAAGCACCACACTTACGTTCTAAATCACAAATCTAGTTGTTTTGAACACAAAGATACAACTAGAGCCTCTAATAAATTAAAGCAATGAACGCACAAGTAACTACTTGTGCAAACTACTATGAATTGAGAATCAAACTTGAATTGAATTCACAAAGGGCTTACTTGATTTGAATAACACCTTTGTAGGGGTACAAGTGTAGAAGAGGGACTTGACAAGCCCAAGCCTCCTTCTCCTAAACTCTCACCACACTCTCCTTCTACTTGGCAGCCTCTAGGACTACTCTAAACCTTAGGAGTGGTATTCTATTCTCAACTTTTAGTGTGTGTGTGAAGTAAGGTGTGGGGTTCTATTATTAAGCGGGGGAAGTGTCAGCTCGCACCACCAATTGTGCGCAAATCAGTCACCACTGACTTCTTCAAGCCGGGAGGAACCAACACATGGCATTTGACCGGGTTTGGCGCCACTCCCTAGTTGTACGGCTAGGGAGGTCGGTCGACCTGGTCATAGCTCCATTGGGGCGGTGCTTTCTCCAGGTCTCTGTCAAGTGGGTCCCATCCCTTGATATGGGTGCTACACCGTTGGATGGCCTTGGATACTTTTGTTTGTAGGCCATTTGATCCATGTGGTGACATGTGGCTTCGCCTGATTCGTCAAATCCAATTTCATGGATTACTCTATGCATTTCTTGATATGTTGGGTCTAAATTCACCTGCATACAAATAAACACCAACACTTGTGGAATTGGTTAGTTTTTAACCCGACCATTATGTTGTGTTCCTCTTTTATGCACATTATGAGATGAATTGACGGTCTAAATAAGGCACTTAAGGACCATCAACAAAGTCCCCCACACTAAGTCCTTTGCTCGTTCTCGAGTGAAGGCAAGAAAAAAAACTAAGGTGTTGTCATAAATTTTCTCTAAGTTATAAAAGGAGAATACTAGATATTTCAACTCATACCTTAATTCATGAATTCCCTTTTTGGAATGTGGATCCTAGGCTAGGCTAGGATCACAAAGACATCTAGAACTACATTTGTGAAGAGGTTTCTACCAACAAATCTAAGAAATTTGAATTTTGAGGGATTTGGGATTATGTCATGAATACCTCTTCAAATCTTCGAATCAAGGAAATTCGCGAGGGGATGCAAGCGAAGATGCGCGAGGAAGGGTTCCCACACACCTTGGGCCTTCAATCCATGGATTGGAAGTGGTTTTTGGTGGATGGAAGTGAAAATCGTCAAATTTGGTGCAATTTTCGTGGAGGAGAGGAGAGAGAGTGAAGTAGGCGAAGTGAAGAGTCGGGGTACCTGCTGGGGATGTTAAATCCCCAGGGGCCGGACTAGTCCAGTCCATGGACCCTATGTGGACTACTCGGAGGGTTGGACTTGTCCGGCCCGGGGGTCAAACTAGTCCATTTGGGACTTGTCCGTCTGAGCCCAGAGAAGCTGGAGTCCGGACTTGTCCGACCAGGGAGGTGGACTAGTCCGATCCAAAAGGTGAAAACTCATATATATTGAGTTTTTACGATAAATTTGATCCTTTTGGACTGGTTTTCACAAAGAATCTTTGCAAACATGGCCAGTAAGCAATCAACAACCAAACTATGACCATATTTCACAAATATTCCATAATTTCAAATAGTTTTGTAGAAAATTGGGGGGGGGGGGGGGTGAGGTTTTCGCAAGCATGCCTGATTTTCAAGCAAACAAGTAACAATCAGATGTGCAAGACCCAAGCCACATTTTAAGAATATAAGATATTGATATCACTCGTAAGTTCACAAAATCTCTTCTCATCTAAGGGTTTGGTGAAAATATCGACCAATTGTTTGTCGGTTCTCACATGGGAAATCACTATGTCTCCTTTGATGGAGTAATCTCTCAAGAAATGGTGGCGGATATCAATGTGCTTGGTTTTTGAATGCTCAACTGGATTGTGGGCTATTTTGATGGCGCTCTCATTGTCACATACGAGAGGAATATGACGCAAGTTTATGTCATAATCCCTAAGAGTTTGTCGCATCCAAAGAAGTTGTGCACAACAACTTTCGGCTGCGACATACTCCGCTTCGGCTATGGAGAGAGCTATGGAGTTTTTTTAAGGACCAAGAGACTAAGGACCTACCCAAGAATTGGCAAGTCTTGTATGTGCTCTTTCTATCTACTTTTAACTCCCAATAATCCGCATCGGAATATCCAATGAAGTTAAACTGGGAGCCCTTGGGGTACCACAGTCCTAGGCTTGATGTGTGAACCAAATATCTAAAAATTCTTTTCACGACGGTCAAATGACACACCTTGGGAGCGGCTTGAAAATGTGCACACATACAAACACTTAATATTATATCGGGCCTAGATGCACAAAGGTAAAGTAATGAACCAATCATGGAGCGATATACCTTTTGGTACACACTTGACAATCTTCATTGAGGTCGAGGTGTTCCATTGGTTCCCATTGGAGTCTTGATAGGTTTGGCCTTGTCCATGTCAAACTTCTTGAGTATGTCTTGTGTGTACTTTGTTTGACTAATGAGTGTGCTTTCCTTGAGAACTCCCCCCCCCTGATGGACATCTCAGACCTTTTGGTCATAATCTTAGAACACTCGTCACAAAAAGTTTTGTTAGTAGAACCAAATATAATATCATCAACATATATATGGCAAACAAACAAATCATCATTGAAATGCTTTATGAATAGAGTTTAGTCGGCCTTCCCAATTTTGAAACCATTTTGAGTTAGAAAGCATCTAAGGCACTCATACCAAGCTCCAGGAGCTTGAGAGCCTTATGCAGTTTGTAGACATGGTTTGAGAAGTCTTGATCTTCAAAGATGAGGGGTTGTTCCACATACACCTCTTCTTTAATTGGACCATTGAGGAAAGCGCTCTTGATGCCCATTTGGTATAGATTAAAATCATGGTGAGTAGCAGAGGCAAGTAATATGCAAATTGATCCAAGCCTAGCTACGGGAGCAAATGTTTCATCGAAATCCAAACCTTCTACTTATGAGTACCCCTTGGCCGCAAGTCATGCTTTGTTCCTGGTAACCAACCTGTGCTCATCTTGTTTGTTGCAGAACACCCATTTGGTGCCCACAATGTTTGCATTTGGCCTCTTCACGACCTCCCATACTTGGTTTCTATCGAAGTTGTTGAGCACTTCTTGCATGGCCACCACCCAATCCGGATCTCATAGTGCTTCTTCTACCTTGTGTGGTTCCAAAGAGGAAACAAAGGAGTAATGTTCACAAAAATTTGCAACACGAGATCGAGTAGTTACCCCCTTGGAGATGTCTCCAAGGATGTTGTTAACAGGGTGATCCCGTTGAACGCTTTGGTGCACTCTTGGGTGTGGAGCTTGATTTCTTGGAGTGTCATCCTCTTCTCCCTCATCTTCTTCGTCTCCCCCTAGATCGATGCATTCATTTTGATCTTGATTATCTTGATCTTGTTGAAGTGCATCTTGAGGGTCTTGACTTTGATCATGTGAGGAAGAACTTGCTTTATTTGCGGGATGGTCACTTGTGTCTTGAGATTGTTCTGGTGGTCGAATGTCTCCAAGTGCCATCCTCCCTATCACCACTGGTGGAGTCTCTTCTTGATCTAGCACACAACGATCAACTTGCTTCACTTGGGAGCCACTAGTTTCATTAAAAACCACGTCATATGCTACTTCAACAATTCTGGAGGATTTGTTGAAGACACGATAGGCATAGGTGTTTGAGTCATAACCAAGCAACAAAACCCTCATTGGACTTTGAAACAAACTTCGGAGTCCTAGGCTTCTTGTTGAGAATATAGCATTTTCTCCCAAAAACACGAAAATATGAAATGTTAGGCTTGTTACTGGTTAGGAGTTCATAAGACGTCTTCTTCAATTTGCGATGGAGATACAACCGGTTTATGGCATGGCAACGGTGTTGACCGCTTCCACTCAAAACCGTTCTGATGTCTTGTACTCATTAAGCATGGTTCCAGACATCTCAATGAGAGTCCTATTGTTCCTATAGGTCACCCCATTTTGTTGAGGGGAGTAGGGGGCTGATAACTCATGATTGATGCCTTCTTCATCCAAAAACTCTTCAACTTGAGTGTTCTTGAACTCGGTGCCATTATCACTCCTTATTGTCTTGATTCTTTAGGAGAACTAGTTTTGAGATCTCCTGTAGTACTTCTTGAGGACACCTTGAGTCTCGCTCTTGTCATGCAAAAAGAACACCCAAGTGTAACGTGAAAAACCATCAACAATTATAAGACCATATTTGTTACCGCCAATGCTTATGTAGGCATGGACCGAAGAGGTCCATGTGTAGAAGTTCCAATGGTCTTGTAGTTGTCATGATGTTCTTGGATGGATGTTGCGCTATAACTTGCTTTTTGGCTTGACATGTGCTACATGGTCTATCCTTTTCAAAAACAACATTCTTCAAACCACAGATGTGCTCGCCCTTAAGAAGTTTTTTGCTAATTTCTCATCCCAACATGGTCCAGTCTTCCATGCCAAAGCCACTCCATGTTGGTTTTTGCCATTAAGAACAAGTCAAGTTAGGCTTTATCCGCGGAGAAGTCCACAAGATAGAGGTTTCCCTTGAGCACGCCCGTAAAGGCAATTGAGTCCTTGCTTCTTCTTGTGACAGTCACACCCTCGTTAGTGAAAGGACAATTATAACTTTTGTTGCATAGTTGTGATATGGGCAATAAGTTATAATCGAGTGAATCAACATGTAAAACATGAGAAAGGGTATAATTAGGGGATATAGCAATTTCTCCGGTGCCAAGGATTTTCTCTTGTCTATTGCCCCCAAAGTAGATTCCTTCACTTGGATATTTATTTTCCTCATATTCCATGAACATTTTACTCTTTCCGATCATATGATTTGTGCATTCACTATCAAGGACTCACATTGAGCCACCGGAGGAGGATGCCTACAAAATAGAGTTAAACCTTGGTTTTAGGTACCCAAGCGGTGTTGGGTCTTTTGGTGTTAGTCAAGAGGCACTTGGTCACCCACACGTAAGGTTTTGGACTCTTGCGGAGTGGCCAAACATACCTAGCATAAGGCTTGCCAAACTTGTTCCTTAATAAGACATATGAAGCATCAAAATCATGGTATACTAGATGAGGTGTAATTTTATGCATGTCAAGTGAAGTAACAATTATCTTTCCCATGTTATTGTGGTATGAACCTTCCTTGACAAAAACAATCAAGTTTTTTCCATTCTTGGGAGTCTTAGCATTTTGCTTCCTCTCCAGAGAATAACCAAAACCATCTTTGGCAAGAGGATGTCTCGTGTTGGTATATGCACTTTGTGCACATGCCATCTTATCCTTGTGAAAGATTCCACCTTTTGGTGCTTGCTTGTTTTGTGCCAATTTGAATTCATCCTTTGGTTTGAGAATTAAGTTAGTGCACTTGCAAGCTTGAGTTGTTTCGGATGTGAAATTTGTGGAAGGTGAAATCTTGGAGGACGAAGATGCATTGATCTTGAGAGACTCCACTTGTGTTTCAAGGATCTTGCTAACTTTTGTCAAGTTAACAAGTTCCTCCTTTAGCACAATTGTTGTGTCCTCAAGATTTGAGCAAGTTTCCTTGCTCAAAGCGAGTTCACGCTCAAGTTCCTTTCTTCTTTCTCTTTCAAGCTCAAAGAGCTCCTCAAACTCTTGACATATCTCCTTTTCTTGGATGAGCATGTACTCTTGACGATTGATGAGCTCTTCCTTCTCAAATATCTCATCCGACAACAATTTCATTCTTTTTAAGGTGCTCTTACTCAAATATTTAAGCATGTGTTCATTTTTACTACTACTATCAAAGTTTTCATGCGATGAAACCGAAGAAGATGGTTTAGAGTTAACCTTTTTTCTTCCCTCCTTGGCCATGAAGCATGTTGACCTTGAGCTCTCCAAAATGGGGAAGAGCTTGTTCTCCGTGGATGACCTCTTCATGGCAATTGCTGCCACCTTGTCATCATTCTCGAAGGAGGAGTCTTCATTTGAGTCCCATTCCTTTCCAAGGTAGGCTTGTCCCGATTGCTTCTTCTTATTGAAGAATTTCTTCTCTTATGACTTGCCTTCCTTCTTATTCCTGTTGTATTTTTGTGGGCAATCCACAATGAAGTGGCCATATTCCCCACAATTGTAGCAAGCCCTCTTTGTTCTTGTCTTGGAATTCTCCTTGTTATTTTTCTCATAATGGTATCTCCCTTTCCTTCTTCTCATCATCCTCTTGAACTCGCTGATGAAGAGTGCCTCTTCCTCGTCTGTGTCGAGGTTCTCATCATTACTTTCTTCTTGTTCTTGATATTTGGATGATGTTGCTTTGAATGCAACATATTTCTTCTTGGAGGAACTGAGCTTTTGAAGATCATTGTAGAGCATAGCTTCTCTCTCCATCATCTCGTGATTGATTATTCTTCTAAGAACTTCTTCTGGGGTCATTTCGGTGAACCCCAGACTCTCATGGATCATGGAGCAAAGAGCAACGTTTTGAGGCATGAATGCCCGAATAATTCCCTTCACAATTTTGTGGTCCATCCATCGGGTGCATCCACATGAGTGTCTCTTGTTTATGAAGACCTTGAGGCGGTTGTACATGTCTTGGGGGTCTCACCATCCATGATGGTAAACCTCTCAAGCTCTTCTTCAATCATCTCGATCTTCGCCTCCCTTATGACTCGGTTCCCTTCATGCACCGTCTTGAGCGTGCCCCAAATGTCCTTGGCCACCTCCAATCCATTGACTCGATTGAATTCTTCTCGAGTCAAGGAGGAGGAGATCACCCCAACCTCTTAAGCATTGTGGTGGAGTAGAATGGCTTGCTCCGAGGTCATGTCCTCCTCATTCCTTGGAAGATGAACACCTGTCAACACAATTTGCCGCAAACTAGGGTTTAAGGAAATTAGATGCATCTTCTGTTATGCTTCCACATTGTGTAATCATTTCCATAAAATTGAGGAGGCCTCCCTGTGGGAATAGACAAGTAAGATTGTTAGAAGTTAAACACTCATAATTGAAAGGATATCAGCTATAGTCTTGTTGACTATTCCCATAAACATCCTTCGTCTCCTTGGTCTCCTTCTTGGGATGTCCTAGCTTCTTGCGAAGTCGTTCCTTGAGTTAGCGGACTTTCTCTTCATCATCCGGATCATCTTGAAGCACATCGACATTCTTCATCTTGTCTTCTCCGTCGACGATCACCAGAACCTCGTTTTCACCCCTTGAGTCCATATTCTCTTCGAGTGGTTAGACCCTTGATGGTGAGACTTGCTCTGATACCAATTGAAAGTTACCTAGAGGGAGGAATAGGCAAAATGACCTGAAATGACTTAATAAAATGAGATCAAATTATAGAGGCCAGACTAGTCTGCCTCAGGGGCGGACTAGTTTAGATATTGCACAGTGAAACCCTAAAAACTTTATTTTTATGAGATTTTCTTCGATTTTAGTCGAACAAAAAGTAGATACACAATATATCAACCTAATACAACTAGGATTGACAAGTATGGAAGATTAGATTGCAAGATTACGATGATGAACAATATGAAGAACAAGATGAACCCTAAAAGCAATTCTAGTGATAAGCACGAAAGTGGAGAGACAAAAGAGACACAATGTTTATCTTGAGGTTCGATCCCACACAGGAACCTACGTCCTCGTTGAGGAGCCCACGAAGGGCCAGGTTGCACAACCCTTCCCTCTCCAAGTCGTCCCGAGGACAACTTAGCTTTCCACTATCACAAAGGGGTAACTACAATATTATTGGGGGTTCTCACAAGTTGAGGCTCCCACAAATGATCAACAACAATAAACACATGAATCTCAACAGCCACAAGTCACAAAGACGCAACACCAAGTGCAAGAGATCAAACCGAGAGTTAAAGCATGAAGTTCTTCCTTCTCCCCTTGTCCCAAGCCCTAATCCACTCAAGATTTGGTTCTAGAGGGCAAGTAGGCAAGTGTTAAGGCTTTGGAAGGCTCTAGGATGCTTGTGGCGGCGCTAGTGTTCAAGAAAGGTGGAATGGTGGTTGGGGGATCCCTTTTTATAGGAGTCTCGACACCCAGCCGTTGCCACCAACTAAAGTGTAGACTAGTTTGTTCTGGACTCCGAACTAGTCTGGCCTGCTACGTCACACTCTGCAAAAGTGTGACGTACCCGCCAACGTTTGAATTTTTAAATGGTCATGGCACATCGGACTAGTCCGACCAACAATGTACTAGTCCAAACGATGACAAAATATCTTTGTCCGGTTGAAAATGAACAAGTCTGGCCGCATCGGACAAGTCTGACCACCGGGGCGGACATGTCTGGCCACCAGGACTTAGTCCCAGAAGCCCTCTGAACCTAAAGCCATAGACCAGTACGGCTCACAACGGACTAGTCCGAACCACAACAGAAATGTTTGGTCCGTCTGAAAACGGACAAGTCTGGTAGGCCTGGACTAGTCCGACCCACAAGTTCGGCCTCCCGAGACTTGGCCAGAAAACTCTAACCAAGTATAAAACGGACTAGTCCGTCCCCAAACAGACAAGTTTGATGTACAATACAAACTCTTAGTCCGTCTGAAAATGAACTAAGCTGACACACCCGGACTAGCCCGGCCTGGAACCCGGACAAGTCCGGTCTCTAGGGTTTTCTCTCGACAAGGCTTCTCACTTAGGTTTTCCCTCAACCAAGACTTTGAGCCCTCTTCTATGATCTCAATGCACTTGACACACACACCCTCACACGCATTAGGCTAGTCTAAACTCAACACATAAGAAACCCTAATTTCTACTCTTGAGTCTTCAACGCCCGTTTCAATCTTTTCCTTCTTGAGGGTTTTTCATCCATTTCAATTCCACACATGTGCTTAAGATCAACTAAACTCATTAGTCTCTTAATTTGTCGTCATCAATCATACAAACCCACGAGGATACCTAGATGCACTTTTAATTCGATAGAAGTCGAGTAGTTGGAATCTACTCGCGAAATTTTTTATTTTGGGATTAGAAGTCAAGTAGTTGGATACTGCTCGCGAGACAATCACCGTCATAAACTGGACGCTGAAAAGGCAGTAGGGGTAAACCACTGTCCTTGACAGTGGTAAAGGTAGAAGTTGAGTAAATGGGATATTACTCGCGAGAAGTAGTTAGAATTCAAGTAGTTAAACACTACTCGTGAGAGTTCACTTTTTGGTTACCCTAAGCCAAGTAGGCGTAACCTACTTGCGAGATATGTATAGAAGTCAAGTAGTCGGAAGCTACTTGGGAGAGGTAGATGAAAGTCGAGTAGTGGATCCTACTCACGAGATATCTTGGAGACCGAGCAGGATGTATAGATGCAACAGACAAGATTCTATGGGCATGTTCTAACCTGTGTCGATTAAGAACAGTATCGTATGCAATCCCGCTAGACAAGTTTGAAATGTACTGGTTGCATACTGAATATATGAGACCAAGAAACTGATGTAACTTGATCACTCTGGTGTTGAAACTTATACCAGATCGGTGTGAGGAAGGTAGTTAGGTGTAAATATGTTAACGGACAATGTCACTATCCGGGTAATGGACCTTCTGCTCGGAATGGTGGAACTGGTTCGGTATTGGACTGTCTTGTGAAAAGTTGCCACATGCGATGTAGAGATGAGCATCACACGTCCCTTCCTTGTGGGTGTATGTGTCGTGCAATTCGGGTTATCCCTGCTGGTGTAAATTGATTCGAGTCATTGTCCCTCGCATTTATTGAGTACCACTTGTTCACTTAGTTGTGACATTCTACTAATATGACTTGGCGGTTTAAAATTTGATCTCGCTTTTATGCAAATTCCATCTTTCACTATTATCGATTCTGATCATATAGAGTTTCATTTAGGTGAGATGGTTAAGTTTTGCTGAGCCTTATGCTCACGGTTTGTGGATTTATATTTTTGTTGGTATTAATCTTTTTCACTGTAAAGGCTTTCTTGTTGCGGCATTACCTCTTTCGAGGTTTAATGCCGACTGAAGGTTCTGTACACTATTGCTGCTTTTGATGTTGCTAGTATGGAGTGATAAGATCATGCACGTTATCATTGCACCTACGAACATGACACAATGTTTATTTATTTGGGATCCTGGCTCAAGTGAATGTGCACTCTTATTTTATGGACAAGATTAAGATGGCGCACTATGTTGTCCACCACCTTGGCCTCCTCCATTCATGCATACAAAAAGATATGATGGTGTTGAGCATTTTGACCAACACATGAGAGAAGATGAATTTGAGTCGAGGATGACTCCAATTCAAGAAGGGGAGGATGATGACGAGATCACTTCTATGGATACAAACAGCACTCCATTGAACAGACAAGATGCAATCAATAGAGTTCATACACAACAGTTAATTTTAGAGGTGAGCTCGTTCTTATATGTTTCCTTATATGTTTTTGATCATAGATTGCTATCATGATTTAATTGTGACTATGATCTATGGAGAGGTTCAAGGAGTACTTGGAGGAAGTATTAGGGATGTGGAGGACCAGAGAATTCGTTCAAAGAAGATGGAAACCAAGCCAAACTCAAAATCGTGTCCAACTCGGAGTCCAGGAGCAGTTCGCACTAAAATGGACGCATAGGACGCATACAATCTCCGTTTTGGACGTTCTACATATGCAAAGAAAGGGGAGAGGATAACATTTCTAATGCTTCTAGTCCTATGTCAAAACTCCTGCGGAGTCGATAGGAATATTCGAAACAAAATCGAGTTCAGAATCTGTCAGGGTGTTGCGCCACCATATTGGACCATTGGGCCTTGTATCAAGTCTACATCTCTTATTTTCGTGTCTTAGGGTTAGTTACGACCCCAACACCCCCTTGGACGTCCTCCCACCTATATATACTCCATTTTGGCAGCCATAAACAATTGGGTTTTCCTTAGATTAATAATATCGCCATTCTACGGTTTGTGAAACTCGAACTTTGTGATTTCAGATCAGGTCTTCTACGTTCTTGCTTGTGTTCTTGAATGCACTTGCAGGGATTAGCCTTCTTTGCGAGGTCAATCGTGTGCAGCACGGTTGATAACCAATGGAGCGGTGGTGTAGTGATTGTAGGGGTTTTTCGTGTTTTGCTCGAATGTCTCAGATCATCAACGTCGAGATCTCCATACATTGACTTATCCATTACCTATCGGTAGATCAGGCTCATTTTTCTTATCAATTGGTATCACATTTCCAGGTTGTCTGTTAGATAATTCATCTATCCATTATATTAGTTTTATTTTTCACACCTAGAGTCCACAAAAAACTTGCAGTTTAGTAGATTTGTTCATTACTTTGTCCAAACCACACTGAGCCTTTGCAACTTTTGTTTTCAGTTTGATTTTGTTGAGTTTTGTCATTGGTTGAGTCATATTTCTGGTTTAGGAATTGATTTTGGCTTTAGTTTGAGTTTTGCATTGTGTTGATTCATCATTTTGAATCACGTCATCACAACCAGATTAGATTCGTCTATGTCTAGTTCAGTTTTTTCATCATATCTCGCTCATATGAACTCGGATTTTATTTTTCTTGTACTTACTAGAAATCTTAAGAAGTTCTCTATAACTTTTGTATTTATCACTTTCCCAGAAAATAGAGTTATCAAGGTCGAAATTACATTAGATCTGAATCTGTTATTGACCTATAAATTCTGAACAGTCTGTATTTCGGGAGCAATATCTCCCATTGTTCTTATCTAAAATAGGTCTTACATATACTGAAATTAAAGAGAAGCGATAGATATATAATATTTCTGTTCAAAGTTTTTAGATTTGGGGCCTATAAATGTGCTTAATTGTCCTTTGAACATTGAGCAGAAAATTTGTAACAGACATACGAGATATCTTTGAGTGTTTGCATAGTGTTCTTCTTTTGCAGCACATTCTGAAAAGAAAAACAAAGAATACAAAAGAAAAAGGCAAGTGCACAACAATATACAAAAGCCGCACAAAAAAAGAGAAAAAAAACAGAAGTGCTTGCATTCTTTATGTCATCTAGTTTTGCCTCATGTCTTGCTAGCTTGAACTACTAGAAACACATTTAGGCCAGCAACTTTGACAAGTACTTTGGACACTTATTCAACTTTACTACCTGATTGCATTATTGTTAATCCTTTCTAAATATAAAGTGCCACCCAAGCTACACTTTACTCTTAAGTAGAATTGATACACCTTTGCAATCATCCCACGCTTCATTGGTTTCTTCATATCGGCCACCGTTTGTCATCTGCAGTGTCGGTAAGAACACTTGTAAGAGTGTGGTAAGACGCTTGACAGTGTGTGATTCCACTTCCACTTTGCCATTATCCTTTGTAGTTGATAGAGATAACATATTTTTTTGTTGTCTTCTGTTTGCTACTAACAATGTCAGATAAAAGCAAGAATCATGCATTATATGCTGAGATGATTGACATGATGAAGACGGCGATGGAGTTGCTCACTAAAAATCAAACATCAATCAAGATTTCACATGACATTCAGACCACATTTACAACACCTTCTACAAGAAGTAATTACATTCTTCCATCTCTTCCTTCTTATGATGGTTTTGGTTACGATGAATAAATTGCTTGGGAAATAGAGTTGGATAAAATTTTTGGACAATGGCATATGTGTGAGAGGAGAAAGATTGGAAATATTGCTAGTGCGTTAGTTGATTGTGCATTAACTTGGTGGGACAACTTGAGCGATTCAGAAAAACCTCGAACATGGAAAGATATAAAAATTCTTATGCGAGAAACTTTTGCTAATGTATCTAATTGCAAAGATGAAATACATGAACTTGAGAAGAAATTTCTTGTTGTACCTCCTCCTATGCCTAACCTTTTGCTGGAACATGAACAAATAAATGTAGATGCAATTAAGAATGAGGTGTTGAACAACTCTTCTGATTTTGTTGATGAATCAACTCATAATGCATTTGAATTTCTTGCTGAAAATGAGAGTAATGGTAATGGACAATGCTCTACAGTTAACCAAGGTATGACATTTTCAGATGTGCTGAATTTTTTGACCAATCATACTGTTGTAGAGCACCAACTTATGAAAGCTTTTATAGATTAACCTTTGTCACAAGTTAATTTTCCTACTAGTCTTTGTGATAAAGAGAAGATCGGTGTTGATAATTTTGTTATACCGATGCTAGAACAAGTGAATGAGCATGATACGTTATCACCCACATGTTCTGAAATTAAGCATTTGATTCCCATTACTTGTGAAAATGATGAACTAAAATTGTTGTCTTCTCTAAATATCTTGGGATATATTGAATTCGATACTCTTTGTGATCTAGGTATTATAGAGAGAAGAATATTTTCCCAATCTGAATTGCCTTTCTTAAGTAGAAATATTTTTCATGCTATAGGCAACTATGAAGATAGTGTTGAATTTATGATGCATAAAGTTTACATATGCTCAAATGAGAAATCCCATTTTGTGCTGCAATTACATGGTGAAATGAATGGATGCACTAACACTAATAATTATTTCTCAAGTTTTTCTAGTATTTTTTTCTTGCAGCAATGACAATATATAATAGAGGAGCATTGTTCACTGCGGTTGTGCAATATGGAAAACGCTCATTCTATCCCCAAAAGCCTCTTTCCTGGACATACGAGCAAGCCGAGGACGGCTTGTCATAAAGAAGGGGAGAATGATGAGATCATGCACGTTATTATTGCACCTACAAACATGACACAATGTTTATTTATTTGGGATCCTGGCTCAAGTGAATGTGCACTATTATTTGATGGACAAGATCAAGATGGCACACTATATCGTCCACCATCTTGGCCTCCTCCATTCATGCATACAAAAAGATTTGATGGCATTGCACATTTGGACCAACACATGAGAGAAGATGAACTTGAGTCGAGGACGACTCCAATTCAAGAAGGGGAGGATGATGACGAGATCACTTCTATGGATACAAACAACACTCCATTGAACATACAAGATGCAATCAATAGAGTTCATACACAACAATTAATTTTAGAGGTGAGCTCATTCTTATATGTTTTCTTATATGCTTTTGAGCATAGATTGCTACCTAATGATTTAATTGTGATTAGGATCCATGGAGAGGTTCAAGGAGTACTTGGAGGAAGTATTAGGGACGTGGAGGACCAGAGAATTCGTTCAAAGAAGACGGAAACCAAGCCAAACTCAAAATCGTGTCCAACTCCAAGTCCAGGAAGAGTTCGCACTAAAACGGACGCCCAAGAAGCATACGATCTCCGTTTTGGACTTTCTACATATGCACGGAAATGGGAGAGGATAACCTTTCCAACGAAGTTAGTCCCATGAAAAAATCCTCCGGTGTCGACAAGAATATCTAAAACAAAATAGTGTTCAGAATCTGTCAGGGTGCTGCACCATCATATTGGGCCATTGGGCCTTGTATCAAGTCTACATCTTTTATTTTCGTGTCTTAGGGTTAGGTTACGACCCCAGCACCCCCTTGGACGTCCTCCAA
Organism: Tuctoria greenei; assembly: GCA_036927565.1. Classification (NCBI taxonomy): domain Eukaryota; kingdom Viridiplantae; phylum Streptophyta; class Magnoliopsida; order Poales; family Poaceae; genus Tuctoria; species Tuctoria greenei. Next base: position 35,029,665 of record JAYESD010000006.1, on the reverse strand, counting down.
CCAATATATACTCCATGGTGGCCGCCATAAACAATTGGGTTTTCCTTAGATTAATAATATCGCCATTCTACGGTTTGTGAAACCCCAACTTTGCGATTTCAGATCGTATCTTCTACGTTCTTGCTTGTGTTCTCGGTTGTACTTGCAGGGAGCCTTCTTGGAGAGGTCAATCATGTGCAACACGGTTGATAACCAACGGAGCAGTGTTGTAGTGATTGCAGGGGTTTTTCATGTTCTACTCGAATGTCTCGGATCATCAACATCGAGATCTCCATCAATCGACTTATCCATTACCTTTCGAAAGATCGGGCCTAAACTTCTTATCATGGAGTATATGTTCACTTGTGCATTAGCTAGGTTCGAGAGATTGAAAGACTTCCTCTATTGTAACTACTTCTGTTGTAAAATGATATAAATGACGTAACATGCTCACTTATGTCATGGATTTCTGATTCCTTATGTGTTGTGCTATTGGGGGTCACATCAAACGACACCATCCAATGTAACTCCTATAATGTTGGGATCCAGGGTCCTTACATCAAGCGGGCGGGAAAACCCTAGCAGGCACGTGTGACGGTTTATAGATGGAATGACTCCTATTTGGAAGGACACTGGCGAGGTGAGATTCGCGGAGAGGAAGGTCGATTCCATTGGGAGCTTGCGGAGTGCGCGCGAGTTCATGAGGAAGGAGGCTGAATTGACAGGTGGGACCCACTGTGCAGAGGATGAGGAGGAAGATGGCGCTTGTGGGTTGGCAGGTCGCGACCTAGAGTGTAACACTCCAAAAATTTAAAGTCATGTAATCAAGAACAAATCTATTAGAGTGCAAATTTTCTTGTGCATTTGTGTGAATATTTGAATTCAAAATTCAATAGAAAACATTAGAAACATAAACCTATTGGAGAAGATAAATAATAGTAATAATAATAGATTAAACCTAATTGGGCTGAAACCTCCCCCACGACCCACTCCTCTTCCGTCTTGCCCCCACTGGCCCAGCTAGGGGTGGGCAAAAAAACCATAACTGAAAAACCAAAACAAAAAAAATTGAGACCAAGAATGAAAAACCGGTGTCGGATACCTATTCGGGTAGCAAATTTAAATAACCGATATATTAATTTCGGGTTCGGTTATCACCCCTGGGTACCCAAAATACCCGAATAATCAAACAATAAAATCTCAAGTTAAGTTATGATCTATGAACTCTAAATCATATGAATTTTGATATTTTTTGTGAGTGTATGTGAAGTCATTAGATTAAACTACTTATTTATGATCCGTCATTAGTTAAATAATAATTTATAGTCTCAGGAGATTAAATTTATGAATGATATTAAACTTATATTGATTGTTGAGAGCATGAAATGATAATAATGTAGAATTCAGGTATTTCAGATAAGATCGAACCAAAATTTAGGTACCCGAAAATTTCAAATACCTAATATTTGTATAACATTTCGATTAGTAATTCTAAAAAACCAAAATTCAAAAAGACCAAAATAACTGAATCGAGTTTACCGGGTAGAAAGAATGCCCACCCCTAGGCACAGCGCGCCCACACCGCTCCAGCCCAGCCCTCTAGCGCGCCCCTCATCTCCCCTCCCTCTCTTTCCTCGCGCTCGGCCTGCAAGCTCTATGGCCCAGCTCAGCCAACCAATGCGTACCAGGCTCGCCTCCCTGGCGAACCCTAGTCACGCTTGCGCACGATGTTGCCGCCTCCGCTTTTGCGCGCGCCCCAACCAATTGTTCCCTCTCCTTCTCCATCTGACATGTGGGAGCCACTTGTCATCATCATCTCTTCCAATCGTCGCACCCAGGATGCCGCTCCCTCATTGTTCCCTCCCGCCCACACTCGCATTTGTTTTGCCCGGCACCTGCCGCCCTCGAGAAAATGCCTCCCTCTACAAGTATCCCGTCCGCAGCTCCATTCTACCCATTTTCCAATTCCTGAAACCCTAGCCTCGCTCTACCAAAGCCAACAAATTAGAGCTCGATGTGTTGCACTGCCACATCGTCCCAGCGGCACTGATGATATGTCGAGGACCACGCCATGGTGCCACCCTCGTAGAACCTCTACTTAACACGAATCGACGCCCATACCCTCTTTCGGACAATGCCCGTTGTTAGTTCCACGAACACCACAACCACTGCCGCCATGGAGCTCTACGACCCGTATGAAGATGCCCCCTCGGATGACTACGACCAAAAGAAGAGCACCACAACGCTGACCTTTTTATTAATTTTGAATAAATCTGGAAGTTATTGAAAATTGCTATAAAAACATTGTTAATTCACAAATTACGTTTTTAACCAATATGATGTTGTAATATTTATAGAATAGACCTTCAACAATAAAATAGTAATATTTTTGATTCATAATATTCTGCAATAAATATTTTTCAGCATGGAATAAATAGAATAATTTCCCAAATGATTTATAAAATAGATTCCATAAATTTTTAATAATTTAGAACAAATTTTAGGCAGTTAGTATTAATTATTTTATAAATAATCCATATATGAATTAATTGTTTTAATTTATAATCAACTCCATATGTTATTAATTAATTGTGAAATCTTTATTGATGAATGTGAAACACATTTTAATTATGGAAAACATATATATATATAAGAAATATTTTAACATATATAAGTTATTAAAAATATTTTAGAATTGTCAAAATATTTCTAAATATAGTATAATCCAATAAATTATCCAATTTACAAGTAAAACATTGTTAGCATTTGTAATAAAATCGTAAACTCATATTGTCACATCAATAAATTGTCATAAGTACACTATTAGATTGAGATTTTCAATATAACATATTCGTAACCTCGATTGAAACCATTAATACACTAGAACCTTGTCTCATTCACCATGACCTAATCAACTGTAGTATTTTTATCATTTGTTTTGTATGTATGGTGTACTATTTTTCATTGATCTTATCTTATCTTATCTTTTATTGGTATTTATGGAGAAGTAGCATGAAGATCCCGAAGATCAAGAGTTCCATCAAGAAGATTGAGCGGCTAAATAATAAAAGTCGAGTGCCCTTGATCATCTTGTATTCATTTTAGGGATTATAGTTAGTTGCATGGTTAATTTAATATGAATCCCATGTTATGATTACCGTTTGTTTTACCGTACTTTCCTTGTCACCTGGGTATGGAAGGGTGGAACTTGTGAATTGTTATATGCTTAGCCATGCAAAGTAGATGGGAGAAAACATTAATTACATATATCACCCTTGATTTATGATTATTCATTGTGATATGGGAAATGAATTGTAGTGGATAGGACTCTAGCAGGTTGGTTTAAATGGTATGATGTTATATGCACGAGATCCGGTTAGGGGTTTGGACCTTGCCGAATTCTAAGGACCGGTTTACGGTGGAGGCCACTAAACTTTACAGTACCACCATGAAACTGAGAATGTGGCAGCTTGATCAATTAATTAGGTTTTCCCTGGTGTAGTGCTAGTAGTTGGATAGTGCGAAGAATTGGTTCAAGATTACTACCTTGGGATTCGTGTGGCTCGGGAGGGGGCTTCTAAGGTGGAGGGTTACTACAGAAATGCCTCAACGGTGAAATTTAGAGGGCTAGCACTCCTTAGAGACGATCTTTATAAAGACCTCTTAGTGATCTCCTGGCCGCACACCTACAATGTCTATTGTGGTTGTATGCCACTGGCAACAGAGATGTTTACTAAGTCCATCTAGAAACAGTAGATGAAATCATGACTTGTGGGTAAATGGTACATTTTTTGTAGAGATTTGACAAACTATCTAGATAGCCGTGCTCACGAATAAGAGCGGCTTGAGACCTAATTCATGATTAGTACTGTCGGTACCCTCCGTACCGGATACCCCTTGGGATTGCAAAGATCACAAGGAAACTCCATCTACCAGATTTGAAGACATCCGAAGGCCCCACATGTCAGGCGTAACCGGACCTGCTTCCCCAACATGGTTAGTCCTGGGGCCGCTACGTGTATCACAAGACCGGAGCTATCACCCACACCTGGGAAGCTCCGGTCAGAATACCAATATGGCACCCCTGGACCTAACCCCGGACAGAGGGAAGCTCCGGTACTGACACGTGTCCAGCAGCACCGAACCTACCCGTCCACGACGGTGAGCTCCGGAGCTACCACGTGGCAACCGCCAGACCTTCAACTTCAACTATCAGGCCGGTGGACCCCCCAATGGCTCCGGACCTTCAAGGATCAATCAAAAACTTCAAGACCCGATTAAGTGTCATTAATGCCATATTAATGACACACGATCGGATGGTCCTTAATACTTGTAATGACACTATTAGGGCCTGTTACCAGGCTATTAATGACAATCAACTCCATTTATTGTGTATCAAGCATGTGTAACCGCCGGGGCCACCTGTCGGGCCAGGCTAACGTTGTAACGACCAGTCTTTGTACTATAAAAGGACCGGTTGACGATACACAAAGGACGGTTCCAGACCACTGCTGAATACCTTGAGCTAGACGAGCTTCTTCTTCTGGAGCTTCTTCTAGACTGACAAGTTTAATACATCACCAACACACCCCGTGGAGTAGGGTATTACGCTCAGGTGGCCCGAACCACGTAAATCCCTGTGTACACGTGTCTTTCACCTTCTTGAATCTTTGCGCGCCCATTACCAAACTACAACTTCTCGATCTACCAAAGGTAGTGTCGGGAGATCTGCCGGTTCCAAACACCGACAGTTGGCGCGCCAGGTAGGGGGTGCCCGAGTTTCAAGTATGGTGAACTCAGCTGCTGGATCATCCAACGGCAACCCTGCTGTTCAACCCGCTGGAGGCAACCCCTCCAACATGCAGCAACCAGCAAGTGTCGTGGCTCCAGCAGGAGTCATGCCTCCACCGCCACCACCTGCACCAGCACGTCAAGCTGAGAAGTGTGACGGTGCATCGGCGTCGATCACCGCATCGGCAAACAACAACAACCCTGACCACACGCTTCATGCAACGCGTGCTCTCCTCCAACGTCCACCACCTCCAGGTGCATCCCAGGGTGCAATGGAGCAGTGGAGAGCTGATGTGGAACACCTGGTTGCAGCAGCAGCCGACCACATCAGCAACCAAGGTCCTCCTCCTTCGGGGTCGGCCCCATCGCAGCGTCGGACCGTGTCTGGCAGACTTGGTCCGCATGCTTCCCAGAATAGGAGGCATGCTGCGTCACAACAAGTTACACCGCTACCCTCCAGGGCGCGACGTACTCATACGGTAACCAGTATGTCAACTCATGACCTTCGGGCGGAGCTTGATCGCCGTTATCGTCAACAGGACGACCATGTCCATATCGAGCACGCTCGCGAAAGGCGAGAGGCTCAAGACAGTCATGCTCCCGAGGGAGTAGGAGGAGGCTGTTCTGCACTGACCATGCACCTACGCATGGTCAGATGGCCACAAAAATTCTGGCCTCACCTGCCGGAGAAATTTGACGGAACTGTTAACTCTGCCCAATTTCTCCAAATTTACACCACCGCAATCCTTGCAGCCGGAGGTAACGAGGCCGTAATGGCCAACTACTTCCCAATGGCTTTGACTGGGTCCGCCAGGTCCTGGTTCATGAGCCTTCCTCACAACTCTATCAATAGTTGGGAGGAATTGTGCCAACAGTTCACTGCCAATTTTGGGAGTTCATACACCCAACCAGGCACCGAACTGGACCTTTTTGCAGTTGTGCAAAAGGGGGGAGTCTGTGCGCTCATTCATCCAGAGGTTCTCCCAGGTACGAAACACTATTCCTTCTATCTCTAGCACTTCTGTCATTGTGTCATTTAGACAGGGCGTACGGGATAAGAAGATGCTGGAGAAGTTGGCGGTCAAGGAGATCACCAGCGTCACGGAGCTCTTCAGGTTGGCAGACAAGTGTGCCAAAGCTGCGGAGGGCCGTGAAATGCACTCCAAACCACCTCCAAAGGATAGAAAAAAATCCTCCAAAGGCGAAGCCACTACCTCCGGGAGTGGCAAAAAAAAAGTCCAACGGCAAGAAGAAGCCGTCGGCCGGCACATCCACCGCTGTAGCTGCTGCAGCTCCGGGTGGCCGGGGGCCACGCCCCGAGAAACGACCTCGGCCGTCCTCTAAAGACGGTGGCAACTCCAAAATGTGGTGTCCTATCCACAAATCGAACGACCACAACTTGGAGGACTGTCGGGAGGTCCAAAACCTTGCCGAGCGCTACCACAAGCGCCGGGAAGAAGTTCCTTTCCGTCAGAGGGAAGGAAAGCAGAAAGTTGACGAAGCTCCGGCTGAAGAGGAGTTGGGCTTCCAGGACCCTAAAAAAGGTCCTGAAGGCTGTCTACACCTCCGTCGATGACGACTCTGATGTCTCCGACAATGAGCGTCGGAAGACCATGAACACCATCTTTGGTGGTTCATGGAACATCACCTCCCGTTGTGTACTCAAGACCATGCGGCGGGACATGGCCTCAGTAGCTCCTACAGCTAGGGCGGAGCCTCATCGGAAGTGGATTGACACTACCATCACTTTCGATGCTTTGGACTGCCCTTGGAACATGATCGGAGCTGGCCAGCTACCTTTGATGGTATCTCCGACCATCAATAACATTCAACTCCACCATGTAATGGTGGACGGAGGTTAGGGACTGAACCTCATAAGCTTTGAAGCTTTCGTCAAGCTTCAGCTCCGACCTTCGGACCTTCGCCCCTCCCGACCTTTCTCCAGAGTAGGTCCGGGGGCTATAACACCACTTGGTGCCATTACTCTCCCCGTGACCTTCAGGACTCGGGAGAATTATCGCACTGAGAAGTTGATCTTTGATGTTGCTCAAATCAACTTGCCTTTCAACACCATTCTGGGTAGGCCCGCCTTGTACAAATTCATGGCTACTGCTCATTATGGATACCTGGTGTTGAAGATGTCGACACCAGCCGGAGTTCTCCGGATCGGCGGAGACCGTACTGCCGGAGTGACTGCTCTGGAGGAACTTCATGCGCTTGCTATAGCGCAGGAGGAAGAATCCAGGCAGGAGCAAGCTCCAAAACCCCCGAGCATTCGTCAACGAGGCTCAACCTCTGCACCTCGGGTGCAACCAGGCAGCGACACCGACATCCCCATCAAAGTCGTCCAAATTGGTTTCAATGCCGCTCAGACCACCAGTATATCGGGGGGCTTGAATGACAAATAGGAACTCGCGCTCATCACTTTCCTCCGGGCTAATTTCGACGTGTTTGTCTAGCAACCGTCACAAATGCATGGGATCCCTAGGGAAGTGATCAAGCATAATATGAAGATCTATCCCGACGCTTGGCCCGTACATCAGAAGCCTCGGAAGCAATCCGTAGAGCGACAGAACTTCATACGACAAGAAGTGAAGAAGTTGCTCGAAGCTGGATTCATCCAGGAAGTCTTCCATCCAAAATGACTGGCAAACCCAGTCGTTGTACCCAAGGCCGGCGGGACGCTTCGGATGTGTATCTACTACACAACACTAAATAAGGCATGCCCAAAAGATCCATTCCCACTACCTAGAATAGATCAGATAGTGGATTCCACCTCCGGGTGTGAATTACTGTGTTTCCTAGACGCATATTCTGGGTACCATCAAATCAGAATTTCTATGTAAGATGAAGAACATACTTCTTTTATCACAGTAGATGGATTGTACTGTTATATCGCCATGCCATTTGGTCTCAAGAATGCAGCTTCAACATTTGTACGAGCTATGTACAAAACCTTTGGAGAGCTCATCAGAGACATAGTGGAAGTGTATGTTGATGACATTGTCGTCAAGATCAAGGATAAGGAGTCACTCCTTGACACCTTGCAAGCTGCCTTCGACAAGCTGCGGGTCACCCGCACGAAGCTGAACCCAGACAAGTGCATCTTCGGGGTTAGCTCTGGAAAGCTTCTCGGTTTCCTGGTAAACCACCAGGGCATAGAGGCAAATCTGGCGAAGATTAAGGCTATTGAGGAGATGCGGCCACCAGCTCGCATCAAAGATGTCCAGAAACTGACTGGATGTCTAGCCGCCCTCAGCCGGTTCATCTCAAGACTGGCGGAACGGGCGTTACCCTTCTTCAAGCTATTGAGGAAGTTCGGACTATTTCAATGGTCTGAAGAAGCAGAAAAGGCATTCCAGGAGCTAAAGCAGCTCATCACCACTCTACCAACTTTGGTAGCTCCGAACCCTGGTGAGCCCTTACTGTTTTACATTTCAGCAACCGACGAGGTTGTCAGCATGATCCTGGTTGCGGAGAGACCAGAACCATCTCAAGTTCAGGAATCCAGACCCCTCCGGGAGGGTCCGGAGGTTCCTGAAAGTGAGTCTGGGTCCCAGCCCCCAGACTTGGATCAACAGGGAGTTATCCCAGAAGACTTGGACCCCTTCGGGAGGGTCCGGGTCACTCCAGTAGAAGCTCTGGGTTCCTCTAGCAGGGACCCGGAGGTCCCCGAAGCAGGTTCGGACCCCTCTGGGAGGGTCCGGGTCGATGTGGAGGAAGCTCCGGGCCCCTCTGAGAGGGTCCGGACCGTCCAACGCCTAGTGTACTTCATCAGCGAGGTACTACATGTTGCCAAGACTCGATACTTAGAGGTGCACAAGCTGCTCTACATAGTTCTCATCGCCTCCAGGAAGCTTCGCCATTACTTCCAAGCTCACAAGATCTCAGTGGTGACCTCTTACCCACTGCATGCAATCTTGCATAATCCCAACTCTACTAGGAACATTGCAAAGTGGGCAGCGGAATTGGCCGAATTCGATCTTGAATTCGTCCCAAGACAAGCGATCAAGAGTCAAGCATTGGCAGATTTTGTGGCGGAATGGACCCTTCTCCATCAAACCCTGTGGGCCCTAGTGAGCAGAAGTTGGAACTTAAGGCTCCGGTCTTCATCGAACCTCACTGGACCCTATACTTCAACAGCTCCATGCAAAAGCAGGGGGCCAGAGCTGGAGTTCTTCTCCTCGCTCCAACTAGGGAGAAGGTAAAATACATGGTCCACCTTGAGTTCAAGGCGACCAACAACATGGCGGAGTATGAAGCACTCATTTATGGACTAAAGGTGGCACTATCATACGGTGTCAAGAAGTTGTTGGTCAAGGGAGATTCATAGCTCATCATTAAACAGGTGAAGGGTGAATGCTCCTGTAACAACCCTCAACTAGCTGCTTATCTCCTTGAAGTCCAGAGGCTTCAGAAGGACTTCAAAGTCCTAGATCTCCAACATGTCCAGCGTGTCCATAACGCTGAAGCTGACGAACTCTCGATGAAAGCGTCAGCCGGAGCTCCGGCTCCTGACGGAACCTTCGTCCGGAGGTTGTCAAAACCCACAGCTCAGCCTGTCAAACTGAGCGAAGGGGGCGAGACCAGCATCCCGAAGCTGGTGGTCCCGATGGCCCTGTTACCATGGCAGCCATCAAGGGTCGTAGGTGCTGCCGGAAGCTCCGAGCAACCCAGCACGCAAGACTCAAGTGCTCAAGCAAGCTCCGATGCATGGATCTTGGAGATCCGGAGCTACTTGAAAGACAAAATCTTTCCTAACGATAATGTATCCGCTGACCGGATAGTCAGATTGGCTAAAAGATACATGCTAGTAGAAGGGGATCTCTACCAGCGTGGTGCCAACGACGTCCTAATGTGGTGCATCACAAGGGAAGAAGGTTGCGAGCTCCTCGCAGAAATCCATGGAGGCGAGTGTGGGAACCACGCGTCTTCCCGCACGCTGGTCGGTAAAGCCTTCTGGCATGGCTTCTACTGGCCTACAGCGCTCCAGGATGCAACTGAGCTGGTGAAGAAATGCAAAGCATGCCAGTTCCATGCAAAGCAAACTCATACACCAGCTCAGCCTCTACAAATGATACCTCCTACATGGCCTTTCGCTGTGTGGGGGATGGACATCTTGGGACCTTTCCCAAGAGCCGTCGGAGGTTACAAGTTCCTGTATGTCGCCATTGATAATTTCACCAAATGGCCGGAAGCAACTCCAGTTGTGACAATAAACAAGCAATCAGCTATCAATTTCTTGCAGTCCATAGTATGCAGATTTGGAGTCCCGAACAAAATCATAACTGATAATGGGACCCAATTCACAAGCTCTGCTTTCCAAGGATACTGCAAAGACCTCGACATCCAAGTCAGCTACGCCTCCGTAGCTCATCCGGCAAGCAATGGCCAAGCCGAGAGGGCAAATGCAGAAATCCTGAAAGCACTCAAGACGCGCACATATGAGCGCCTGAAAAAACATTGAGCCAACTGGATTAAAGAACTTTTGTCCACTCTATGGGCCAACAAGACAACTCCAAACTGGTCAACCGGAGAGACACCCTTCTTCCTGGTGTACGGAGCTGAAGCAATCCTTCCTCCGGAAATCACCTTGGGGTCGCTCCAGGCCCAGACCTCCGACGAAGCCATGCAGGACCAGCTGCGGCGTGAAGACCTTGACCTCCTTGAAGAGGGAAGGTGCCGAGCAGCTGTTCGGAATGCTCGATACCGCCAAGCTCTTCGATGCTATCACCAACGGCATGTTCACAGCCGACAGTTCGAGGAAAGCGATCTAGTGCTACGGAGAATACAATCCAGAGAACGGTTAAACAAACTCTCCCCCAGCTGGGAGGGACCCTTCTGAGTGATCAAAGTATCCCGTCCAGGATGCGTTCGCTTGGCAACTGAGGATGGGACACCTCTCCCAAATCCTTGGAACATTGAGCACCTCCGTAAGTTCTACGCTTAGTATCACGGAGGTGAGTTTGTAATTACATATGGTGTATGTTATACAATCATTGTACAGAGTCGGGTAGCTCCTCCGGGAGGGCAGCCAGACCTACCCTGTTAGGTCCGCAACGTCCATGCAACACTTGTCAGAGTCTCAGAACTAAAAGTGTAGCTAGCTACCTTGGGTCAAACAAGAAACGAAACAAACTTAGCCTGGTTCCGTACCCTAAGAGTGTACTTGTTTCCCCTGTACTCCGGACCTATAATGAAAGACATCATTATGTGAAAACAGACTCCACGTGCATTTACTTTGTACAGGCTCAATATTTTTTATTTTTCTCTTTCTTGTCTATAACAAAGTTGTGCAGTTCTTAAGAAACTTTAGCTCGACGAGTTCATGTACAATTCGAGTTGCATTGTCTGTCCTTTCGGGTTCAAGCATTGTTGATGGCCTACTTGTCTGAATGCTGCCAAGCCAATCTAGGGCCGGAGTGTGCTATCGACTTAGCCTGGTCCTGCACCCTAAGTACGCCACTCTACCTACACCTCGGCAGGCCGAAGTAAGGCAAGTCCGGAAACGATCGGACCTGAAGGAAGCTAGACAGCGCTCTGGATTGTATTTAGAATTGTGTTTGACCTAAAACTTTCTCGGGAACAGTAAGTCGCAATGAAGTTATAGATAGGAAACGGATTTTAATGTTTTTATTGACTTCAGTGTGCAGGAAAAATAAATAAGCTCCGACATCCTCTAGGCGTCTTGTGGTCAATGTTCAAAAATTGACATCGAGCATCTCTGGAGCTACTCAGTTCCGGTAAAGCTAGGAGGCAAGTCGTCAACGTGAAGATGGTGGAAAGACTCTAAAGTGGAGATTAACATTGACACAACACGTGTTTACGGAGGTCACTGCCGAAGCTGCCAAAGCTCCGACACCCCATAGGACTAACCATCGATGCTCCGGAGCTACTAAGCTCCGGCGATGGTCAATGCTGGAGCCACTAAGCTCCGACAGCCTCAGGGGGCCTACACTATCGAAGACTTCAGACCTACATTCTACAAGTTCGAAGCACGCAAGTCTTCAACAACTGTTACATCCTCTTGGTATATGTTCTCAATCAAATTGTGTACATCTACCAGGGGGCCAAGCAAGACAAAGGTGTTGAAGACGAAAAATGAAATTCAAATTCAAAAAAATTTGGATTTCATTCATCTGGAGACAAGAGATTACAAAATTGGAGAAGAAGAAGAGAGAGTACAAGCGGGAGCTACAGGGAGACGATCCTAGACCCTATGGAAGAACTGGGTGACCTTTTGGGCCACCTCCGACACGTTGGCCCGGGTAGCTTCACCCTCTCCTTCGATGGGACCTTCAAGCACCGGGTCCAAAGGGAATTGAGGGTCCCAGCTGGTGTAGCACGTCAGCACATACTCTGCGAAGTTCTTCGCCAGTTACTGACCCTCCATTTCCAATTGGTCCACGATGACATCGCCCACCATGGAGATTTTGTTACCTGCTGAACCCAGCGCCTCCAACGCCTGGTCCAGCTCCGGCTCCGGATCATCTGGACGCACGGGACTGAAGCCCATTGGCGTAAGCGCATCGTTGGCCTTGCCCAGGAAGTCACAAACTTGTTGGGACGCCACAGCCCTTGCACCACGCATCTCCGCCAAGGATCTTTTGGCCGCCGCCAGCTCCGAGCTCTCCCAAGCAAGACGCTCCACCTCTTTGGCATTCTGCTGAATCATTTCAGCAACTTGCCTTTCGAGCTTGCTGATCTCTTCCTCCCGAAGGTGGATCTCGTTCCGGTGGTTGACCAGATCTCTCTCCCGGCCCCGCACTTTCTTCTCCCGGGCAGCGATGGCATTCTCCTGCTTGTAGATTTCCTGCCCTCGCTCCCAGGCCTTCTTCTCCTCCTCCTTGAAACGGTCATCCAATTTCTTGGTGCGTTCTTCAAGGCTCTTGTCAGCCAGAGCTGTCTTTTGGACAAGCTCCTCCTCCCTCTTCACGAGGTCGTCTCGCAGCTCCAGGAATTTCTGCTCTTCATCTTCGAGTCGTCTTTCCCGCGCTTCAAGAGCCTCCCGGCGCTTGATGAGACTATCGTGGATGGAGGTGAGCCTTTCCTGGCGATCATCCGCCACGCTATTTGTAGCCTTGGCCTGCTCATAGATGGCCCAGGACTGGTTTTCGAGGGTCCGCGTCATGCTTTCCCTTTAATCCAACAACTTTCCCCAGTACTCCAGGCGGACCTTCTCCCTTTGTACCCACTCCTTGTCATCAGCCAGCCTCGACTGTGCTAGCTTGGTCTCGAAATTGAGTCGGTTGTGCCACCTCCTAAGGGTTTGGCGCTCCTCCTCGAGGGCCTTGCTGTCGTGGTAGTAGGCTAGCTGCACCTGCCGAAGACTGGAGCAGGCGTTGTCGATAGACAACGATAGGGGGATCGGGTCCGGACCTGCTGGGGTCCTCTCCGCTATCTCTAGCAGATCTTCAGCAACAAAAATTGGGTTCCACTCTATGAGAGAGGTACCCTGAGCTTCCACGGCACTAGGGCTGTCCTCCGGGATAGCCTCGGCCGCCGCCGAGGAGGTGCTTGCAGCAGAAGTTCTGACCTCCAGAATTGGTTCCGAAGGCCCAGCTGCCAGGTCATCAACAACTGGCCCCTCTGGCGGGGGGCCATCAGCTTCGTCATGGCACCCTGGCTCAACAGAGGGCACCTCCAGGATCACTGCTTTCGGAGCGGGTGTTGAAGGTTCAGTCGGAGCAGAAACCACTTCTGGCTCCGGCGCAGGTGCTTCCTCCGCCTCTGGCTCAGGTGCTAGCACTTGAGCCATCATGGGCTCCGGCGCTGGTGCTTCGACCGCCATAGGCTCAGGCGCCGACGCCTCCGCAGCAACCGGCTCCACAGTCGGAACTTCTACAGCAACCGGCTCTGCCGCCGGAGCTTCCTCGACGACCGGCTCAAATGCCGGAGCTTCATCAATACCCGGCTCTACTGTCAAGACCTCCTCAACCACCGGCTCGACTGCTGGGGCTTCAACAACATCCGGCTCTCGGGCCGGAATCGCAGCTTCCTCCGGCTCTGCGGCTGGAGCGTCCGACATTACAACATCTAAGCCCGGAGCTTCAACCTCCGAGGCTGACGCTGCTGATACATCTTCAGTCTTGTGGTCCAGCGCTACCACGGGAGCTTATGGGGATGAGTCATCCAAAACCACGACAGTTGGCGCCGGGGCTGCCGCAGCCTCTGCCACCTCTTGGGGCGGCGCGCTGGAATTAGAGCTGGAGCTTTAGCCTGCACGACCTCAACTGCTGCTGCAGGGGCCAAAGCTTCAGCCCTTTTCTTGGGCACGCTGTGGATGAAGGACGAAGAGACTCAAAATACAGTTAACAATAAAACAATTGACTAAGGTAAAAAATCAAAAATTACCCCGGAAGGCTTCCGCACTAGTTTCCGCGGAACCTCTTCTCCGGATGCTCCGGACTGGCCCCAGCCGACACTGGTGTGGTAGTCCCGGAGGGCCCCCCGGGGCTCACTGCTGCTGTCGGTGTTGCTCTGGTCGAGGCCCCCCTTGTCCGGGAAGGACCTCTGGACCCAGAGCCCCCAACTGGCCCTGGAACTGGAGTCACCTGGCTGGAGCTAGCACCCCGAGGAAAAACCGCTACTGGAGTAGACGCCGCCGTTGTAGACCTCCCCCTCCGGGGAGAAGGAGACGTCGCGGAAGAAGTATGCCTAGCCCTCCTGTCAGCATGTTTCCTCTTACGGCTTGAGGGCTCGGCCAGTTCCTTGCCCTTGCCGACGACTTCGGTTCTTGGTTTAGGGACGGGAACGGAGCCACCTTCCGGAGCTTCAGAGATCGCCAACCCGGTGGTCGAGCGCCTCTCAACGACAGCAAGGTCGTCAAGCACCAGCATCGTCCGCTGGAGCTCCCTACTGAATTCTGCCACCATGTTCAGTGGGAGAAAAGCTGGCGGCGGAGCCAAATCATCGCCCTCGTCGTCGATGCCGTGCTGGAATTTCTTCAGGTGGAACTCCAAAGTTGCACCCTCCATGTTGGACTTCAAACCGGTCACGATCCGGTCGTCGTCCAGCATACTGTTGAGGGCCCAAGCCAACTTCTCCCTCCTCTTCAACGAAGCCCACCTATTGGTTAGGAAGTTGCAAAACACCGCCTGGGGAGTCACCTCTCCTTCCACACACAGGCGGATCCTGGTCAGAGCAGGATCAAAGGCATCCAATAGCATCAGAGCTTCACTCCAAACTGCAGTGTCGATGTTGGGGAGGCCTTCCGGTAGCTCCAGCTTCTCGTGCTCCTCCACCCTGATTACAATCCAATCCTTCTTCTAGTCGTCCCATTCCCCAGAAGGGAACGACCGCAAGTACTTGTACGAGCACTTCTTGCGCTTCATAAAATAGTAGAAGTCAAGGTACTCGTCGCTCTGACCTGTGGTTTGGATAGTGAAGAAGGTGCGAAAGAGCTCAATGCAGGGGTGAATGCCCACCCACATCTCACAGAAGTGGACAAATACGGACACCAGCAGAATGGAGTGGGGGCCAAGGTGGTAAAGTTGCAGACCATAGAAGTCTAGCAACATCAAGAAGAAGGAGGAGAAAGGTGGGATCAGTCCCACCATGGCGTACGCGGAGAAGTACACCATGTCGTCGGCGTGCTCCTTCTCGAACGGAAGCTTGCCGGCGCGGACCAGGTGGTTGAAGAAGTCAGGGGACCATCCCATGAGGGCCTGAACCTTCTTCAAATCGTCATCGATCTTCAATCGGCTTTGGTGGAGTCCCAACTCCATCGCGGCACAGCGAGGCAAGAGAGAAAAGGCAAGCAAAAGATTGGAAGGTTTGAGTGCAAGATCGATTGAAAGGCGTAAAGAACACCAAACGGTGCGTGCTTTCCTTCTTAAGTAAGCCCCCGCAATGTCTGGATGGAAACCGCAGAGGAGACGACGATACCAGTCAAAATTTTCACCCCACCAATGACAAGGGGGCCCGGGGCCACCCCGACGATCAAGTCGAGGTTCTTGCCCCAGGCAAACGATTGTCATCATGAAAGGCGGGAAACCCGAAGTCGGCGGCCTGACAGGGCGCGCGGAACCGATACAATTTTCGTATCAGGAACCGGCGACCTTCAATTGCGTGAGATCCGCACGCTAAGATCTCACCTGTCGCCTTTAAGTTACGCCACGCGGCGGAAGTTTAACTGTGAACTACCGCCAAGGGCACAACCAAAGACCCTTGAAGACACGGTTCAGAAACCGAAGAATGGCCCCACCTCCAGCGAAATGACTTCATACAAAAGGTCTCTCCCGGAGGTGAGTCCAGGGGGCCACTGTCTGTACCCTCTGTACCGGATACCCCTTGGGATTGCAAAGACCACAAGGAAACTCCATCTACCAGATTTGAAGACCTCCGAAGGCCCCACATGTCAGGCATAACCGGACCTGCTTCCCCGACATAGTTAGTCCCAGGGCCACCACGTGTATAACAAGACCAGAGCTATCACCCACACCTGGGAAGCTCCGGTGAGAATACCAATATGGCACCCCTGGACCTAACCCCAGACAGAGGGAAGCTCTAGTACTGACACGTATCCAGCAGCACCGAACCTACCCGTCCACGACGGTGAGCTCCGGAGCTGCCATGTGGCAACTGCCGGACCTTCAACTTCAACTATCAGGCTGGTGGACCCCCCCAATGGCTCTGGACCTTCAAGGATCAATCAAAAACTTCAAGACCCGATTAAGTGTCATTAATGCCATATTAATGACACACGATCGGATGGTCCTTAATACTGGTAACGACACTGTTAAGGCCCGTTACCAGGCTATTAAGGATAATCAACTCCATTTATTGTGTATCAAGCATGTGTAACCGCCGGGGCCACCTGTCGGGTCAGGCTAACGTTGTAACGACCACTCCTTGTACTACAAAAGGACTGGTCGACGATACACAAAGGACGGTTCCAGACCACTGCTGAATACCTTGAGCTAGACGAGCTTCTTCTTCTGGAGCTTCTTCTAGACTCACAAGCTTAATACATCACCAACACACACCGTGGAGTAGGGTATTACGCTCAGGCGGCCCGAACCACGTAAATCCCTGTGTACACGTATCTTTCACCTTCTTGAATCTCTGCGCGCCCATTACCGAACTACAACTCCTCGATCTACCAAAGGTAGTGTCAGGAGATCTGCCGGTTCCAAACACCGACATGTACAAATGGTTGGATTGGTGGTTTGGTATGGTTTGGTTCGGACTTGATTTATGATTGAGATTTGGTGGGATCATACACATAGAGATAGGTTGCTAATAAAAGCTAAGCTTTGGTTATAATGCTATAGTGCTTAATCATATTTGGCCTTCCTTGTTGAAGTCTGCATATCATTTATTTCTCATACCTACTGAGTACTCTATGTACTCATGCGCTTGCCATTGTTTCTATTATAAATGTTGCTCAGTGAAAAGAAGATCAAATGAAGACAAGTGCTAATTGAAGACGGTGCAATCTGAAGGTCGCGTTGCCGCGAGTGATTTACCTGTGGTTGTCCTAAAGTTTTTCCTCTTCTGCTGCTATTCAAAAACTCTTTCAAAGGCATTAGTTGTTGGTATTCAATATAGAATTGTTTATCAATATATGTCCTACACGTATGATTAAACTGATTCTGACATACATGTAGTTTGCAGCTGATTTTATTTTTAATAAAACCGGGTGTGACACAAAAAGAGGTAAGGGCGTGCTATGGGAAAATTAGGTTTCGACCCAAATAGATTTGCCCCTCTGATTATTTCATTTTATTTTTATTTTCTGTTTCCAGTTCAATCTGGAATGAATTTCTAGCGTGTTTCAAAATTAAATTTCCCACTCGAATGTACATACAATGATGCAGGCCTACTTTAATTTTATTTTATTTTTATTCCCAACCTTTTTATTTCACCCATTTACTTCTAATTAATAATATTGTGAATATTATTTATGTCAAGGTAAATTTTATTTTATTTTATTTCCCTTTACAAAATCAGGGTGTTACAATAATGAAAGCGGCGCAATATGGGAACAAAGTTTACAAAAGAGATTTGAATCTCACATAATTTGTAGGAATTACAGTTCGTCAGTTTCATAGTTGATACGTCCGAACGTCTAGTGCTGCAGTATCTAATACTTGAGCTTCTCGATCAGTATGTTAAATTGCATGATCGTCTGTCCTTGGTACATCTAAAGTGGAATGTGTCGATTTTGCTAGCTCCATATAGTTCAGATATAGGTATTTTTTCCGCTATCGTTTGGTGTAAAATTCATGCATTAGTGTCGCACTTACAACACACATCTATACGTGGTTGGTCTTATGACGCTGTTGCAGTTATTCAGATACTATATATACACCATACGTTTTGCAGACTTGTCACCTTTCAAATATGGTGATTGACATGCTATATTGCTATGATGATCCACATACAACTAAACGGAACTTGATTGTTGCTTTAAATTAAGAGTTTGATAAACTCTATTGCAAAGTGAAACTACTCACTGTCTACTGAGAACAGAATGATTTATCATATATTTAGTAGACATTAGACACAGTCCTTTAGTAAGTACACCAGTTTTCTTTAGATTGTTAAAGACAAATAGTAGTGCAAATTCTTCTTTTTGAAGCAGACTAGTGATAATTCTTTATCCTAAGCATCATCATCAAAATAAAAGTGAAGGTAGTATTAGTCAAATGCGCATATTGAAACCCGAGAAGAACAGAGTGCATCCATAAGCAACATAAACCTCACACAGGAAGGAAGGTGCGACACTCACATGACTCAACTCAGACTCACACCTCTTGAAAAAGATTCACGTTGCTTAAGTTTAGCAATGGCCGGTGTCAAATTCAGCTGTGAATTCTTCTCAGACTTTTGTAACCTTGTGAATAACTCCCCAAATTTTGGTACTTCAGAGTATTGTCTGACCGCAGCTTCTCTGAATTTCTCTGTTCCGTTCCGGACTCGGTTACTAGTATGCGATTTCTTGTTCATGTTGAGTCTAAACGGTGATTGTTCTGATGGGCCGTGTGTATATATATATATATATATATATATATATATATATATATATATATATATATATATATATATATATATATATATATATATATATATATATATATATATATATATATATATATATATAATGTGTTCTTAGAGGCAAATTAATGCTAGTCAAGTTTAAGATCATATATAACTTAATTTTTCAGACTACATATCCGATTGCCTGGAAAATATTGTTGGATATTGGAAACATACAACGCGTGACAATAATTTACCACTTCTAGTAGCAGGGTAGTCCTGGAAATCTACCCAAGTAAACTATTCCGATCACGAACAGGAATCCGACATGGTTCGTCGAGCCGTGCCTCCCAAGTTTGGCGCACTGGCCGCTGGGTCAAGGGCTTCAAGCAATGAGCAATCCGAGTCGGAACTGAGAAATTGCAGCGCGCATTTCTGAACCATCCGCCGCCTCCTTGTGTATATAAGAGCAGGGGAACCCCATACCAAGCCACCAAGCTCTTCCTTTCTCCCCCCGATCCAGCTACGACTACGAGGAGAGACGCCATCAAGATGAAGCGCGCCGCCGCCGCAGCAGAGGCACCTCGCAGGGTCAGGCGCATCGTCGCCGGCAACGCCGAGCAGTACGAGGAGGAGACGTGCAGCCTCGGCAAGGGCAGCTACGGCACCGTCGTCAAGGCGCGGCACCGCGTCACCGGCAAGATCGTCGCCATCAAGCACGTCGTCGGAGCCGACGGCGACCCCGAGAAGGAGGTGATGCGGGAGGCGCGCTTCCTGGAGTCGTGCGGGGGCATCCCTTTTATCGTCGGCTACCACGGCGTCGTCCGCGAACCGGCCACCAACAACCTCTGCCTCGTGATGGAATACGTCGGCCCCAGTATCGCCAGCTTCCTTCGCCGGCCGGGCGGCGACCACCCGCTGCTTCCGGAGTCTGTGCTGCGCGCCGTGATGTGGCAGCTGCTGACCGCCGCCGCAGAGATGCACGGTCGCGGCATCATCCACCGCGACATCAAGCCGGAGAACATCCTCATCGCCGAGGACCACAGCGTCGTCAAGATCTGCGACTTCGGGCTCGCCATGTCCACCTCCGACGTGCCGCCGTACGAGCCTGCCGGGACGATGTGGTACAAGGCCCCAGAGATGCTTCTTGACATACCGGACTACGACTCGCGCGTCGACACCTGGTCGCTCGGCTGCGTCATGGCGGCGATGATCAAGGGGAGAGCGCTGTTCCAAGGCTGCTACGAGGACGGGCAGCTCTGCGCCATCTTCGACGTGCTCGGCGTTCCAAACGACGAGACGTGGCCGGGGTTCTCGTCCACGGCGTTCGCAACCGTAGTGCTGCCGGAGGTGGACGTGCAGAAGCAAAGCCGGCTGCGCGAGCTGTTCCCAGAGACGACGCTGTCCGAGCAAGGATTCGAGGTCCTGAGCGGCCTCCTGGCGTGCAATCCTGAGAACCGGCTCACGGCGGCCGCCGCGATCAAGCTCCCTTGGTTCGCCGACGTCGATGCGATGGAGCTGCCGATCAAGAAGAAGGTGGCCTCGACGCTGCCCAAGAAGGAGAGGAATCTGCTGAACATTCATCCGCAGAAGAGAAGGAAGCTGCATTGTGTTTGATTCCAGAATCCTCTGACTCCGATCCGCCGAAGCAGTCGCCCATCCTTCTGCAAGAACTCTGATGTTGTACGCATGCAATGATCTGACTCAAGATCATGTAATTCAATTGTTGTATAAACTGTTATGATATAAACTGAATTACTGTTGACCCAATGAGCGGTGCTACAGCATCTCTGAATTTTGTTCTGCCACAATCGAAGAACTTGACTAAACATTCGTGTTTCGTAATACCAAGACTGTTCATTGCTTGTATAGAGTCTGACAGTTGATTTTGTTTTTCAGTGTCACAGCTTTAACTTGATTGCTTCTAGTTATCTTGCGAAGTGCTTCCTTTGTACTTTGTTGCACAGGCTTGGACCTTTTCCTACTTTCATCCCTAGCTAAAAACACATGGAATTTACAGATCATAACATGATTACTCAAGATCGCGGTAGTAGAAGTGGATTGTTTGATGATATTCATTGACGCTAGCCTGCTGTCAAACTTTGGAAATAGCTCGCTGATCAAGAGGAGCAAAACGAACTAGACGCAGGGAAAAGGCCAGAAAAATCTAGAATTCTAAAGTACTATGTTTTGTTCAGGACTCTCAGTCTGATGAGAGCGCCAGCGACATTGTTGGTAGATATTTGTTTTCCCGCTAGAATCTACTGCACACACTAGGTTATAAATCTGAATACCTTGATTGGGCTCTGATTAGGCCGTTTTTCTCGCATCTGGGCTTAATAAATCGGCTCGTATGTGGCCTTTTCTAAGTCGGGCTGGACTCAGCTTTTGACGACCCAAGCCATGGCCCATGTTATGTATTTACTCCTATAAACTTTTACATTCTCTGCAGAGATTAGGAAACTATCATGACAGCCGTGCTCATGGACAAGAGCGGCTTGGTGTCGAATTCATAATTAGTACTTGGTTGGGATGATGGTAGGATTTATGGATTGGAAATACATTTGTGCTATTACTTATTTACTCATATTTTTACAATAATCTTGATTGGGTGGAATCACCTAGTTATAGGTTGCTTAATGAAAGCTAAGGTATAGGTAATGCATAGTGCTAACAGCCATCATGAGCCTTCCTTGTTGTAGCCTTCATTTTCATCTCTCTTCCCACACTTGTTGAGTACTCCATGTACTCAAAGCTATTCCCTATCTCCCTCTCCAGACTATGAAGAAGAAGAAGCAGTAAACAAAGAGTTCTACACCGATCCGGAGGAGATGTTCTAGGCGGGCGTACCCTCGCGCAACTGCCTGTGGATTGGAGAAAGCGTCACGCTGCTGCTGTCTTCCTGCTTACCTATGTATTTGTTTTACTGTTGTTTATTTGAGACCTACGGGTCATTGCTGTAAGACCTATTTGTATTTCGAACATGGCTTGTAATATGATACTATTTACTTTTGGTCTACACATGTATGAATGAACTGATCCTGGCATACATGTGGAATGCATCTGGTTAGCTTGTTGGGACCCGGTGTGACAAAAGTGGTATCAGAGCCGTGTTGCACGTAGGACGCAAGCCTAGATAGAAATGGACGTATTAAGGACTATACTATTTTCTCTAAAAACTATTTTACAAAACTTATTCGTGCTTCTTCCTTTATTGTACTACTTTTGCTTATATTGTTTTGGTTCGTTGGAGTTCTTACACTCTTCTATTTCAAATTTTGTAGATGGCGCGCTGCAAGCAGACGGCGCGTAAGTCCACTGGAGGTCGCGTGTCCTGACACGTGATGGCAAGCCGCTCTGTGCCGTTTGCCCCTCACCGCGAGGCAGTGTTATGCTCCACCGGGCAGGCTGCTGGTGAACTGCGCCGACGACTTCGTTCGCTACTTCACGCCGCTGGATACCGTCACCCTCGTCTCGACCTACGCTACACCACCACCACGGACAGCGGCCCCCTTTTGACCGAGTGGGCCTGCCAGCTGGCCATCTACTACGACAGCGAGCTATTGAGGGTTCACTACTCTCCAGCGTGGATGAGCTCCAAGCGGTCGGCCGAGGAGGACACGACTTGGGAGGCCACGACTTTCTGGAGCTACGCGCACCGCCTTCGTCTCGAGCACTCCTCGCACGCCTACACGCCCCAGCGCCCGAGCGGCACTGCCGACTTTGTGGGACATGCTGTGGAGAGTCCGCTTAGCCTCTACCAGTCAGAGTGTTTGGTGGACGACGTGGTTGAGCTGTCAGTGCGGTACAACCGCTGCCTGTAGGAGTTGCAGGACTTCCGGGACCTTAACGACCGGAAGGACCAGATCATCCGGCGCTACCGGAGGATCACCCACCGTGACCCTGACCTGCCTTGCTACGCCTCCGACGGTGAGCCCAGGTGCCCCAACTCCCCTGACCGCAGTGACCCTCAGCGCTACCCGAGGGCGACCATGCCTGGGTCACCACCACCTTCACCAGCTCCACCGGCACCACCAGCTCCACCAGCTCCACCGGCACCACCTGCGCCACCAGCTCCACCAGCACCACCCGCACCACCTTCTCCACCAGCTCCAGCAGCTCCACCTTCTCTACCAGCTCCAGCAGCTCCACCTTCTCCACCAGCCCCCCAGCTTCGCTAGTTGTACCAGCTCCATCTTTCCCGCCTGCTTCGCCAGCTCTTGGGTCACCCGCCCACGTGACACCACCAGCCTCTCCGCTAGCCGCACCACCTATTCCCGTGGCACCCCCCAGCCTCTCCCCCAGCTCCTGCGTCACCACCTATTGCTCCACCGCCTACTCCAGCAGTACCAGTTGTTGAGATCTTAGTAGCGAGTCAGTGGGCAGCACTCCTGGTAGCGGTGACGAGGACCCGGAGGAGTACATGGACGAGGACCCCGAGGAGTGAGAGTACTCCTCAGCTGCACCGACGACTTAAGACGCCTACCCTTAGTTTGTAGGAGCGTGTAGCTACGCCCTCTCCAGTCTTGGGTCGTGTATCTATGTTTATGTTTGAGTTATTTGCCTTGTGGTGTGTTTATGTGGGACGTGAGTTGTGGAATGCCTTAGGCATCTTGTCCACATCCACGTCAGTTGTTCATGGATTTTCTTTCTATATGGATATTCTCCTTGATGCATGTAGTTGGGATCGTTTTACCATAGTATACTCTTCTGTATCGCGTCTATTGTTCTAAAGCTTTAGTCATTTCCCCGTACAGATGGCCGGTAGAGGAAGAGGCTGTGGAAGGGGTATTCCACCAAACGATGAGGCACTTGAGGGTTTTCCAGGATGGAACGGTAGAGGTGCTCGAGGAGCACCAGCAGCGCAACAGATGCAGTAGATGATGGCTATACAAACCCAACTGCTCAACAACCTAACCCAAATAGTAGCCAACATGCAGCAAGCTCCACCACCACCACCACCCCCTGGGCCCAGATCACATCTAAGAGACTTCCTTAACACCCATCCACCCACCTTTGCCACCCCTACTGAGCCAATGGATGCTGATGACTGGCTGAGATTAGTCGAGAGCAAGCTGAGGATCGTTCAATGTGAAGGAGGAGAGAAGGTACTGCTAGCATCTCACCAACTCCAAGGACCTGCAGCTGATTGGTGGGTTGCTTACACTGAGGCCCATCAGAACCCAGAAAATATCACCTGGGATGAGTTCAAGACTAACTTCCACAACCACTTCATGCCCGAAGGAGAGATCCAGGCAAGACGTGAGGAGTTCCTCATGCTGAAGCAGGGCCATATGAGTGTGCAAGACTACCTGAACAAGTTCACACAATTGTCTCGTTATGCACCAACTGATGTGGACACAGACTCCAAGAAACAGTTCCGTTTCAAGAAGGGCCTTGACAAAGAATTGAAGTTCGCCATGTCTTCCAGTGATTACAATAACTTCCAGAAGTTGGTTGACAAGGCTTTCGAGGTGGAAAGAACCAAGAAAGAGTTAGACGAGGATGATAGGAAGAGAAAGCTAGCTCAAGGGCATGCTTCTGGCAGTAATGTGCACCCCCGCTTCGCCCCTCAGCCTATGGCACCTATGACTCGTCCTATGAGCTCTCACATAGGCCAGAGGTTCCAAAACCCCACTTACAGGCCACCCACGCCCTACAACCAGCAGATGCGCTAGCCACCACAGCCTCCACGCTAAACAATGCAGCCACCTCGCCCCGCAGCTCCAGCATCTCGCCGTGCAGGCCAGCAGCAACAGAACCAGCACGGGGGTAATAAAGCCCAAGGTAACAATGCAGGGGTTACATGCTACATCTGTGGAGAGGTAGGGCACTACTCCACTCGTTGCCAAAAGAAGCCATCACAGCAGCCAGCTACTCGTGGAAGGGTCAATCATGTGGCGATTGAGGAAGCTAATGAGGTGCCAGACATGGTTGTTGGTACGTTCCCTGCCGATTCTCATATAGCTACGGTGTTGTTTGATTCTGGTGCCACACATTCATTCATATCTAGAGAATTTATAAGAAGGCATGACATGGTAGTGCATTTAATGACTCATCAACTTATAGTCAACTCCCCTGGAGGAGAAATGATAACAAGGCAAGTATGCCCTAATGTAAGGTTAGACATAAGGGGGGTAGCCTTCTCAGCGAACCTCATAGTCCTTGAATCTCAAGGGTTGGACATTATCTTGGAATGGATTGGTTGGCAAAATACAATGGGGTGATCCATTGTGCAACCAGGATGGTTTGTTTGACACACTCAGATGGCACCAAGGTTGAGTTTAGTCCTGATCCAACGCTGGTGACAAGGGTTCAGGTTAATCAAGTTGAAGGTGTGGAAGAGATCAAAGTGGTTAGGGAGTTTCCAGATGTATTCCCTAAAGAGCTACCTGGTATGCCACTGATCGGGAGATTGAGTTCATTATCGAGCTTATCCTTGGGACGACTCCGATATATAAGAGGCCGTACCGAATGGATGCCAAATAGCTAGTGGAACTGAAGGATCACATCGAGGAGCTATTGGAGAAAGGATACATCCGACCTAGCTCGTCGCCTTGGGGAGCACCAGTTATATTTGTACCTAAGAAGGATGGCACACAAAGATTGTGTGTGGATTATCAAGCTTTGAATGCGGTGACCATCAAGAATAAATACCCACTGCTGAGGATTGAAGATTTGTTCGATCAGTTGCGAGGAGCATGTGTGTTCTCCAAGATTGATCTTCGTTCGGGTTACCACCAATTGAAGATTCGACCCTCGGACATTCACAAGACTGCATTCGTCTCTCGATACGGTCTTTATGAGTACATGGTTATGTCATTTGGGTTGACCAATGCTCCTGCCTATTTCATGTACCTCATGAACAAGGTATTTATGGAATATTTGGATAAGTTTATAGTGGTATTCATCGATGACATCTTAATCTTCTCCAAGAATGAGGAAGAACATGAAGAACATCTAAGGTTGGCGCTACAGAAGCTTCGACATCACCAATTGTATGCTAAGTTCAGCAAGTGCGAGTTCTGGTTGAAGCAAGTATCATTCTTGGGACACGTCATATCCGCGGGAGGAGTAGCAGTAGACCCAGGTAAAGTGGCAGGTATTCTCAAATGGTAAATGCCAGAAAATGTGGGAGAAATCCAAAGTTTCTAGGGAATGGTTGGTTACTATCAATGATTCATTGAGGGATTCTCAAAGATCGTGCGCCCTCTAACCAAGCTACTCAAAAAGGAAGCTAAGTTCAAGTGGACACCGGAATGTGAAGCAAGTTTCACCGAACTGAAGAAGAGGTTGACTACTGCTCCAGTGTTGGCTATGCCCGATATGCAAAAGGAGTTCTCGGTCTATTGTGATGCTTCCGGACAAGGACTGGGATGCGTTTTGATGCAAGAAGGACATGTAGTGGCGTACGCTTCAAGACAGCTCAGAAAGCATGAAAAGAATTACCCGACCCATGATTTGGAGTTAGCAGCTGTTGTTCATGCATTAAAGCTATGGAGGCATTACTTGATGGGGAAGAGAACAGAAATTTACACCGACCACAAGAGCTTGAAGTACATATTCACTCAACCCGACCTTAATCTCCGACAACGAAGATGGCTCGAGCTAATTAATGATTTTGATGTTGGGATCAACTATCACCCTGGAAAGGCAAATGTGGTCGCGGATGCTTTGAGTAGGAATCCACAATGCAATAGTCTGACTATACAAGCTCATCAACCGCAGTTATATGAGGAGTTTGCAAGACTAAACCTATGCATAGTATCTAACACGGATGCGGTAGCTATGGAAGTGGATTCCACATTGGAACAAGACATTAGAGAAGGCCAAAAGGGGGATAAGAAGATCCAGAAACTCAAGAAGTTGACGAAGATTGGTAAAGCCCCAGATTTTAGGGAAGATGAACACGGAACCTTATGGTTAGGGAATAGGATATGTGTGCCGAATATCAAGGAGATTCGAGAACTGATATTGAGAGAAGCGCATGATTCATCCTATTCTATTCATCCTGGAAGTACCAAGATGTATCAAGACCTTAAGGATCCATATTGGTGGCTTGGCATGAAATGTGATGTGGCCGAGTATGTGGCTCTGTGTGACACATGTCAGTTGGTTAAGGCGGAACATCAAAGACCTGCTGGACTACTTCAACCACTCAAGATACCCGAATGGAAATGGGAAGAGATAAGCATGGACTTTTTTGTGGGGTTACCAAGGACCCAGTCAGGCTATGACTCCATATGGGTAATCGTGGACCGTTTAACTAAAGTCGCGCATTTCATACCGGTCAAGGAAAACTACAATGGCTCAAAGTTGGCAGAATTATACATGGCAAGGATTGTATGCTTGCATGGTGTCCCGAAGAAGATAGTGTCTGATCGAGGTACCCAGTTCACTTCAAGATTCTGGCAGAAGTTACATGAATCAATGGACACTCGACTCAATTTCAGCTCAACGTATCACCCGCAGACGGATGGTCAGACAGAACGGACTAATCAAATCTTGGAGGACATGTTGCGTGCCTGTGCCTTGAAGAATAGCAAGAGTTGGGATAAGAATTTGCCTTATGTGGAATTCTCTTACAAAAACAGTTATCAAGCTAGTCTCAAGATGTCCCCGTTCGAGGCATTGTATGGGCGAAAGTGTAGAACACCCTTGTTCTGGAATCAGACAGGAGAAGGTCAAGTGTTTGGTCCGGAGATACTAAGGGAAGCTGAAAGACAAGTGCAAGAGATCCGAAACAACCTGAAGACAGCACAGTCAAGGCAGAAGAGCTATGCAGATGCTCGACGTCGTGATCTAACTTTTGAGGTTGGAGATTTTGTGTATCTCAAGGCATCGCCAGTTAGAGGCCTAAGACGGTTCAAAGTGAAGGGAAAGCTAGCACCTCGTTACATTGGGCCATACAAGATACTAGAAAGAAGAGGAGGGGTAGCTTATCATCTCGAGCTACCGTCTCAACTTTCGGATGTCACGACGTGTTTCATGTGTCGAAACTGAAGAAGTGCTTAAGAGTGCCTAAGGAACAGTTACCCATGGAAGCTATAGATGTGCAAGAGGATCTCTCATATGCAGAACAACTGGTACGGATTCTCGATACATCAGATTGAGTTACGAGGAACAAGGTCACCCAGATGTGCAAAGTGCAGTGGAAGCATCACTCGGAGGCAGAAGCAACTTGGGAGAAAGAAGAAGACCTGAAAGCCGAATTTCCCTATCTATTCTCTTAGGACGTCCGAATCTCGGGGCGAGATTTCTTTTAAGGGGGGTAGAGTTGTAACACCCAAAATTTAAAACTTTGTATCCAACTTTTCAAATATATTAGGGTGCATTTGAGTTTGAATTTTGGTGTGAAAATTTGAGTTCAAAATGTGTAGACTTTGAAAGAATTTGAAATTCAAATCAAATCAGAAAAGAAAAATAAAAGAAAAATAAAAAGGAAAACCCGCACCTGGGCCAAATCTGCTTGCGGCCCAATTCCCTACGCTGGCCCGTCCTCTCCCTCCTCTCTCCTCTCTCGCTGTCCACCTGGGCCCGCATGTCGGCGCTTCCTCCCTCCACCTCTCTTCTTCCCCGTGCGCAACCGACGCCGTGCCCACGACCGACCCCGCACCCACGATTCCCCACCCCTCGGATCCACTCCCCCGCCGGGTTTTCGCTCGAGTGCCACAACCGCAGCCGACGCCACGCTATAAAGGTGCCGCCGCCCACAGTTTCTCCCCTTCCCCGAGCTCCCCGAAACCCTAGCACCATTGCTCTCGGTAAGCCACCGTCATTCATCGTGTTCCCGTGGAATCGACCCTCCTCCCTCATTCTTGCTTGGCCTAACGTGATCGCCGCACCGCCAGGAGCATGCCGGACACACTCGCTCGGGTAGATCGCAACCGCTTCGCCAATTCCGCCGCTCACCGACGAGCTTCGCCACCACCAACCGTCGTCGACGCTCTCTGCTCCTCCCCGAGTCCAATCGGCGCCTCTGGTGAGTTTGCAATGTCGCCCCATTTGATTCTATGCACTTGGATTCTAGGATTAAGGTAGATTGCGTGTAATTTGGCAACCTCCGGCGAGGTCGCCGCCGTGCGCCGCCATGCACCGCCGCGCAGCGCGCTGGCGCCGGCCAAGGGGCGACATGGCTCAATCTGAGCCGTTGCCTCGCGGCCAACGGCTAGGATTAGATCATCGTACCCCTTCGGTTTGCATTAAATCCTAGCCCTAGATCTAGGATCCGACGGTTGGCATTTAAATGAATCTGCGCGCCTGGAATTTTGCACCGGGGCCCCTGCAGATTTGCGGACTAGCCCCTGGAGAAGTAGATAATTGTGCTGAAACCTAGGAAAATTGCAATCTAGCCTGTAGACTTAAGGAAAATTAAGATTTAACTGCAGAATTCATGTCTAGCCCCTGTAAACTTGTTTAATATTATTTCTAGCCCTTGTGCAGTTAGGGAACTTTATAGTCTAGCCCCTGGACAGTTTAAAAACTATTTTCAGCAGTTATAATATTTTCAGATTTACTAGAAATTGCAATAAAAATAGAAACAGATGTAGAAAAATAGATAAAAACTTATAAAATTCAGAATAAATATTTAGACAACTTAAAAATATATTATTGCTGTATAAATTTAAATAGTTCATTTTAGCCACCAAAAATTATGTAGAAATTATATTTAATTGAGGATTAATTGTATAAAATGATTTTAAGCCTAGAAATAAATATCACACATCATTAAAAATTATTTAATGCATTATTCTAATCTGAAATAATATAATAATCATAAATAATTATATTTGCATGTAGGGAAATCCCCAAAATGTGTATTAAGCATAAAAATAATTGTAAAAGTGTTATAAAATGGCAAATCACATTTCTAACACATAAAATTCACATTTAATAAATATAATTAAGTAAACTAATGCACATACACATAAAATCTCTCGTAGGTACGTGATTGCTTAGACTTTTGTGATTGTGTGTATGTTTTTGTTTAGCATTGTATTTAGTACTTATTGCATGTTATTCTCTTCGAGTAGACCCGGTTCTCGAGCCAGAGACCAACTTCCAAGAACTTCAGTTCGACAACCACTTCGAAAGAGGCAAGTGTCCTTGACCATCTTGCACCTTTTTAAGGGTTTAGTTAGTTGCATGTTAATTAATATGAATCCTATGCTATGCCCTGTTGTATTACCTTTTACCTTGTCGCTTGGGTTATGGAAGGGTGGTTATGGGATTTACTTTATGCTTATCCATGCATACTAGTTGGGTGGGAAAATATTAACCATGCTTATTATTCATGGCTTATTATTACAATTATGATCATGATGTTGGAAATGGATTGTAGTAAATAGGAATCAGCCGGGTTGGTTGAATGGTATGGTGCAGTACGCACGAGATCCGGGATTTGGGGATTGAACCTTGTCGGATTCTAAGGACCGGTTTATGGAGTAGCCACTAAGCTATACAGTATCGCCACAAGACTGAGTGTGGGGCAGCTTGGTCAATTAATTAGGCCTCTCCCGGCTTAGTGCTGGTAGTCGGATAGTGCGGGGAATTGGTTCAGCGTATCTTCCTTGTGATCCGCATGGCTCAAGAGGGGGCTTCTCCTGGCGGAGGTAAAATGGACTCTAGGAGCCAGAGCAGTGAAACCTCAGAGGGCCGGTTACTAGTCGGGAGGACCTTTGTAAAGACCTTGTAGTGATCTCCTGGCCACACACCTACGAAAGTGTGTAATGTGACCGACGGGTCACGTGCATCAGGGAGGTTTGCTTAGTCCACCTGGTAATAGGGGATGAAATCACGGCTTGTAGGTAAAGGATACATTCTCTGCAGAGATTGGGAAACTGTCATGACAGCCATGCTCACAGACAAGAGCGGCTTGGTGTCGAATTCATAATTAGTACTTGGTTGGGATGATGGTGGGATTTATGGATTGGAAATACATTTGTGCTATCACTTATTTACTCATATTTTTACAATAATCTTGATTGGGTGGAATCACCTAGTTATAGGTTGCTTAATGAAAGCTAAGGTATAGGTAATGCATAGTGCTAACAACCATCATGAGCCTTCCTTGTTGTAGCCTTCATTTTCATCTCTCTTCTCACACTTACTGAGTACTCCATGTACTCAAAGCTATTCCCTCTCTCCCCCTCCAGACTATGAAGAAGAAGAAGCAGTAAACGAAGAGTTCTACGCCGATCCGGAGGAGATGTTCTAGGCGGGCGTACCCTCGCGCAACTGCCTGTGGATTGGAGAAAGCGTCACGCTGCTGCTTTCTTCCTGCTTACCTATGTATTTGCTTTACTGTTGTTTATTTGAGACCTACGGGTCGTTGCTGTAAGACCTATTTGTATTTCGAACATGGCTTGTAATATGCTACTATTTTCTTTTCGTCTACATATGTATGAATGAACTGATCCTGGCATACATGTGAAATGCATCTGGTTAGCTTGTTGGGACCCGGTGTGACAGTGAGATAGCCGTATCCGTCCAGGGGTGAGCGGCATACCAAGATACCTGATAGGAAACGTTGCACATTGACCATTGAACTCATCGAGCATGCCTTGAATGTCAAGGTCGTCGTAGCATATGGGTATGATTGAGCTCTTTGCCAAGTTGATCCTGAGTCCAGATGCCTCACCGAACTGGTGGAGAATTGTCAGTGCTCGTCGAATTTTGGCTTGGACTGGATTTAAAAACAGGATGACATCATCCGCATATAAGGACACTCGGAGTTTGTTATTCCGACCCGGTATTCTCGAGAGCTCAACATTTTCAGTTGCCAGATGGAAAATGTGGTGCAGGGAATCAATGGCTAGGATGAACAGTAGGGGTGGCAGAGGGTCGCCCTGTCGTAATCCTTTCTCATGACAGATTTGAGGCCCCGGAACGCCATTTAGCCGCACTACAGAGGATGATGTGGATAGAAGTTGGGTGATCCAGTCTCGCAACCTTGCCGGGAACCCGCGACACTATATTAATTCAATAAGATACTTCCATGAGACCGAGTCAAAAGCTTTTGAAATATCAAGCTTTAAGAGAAGCATTGGTTTTTTTGCAACGGGCCATGTTCCTCACAAACAAGAAATTATCCTTTATGCACCTCGACTTGACGAACGCACTTTGAGCTGCTGATATTAGCTTATTTGCCTCCTTTGATAGTCTGATAGCCAGTACTTTGGATATGAGCTTAGCAAAGAAATGCACAAGGCTAATTGGACAAAAGTCTCCGGAGGACTCTGCTGGTATACACTTCAGCGGAAGAGTTATTTCAGCTCTGTTTAGCTTTCCCAGTGGCCCTGTCTGCAGGCTGGAAAAACATTGAAACGCCCTGGTGATGTCCCCCTTAATTTTTTGCCAGCAGCTCTTATAAAATGTGCCGGTGAACCCATCAGGCCCCGGTGATTTTTCTGAGGGCATCCTCTTAATTGCCTCCCAGATTTCTTCTTCAGAGAAAGGTGAGTCGAGGTCTGTAGCTTCGATGCAGGGCATCTGGAGTTTAGAGTGCATCCTCTGACTGCCTTGGTGCCAACTACCATGGAGAAATAATTATGCAGTATCCGTTCTTTGTCTTGCTGGTCATGCACCAATATGCCATTGTTGTCTTTAAGAGCAGGGATGAAGTTTTTCCTTGCTCGACCGTTGGCTTTGAGATGAAAAAACCGTGTGCAAGCGTCCCCTTCATGTAACCAAGTAATACGCGACCCTGTCTGCGCCTTGACCTCTCAACAGCGGCCAAGCCAAGCACTCGGCATTTCAGGTCTTTCCTCAGATTTAAATCCTCCAGAGATAGTTGTCTTTCTTCTTGGGCTAAGTCCAATTTTTGAATCACCTCCTGGTTAGTATGCAGTTGTAAGCGAGCTGAGCTGAGGAGGCCTTTACTCCACTTTTTTAGTTCTGATGCTGTTTGCTGCAGCTTGTCGTTGAGCGTGTTCATGGCTGAGTGCCCTGGTACTGGTCTATTCCATGCGTCTTGCACAACAGTATGGAATCCAGGTACTTTGACCCAGAAGTTTTCGAACTTAAACTGGGGTTTTGATCTTGGTCTCTGTTGAGGCGATAAAAGGAGTGGCATGGTCTGAAATCGATGATGAGAGTGCCCTAAGCACTAACTGCAGAAATAATATGCTCCATTCTTTGGAGCAGAAGACACGGTCTAGGCGCACTAGCGTGGGGTCGCGCCTCTCATTGGACCAAGTGAACTTCGTGTTCCGCAGGGGGATTTCCATTAGTTCTAGTTCATTTAATGCTCTCTTGAATGAGGTCACATGTCGTCTCTAAATATTCTGATTGTTTTTATCCTTGGCTTCTAGGATAAGATTAAAATCACTAACACATAACCAAGGAGTATCTGGTAGGGGTTTATTGACTATGAGCTCATATAGAAAGCTTTGCTTGTCGGCGTCATTTGCAGGGCCATAGACCAGTGTTAAGTGAGATGTCAAATTGGAGACTCGATGCGTTAGTGACATGCGCAGTGAGAATTCACGAAGATTTTGATTCGTTGCTGTGAATAAATCTGGATTCCAGGCCAACACGATTCCCCCTCGCGTTCCCATTGCCAGTAGGAAGGAAAAAGGTTTGTTGGGGTCTAGAAATTACGCTGCCACTTGGTTGTCAACTATCTGTAGTTTTGATTCTTGGAGGCATATTATTCATGGGCTCACTGTCCGTATGAGTTCTCGAATGGTTTCCCGTCTGGCTGGCATGTTGAGGCCTCTCACGTTCCAGCTAAGCAGAGAGAAGTTTGTATCCATTATACTTTGGGTACTCAGCTTCATAAACAGATGTCATTTGATAATAAGGTACCATTGGTATTTTCCCATTCATTGCACAAACACACTGCTGAGACACAACACAGAGCTCATGGCTCACAATTACACCACCTTCTCTGATTCCTGGGGATTGGGTTACTGCCGCTAAAGACCCCAAAAGCCAGCCAACCCGAATTCTAGCACTCTCCCTAAATAACACTAAAATGGGAACTCGAGACATGTTGGAGATAGGGCAATCTAGCTGCCGCTCCACACTACAACTCCATGTGCCAAGATGACCAAGGTAGTAACACATGGTATCACTCACGCAACAGCGGCCTCAGCCAACTCGCTCATGGCAAGGGCCGTCGTGGCCCTCGTGGTGTCGTCGTTGGCTAGTCTGGTCAGCTTCCGAATCGCCTCTATTGCTCTGGGCAGAAGAGGTTGCTTGTACATCTTGGCGTAGCATTGCAGAGCTTCTTCATCAATGGGCGCACCAGGGCCCACCAGGTCCAGCTCCTGGATGAGCCGGAGAGTTGCCCTCTTCACCACCGGAATGTAGGTCTAGGTGGACGATTGACGAGCGCTGCGTCGAGGGACCTCCTGCGAGGCAGAGGGCGACGGTGTGGCGGGGTTGGCAGAATGGCGGGAGGGGTCTTCTTGAATGTCGTGTCCGCAGTTGTGCAAACTGGGTAGCCTGATGCAGAAATGGGCTGTTGCTGAGATGGGCCTGGGCCCATCCTCACTTCTTCCTAGCAAGGAAGCTCCACAGCCTTCCCTTTGTTAGTTGGGCTTGACGAGCCCATTGCTAGCGACGAAGCAGTCATTTGGGCCAGCCCACCTGGAGAAGAGCTAGTCGGAGCCGTGCTTGGGGGCAGGGCAATCTTTGCAGACTGAAGAGGATGCCTGTCTGCCACCTGCGATGCCTCTAGTAGCATCGGGTTGTGCGAGACGCTACTGGGGATGGTCGCCAGATTTGCAGGACGGGCTGCTGCCGCTACGATTGCCGAAAGCTCAGCCTCCGGTGATGTCAGATCGCTGTCAAAGGCAGTTCTCTCTCCACTACCACTGTATGTCTTGTTCTTGAACTCCTCTTTCCCTGTCTCAAGTGAGGGTGCAAAAGACAAAAGTTCTAAGCTTGCGGAAAGTTGAGCCTGTTGATTACCTCGAACGGGAGAGAGGGAGCGGCGCCTTTTCCATTCTGCCTCCTCTCGGTGCGGTGGTTCACGGGTGTGCCTTGTCGGCTTGGATTGGGTCATAGTGCATCCACGAGTGGCTTCAGGGCCCGCATCTGCGTGGCGGTGGCCCTGGACCCATGGCGATGATGGTCTTCGGAACCAGATTGGCGATGGCGCAGCTTGTCCATCGGCTGCGATCGAGTTTGGGAGCTTCCGGGTTTCACACGACGAGATGGTAGCGGGCCGCCGGAGTCTGGGTCATAGCGGTCCTCCTGGCGGGGGCCCCTGTGATGATATGGGTCAGTAGAGGTGGTGGCCCGAGGTCCTCGTGATGGGACCCGATCATTCGGTATGCTAGGCACCCAGAAGAACTCGTGGTGCGCCAGCTTGGACAAGCCATCAGATGACGAATGGATGGATGTCCAATCGTACAACTCAACAATGTGAATCAGGAGCTCCGCCCTATGCCCTTCTGGAGGGTAGGACACAACCTCTCGGTTCTTCGCTCTTCCTGTTGCCTTAGGGAAGAAGGTGAGGATCTTGGTGCAGGGAAGTCTGTTGGGATTCTCCATCGAGCACGACACCCCGAAGAGATCGGTGTGCTCCTGAGTGAAGGTGGACTCTACCATTCGATCGACGACACAGTGATCTCAAACCACCTGCTTAAACCCCTCTTTGGACCAAGCATGCATGGGGAGGAACTCAATATAGAGCTTGACGTGATAGAACCATGGTGCCACGTACGCCGGCAGTCGCCATGGCTCGATCTGGAACACCTGGTCAGCAACAAACACATTTTCTACAGCCACAACAATGTCACGGTGCTCAGCGTGATCAAAATGAATGGAAAACTTCTCGGGCTTGTGCTTTGCAACGAAGAAGCTGAAGCAGGGGATGTGCAACTGTCCGGAGATATCCTGGCTCATCTCCGCCACAGAGGCAGTGCTGTCGCTTCTGGAGGCAAGCACCTCCGACACAACCATGGCCTTCACTCGAAGCTTGTGGTACTCCGACATCATCGCACCAGAGGCGACGACGGTCGTCTGTCCATGAAACAGACGCTCGTGATCAGCTCCCGAGATGTAGCTGATAGGTTGTGCCATTGTTGATGCTTGGACACTAACCACTGCCGCGTAGGAAGGAGGTGGGGTGATTGCCTGGGTGGAGCTGGAGAGCGGTGGGAAGATCAGGCAGGAATGTATGTTGGCTGGAGTGGATTTCGGCTTAGTAGGATATGGAGGCTGGGAGCGGCAATCACGAGCGAAGTGGCCTGATTTCCAGTAGGTGAGACATCTTATTGGTTCTCTGCAGTGAGCAATCTGATGATCTTTGGACAAGTAGCGGAAACATCTTCCCTGGAACACCTTTTTAAAGGTCGATGGTGAGAGGCGATGCCACCAAGGCTCGCTTGCATTTCCTTGTGAGCTCGGCGACCGAGGGAGGTCAGTAGGAACCTTTCCTGGCAATGGATGTTGAGAAGGCTTCTTTGGTGGAAGATCACGATGCCCTGAGTGCCCTTCTGTAGCAGCGATATTCAATGAGGAGGGATCTTCACTTGGACTTGGAAGGAAAGCTTTGTGTCGTCGAGGATTACGCAGAACCAACTTCCATTCCAATGAAAAATTCAACGGCTCCGGACAAAGGATCATTGATTTCAGCTTCTGTCGATGGACCGGGCGTTGATGGGGTCCCATAGAAGCAGCTGAGGAAGCTACTATCAATGTGGTCTGCTGCGAGGTGGAGCTCTGGTCAGCTTTGGAGATTTGAATGCTCACCATAGCCTGGTTTGGGTTGATGACTGCGTCCAAGTCCTTGGGAGTCTTCTCTGCAGCCGAATCTCGGTTGCGAATGAAGGAAACTCATTGATGCATGCTAACACCATAGCCTGAGGATTGGAGCTGTTTCAGCCATGGGTCTCTCTGTCTCCCAAAGAAGGCGACATTAACATCACCTCCGGTAGAGGTGGGAATTGGGCCGGGCCAAAGTCGGGTGGCCCGAAGCACGGGGCAGCGGCCCAACAAAGGGCCCGGTCCGACACGAAGAACAATCGGGCCGTGCCGGCCCGACACGGATTCTTGGGCCGTTTCGTGCCTGGATATCGGGCACGGTGGGCGGCATGGCCCGGCATGATGAAATGGGCCGTGCTCGTGTCGGTCCGGCACGATATAGGCCCAAAATTTGAAAACGGGCCGAAAACAGCCCAACCTTCGCGACAAAATTTTGTGCCTAGAGAAGCCAAGTGTGCAGCAAAGAGCTGCATTCACAAGTTGAACGGGCTACACAGTGCAGGCCCAGTATGCAGTAAAGGCTCAGGACGATCGGCACTTCAAGATGTTCAGGCAGGAGGCTGAAGTCACGCCTTATATGCTGAGCGCTACTCCCCTAGAAAACTGAGGTGGGACTAATCTCCACTGCACAGGTGCACAGGGCAGCTGCTGGCGCCTTCTTGGGCCATAATGGTGCAAGCACAAGATGCGTGCGCGCAGGCCCAGGACGCGCGCAGGCTCAGGACGCGCGTGGCCTTCCATTCCTCAATGATGTATGGGGCCCATTTATTCTTCAGTGCTCAGTAGATTTTGTTTCAGTGCAGTTTCTCTGTTTTGATTCAATATGCAAATCTGAAATTAATATGCACATATTTTTCTCCTTTTTATATCTCTTCAAAAAATAATAATCTTCAGATGAAATTTTGTATGTATGTACACATTATACATTTGTACACGTAGGAATTTTTTATAATTTACTTTCATTCACTCACACATGTCTCACTCCATATTTCTTCTCTTTCAACTCAAATGCTCATATGAAGTATGACATTCACTCAAATTCAAACACACATTCATTTGAACAAAGTTAAAAAAAAAATCCACAAAACTTGGAGGTTGGTATTATCATTCAAAAGCCCCCCATAAAATTTTACTCACAAAATCAATGTATTATTCAAGATATAAAAATAACAAAAACTAACCAAAACCCTTTTTTTGTTTTGATTGATTTATGATGTTTTTCAAACTCAAATTCAGTGGGCACATGAAATACAACACCCTTATACTTTAGTAAATTCTCCAAACTTCACAAATTTTTGAATTTTTTTGACTATGCACTTCATAAATAAACTCAAAATTCATTTTTCTTTGTTTTTTGTTCCCAACAATATATTATTATTTTGAATGTCAAATTTTTTGAGAAAGTGTAATTCAATTTTATCAAACTTCACAATTTTTTTCACATTTTTTGAACTTTTTTGTCTTTGCATTTTTAAAATATTTCATCTCAATTCAATTTTTAAATCCTGCTGGTGGGCTGCTGCTGGCAATGGGCTGTGTCTGGTGGGCTGTGTTAGTAAGTCGCGCCTGCTTCTATTGGGCTGCCCTGGTGGGCTGATGTTTGCTGCGGTTTTTTCCTTTTTAGAAAAAGTTTACATAACCCCCAACTTATACTCTAAAGACTACTTTACCTCCTTAACTACTAAACCAGATTTTTAACACCCCAATATATCTAAAACCATCTAAATGACCCCCTAGGGTGGTTTTACATGGTGGTTTTGCCATCTAAGCTGATGAAATGGCATGCCTTGCATGTATTTTATTATGGGACCCACACGTCTTTAACATATGTTGCTGATTATGCTGATTGTGTCAGGCTGCATCAATTCTCTGTTTTTTTTTCTTCCATCGCCTCAGTTTGCTGACTGCCAGACTGAATCAGTAGGCTTTTTTCTTCTTTCACGACTCTCTTTATCTAACAGCCAGCATGGATTCCATTTACATAAAATGCACAACGGCTGCTGTTGTCGCACAATACTCACGAGGAACCTCGCCGAAACATGTTCATTAGCAAATGACAGAGCACTGCAAGGATTCT
Source organism: Tuctoria greenei (assembly GCA_036927565.1). Classification (NCBI taxonomy): domain Eukaryota; kingdom Viridiplantae; phylum Streptophyta; class Magnoliopsida; order Poales; family Poaceae; genus Tuctoria; species Tuctoria greenei. The sequence goes on along the minus strand of JAYESD010000006.1, from coordinate 34,991,117 downwards.
GTGGGCAGCCACTACGAATCAATCAATTGTTTAAGGTCAAATGATCCGGGCTGGCCTGATCTGACATTATTTTATAGCCTTTTTGTATGAGCAAGAAGCACACCTTGCTGCAACAAAGACTCAGCTCTTGTGAGTGCCGTCAAACGAAGGAGTGTTGTAGATGTTTTCGCTGCGGCCGAGAGGCACCACTGGGAGGTGATCACCAGATCGATCGCCTTCTATGTATCGCGAGAAGAAACAGAAGAATGGCTGACACGTGGGCTCACTATATAGTCAATGCCATGTCACCAGCTTATATAGCAAAATCACCCTGTAAAACCACCTTAAGAGGTCAATTAGATAGTTTTACATACATTAGGATGTTAAAAGTCCGGTTTAGTAGTTGGAGGGGTAAAGTAGTCTCTAGGGTATAGGTTGGGGGTTATCTAGACTTTTTCCTTCCTTTTTCAATTTTTTAATTACTGCAGGTGGGCTCCGGCCCAACGTACTTTTAGGCCTGGGCCATTTCGGCCCAAAGCACGAACAGGACGTGCCGGACCGGCCCGAGCACGGCTCGAGTCCTACCTCTAACCTTCGGTGACAACAGAGAGGGCAAACATTGAAGCACCACCGAAGAGATCTGTGTCCGCTGCAACACAAGAGCAGAGGAAGGAGTTGATGCTGTCTTTCGGCTGGCCAGTGAGAGTCTTACCTCGTCTTCCTCCCAGTCGGAGGTCTCTTTGTCCAAGATTGGAAGTAGTGAATGTGCGCCCTCCACCGAAAGAGGGGTGTCAAGACTCTGCAGGGAGGCGAAGGGTGTGCAGCACAGGGTGTTGGGGGAGCGGGTGGAGACGAAGGGAGTGGGAATGGCTAGCGAGGCTGCCAGAGCTGAAGGGATCCGGGCAAGGGGATGAAGGGTTCCGGCGGGGTGGGTGGCGGCGGGGGGCTCTCACTCTCCATCCTCCCGTCCGCGCGACCCTGTACCAGTAAGTCTAGTCACTATGTCAGACCCAATTTTGTTTTTCAGAGTCACGGCTTAAACATGATTGCTTCTTGTTATCTTGCAGAGTGCTTCTTTATACTCTGTAAAACAGGCTTGGACATCGTAATATGATTACTCGTGTTGATGATGTTCACGGATGCTAGCCTGCTGTCAAACTTTAGAAATAGCTCGCTGATGAAGAGGAGCGAAACGAACTAGATGCAGAGAAAAGGCCAGAAAAATCCAGAGTTCTAAAAGTACTCTGTTTTGTTCAAGACTCTCGATCTGATAAGAGCGCCAGTGACATTGTTGGTAGAATTTTTTTCGGCTACGAAAATCTACTGCGCACACTAGGTTAGAAATCTGAAGACCTTGATTAGGCTCTGATTAGGCCGTTTTCTTCGTGTTTGGGCTTAACAATCGGCTCGTATGAGGCCTTTCTAAGTCGGGCTGGACTCAGCTTTTGACGATCCAAGCCATGGCCCATGTTGTGTACAAACTTTTACATTTGCATAATTTCTCCTGATCCACTCCGGAACAAGGGACTAGGCACGATGACGATTTAAATTAGAGTTATGTGTGTTTATCACGTTATATGAACATTTATAGCTTAAATGACATAAATATAATAATTATTATGATAAAAATGAATTTATATTATTCAATTATGGTTTGATAAGAAAGCTAGAAATTTTTTATAGGTTTATGCTATTTCATATCCATTTCTAAGGCTTTTCATAAATTTTAAATAAATTATTTAGGCTAAAATACATACAACATACATGATCAAGATTGCAATATATTAATAGACATTTTTAGGATTTTGGCTAATTTTTGTTAACGAAAGGGCTCATATATTATTTTTAATAGGACCTGGGTGTTAATAAAGTTAATATGTGAATTGTCATATTAAAATATACTATTAAATATTAGTTTATGGGCTGTTAGATAAAACAGTAGTTTCTCGGCGCTTATATGTGATCTCAACATTAATACGCATTAACAAATATTTATGGGGAGGTTTTATGTAAAAACAGCATCTACTAGGGTCTTATATGTGAAATCTGAATGCTACAAGGTCTTTTTGGTAATAACAGCACCGTTCAGGGTTTTTCTTTGGTGCAAGCCGACATCGCACTGGCGACCTTCTCTGGTGCAACGCGAGTCCATTGGAACGGTTAGTGTGAGGGGAAACAAGCGGCAAAGGCATGCCAACGGTGAGGGGTGGTGGCCAAACCAAAACTCGTCGGGGTTAGGGCTTCCGGCATTGATTCTGTCGGTATCCTGCGTACTGGGTACCCCTGATACCGCAAGAAAAGTCGATGAGTTCCTATGTTTAGGTGTCAGACGTTCGAAGGGGATACGCATCCCGCGAAACCGGATTTGCCTCCCTCCTTGGGGTGGCTCCAGTGTAGCCACGTGTCCAGAAGAGTCGAACCTGCCTCCTTCGTTTGGATATCTCCGGTGCTACCACGTGTCCTACAGAGACAGACCTGCCTCCCTCCTTAGGGAAGCTCCAGCACTGCCACGTGTTCGATGGCACCGGACCTATCCTCCAGTAGTGGAAAGCTCCGGAGCTTCCACGTGTCAACGCTCGAGCCTACGGTAGCAACGAGAGGACAGCAGGATCTCCAACGGCGTGGACATTCATAGGCTATCAATTAGCCGTTACAAGACCTGGTTAACGCGTCATTAATACCGTATTAATGATGCACAATCAGAGGAATATCAAGACTGGTAACGCTATCATTAGGGCACGCTATCACACTATTAACTGTCCTTAACACCGTAGATCATGTACAAGGTAGTTAATACAGCCGAGGCCACTTGTCGGGCCAGGCTCGAATTGTAGCGGCCAATCCTTGGCATATAAAAGGGCTGCGCTGCACGGTAGAAAGCATCTGATCTCAAGCAATCTCACACGGATACAAGCATCCAAGCTCATATTATTAACACACACCTCGTGGAGTAGGGTATTACGCTCGGGCGGTCTGAACCACGTAAAATCCCCGGTGCTCACCTCTTGTATGGATATTGACCCGCGCCCCAACCAAATATGAATCTCCGTGGACTACTTTTTTGTAGTACCGGGGGAAGTGTCTTAGTCCACACTTCGACATTTGGCGCCCCAGGTAGGGGGAGCTTTCAAGCTTTCAAGATGGTGAACTCCGCGGCCGCTTCATCTAATGGACCAGCTGCGCAGCCTACTAGAGGAAATCCCTCCAATGTGTAGCAGCCGACCAACGTTGTGATTCCGGCAGGAGTCATTCCTCCACCACCACCACCATCTCAGCAGGATGATGTATTTGCGTTGGTCTCTGCATCGACGAACAACCCGAAGAAGGCGTTGAATGTAGCGCGGACTCTACTCTAGCACCCACCAGCGCCGGGAGCTCCTCCCGCCGTGCTAGAATAGTGGCGCGCTGATGTGGAGCATTTGGTTGCAGCTGCATCCAATGCGATCAGCAACCAAGGTCCGCCCCATGCTGGGCAGGCACCTTCATGAAATAGGACCTTGTCTAGTAGACTTGGTCCTCAGGCGTCGCAGCCCAGGAGACGTGCGCCCTCCCAACAAGTGACGTCACTGCCCTCTGGGGCTCACTGTAGTCACACGACAACGAGGCTCTCGACTCAGGATCTCTGGTCGTAGCTCGATCACTGTTACAAGAAGCAAGACGGTTGTGTTAACATCGAGCGTGCTCTCGAGAGGCGCATTGCTCGAGAAAACCCTTCTCCTCTTGGAGTTGGGGGTGGCTGTTCGGCCCTCGTCATACACCATCGCATGGTTGAGTGACCACCCAAGTTGTAGCCTCATCTGCCAGAGAAATATGACGAGACAATTAACCCTCTCGAGTTTCTTCATATCTACTCCACAGCCATCCTCGAGACTGGAGGCAATGAGGCCATCATGGCCAACTACTTTCCTGTGGCCCTGACTGGGACTACAAGTGTCACACCCGGTTCCGATAATGAAGCAAGTGAAGGCATATGCATGCCCAGGACATTCAACACACATACACAAGTGCATTCATAAAAAGATAGACAAAAAATTACGACAACTCAAATTATTAAATAAGCATTTTATTACATAATCCATAAAATCCTCAAATACAAGCTCTAATGAATATTAACGACAAGTTTGAACTAATGCAACAGAAATAAACTAAATAAGCAACTATGCAGCTAAGCAAAAGGGATATGGCGCGAGTCCACTCAAATCACAGGCAAGCTGATGGCATACACGACCTAGAACTCCACATTATCAAAGTTATACTCCCAATCCTGACCTGCAACTGTTGGTGGGGGAATTGCAAGGGTGAGTACATGTCGTACTCAGCAAGTGTGGAAATTATGACATGTAGCTGTTTCAAATGACGAATATAATAAATGATAAGTGCTGAAAAGTACATTAAAACATTTGAAAAGTAATATATTGTATGTATGTGAAGTAAACCCATCATAAACCATGTAGTTACCATAATACCAGTCCATATTTCATTACCATCATCCATATTCCAGAATTCTCATTACCATTGACGATATCCATTGCCATAAACCATAATACCATCCCTTAACCAGTACCAAGCCATCCCAATACCAAAACCCGTCTAATCATGTAGGTCATCCAGGTGCTCTTAATCGGGAGCACGTCTATCATGATAGTTTTAATACTATGCAGAGTTTGTACCACTTTACCCACGTGTTTGTGATTTCATCACCCGTCGGCGACTAAAGAACCTCCCTCATGCCAATTACACTTTCTTTGGAGTATGGCCAAGAGATCACAAAATAGCCTTTACAAAGGGACTATGTCGGTACTCTGGAAACCGTACACTCCTTGAGGTTACAAAGATCTCAAAGGAAAGTCATCTACTTGATTTGAAGACCTTCGGAGGCCCACATGTCAGATATAACCAGACCCGCTTCTCCAACATGGTTAATCCCAGGGTTGCCACGTGTACTATCAAACCGGAGCTACCGCCCACAAGGGGGAAGCTCCGGACCATGTACCGAAATGGCATCCCCGGACCTAACCCCAGACCGAGGGAAGCTCCGGATCTGACACGTGTCAGGTAGCTCCGGAGCTACCTGTTTCCCACAGTATGCTCCAGAGCTGCCACGTGTCCAACCGTCGGACCTTCAGCCTCTAACCTCCGGAAGACCCCACAACGGCTCCGGATCTTCAAAGGGGAATCAAGGACTTCAAGACCCGATTAAGTGTCATTAATACCATATTAATGACACAGGATCGGACGACCTTAATTACTAGTAACGGTGCTGTCAAAGCCCATTACCCGGTCATTAAGGGAAATTAAACGTGTTGAATGAGTATCAATACTAGTAACTGCCGGGGCCACATGTCGGGCCAGGCTAACTTGTAACGGCCTGCCCTTGTACTATAAAAGGACAGGCCGACGACAGACTCTAGAGGTTCAGATAGGCTACACACGTGCCAGAGACGCTGAACACAAGCTCATATAGCTAATACAACACCAACACACCCGTGGAGTAGGGTATTACGCTCAGGCGGCCTGAACCACGTAAAATCTCCATGTCTCCTGTGCTATTTACAATTCACCTTCTTGAATCTCCGCGTGCCCACACCGAACATCAAACTCCTCTAACACTTTAGTAGTGTCGGGAGATCTGCCGAATACAAACCACCGACAGTTGGTGCGCCAGGTAGGGGCGCCTGAGATTTCGAGAATGGTGAACTCAGCTGCTGGATCATCCAACGGTCATCCTGCTGTTCAAGCTGTTGGGGGCAATCCCTCCAATATGCATCCACCAGCAGGGGCCTCAGTGCCAGCAGGAGTCACACTGCTACCACCGCCGCCTCCACTATCAAATCAAGCTTGACAACGCGGTGGTGCACCGGCGTCAGTCACTGCGTCGGGAAATCATGACAACCCGGAACACGCGCTCCATGCAGCACGTGCTCTTCTCCAACGCCCACCACCTCCGGATGCATCCCGGGATGCACTGGAGCAGTGGAGAGCTGATGTGGAACATTTGGTTGTAGCAGCAGCCGACCACATCAGCAACCAGGGTCCTCCTCCTTCAGGATGGGCCCCATCGCAGCGACGGACCTTGTCTGGCAGACTTGGTCCGCACGTTTCCAACAACAGGAGACGTGCTGCATCACAGCAAGTGACGTCATTGCCTTCCTGGGCACGACGCACTCACACGGTATCCATCCTCTCAACTCATGACCTCCGGGCGGAGCTTGATCACCAATACCGCCAACAAGACGGCCGAGTCCATATTGAGCGTGCTCGTGAAAGACGAGAAGCTCAGGACGTTCTTGCTCCTGAAGGAGTGGGAGGAGGCTGTTCAGCGCTGGCCATGCATCTGCGTATGGTCAGGTGGCCACAGAAGTTCCGGCCTCACCTGCCGGAGAAGTTCGATGGGACCATCAATCCTGTCGAATTTCTTCAGATCTACTCCACTGCTATCTTGGCAGCTGGAGGAAATGAGGTCGTAATGACCAATTACTTTCCAGTGGCTTTAACTGGGACCGCCAGGTCCTGGTTTATGAGCCTTCCACCCAACTTCATCAAAAGTTGGGAGGAGCTGTGCCAGCAGTTCAACGCCAACTTCGGGAGTTCATACACCCGACCAGGCACTGAACTGGACCTTTTCGCAGTCGTGCAAAAAGGGGGAGAATCCCTGCGATCATTCATCCAGAGGTTCTCTCAGGTACGAAACACTATCCCTTCTATCTCTAGCGCCTCTGTCATAGTGGCATTCAGACAGGGTGTACGGGATAAGAAGATGCTGGAGAAACTGGCGATCAAGGAGATCACCAGTGTCACGGAACTCTTCAGTTTGGCCGACAAATGTGCCAGAGCTGCGGAGGGCCATGAGATGCACTCCAAACCAACTCCGGAGGATCACAAGAAATCCTCCAAAGGAGAAGCCACTACCTCCGGGAGTGGCAAGAAGAAGAAGAAGAAGACCAACGGCAAGAAGAAGCCGTCGACCGGTACATCCAATGTTGCAGCTGCTGCAGCTCCGGGTGGTCGGGGGCCACGCCCCGAGAAGCGACGTTGACCGTCTTCTGAAGACGGTGGCAAACCCAAAGTGTGGTGTCCAATTCACAAAACGGACATCCACAGTTTGTAAGACTGCTGGGAGGTCCAAAACCTTAGCGAGCGCTACAACAAGCGCCAGGAAGAAACTCCTTTCCGACAGAGGGAAGGAAAACAAAAAGTCGACGAAGCTCCGGCTGAAGAGGAGTTAGGTTTTCAGGATCCCAAAAAGGTCCTGAAGGCCTTCTACACCTCCGTCAATGACGATTCCGACGTCTCTAACAACGAGCGTCGGAAGACCATGAACACCATCTTTGGTGGATCATGGGACATCACCTCCCGCCGCGTCATCATGACTATGCGATGGGACATGGCTGCTGTAGCTCCTACAGCCAGACCGGAGCCTCATCGGAAGTGGATGGACAAAACCATCACTTTTTATGCTTCGGACTGCCCTCGAAGCATGGTTGGAGCAGGTCAGCTACCTTTGATGGTATCTCCTACCATCAATAACATCCATCTCCACCATGTCATGGTAGATGGAGGTTTGGGGCTTAACCTCATAAGCTTCGAAGCTTTTACCAAACTTCAGCTCCAACCTTCGGATCTCCACCCCTCCCGACCTTTCTCCGGAGTAGGTCCGGGAGCCATTACCCCACTCGGAGCTATCACTCTCCCCGTTACCTTCGGGACACGGGAGAAGTATCGCACCGAGAAGTTGGTCTTTGACGTTGCTCAGATCAACTTACCCTTCAACGCCATCTTGGGTAGGCCTGCCCTGTACAAATTCATGGCAGCTGCTCATTATGGCTACCTGGTGTTAAAGATGCCAACACCAGTAGGCGTTCTCCGGATCCGCAGAGATCGTACTGCCGGAGTAACTGCTCTGGAAGAACTCCATGCACTTACCACAATGCAAGAGGAGGACTCCATGCAGGAGCAAACTCCAAAACCCCCGAGCATTCATCAACGAGGCTCGACATCTGCACCTCGTGTGCAGCCAAGCGGCGACACCGACATTCCCGTCAAAGTCGTCCAAATCGGTTCCGATGCCGCTCAGACCACCCATATATCGGAAGGATTGAACGACAAATAGGAACTCGCGTTCATCGCTTTCCTCCGGGCTAATGTCGACGTGTTTGCCTGGAAACCATCACAAATGCCTGGGATCCCCAGGGAAGTGATTGAGCACAATCTAAAGATCTACCCTGATGCCCGGCCAGTGCATCAGAAGCCTCGAAAGCAATCTGTAGAGCGACAGAACTTCATTCGACAAGAAGTAAAGAAGTTGCTCGAAGCTGGATTCATCCGAGAATTCTTCCACCTAAAATGGCTAGCAAACCCAGTCGTCGTGCCCAAGGCCAGCGGGAAGCTTCGGATGTGTATCGACTACACAACACTAAATAAGGCATGTCCAAAAGATCCATTCCCACTACCTAGAATAGATCAGATAGTGGATTCCACCTCCGGGTGTGAATTACTGTGTTTCCTAGACGCATATTTTGGGTATCATCAAATCAGAATGTCTAGGGAAGATGAAGAGCATACCTCTTTCATCACAGTAGATGGATTGTACTGTTATACAGCCATGCCGTTTGGTCTCAAGAATGCAGCTTCAACTTTTGTACGAGCTATGTACAAAACCTTTGAAGACCTCATTAGAGACATAGTGGAAGTGTACGTTGATGACATCGTGGTCAAGGTCAAGAACAAGGAGTCACTCCTCGACACCTTGCAGGCTATCTTCGATAAGTTGCGGGTCACCCGCACAAAGCTAAACCCAGACAAGTGTGTCTTCGGGGTTAGCTCCGGAAAACTTCTTGGTTTCCTGGTAAGTCACCGGGGCATAGAAGCTAATCCGGTGAAGATCAAGGCCATTGAAGACATGCGGCCACCAGCCCGCATCAAAGATGTCCAAAAGCTAACTGGATGTCTAGCAGCCCTCAGCCGGTTCATTTCAAGACTGGCGGAACGGGGACTCCCCTTCTTCAAGTTATTGAGGAAGTCCGGACCATTCCAATGGTCTGAAGAAGCAGAAAAGGCGTTCCAGGAGCTAAAACAGTTCCTCACCACACTACCAATTCTGGTAGCTCCGAACCCTGGTGAGCCTTTGTTGCTTTACATTTCAGCCACTGACGAAGTCGTCAGTATGGTCCTGGTCGCGGAAAGACCGTAACTACCCCATACTCAGGAATCCAGACCCCTTCGGGAGGTTCCGGAAGTCCCTGAAAGCGAGTCTGGGTCCCAGCTCCCAGACTCGAATCCACAAGAAACCACTTCAGAAGACCCAGACTCCTCCAGGAGGGTCCATGTCGCTTCAGAAAAAGCTCCGGGTTCCTCGAGCCAGAACCCGGAGGTCCCCGAAGAAAATCCGGATCCCTCCGGGAGGATCCGGGTCAGTGGAGAGGACGCTCCGGGCCCCTCCGGGAGGGTTCGGACCATTCAACGCCCAGTGTACTTTATCAGTGAAGTACTACATGATGCCAAGACTCGATACCTAGAGGTGCATAAGCTGCTTTATGCAGTTCTTATCGCCTCCAGGAAGCTTCGCCATTACATCCAAGCTCACAAGATCTCAGTGGTGACCTCTTACCCACTTCGAGCAATCTTGCATAATCCCAACTCAACTGGGAATATTGCAAAATGGGCAGCAGAATTGGCCGAATTCGATCTCGAATTCATTTCAAGGCAAGCAATCAAGAGTCAAGCATTGGCAGACTTCATGGCGGAATGGACTCCCTCTCCATCAAACCCTGGGGGCCCCAGTGAGCAGAAGCCGGAACATGAAGATCTGGTCTTCACCGAGCCTCATTGGACCCTTTACTTCGACGGCTCCATGCAAAAGCAGGGGGCCAGAGCTGGAATCCTTCTCCTTGCACCAACCGGGGAGAAGGTGAAATACATGGTACACCTTGACTTCAAGGTGACCAACAACATGGCGGAGTACGAAGCACTCATCTACGGACTAAAGGTGGCACTGACATACGGTGTCAATCAACTGCTGGTCAAGGGAGATTCGCAGCTCATCATTAAGCAAGTGAAGGGTGAATGCTCCTGCAACAATCTCCAGTTAGCTGCTTACCTCCTTGAAGTCCAGAGGCTTCAGAAGGACTTCGAAGTCCTAGATCTCCACCATGTCCAGCGTGCCCACAACGCTGAAGCCGACGAACTCTCGACGAAAACGTCAACCGGAGCTCCGGCTCCTGACGGAACTTTTGTCCGGAGGTTGTCAAAACCCACAACTCAGCCTGCCGAACTGAGCGAAGGGGTAGAGATCAGCATCCCGAAGCTGATGGTCCCAATGGCCCTGTTACCATGGCAGCCATCAAGGGTCGTAGGTGCTGCCGGAAGCTCCGAGCAACCCAGCACGCATAACTCAAATGCTCAAGTTAGTTCCAATGCATGGATCTCGGAGATCCGGAACTACTTGAAAGATAACATCCTTCCTGACGATGATGCATCCGCTGACCGGGTAGTCAGATTGGCTAAAATATACACGTTGGTAGATGGGGATCTCTACCGGCGCGGTGCCAACAACATCCTAATGCGGTGCATCACAAGGGAAGAAGGCTGCGAGCTCCTCGCAGAAATCCATGGAGGCGAGTGTGGGAACCACGCGTCTTCCCGCACGCTGGTTGGTAAAGCCTTTCAGCATGGCTTCTACTGGCCTACAACACTCCAGGATGCAGCTGAGATGGTGAAGAAATGCGAAGCATGTCAATTTCATGCAAAGCAAATTCACACACCGGCTCAGCCCCTACAAATGATACCTCCTACATGGCCTTTCGCTGTGTGGGGGATGGACATCTTGGGACCTTTCCCAAGAGCCATCGGAGGTTACAAGTTCCTGTATGTCGCCATTGACAAGTTTACCAAGTGGCCGGAAGCAACTCCAGTTGTGACAATCAACAAGCAATCTGCTATCAACTTTTTGCAGTCCATTGTATGCAGATTTGGAGTCCCAAACAAAATCTTCACTGATAATGGGACCCAATTCACATGCTCCGCATTTCAAGGATATTGCAAAGACCTCGGCATTCAAGTTTGCTACTCCTCCGTAGCTCACCCAGCAAGCAATGGCCAAGCCGAGAGAGCAAATGCTGAAATCCTTAAAGGACTCAAAATGCGCACCTATGAGCGCTTGAAAAAACATGGAGCCAACTGAATTGAAGAGCTTCCGCCCACCTTATGGGCCAACAGGACATCTCCAAACCGGTCAACTGGAGAGACACCCTTCTTCCTGGTGTATGGACCTGAAGCAATCCTTCCTCCAGAAATCACCTTGGGGTCACTCCGAGTTCAGACCTTCGACGAAGCCACGCAGGACCAGCTCCGGCGTGAAGACCTAGACCTCCTCGAGGAGGGAAGGTGCCAAGCAGCTGTTTGGAATGCCCGATACCGCCAAGCCCTTCGGCGCTATCATCAGCGGCATGTACATAACCGACAGCTCGAGGAAGGCGACCTGGTGCTACGGAGAATACAATCCAGAGAAGGGTTAAACAAACTCTCCCCCAGCTGGGAGGGACCCTTCCGAGTGATTAAAGTATCCCGTCTCAGGAGCGTTCGCTTGGCTACCGAGGATGGGACACCACTCCCAAATCCTTGGAACATTGAGCACCTCCGTAAGTTCTACACTTAATATCACGGAGGTGAGTTTGTAGTAACTTAAGGTGTATGTTATAGAGTCATTGTACAGAGTCGGGTAGTTCCTCCGGGAGAATAGCCGGACCTTTCCCGGAAGGTCCGCAAAGTTCATGCAACACTTGTCACAGTCTCAGGACTAAAAGTGTGGCTAGGTACCCAGGGTCAAACGAGAAATAAAACACGCTTAGCCTGGTTCCGTACTCTAAGAGTGTACTTGTTTCCCCTGTACCCCAGACCTATAATGAAAGACATCTTCATGTGAAACAGACTCCACGTGCATTTATTTTGTACAGGCTCAACATTTTTTATTTTTCTCTTTCTTGTCTATAACAAAGACGTGCAATTCTTAAGAAATTTCAGTTCGATCGGCTCATATACGATTCGAATTGTCTTGTCGATTCTTTTGGATTCAAATATTGTTCATGGCCCACTCGCCTGAATGCCGCCAAGCCAATCTAGGGCCGGAGTGTGCTATCGGCTTAGCCTGGTCAAGCACCCTAAGTACGCCACTCTACCTACACCCCGGCAGGCCGAAGTAAGGCAGGTCCAAGTTGTAACACCCTAAAATTTTCGCATCATGCATTGCATACATGATCATGCATTAAACACTAGTAGAATAAGAGAAAAATAATAAAACATACATATACAAATATGTGTAGCAAAAGAAGGAAAAGAAAATAATAGTTATAGCCTAAAACTTGTAATAGGGAATGAGTATAAAAAAAATAATAATAATATGTAAAAAGAAATATCTATAAATAAATTACATATAATAATAAAAATATATATATAAATAATATATATAACAATATATAAAAAAATAAATAAAATATTAATATTAATAGTATATATTATAATAATAATAAATAATAAATAATATATATAATATAAATAATAATATATATAAAAAATATAAATAATAAATCATATAATAAAAGAAAGTATAAAAAAAGAAAGAAAAAAAAGAAAAAAAAGGCCTGCCGCTGGCCAGGCCGACGGCCCAGCCAGCTGGCCCCGCCGACCGAGCGCCCTGCCCCGCCCGCGACGCGCCCGATTCCCGCGCCCGCGAATCTCGCTCCCGCGCCTCGCTCCCGTCTCGCCCGTACCGCCGCCTGCTACCTCACCACCACAGGACCCCGAGGACCCCGACGACGACGACGACGACGACGAGGACCCGGAGGAGTTTCCGCTTGACGACGAGTAGTCCTCGACCTATGCCACGACTCAAGGATAGGCACACCCCCATTAGTTAAATAAGAGCGACGTAGACATACTTGTGTGACCTTGAGTTGTGTTACTTCTTTTAGGATCTTTGTCAATTTTATTTGGTGCTTGTTTGAGTGCTTGTGTGCTTAGTAGAGAGTTGTGGGATGCTTCGGCACTTGTCCACATCCTCATATAGGTCTATATTAATAAAGGATTATTTAGTGTCACATACCTTGATGCATATAGTTGGGACGTTCTTTCCAAATTCTAAATCCTTCTGTCCCCACCTTTCTTTCGCCAACAGATGGTAAGAACTCATAACCAGAGGGATGCCAACGATGAGGAGGAGCGCAATGAAGTACCTCAGAACAACCAGGGACATGCTCATGGAGCTATCAATATTGAACAACTGTTAGCTATGCAGAACCAGCTCATGCAGACCATGATACAAACTATGGGACAGCTGCAGGCTGGCAATAACAACAATCAGCCCCACATGCCTCCACCGCCACCCCTGCCTCCTCATAACCGATTGGGGGAGTTCATGAGGACCAGACCACCCACCTTTGCACAAGCCACAGACCCAATGGAAGCTGATGATTGGCTGAAGTCCGTTGAGAAGAAACTTGCTATTGTCCAGTGCAATGATAGGGAGAAGATTCTCTTTGCATCACATCAACTAGTTGGAGCGGCCGCTGACTGGTGGGAAGCTCTTTGCAACACTCATGATAATCAGGAGGCAATCACTTGGGCTGAGTTTAAGCAGAGTTTCCGTTACCACTATGTACCTGAAGGAGTTATGATACTAAGAAGACAAGACTTTGAAAATCTCAGGCAAGGAAGGATGAGCGTGAGTGAGTATCTCAACAAATTCACTCAATTATCAAGATATGCTCCAGAAGACATCAAAACTGATAGTAGGAAGCAGTATCTGTTTATGAGGGGTCTCAACAATGAAATTCAAGTCCAGTTGCTCAATACTGATTATCCAAACTTCCAAAAGCTGGTTGACAAGGCTATTGTGGTTGAGAACAAGATTCGTGAGATGGAGCAGGACAACAAGAGGAAGATGCCACATCATGGACCGCAGCAAGGAAGCAATGTTCGCCCCCGCTATGCACCACCTACTGCACCACACTACAACCCATCTGCTCCTGCATACCGCGCTGCTTATCCGCCCCGCCCAAATCAGCCACCGCAGCAACGCCCCGCCATGCAAGCGCCTCGCTATCCTGTGCCACCTGCGCCGCGTCCTAACATGGCGGCAAATGCTCAAAACCAGTTGCGCCCAAACTTCCCTAATGCTACAGGCGGTAAGACATGCTATGTTTGTGGAGAGCCCGGACACTTTGCAAGTCAATGCCCCAGGAGAAACTATGGACCTATGAACAATGCACCAAGGCCAAATCACCCGCGACCAAATGGAGGAGCACCACAAGGCAACCGTGGACAGCAGAATTTTGCTCGTGGCAATGTAAATCATGTCTCTACTGAGGAAGCCCAGCAAGCTGATGACGTCGTGATTGGTATGTTTCTCGCCAACTCCAACCCCGCGACTGTTTTATTTGATTCGGGAGCATCTCATTCATTCATCTCGTCAAAGTATGTTGCCAAGTACAATTTGCCTATATCTCATATGAAGCAAACTATGCTAGTAAGTTCTCCTGGCGGAGAGATGAGGACAAATATAGTATGTCCGAAAATAAGCATTAAAATAAGGGGGGTAGACTTTCTCGCAAACCTCATAGTCTTGGACTCCCAAGGAATAGACATAATACTTGGAATGGACTGGCTGAGCAAGTATAATGGAGTCATTCAATGTGCCGAGAGGATTGTGCAGTTGACGAGTGAACATGGTACACACATCGAAGTTGAGGCAGCCCAACCTGCAAGAGAGAAAGCGATGTTGAATCACCTGGAAGAAGTGACATTGGAAAGCATTCCGATCGTTCGCGAGTACCCAGATGTGTTTCTAGATGAGTTGCCAGGTATGCCACCTGATCGTGACATAGAATTCGCCATTGAGTTGATACCCGGAACTGCACCTATAGCTAAGAGGCCGTATAGAATGCCTCCTAAGGAGTTAGCAGAGCTCAAGAAGCAAATTCAAGAGCAGCTAGAGAAGGGTTTTATACGCCCAAGTTCATCCCCGTGGGGAGCCCTAGTGCTCTTCGTAGATAAGAAGGATGGAACCCAGAGGATGTGTGTGGACTATAGGTCTCTCAATGAAGTGACAATTAAGAACAAGTACTCACTGCCCCGTATAGAGGATTTGTTCGACCAAATGAAGGGTGCCTGTATCTTCTCCAAGATCGACTTGCGGTCAGGATACTTCCAAATGAAGATTAGACCATCGGATATACCCAAGACAGCATTTCGGACACGATATGGATCTTATGAGTACACCATCATGTCATTTGGATTGACAAACGCGCCTACGTACTTTATGTATCTCATGAATAAGGTCTTCATGGAATATCTGGATAAGTTCGTTGTAGTGTTCATCGATGATAGTATGATCTACTCGAAGGATGAGAAGGAACACGAGGAACACTTGAGGCTTACGCTGCAGAAGTTGAGGGAGCATCAATTGTATGCCAAGTTCAGTAAATGTCAATTTTGGTTACGGGAAGTTTCTTTCTTAGGCCATATTATTTCCGGAGGAGGAGTATCAGTTGACCCAGGGAAGGTGAGAGATGTGCTTAAGTGGGAACCGCCACAGAATGTTAAGGAAATTCGGAGTTTCCTTGGAATGGCTGGATATTACCGTCGGTTTATCAAGGACTTTTCCAAGATAGCCAAGCCTATGATGGAGTTGCTAATGAAGGGGAAGACATTCCGATGGACTCAAGCTTGTCAGGATAGCTTTGAGGAGTTAAAGAAAAGGTTGACAACCGCGCCGGTGTTGGTATTACCGGATGTGAGCAAGAGTTTTGACATATATTGTGATGCATCAAGACAAGGATTAGGATGTGTGCTCATGCAAGAAGGCCAAGTGGTAGCTTATGCATCGAGGCAACTAAAGAAACATGAGTTGAATTATCCTACACACGACCTTGAACTCGCAGCCGTGGTACACGCCTTGAAGATATGGATACACTACGTTTTTGGTCACCGATGTGAGATTTATACGGACCACAAGAGTCTCAAGTACATATTTACGCAAACGGATCTGAATCTGAGGCAACGTCGATGGTTGGAGCTCATCAAGGATTATGACGTGGGAATCAACTATCACCCAGGGAAGGCCAATGTAGTGGCCGATACTTTGAGCCGAAAAGGAGTAAGTCATCAACTCACAGTACGAGAGCTGCCATCCGAGTTATGCAAGGAGTTTGAACGGTTTTACCTTGGATTCATAAATGAGATGGGAACGATGGAAGTCAACCCAACATTAGAGCAGGAAATACGGGAAGGACAGACAAAGGACAAGGAAATACAGGAAATCAAGGAAAGGACCCAAGAAGGAAAAGAATTCAGATTTGATGAGGACGAACAGGGTACCTTATGGCTTGGAAAGAGGATTGTAGTACCTAACGTAAGGCATATTCGGGAAACAATATTGAAAGAGGCACATGACTCACCTTACTCAATTCATCTTGGCCGTACAAAGATGTACAAGGACTTAAAGACATGTTATTGGTGGGCCAGCATGAAAAAGGACATAGCCGAATATGTTGCACTTTGTGATGTGTGCCAACGAGTTAAAGCTGAACATCAAAAGCCAGCTGGATTGTTACAACCATTGAAAATCCCGGAGTGGAAGTGGGAAGAGATTGGTATGGACTTTATAGTTGGATTACCGCGAACTCAGTCTGGCTATGATTCAATATGGGTTATTGTGGATCGGTTGACAAAATCAGCTCACTTCATCCCTGTCAAGACCACATATACCACCGCGAAGCTAGCAGAACTGTATATGGAACATATTGTGTGCCGACATGGAGTACCGAAGAAGATAGTCTCGGATAGAGGTTCTCAATTTACCTCCAGATTTTGGCAGAAATTGCATGAAGCAATGGGAACAAGGTTGAACTTCAGTTCGGCGTATCACCCTCAAACAGATGGACAAACCGAGAGGACCAACCAAATTTTGGAAGACATGTTAAGAGCTTGTGCTTTAAAGCATGAGAAAAGTTGGGATAAAAGTTTGCCGTATGCTGAATTCTCGTACAACAATAGTTACCAAGCAAGTTTGAAAATGTCACCCTATGAAGCATTATACGGAAGGAAGTGTAGGACTCCCTTGTTTTGGAATGAAACCAGAGAGAATCAAGTGTTTGGTCCCGACGTGTTACAAGACGCTGAAAGGCAAGTCCAAATAATACGGGAAAACTTAAAGGCTGCCCAGTCTCAACAGAAAGGTTATGCTGATAATAGGCGAAGGAGCCTGACTTTTGAAGTTGGAGATTTTGTATACCTCAAAGTGTCACCAATCAGAGATCAGCGACGGTTTAACGTCAAAGGAAAACTGGCACCACGTTACATCGGACCATTTAAGATTCTGGACAAGCGAGGAGAGGTAGCTTATCGACTTGAGCTGCCGACGTATCTCTCGGATGTACACGACGTGTTTCACGTCTCTCAACTCAAGAAGTGTCTCAGGGTACCGGAAGAACAAGTGCCGATGGACGAGTTAGAACTTCAAGAGGATTTGTCCTATGTCGAGCAACCTATCAAAATTTTGGACATGAAGGAAAGGGTCACGAGAAATAAGAGGATCCGTTGGTGCAAAGTGCAATGGAAACACCATACGGAAGCCGAAGCTACATGGGAACGTGAAGAAGACTTGAAGGCAGAATTCCCTCACCTTTTCTCCACGCTATCGAATCTCGAGGGCGAGATTCACTTTAAGGGGGGTAGGTTTGTAACACCCTAAAATTTTCGCATCATGCATTGCATACATGATCATGCATTAAACACTAGTAGAATAAGAGAAAAATAATAAAACATACATATACAAATATGTGTAGCAAAAGAAGGAAAAGAAAATAATAGTTATAGCCTAAAACTTGTAATAGGGAATGAGTATAAAAATAATAATAATAATATGTAAAAAGAAATATCTATAAATAAATTACATATAATAATAAAAATATATATAAATAAATATATAAATAATATATATAACAATATATAAAAAAAATAAATAAAATATTAATATTAATAGTATATATTATAATAATAACAAATAATAAATAATATATATATAATATGAATAATAATATATATAAAAAAATATAAATAATAAATCATATAATAAAAGAAAGTATAAAAAAAAGAAACAAAAAAAAGGCCTGCCGCTGGCCAGGCCGACGGAGCGCCCTGTCCCGCCCCGGCCGACGCGGCTCACGCCGCACGCGCCCCGCCTGGGCCCCGCCGCCCGATTCCCGCCAAAAACCCCGCCTCCGCTCCCGCCTCCCGCCTCCCGATTCCCGCCTCCCGCTCCCGCCTCCCGCCCGGACCCCACCCCACCCCGTCGATCCCGGCTCCCGCGCGAGCCGTAGCGCGCGTGCCCGCGCGCACTCCCGATGCAGCGCCGTGTCCCGGGCCCCACTGCAGACTCCCGCTAGCGTACGCCGGCGTTGACCGAACCGAATCGGTCTCTGGCTGATCGCGAGCGTAGCCCCGCCTATATAAGCGCCCGCAACCGTAGGGTTTTCCCACGATCGCAGGAGAAAGCAGCCGCCGCCCAGAGAAAAAAAAGCCGCCGGTACAGAGAAAAAAGGGAGGCACCAGAGAGCTGCGCCGCCAGGGAAAAAGAGGAGGACTACCCTGGGATCCGCATGGCACACGAGGGGGCCCGTGGGTGGGAGAATGGAGATTCAAGCCTGCCAGTGAAACCTTGGTGGGCCCGTACATACTAGTAGTCTCTTTTGAAAGGCTATTTTGTGATCTCTTGGCCACACACCAACGGAAGTGTGAGATGGCATAATGGAGGTTTCTTAGTCATCGAAAGGTGATGAAATCACAAACATGTGGGTAAAGTGGTACAACCTCTGCAGAGTGTTTAAAAACTATCATGATAGCCGTGCTCCCGGTTATGAGCACCTGGATGACCTACATGATTAGAGTTGGAAATTGGGATTTGGAATGGTTATGGTTGGTTTATGATTATGGGTTGGTAATGGTTATGGTTTATGGATTATGGTCATGGATATGAATCTGAGTTATGGTAATTGGACATGGATAATGGTGATGTTGGCAATAATTGGATATGGTTTATATTTTGTTAATATGATGGTTATGATGGGATTGTTTCACATAGACATAGTATAATGCTTTTCAAATATTTTACTGTACTTTTCAGCACTTAGCCATTATTACATTCGTCATTTGAATTAGCCACATGTCATACTTGCTGAGTACGACATGTACTCACCCTTGCAATCCCCCCCCCCCCAAAAGCTACTGGAGATAATTGGGAGTACCCTGAGGATTACGTGGAGTACTAGGTTGCGTACCGCCGTCAATTGCCTGTGGATTGGAGTCGTGCTGCTTAGTTTATTTTCCACTGCATTATTTAGAATTTTATCATTCGTGAACTATTGGATTATTGTAATAAAGTACTTATTTAATAGTTAAGACGTGGTTAAATTCTGTATATCATTTGTGATGCAACCGTATATGTGTGATGAACTTCCTGGGCACACATATGCGTTACGCTTGGTTCATATCCGAAACCGAGTGTCACACAAGTGCAACTGGATCTGAAAGTAAAGACAACGCATTCGATCGTATTTAGAATCGCGTCGGACTTAAAATTTTCTTGAGAATCGTAAGCCGCGACGAAGTTATAGGAAAGAAATGAATTTTACTATTTTTTCTTGGCTTCAGTGTGCAGGAAAAATAAAATCTACGTTGATGGAGAAAAGCAGGAGCTAACAAAGCTCCGACTCCCCTAGGAGGCTTGTAATCGATGTTACGCATTGAAAGCAAGCATCACCGGAGCAATCAAGCTCTGGTAGAGCTAGGGGGGCCAGCCGTCGACGCTAAATAAAAGATGGTGAGAAGACCCCGCAAACGGAGTCTGCTGCCAACAAACTAAGTGTTGGCAAAGGTCACTGCCGGAGCTACTAAGCTCCGACACCCTGGAGGATTAACTATCGATGCTCTACGTGTTGATAGGGGCTATTGCCGGAGCTACTAAGCCCTGACAATAGACAATGCCGGAGCTTCTATGCTCCGACAACCTCAGGGGGCCTTCACTATCGAAGACTTCAGACCTACACTCTACAAGTTCGGAGCAAATGAGTCTTCAACAAAATACACTATCCTCTTGGTACATGTTCACAATCAAATTGTGTACATCTACCAGGGGGCCAAGTGAAGACAAAAGTGTTGAAGACAAAAAATGAAATTCACAAAAATTTGGGGATTTCATTCATATGGAGACAAGAGATTACATCTGGAGACAAGGGATTACAAAATTGAGGAAGAAGAAGAGAAAATACAAGTGAGAACTACAGAGATGGTCCTAGACCCTATGGAAGAATTGGGCGACCTTCTGGGCAACCTCCGACACGTTGGCTCGGGCAGCTTCGCCTTCTCCTTCAACGGGACCTTCAAGCACCGAGTCCAGAGGAAATTGGGAGTTCCGGCTGGTGTAGCACGTCAGCACATATTCTGCGACGTTCTTCGCCAGGGATTGCCCCTCAACCTCCAATTGGTCCGCGATGACATCGCCCACCTTGGAGAGTTTGCTGTCTGCCGAGCTCAACGCCTGCAATGCCAGGTCCGGCTCCGGCTCCGGATCATCCGGGCGCATGGGGCTGAAGCCCATCGGTGTCAGCACGTCGTTGTCCTTGCCCAGGAACTCCCAAATCTGTAGGGAGTCCACAGTCCTCAAGCCCTTTATTTCCTCCAAGGATCTCCTGGCCGCCACCAGTTCAGAATTCTCGCGAGCAAGGCGCTCAACTTCTTTGGCGTTTTGCTAAATCTTTTCAGCAACGCGCTTTTCGAGTTTTCCGAGCTCCTCGTCCCGGAGGTGGATCTTGTTCCGGCGGTCGACCAAGTCCTTCTCCCCGCCCCTCACTTTCTTCTCTCTGGCAGCAAGGGCACACTCTTGCTCGTAGAGTTCCTGCCCTTGCACCCAGGCCTTCTCCTCTTCCTCATGGCAGCGCTCTTTCAATTTCTTGGCGCGCTCCTCTAGGCCCTTGTCAGCCAGAGCCACCTTTTTTATGAGCTCCTCTTCCCTCCTCAGGACGTCATCCCGCAGCTCTAGGAGTTTCTGCTCTTCATCTTCGAGCCGTTTCTCCCTCTCTTCAAGTGCCTCACGGCGCTTGATGAGTGTAGTGTTAATGGCCTCAAGCCTTTCTTGGCGTTCATTGGCCGCACTGTTAGCTGCTTTGGTCTGCTCGTAGATCTCCCGGGATTGAGCGTCGAGGGCATGAGTCATACTTTCCCTATCATCCAATAATTTACCCCAGTATTCCAGGTGGACCTTCTCCTACTTGATCCACTCTTTGTCATCCGCTAGCCTCGACTGCGCCAGCTTGGTCTCGAAGTAGAGCCGGTTACGCCACCGCCTAAGGGTTTGGCGCTCCTCTTCAAGAGCCTTGCTGTCGTGGAAGAAGGCCAGTTGGACTTGACGCAGACTGGAACATGCGTTGTCGATAGACAGTGACAACGGGATAGGTTCCGGACCTGCTGGGGTCTCCTCCGCTGGTTCCAGCAGGTTTTCAGATACAAAAATTGGGTCCCACTCCACAAGAGTGGTCCCCTGGGTCTCCATGGCACTAGGGCCGTTCTCCGGGATGACCTCAGTCGCCATCGAGGAAGGCCCCGCCGCCAGGTCTTCATTCACCCCCTCCGGCAGGGGGCCAGCGACTTCACTAGGACACTCCGGCTCAGCCGTGGGTACCTCCGACGTTGTCACTTCCGGAGCAGGGGCCGCTTCTGGCTCCGGCCTAGGCACCTCCTCCGATGGGGGCTCGAGCTCTGACGCCTCTACAACAACCGGCTCGGGAGCCGGAAGATCTTCAACATCGACCGGCCCTGCGGCCGAAGCGCCAACAATGACCGACTCTGCCGCCGGTGCTTCAGAGGTAGCCGACCCAACTGCCGAAACTTCCTCAGCTTCCGGCGCGCACGCCGGGACTTCAACCACCTCCGGCTCAACCGCCGGGGCTTCGACAATTTCCGGCTCTGGGGCCGGAATTACTGCTTCCTCCGGCTCAACAGCCGAAGCTTCCATCATCTCAGCACCAGGACCCGGAGCTTCAACCTCCGGGACAGGTGCCGCTGGCGCATCTTCTCTCCCGCGGTCCGGCGCTACCATGGGAGTCTCTGGGGATGAGTCGAGGTCCATGACCACGACAGCTGGCGCCGTAGCTGTCGCAGCTTCAGTCACCACTTGGGGCGGCACCAAGACAGGAGCAGAAGTTTCTGCCCTCACAGCTTTAGCTGCTGTGGCTGAGGGTGGAGCCTCACTCCTCTTCTTGAAAACGCTGCAGATGATGGACGAATAAACTTAAAAAAGCAGTCACTATAACAAAACAACTGTCCAAGGTAAAGATTAAAAATTACCTTGGGAGGCTTCCGCACCAGCTTGCGCGGAACCTCTTTCCCGGGCGTTCTGGGCTGGTCATAGCTGGCGTGGAAGCTCCGAAAGGCCCCCTGGAACTCGCTGCAGCCACGGGCGTTTCCCTAGTCGAGGCCCAAGCGTGTTTTTCTCTCCTCTTCAGCGGTGCCCACCTGTTGACCAGGAAGTTACAAAACACCGCCTGAGGAGTTAATCCTCCCTCCACACACTGGCGGATCCTGGTCAGAACGGGGTTGAAGGCGTCCGCCAACACCGGAGCTTCACTCCAGATCGTCGTGTCAATGTTGGGGAGGCCTTCGGGCAGCTCCAGCCTCTCGTGCTCCTCCACCCGGATGACTATCCAGTCCTTCTTCCAGTCATCCCACTTCCAAGAGGGAAACGACCGGAGGTACTTGAATGGGCACTTCTTGCGCTTCACGAAGTAGTAGAAGCCAAGGTACTCATTGCTTCTACCGGTGGTATGGACGGTGAAGAAGGTCCGGAAGATTTCAATGCAGGGGGGATGCCCACTCACATCTCATAGAAGTGGACGAAGATAGACACGAGGAGAATGGAGTGAGGGCCAAAGTGGTATAACTGCAAACCATAAAAGTCTAGCAGCATCAAGAAAAAAGGAGGAAAATGGTGGGATCAACCCCACCATGGTGTACGAGGAGAAGTACACCATTTCGCCGGCGTGCTCCTTCTCAAACGGGAGCTCTCCCCCGGCGCGGACTGAGTGATTGAAGAAGTCCGAGGACCATCCCATGAGGGTCCGGACCTTCTTTAGGTCGCCGTCGGTCTTCAAACGGCTCTCGCGGAGACCCAACTCCATCGCAGCACAGCAAGGCAAGAGAGGAAAAGCGAAGCACAAGTTGGTAGTTTGAGCGCAAGAACAGATGAGAGGCGTAAAGAACTCCAGACGGTGCACGCTTTCCTTCTTAAGTAAGCCCTCGCAACGCTTGGATGGAAACCGCAAGGAAGTCGAAGATACCACTCAAAAATTCCACCCAGCCGATGACAAAAGGGCCCCGGACCTCCCCGACGATCAAGTCGAGGTTCTTACCCAGGCGAACGGTTGTCATCATGAGGCGGGAAGCCCGAAGGCGGCGGCCTGACAAGGCGCGCGGAACCAATACAATTTTCGTATCGGGAACCGGCGCCCTTCAATTGCGTGAGATCCGCACGCCAAAGATCTCATCTGCCGCACGCAAGATACGCCACACGGCGAGGATTTAACTCCAAACCATCGCCAACGGCACATCCGAAGACCTTTGAAGACTCAGTTCAAAAGTCGCGAGGATGGACCCACCTCCGGCGGAATGACTTCACCCCAGGGGTCTTCCCCAGAGGTGGGCCCAGGGGGCCACTGTCGGTACCCTGGAAACCGTACAACCCTTGAGGTTACAAATATCTGAAAGGAAAGTCATCTACTTGATTTGAAGACCTTCGGAGGCCCACATGTCAGATATAACCGGACCTGCTTCTCCAACATGGTTAATCCCAGGGTTGCCACATGTACTATCAAACCGGAGCTACCGCCCACAAGGGGGAAGCTCCGGACCATGTACCGAAATGGCACCCCCGGACCTAACCCCAGACTGAGGGAAGCTTCGGATCTGACACATGTCAGGTAGCTCTGGAGCTACCTGTTTCCCACAGTATGCTCCGGAGCTGCCACGTGTCCAACCGTCGGACCTTCAGCCTCTAACCTCTGGAAGACCCCACAACGGCTCCGGATCTTCAAAGGGAAATCAAGGACTTCAAGTCCCGATTAAGTGTCATTAATAACATATTAATGACACACGATCGGACAACCTTAATTACCAGTAACGGTGCTGTCAAATCCCATTACCCGGTCATTAAGGGCAATTAAACGTGTTGAATGAGTATCAATACTAGTAACTGCTGGGGCCACATGTCGGGCCAGGCTAACTTGTAACGGCATGCCCTTGTACTATAAAAGGACAGGCCGACGACGGACTCTAGAGGTTCAGATAGGCTACACACGTGCCAGAGACGCTGAACACAAGCTCATATAGCTAATACAACACCAACACACCCGTGGAGTAGGGTATTACGCTCAGGCGGCCCGAACCACGTAAAATCTCCGTGTCTCCTGTGCTATTTACAATTCACCTTCTTGAATCTCCGCGCGCCCACACCGAACATCAAACTCCTCTAACACTTCAGTCGTGTCGGGAGATCCGCCGGATCCAAACCACCGACAGACTACTAGCATGTACGGACCCACTAAGGTTTCACCCGTGGCGATACCTCCAACTGAGCACATCTTCAACCAATGCCCCCTCTTGTGCCATTCGGATCCCAGGGAGTCCCACCTCAAATTCAAACCCAATCCAACTCCCCTTCCCCGGTGCTCCAAATGATCCGTCCAGTACTAGCAATACCCTAATTAATCAGTTATGCTGCACCCATACTTGGCCTCGTGGTGGCACTGTTGTCCTGGCATATTCTCGCATGAACCGGTCCTTAGATCTAAAGCAAGCAACCACCATGTCTTCAAATCCATCCACATACCAGGCTTTCATAGATCACCCATTACCATACCATATTAACCAGATCATAATAACCATAATCTCATTAATGCATAATTAAATACTATAGTTGTTTTCCCATCCCAATTAATTAAGCGAAGCAAAGGTAAAAAGCCCTTCTCGACTCTCTACCATGTATTCCAGGTGACAAGGGTGGTTAAACAAAGCTAGTAAACTTCCTATCATAGGAATCCCCATCAAATTGACACAAGCATGCAGTTTTGAAAACAAAACATTTATTGTAAAAATAGGATCAATATGTTCAAGGAGACTTGCCTTGCTCTTGGGCTTGATTGGGATCAAAGACTTCAAACTCCTGGTGCTCGAGGTCTTCCGCAGCCCTCCCTAGCGCAAATCCATCTAAACCGCGAAATAAACTTACAAGACAAGAATTACAATCAATAAGTGCACATATATTACTCAATATGTCATGATATGCATGATTAATGCAAATGCAAAGCAAAACTAGTTAACGAGTTGTTAATAATGTTTAATAACTAGTTCTAATGGTTTTTAACAAGTTTGGACAGGTTTGGAATTGATTCGAATAGATTTAGAATTAATTCAGCAGAAAACATACAACCAGATCGGACTAGTCCGCTGTAGGGCCGGACTAGTCCGCCCTTCACAGAAATAGCGAGCTAGGGTTTTCTAGATCGACGTGAATTTTGGGAAATGGGGTTGAATTCACGTGAGGAAGAGGGAGTAGAAGGTATACCAGGTGTTTATAACTCCAATGAATCCAGGGTTTTGGAGGCAACAATTGGATCTTGACTATCTAGGGTTGATGAAGAAACATGAAGATGACTTGTTGATGAAGAACGAAAACTTGATGTAGATCTTGATCACTTGATCCTCTTCTGTTTCCTCCTCTTCTTCTTCTTGCTCGGGATCTCCTTCTCCCTCCTTGGCAGCGGCTATCCACGAGTTAGGGTTTGTGGTCTTTCAATTGAGGCAAAGAGGTAAAAGGGTGGGATGTTGGGTTGTTTATATAGGGTGGAGAGATAGGGTTTGATGGATTTCGAGTTTGGGGTGGGTGGAGGCCGGTGTGGTGTCCTACATGGGCTCCTAAAGAGTTAGACACGACGTACTTAGGCCCACTTAAGGTAAACCCAAAAACACGTCGTGGAACAAAAGATAAACTCGGAATCGTGATTACCGGACAAGTCCGCACTAGGCTGGACTAGTCCGATATTAGTCAAAGAAAATGGATAAGTCCAGACCAAACCGGACAAGTCCGAACTTAGTCAGAGAGGAAAACGGACAAGTCCGACAAAAAACGGACAAGTCCAGGCAAGTCTAGGGACTTGGCGAAATTTCAAGGAATCGGGATTCCGGACTAGTCCGCAATGGACCGGACAAGTCTGAAAATTGTACAGAGATGAAACTGGACTAGTCCACAGCAAAACGGACATGTCTGAGGGAGTTCAGAGAGAAATCAGACTAGTTCGTACCAAAAACGGACTAGTTCGCACTTCTTAGAACTTTTGAGTGCGGTTTTGATTCAAATTCATTTTAAACTCATTCCTTATTATGTGGATAAATGTTAAACATGTATATGAACTCATGCAAGTCATGATGCATGAAAATGAGGGTGTTACAGCAAGGTCCTGGTTCATGAGCTTACCGCCCGACTCCATCAACAGTTGGGCGGAACTCTATCGCTAGTTCACCGTCAACTTTGGGAGCTCCTATACCTGGCCTGGCACCAAGATGGACCTATTCCCCGTACAAAAGAGGTCATAAGAATTGCTGTGATCCTTCATCCAGCGATTCTCTCAGGTACGGAATACCATCCCTTTTATCTCCAATGCTTCTGTCATCGTCGAATTTTGACAGGGGGTCTAAGATAAGAAGATACTAGAAAAGCTGGTAACCAAGAATGTCAGCAGCGTCACGGAGCTCTTCAACCTGGCTGACAAATGCACCAGAGCTGTGGAGGGCAAGGAGATGCACTCAAAACTAGCTGCAGAGGCAAGGCAATCCTCCAAAGATGAAGCTACTGCCTCTGGTAGTGGAAAGAAGAAAAAGAAGAAGAAGTCAAGTGACAAGAAGAAGTCACTTGCCGGCACACCTACTGCCGCCGCTGCTACAGCTCCGGGTGGTCGGGGGACCCTACCCGACAAGCGACCTTGACCATCGTCTGAAGATGGTGATGATGAAAAGATGTGGTGTCTGATCCACAAGTCGACAACCCACAATCTTGAAGACTGTCATGAGGTCAAGAGGCTTGCTGAACGCAACAGCAAGGGCCAAGACAAGATCCCTTTCTGCCAGCGGGAAGGAAAGCAGAAAGTCAACAAAGCTCCATCTGACCAGGAGCTAGGCTTCCAAGATGTCAAGAAGGTGTTAAAGGCGGTCTACAACACAGTCAACGACAACTCTGACATCTCCGACAATGAGCGTCGAAAGACTTTCCATATGATGTACGGAGGGTCCTGGGATATCACCTCCCGACGCATCCTAAAGACCATGCGCCGAGAGATGGCTACTACTGCTCCTACTTCCAAGGTGGAGCCACATCGGAAGCGGATATATACTTCCATCATATTCAATGCTTCGGCCTATCTGAAGAACATGGTCGGAGCTCGACAATTGCTCATGTTGGTCTCACTGACTATTAACAACATCATGCTATACCATGTCCTGGTGGATGGAGGCGCGACGCTCAACCTCTTCAGCTTCTCGGCTTTCGTGTGTGAGACCTATGTGTGCTGAATACATTGGCTATGGCGATAAAGTTTTGAATACTACCAGAACACCTTTATCATCAAGGTCTGACTCTAGGTCCGACTAGCTTTGGTTAGCTCTGGCGCTAGTTCCTGCTAGCTTTGGTAAGCTCCGATTCAAGGTCCGGATAGCTTTGGCAAGATTCGGAGCTTGATCGCAATGTTCCTACTTTTAATGTGAATTGTTTCGAACTTGCTTTACATTGTTGGAAATATTGCTTATTATTCATTTGCTATGTTTTTGGAGCGTTTTGGTTGATATGGTTGATATCATTTTGCTATTGTTTGCAACATGCTTATGTGAGGTGCTCACGTAAGATGCTGTAGTTTCAGAACTAACGAGAGTCAAGTCGAGGACTTGTGCTCGAAAGTATTGGTTGTTTATTCATGTACAGGTGTTGCTTGAGTTCAAGACATGGCTGGTGACGAGATCCATTGAACTAGTCTTAGGGAAAAGATGAGGTTCAACAACCAAGTTCGGGAGGAATTGTGGTTGAGTTGATCGGGAGGTCGTGCAACATGTATGAATCAAGAACAATGCATATGAAGGTATCATGGACGTCGTTGGAAGATGATTGCACATGTGCAAGGAGTGCATGGACGTGGCTACATGGTTTTGAGACGTGATGAAGAGATGTGGACGTAAAGAATTGGTCGGAAAGGTCCAACCGACTAGGTTATAGACTCAGGCTGCGGCTGAGTCGTGTTTGACTCAAATATGGAAAGTTTTGAGTTAGTTATGATAGGATTTCGTGTGGGTCACAAATTTGAGTTGTTTTAAGAATGTGGGATACGTTTCTGAGGTGTTTGGAAGTCTTAAGATTGCTTCTATCTGCGTATAGAAGAGTCCTAAGCAATTATGGAAAGTTTCGATTCGTGATTTGAGTAGGATTAGAGTCCTAGTTGAGATTGGGTTGGCCTAAGGGCTGGTTATATAAGCAAGGGAGGCCAGAGCTCGTGGTAGACGACTTTGGGGCTGTTCCTCTTGTGTTCCATTGAATACAATTCGTAGTTGAAAGGAACTTTTGTGCCTTGTTCGTCCGACTTGTTCCAGACAAGTTTTTCTCGTCGAGTTTCTGCACATCACTACCTTTCTTTGGTGGTTTTATCATAACTCGAGTTTTACAGATCCAATTGACGTGATTCTTTTTGGGTTGTCTTCACAACTTGATTATCTATCATCTTTAAAAATTTCACGGTTATTGAATTTGTGTTTTCTGATCTACGCGAGTTTCTTTGCAGCGTTCCAGAACTGTTTTTCTCGGGTAGGACAGATTGACCTTTGTTCGATCTTTCAATTCTAACTTGAGTTTCTCTCGACTGATTTGAGTGATTCTTGTTGTGTCGTCTTCGTGACTTGATTCCCTATGATATCTATCACTTTTGTCATGGTGAAACACGTTTAGATTAGTCTCACACATGATTTCTTTAACATATCGTTTTTCTCCCGAAGGGGTTGGGATTTAATTCTTTCCGCTGCGTAAGATTTTTTAATCTACCATTCACCCCCCTCTGGTAGCTTTTCAAGTGCTCTTTGATACTACATCGTGAAACTCCAGCTCAACCTCTCAGACCTTTGGCCCTCAGGCCCATTTTCTGGGGTAGGTCCGGGAGCTATTTCACCTCTTGGATCGGTTACCTTACCTGTGACCTATGGGACACGGTACAATTACAGATCTGAGAAGCTGGTATTTGATGTGACTCACATCAAACCACCCTTTAATGCGATCCTAGGAAGGCCAACCCTGTACAGGTTCATGGCCGTGGTCCACTACGGCTATCTCGTGTTGAAGATGCCGACTCCATCAGGCATCTTGCGGATCCAAGGGATTGCACTGCTGGGGTCACTGCACTGGAAGAACTTCATGCGCTGGCTACAGCGCAAGAAGAAGGTTTCAGCAAGGAGCAAGCTGCTCAACCTCTGAGTTCACGTCAGCATGGCTCATGTTCTGCACCTCGTGTGCAACCAAGCAGCGTCACCAACATCCCTGTCAAAGTCGTTCAAATTGGTTCTGATGCCAACCAGACCACCCGTATATCGGGAGGTCTGGGTGACAAATAGGAACTCGCACTCATCACTTTCCTTCGGGAAAATGTCGACGTGTTTGCATGGCAACCGTTACAAATTCCCGGGATCCCCAGGGAGGTCATCGAGCACCGTCTGAAGATCTACCCCGACGCACGTCCCATACAATAGAAGCCTCAGAAGCAATCTGTTGAGCTGCAAAACTTCATCAGACAAAAATTCAAGAAGCTACTCGACGTTGGATTCATCCGAGAGGTTCACCATCCATGGTGGTTGGAAAACCTAGTTGTTGTACCAAAGGCCGGCGGGAAGCTTTGGATGTGCATCGACTACACTACATTGAATAAGGCATGCCCAAAAGACCCATTTCCACTACCTAGAATAGATCAGATAGTGGATTCTACCTCCGGGTGTGAGTTACTGTGTTTCTTGGATGGATATTCTGGATATCATCAAATTCTAATGTCTAAGGAATATGAAGAGCATACTGCCTTCATCACAGTAGTTGGGTTGTATTGTTACACAGTTATGCCTTTTGGTCTTAAAAATGCTTCCTCAACTTTTGTGCAAGCCATGCACAAAACCTTTGGGGAGCTGATTAGGGACCTGGTGTAAGTCTATGTCGATGACATTGTTGTCAAGGTGAAGAATCAGGACTCACTCCTGGACAATCTTCAAGTCGTCTTTGGCAAGCTGCACCTGACGCACATGAAGCTCAACCCGCACAAGTGTGTCTTTGGGATTAGCTCCAAGAAGATCCTTGGTTTCTTGGTGACTCACCGAGGAATTGAGGCAAATCTGGTCAAGATTAAAGCCATTGAAGAAATGCGGCCTCTAGCCCATATCAAGTACATCCAGAAGCTAACTGGGTTTCTAACTTTGCTCAGCCGATTCATCTCAAGGTTAGCAGAGCGGATGCTACCCTTCTTCAAGCTGTTGAGGAAGTCTGGGCCATTCCATTGGTCTGAAGAACCAGAGAAGGCATTCCAGGAGCTCAAGCAACTTCTCACCAAACTACCAATCATGGTAGTTCTGGAGTCTGGTGAGCCTCTTCTGCTTTATATCGCTGCAACTACGAAGGTTGTCATCATGGTTCTGGTTGCGGAGAGATAAGAAAAACCTTCAACTTGGGAACTTAGACCCCCCTGGGAGGGTCCGGAGCTACCTGAAGGCGAGTCTGAGTCCCAACCCTCAGGCACAGATCCTAAGGCAAGATGCCTGTGGATCAACCTCCTTCATCCGAGGGAGTACCCACTCAAGAAGAAGAAGGTTCGGACCCCTCTGGGAGGGTCTGAGTTGATGAAGAAGAAGCTTCGAACCCCTATGAGAGGGTCCGAACTATCCAGCAGCCAGTGTACTTCATGAGCAAAGTACTGCACGATGCCAAGACTCGGTATATTGAGGTGCATAAGCTGCTGTACGCAGTTCTTATTGCCTCAAGGAAGCTTCGTCACTACTTCCAAGCCTCCAAGATATTAGTGGTAACTTCTTATATACTGCGAGCTATTTTGCATAATCTGAATTCTATGGGAAATATTGCCAAGTGGGCAGTGGAGTTGGCATAATTTGACCTCGAATTCTTGCCCCGACATGCAATCAAGAGTCAAGCGCTGGCTGACTTTGTAGCGGAGTGGACACCTTCATCAACTCCAGGGGCCTCAACAAGCAGAAGCCGGAACCTAAGGTCCCGGTCTTCACCAAGCCTCACTGGACTCTCTACTTCGATGGCTCCATGCAGAAGCAGGGGGATGGAGTTGGAATCCTTCTCCTTGCTCTGACCGGGGAGAAGGTCAAGTATATGGTGCGCCTGGACTTCAAGGAAACCAACAACATGCGGAATATGAAGCTCTCATCTTCGAACTCAAGGTGGCGCTATCATATGGTATTCGACAGTTACTGGTGAAGGGTGACTCACAACTCATCATCAAACAAGTCAAAGGTGAATGTAGTTGCAACAACCCTCAACTTGCTGCTTATTTACATGAAGTACACAAGGTGCAGAAGGACTTCCACGTCCTCAATCTCCGCCATCTCCAACATCTCAACAATGCTGAAGATGATCACCTCTCGACGAAGGCTTCAACTGGGGCTCAAGCACCCAATGGGGTTTTTGTCAGGACATTGTCATCACCTACCACTCAGCTTGCCGAACTAAGTGATGGGGGCGAGACCAGCACCTTGAAGCTGGCGGTCCTGGTGGCTCTGTTACCATGGCGTCCACCAAGGATCGTAGGCGCTACAGGGAGCTCCGAGCAACCAAGCGCGCAAGATCCAGAAGCTCAAGTCAGTTCCAATGCATGGATCTCGGAGGTCCAGAGCTACTTGAAAGACAACATCCTTCCTGAAAACGGTGTATCCACTGAGCGAATTGTCATATTGGCTAAAAGATACATGTTGGCAGAAGGGGATCTCTACCGACGTGGTGCCAACGACATTCTAATGCGGTGCATTTCACGGGAAGAGGGCCACGATCTTCTCACGGAGATCCATGATGGCGAGTGTGAGAACCACGTGTCTTCTCGAACATCGATCGGTAAGGCCTTTACGCATGGTTTTTATTGACCTACAACACTCCAAGATGCAGTCGAGCTGGTAAAGATGTGCGAAGTGTGCTAGTTTCATGCAAAGAAGATTCACACACCAGCTCAGTCACTGCAAATGATTCCCCCACGTGGTCATTCGCTGTGTGGGGGATGTACATCTTGGGACTTTTCCCAAAAGCCGTTAGAGGTTATCGGTTCTTGTATGTCGCCATTAACAAGTTCACTAAGTGGTCGGAAGCTATTCCAGTAGTGACTATCAACAAGCAATCTAGCATCAAATTCTTGAAGTCCATAGTTTGCAGATTTGGAGTTTCAAACAGAATCATCACTGACAATGGAACACAATTCACAAGTGCAGCGTTCCAAGAGTACTAGGAAGACCTCAGCATATCAGTCAGCTACGCGTCTGTAGCTCATCCAACATGCAATGGCCAAGTTAATTGAGCAAATGCAGAAATACTAAAGGGACTCAAGACTGGAACTTATGAGCGCTTGAAGAAACATGGCGCCAACTGGATAGAAAAGCTTCCGTCTGCAATGTGGGCAAGTCAGACTACACTGAGTCAGGCCACAGGAGAGACACCCTTTTCCTTGGTGTACAGAGCTGAAGTTGTCCTTCCTCCAGAGATTACCATGGGTTCCCTTCGGGTCTGGACCTTCGACGAAGCCACGCAGGACCAACTCCGACATGAAGACCTAGACCTCGTAAACAAGGCAAGGTGCCAAGCAGCTGTTTGGACTTCGCGATACCGCGAGGCGCTCAGGCGCTATCAAGAAAGGCATGTGCACAACCGACAGCTAGAAGAAGGTGATATGGTGCTGCAGAGAATACTAACTCGAGAAGGGATGAACAAACTCTCCCCTAGCTAGGAGGGTCCTTTTTGGGGTTATCAAAGTTTCCCGCCCCGAATGTGTCCGCTTGGCAACATAGGATGCGATACCACTTCCCAGTCCCTGGAACATCGAGCACCTCCATAAGTTCTACACCTAGTTCATGGAGGTGAGTCTGTATTTATATAAGTTGTATCTCTTAGAGTCTATAAACAGAGTAGGGATGGTCTTAGGTCAAAAGCACACTTAACTTGGTCTGTACTTTAGGTGTGTCCTTACCTTCCCTTGGTATTACAAGATGAATAGAACACTTAACTTGGTCTTGTACTTTAAGTGTGTCCTTGTATTCCCCTGTTATTCGGACCTTAATGAGAAACATTTTATACAAACATACTCTACGTGCATTTTATTTGTGCAAGCTTATTTCATTTTATACCTTCTTGTCAATAGTAATGTTGTGCAATTCGCTTGAAATAAGGTCCTAAATTTTCATTTGAGATGTGTAAGTTTTAATGATGATTTCCCATTGGATTCCAGTTATTGCTAGACGGTCTACTGGCCTGAAAACCAAAACCATCACAGGTCCGAAGTGCGCTATCGACTTATCTTGGTCCAGCACCCTAAGTACGCCACTCTACCTATTCCCGCAGGTCTTAGTAAGGTGGCTCCTGAAAGCGTACGTACCTTTGGGAAATTAATCATAAAACTTGTATTTTCAATGAATTTGTTGGATTTTAAATTTCAAGTAAGAACAATAAGCCGCAACTAAATTATAGGCAAGGGGATGAATTTAATGCTTTTCTTGTCTCTTATGCGCAGCAAAAATGAACAATTGATGGAAAGCGACATGGGCGATAGTGGGCGTCATCAAAGCTACCAAGCTCCGACAACCCCCAGGGGGCCCTCCGTTGATGTTCTATGTGTTGACGGTGGGCGCCGTCGAAGCTACCAAGCTCTGACAACCCCTAGGGGGCCTGCC
Source organism: Tuctoria greenei (assembly GCA_036927565.1). Lineage (NCBI taxonomy): Eukaryota > Viridiplantae > Streptophyta > Magnoliopsida > Poales > Poaceae > Tuctoria > Tuctoria greenei. The sequence continues at coordinate 34,957,085 of JAYESD010000006.1, read as the reverse complement.
GTTGACGTTCTATTTGTTGATAGTGGGCACCGTCGAAGCTATCAAGCTTCGACAACCCCTAGGGGGCCCGCCATTGATGTTCTACATCTCGATAGTGGGCACTGCCGAAACTACCAAGCTTCAACAACTCCCATGGGGCCTGCCATCAACGTAATAAAGAGTCCTTGGAGGTTTTGTAAGCAAGACTCAGACCTCAGAGCTATCAAATTGGCTACGAATTCGGAGCTATCAAGTTTTCAAGACATTGTATAAATCCTCATGGTAAATGTCCTCAATCCATTGAACACATCTACCAGGGGGCCAACAATATAAAGGGCAATGCATGGAAGACACAAAAATGGATTTTGAAAGGATTTCATTCATTCAAAAGTGGGGAATTACAAGTTGAAGGTATAAAGAGAAAGGTCCTAGCTACTGGAGTTCCTCACGAAGAATGAAGAAACCTTCTTGGTGGCTTCTTTCAAGCTGGCCTTGGAAGCTCCCTACTCTTCAGCGATGGGTCCTTTGAACACTGAAACTAGAGACATCGAAGAGTCCCGGCTTCGGAAGCACGTCAACACATACTATGCAATGTTCCGAGCCAGTGACTTCCCTTCAGTCTCGATCTCGTCGATGACCACATATCCGATAGCTTCCAGCTTCGTGCCAGCAGAGTTGAGTGCCACCAGGGCCTTGTCCATCTCTGACTCCGGATCAGCCGGTCAAACCGGGCTGAATCCAAAAGGTACCAGAGCTTCATTAGCCCATCCGAGGAAGTCCCGAATATGCTGGGAATCGATCACTCTCGCACTTTGGAGCTCCTCCAGTGACCTCCTTGCAGAAGATAGCTCCATAGAACCCCCCTTCGAGAAGCGTTCGACCTCTTTGGCGTGATGCTGGATCCGTTCGGCCAACAACTTTTCTTGGTGGGCGACTTGTTTCTCTCAGAGGTGGGCGTGGCTTCGTCTACCTGCAAGGTCCTTCTCCTTTGCCTTCATCTTGCCCCCCCCCCCCCCCCCCCCGGGCAGAAACATCGATTTCTCTTTCGCTAACATCTTGACCCGCCTGCCACAACTGGTGCTTCTCTTGTTCGCACCAAGCCTCAAATTCTTTCACATGGTTAGCCAAGTCTAGCTCATCGCGTGCCAGCTTGTTGGAGATATCATCCTCCCTCTGCTGGATCTTATCTTCTTTCTCTTGAAGGTTAACCTCCTTATTATCGAGCTCATCCTGACACTTGAGGAGAGTTTCCCTCAACTCTTCGAGACTCTCCGAACGGTTGTTGGCCATTTCATGGCTCTTTTGTGCATGCTCATAGATCTCTTGAGTCTTATGGTCGAGGGTATTAAGAGTGGCCTCTCGATCGTCTAGCACCTTGTTCAGGTGCGATTGTCGGGCCTTCTCTGAAGCCACCCATTCCTTCTGGTCAGCAAGCTAGGACTGCATCAGCTTTGTCTCAAAGAAGAGCCTTTGGCGCTGGCGCCCTCGCATGGCGCGCCCTTCCTCAAGAGACCTCCGCTCGTAGTCGAAGGCAAGATGGACCTCACGGAGGCTGGAGCAAGCATTGTCAATTGATAGCTCCAGAGGGATTGGCTTCGGGCCGGCCCGAGGTCCATCCTCCGAATCCTCCAAATCTTCTGGGACAGTTCTTGGAGCCCATTGAACAAGCATGGAATCCAATATCTCGACGTTAGCGGGGCCAGTCTCTGGCAGTTCTTCCATCACTGGAGCTGTAGAGGAAGGTATCGCAGCCAGATCTTTTGCTTCTGGAGCTGACGAGGAGGGTTCTACCATCGGATCTTCAGCTATCGGCCCAGAAGTCGAAGGTCCCGTAGCAGGATCCTCATGAGCGACATTGGGCATGATCGCCTCTAGTGTTGCCGCCTCTGGAGTGGACACCAAAATTTCCGTCGGGGCTTCATTGATTTCCGACATTGTCATTGGAACCTCTGCAGCTGGCTCCGAGGCAGCTGGAGCCTGCTCGGGCATCTCTTTCTCGTGGTATGGCACTACCACGGGATCTTCAATCGTTGTTGCTGAAGTCATCTCCACAACAGCCGGCGCCAGATCTGTCGTGTCGTCCGCCACAACCATAGGAGGAGGGACCGGAGTAGCAGCAGGAGCCTCAGCTGGCACAATCTTCGGGGCTGCATCAGGCACTGGAGCTGCCGTACTTGTTCTCAATACTCTGGAAATAGAGCATATAGAATTCAAAATAATGCAAGAAATAATATCAAGACAAAAGCTAAATAGTCGGCCCTTACCTATGGACATTGCCGCTCCAGTCGACATAGATCTTCTTTTTTGGACGCTTGGAGCTAGAGCCCACCATCGTTGGAGAGACGGAAGCTCCAAGCTCTGTACTAGGCGTCGGGGCAGCTGCTGGTGCCATCTCATCTAGTACCTCCGTCGTTGGCGAACTCACTCTGGACCTAGAGCCCCCTGCTGGCACCGGGGTCGGAGCTGACTTTTCGGACCCAGTGCCCACTGTGGACATCGGAGCTGAAGGACCAACGAAGCTAGGGGCACAACCACCACAGACCTTAACCTAGGCTGAGGGGTCACTTCTTTTGAAGCATCCCTCACACTGCTTCCGTCTCTTCTAATTAGCTTTTGCTTGCGACTCAGAGCTTCGACGAGAGCTTTCTCCTTGCCTCGGCTTGAGGCTAATTTCTTAGGAGGTGAAGCTGCGGGACCTTTGCCTTTTCCACTGACTGGCGTAGGTTTGGAGCCTTCATGAGGGCAAGGAGCTCCGAAGATCACAATACCCGCTGGAGGAGTGCCCCGACGCCTATCCACAATGCCCAAGTCGTCAAGCATTGGCATCTTCTTCCGCGGCTCCCTCCTGAACTCCAGAACCATGTTCAGGGGAAGGAACTCCATTGGAGGTGTCAGATCATTGGGGTTATAGCTCCTTCATGCATCTTTTGAACATGAAGATTCAAAGCCTTTTCATCCAAATTGGACCCAATACCAGTATCAATCTGGTATGGATCCATCTCTCCATTGAACGCCCATGCAGGCCATTCCCTCGTCTTCAGCAGGGCCCACCGGTTGGTCAGGAGGTTGTCGATCACCATCAGGGGGGTCACCCCTCCTTCCACGCACTCCCGGATCCTTGTCAAGATCGGGTTATATGCTTCCGACAGCTTCAGGACCACCTCCCAGGCATCGGTGTCAACGGCGGGAAGGCTGTCAGGGAGTTCCAGCATGTCATGTTATCCACCCTAATGACCACTCAATCCTTCTTCCAGCCATCCCACTTCCTGGAAGGGAACATCTTCATGTACTTGAAGGGCGAGTTCTTGCGCTTCATGAAGTAGTAGAAGTCGAGAAGCTCATTCCCTTTTCCGCTGGTGTGGACCTTGAAGAAGGTCAGAAAGAGCTCGACGCAGGGCGGCACACCCACCCACATCTTGCAAAAGTGGATGAATGATGCCACTATCAAGAAGGAGTGGGGGCCTAGGTGGTGGAGCTGCAGGCCGTAGAAGTCCATCAGCATCAACAGGAAGCTAGAAAACGGCTGGATGAGCCCGACCATGGCAAACGCCAAGAAGTACACAATCTCGTTGGGGCTTTCCTTCTTGAAGGGGAGCTTGCCGAGGCGAATCGAGTTGTTGAAGGAGTCGCTAGACCATCCCATGTCGGTGTAGACTCTCGACAACTCTTCGTCGCTCTTGATCCAGTTGCGAGGACGACCCAACTCCATCGCCGCAAAGTGGAGCAGAAGTGGAAGAAAAGTTGTATAGGCAGAGAGCTCTAAGCGCAAGATCAAACGAAGGCGTAAAGAGTTCTCTTCCCGTGCAAACTATCTCCCTTTAGTAAGCCTCTGCAATGCTTGGATGGAAACTAGCTCCATACCCGAATATCAAATGACCTCGTCAATGACAAGGGGGCCTAGGTCAACTTTGTTAACAATTCGCACCACGTGAACCGTTGTCATGATGGGAAGTTGGAAGCCCCAGGGCGGTAGCCTGACAGGGCTATAAAGATTACGTTGGGAACCAATACAAATTTCGTATTGGGAACCGGCGACCTTCAATTGCGTGAGGTCCGCATGCCAGGATCCCACTCACCATATCAGCGAGGGCCACGCGGCGATAGCATAACTGCGTGTTGTCGTCCTAACTGCCCAAGAAAAGACTTTGAAGCCACAGCGCGGGAATTGATGCTGGCCCCACCTCTGGTAGCATAACCTCTTCCTGATGACCTCTCCCCAAGGTGGGCCCAGGGGCCACTGTCTGTATCCTGCGTACCGGGTACCCCCTGATACTGCAAGCAAAGCTGAGGAGTTCCTATGTCCAGGTGTCAGACGTTCGAAAGGGATACGCATCCCGCGGAACCGGATTTGCCTCCCTACTTAGGGTGGCTCCGGTGTAGCCACGTGTCCAGAAGATCCGGACATGCCTCCCTCGTTTGGATAGCTCCAGTGCTACCACTTGTCCTGTAGAGCCGGATCTGTCTCCCTCCTCATAGAAGCTCCGACACTGCCACGTATCAAATGGCACCGAACCTATCCTCCAGTAGAGGGAAGCTCCCGAGCTTCCACATGTCAACGCTCGAACCTACGGCAACAACAGGAGGACGGCGGGATCTCCAACGGTCCGGACATTCAAGGACTATCAATTAGCTGTTACAAGACCTGGTTAACACGTCTAATGTCGTTTTAATGACACACGATCAGAGGAATATCAAGGCTGGTAACGGTGTCATTAAGGCACGTTATCACACTATTAACCGTCCTTAACACTGTAGATCATGTACAAGGTAGTTAATACAGCCGGGGTCACTTGTCGGGCCAGGCTCGAACTGTAATGGCTGGTTCTTGGTATATAAAAGGGCCGCGCTGCACGGTAGAAAGCATCCGATCTCAAGCAATCTCATACACATACAAGCCATCCAAGATCATACAATTAACACACACCCCGTGGAGTAGGGTATTACGCTCAGGTGGCCCAAACCACGTAAAATCCCCGGTGTTCACCTCTTGTCTGGATCTTGACTCGCATCCCAACCGAATACGAACCTTCGCGGACTACTTCTTTTTAGTACTGGGGGAAGTGTCTTAGTCCACACTTCGACAGATTCAACATGAGGAGGAGATGAACATGCTAGTTCGCGACCCTGTGAAGCCAATCGGCGCATTAGTGTAGCCAAACAGAGACAGAAACACGCAAATCGTGAGACGGTGAAGCTTACAGAGGAAGGATGTTGCAGCGCTGATGCTCAGGGTCAAGTGTAAAATCCCTCACTTAGAGTTCCAATTAAATCACACATTAAATATATGTAAAGCTTTTAAATTCGAATATTTCAAATCAAAGCTATTTTCAAATTTAAATTAAATGTCAAATTTCAACTTGCTCCAAACGCAAATCTTCATATTCGGATACCTAATATTTTATTTAGCTAGCCAGTGAATTTGTAGCATTTTTAGAGCCTTGCTCGTATTATTTCCTAGTGATCAGAAAGGGTGAGACAAGGGGGAGGGCCCACCGGTCAGTGCCGCACATGTCTGTGCCGGAGACGTAATAGAGGCTCGCTCGGCTCGGCTGTTATGCGCGCGCCACACACGGAGCGACCACTCCATGTCCCGGTTGCCGCTCCGGCTCACTTGTTTGCCCTTATTGTTGCCTCTGGCTTCACCAACAACAAAGCTTATCCCCCAGACATCAGTACGTAACCTATGCTCTCAAAGATGAGCTTTGTCTTTAGCTCCGGCATGTCTTTGATAGCTCTGGTATGTCTTTGTTAAGATCCGATATGTTTTACTAGGACCGACTTATGTTGGTTAGCTCCGACATGTTTTTCTAGCTCCGACTTTTGAGTTGACTAGTTCTGACTAGCTTTGGTAAGCTTCGGCGCTAGAATGTACTAGCTTTGGTAAGCTCTGGCGTTAGGTTGTACTAGCTTTGGTAAGCTCCAGCTCAAGCTCCGGTTAGCTTTGGCAAGGTTCGGAGCTTGATCGCAGTGGTTCTGCTTTTAACTTGCAATGTTTCGAACATGCTTTACACCTATGAAAAGGATGCTTACTATTCTTTTACTAAGTTTTTGGTGTGTTTTGGTGGTTAAGACTGATATCTGTAACACCCTAAATTTTCGCATCATGCATTGCATACATGATCATGCATTAAACACTAGTAGAATAAGAGAAAAATAATAAAACATACATATACAAATATGTGTAGAAAAAGAAGAAAAAAGAAAATAATAGTTATAGCCTAAAACTTGTAATAGAGAATAAGTATAAAAATAATAATAATAAAAATCTATATAAATATATATATAAATAATATATATAACAATACATAAAAATAAATAAAATATTAATATTAATAGTATATATTATAATAATAATAAATAATATATATATAATATAAATAATATATATATATATATAAATAATAAAATATATAATAATAATACCAAATAAAAAAAAAGAAGAAAAAAAAGGAAAAAAAAGGCCTGCCGCTGGCCAGGCCGACGGCCCAGCGAGCTCGCCCCGCCGACCGAGCGCCGAAAACCCCGCCTCCACTCCCGCCTCCCGCCTCCCGATTCCCGCCTCCCGCCTGGACCTCGCCGTACCGCACGCCAGCCGAGCCTCACGCGCCCCGCACCGCTCCCGGTCCCACCCGCCGACTCCCGCCCCCGATTCCCGCGCGCACCCGCCGAATCTCGCCCGTACCGGCCGCCCGCGAACCCCGCACCGCTCCCGGTCCCACCCCGCTCGCGACCGACGCGCCTACGCGCGATGCCCAGCCGCGGTACGAGTCGGTACCGATGCCGCGCGTCTGCACCTATAAAAAAACGCTCTCCGTAGGTTTTTTTCCGCCGATCCCAGAAACGCCGCCGTCGGTACAGGAAGAAAAAAACGCCAGAAAACAGAGCCGCCGCCAGGGAAGAAAAGAGAGGAAAAAAGAGGAGGAAGAGGAAGAAAAAAAGGAGGAGGGCGCCACCGTCCGCCGGAGATCGTCGCCATCGCGGCGCCGTCGTCGTGCTGCCGGAGGACCCTGCGCATCTACTTCGTCTACGCATTGTCCCCATCCCGCAATCATCGAAGCCATCGCATCTACGGTAGACCATGTTCCCGATGCGAATTTTAGCAATCATATTGAACCTAATAGGCGTAACTTGATCGTAATTGTGTCATCTTTTTAATTTCAGCAGCATTAATTCCCGCTAAAACCCCCGTAAACTCATATGAACACGTATGAACTAGTCGCATCTAATTAATAAACAACCATAGTTAATTAATTATTAAATTGTGCATGCATGCATGTCATTCCATGTTGATTAATGTGTGTGTATCATGTTGATTGTTTATGTTTTCTTGTACGTATGATCACGCGTAGAGGAACGTGCTCAAGAGGCCGTGTACGAGGATTTCCAGAACCAAGATTTTGAAGCGCTTGAGCAACCCCATCCGCCGGAGCAAGGCAAGTGTCCTTGAAGCATATTGATCCTATTTTATTAAATGTTTTGTTTGTGAACTTGCATGCTTGTGTCAAATTGATGGGAATCCTATGGTAGGAAGTTTACTAGTTTTGTTTGACCACCCTTGTCACCTAAAATTTATGGTAGAGAGTCGGGAAGGGTTTTTACCTTTTTGCTTCGCTTAATTAATTGGGATGGCAAACAACACTACACATTTAATTATGCATCAATGATATTCTGGTTAATGTGAACTGGTCAATACGATGGGTGATCTAAGCAAGCCTGATATGTGGATGGGTTGGATGTTATGGTGGTTTGCTTGCTTTAGATCTAAGGACCGGTTCATGCGAGAACATGCCAGGTCAACAGTGCCACCACAAGGCCAAGTATGGGTGTGACGTAGTTGAATAATTAGGAGCGCTGCTAGTATTGTATGGACCATTGGATGGCGCGGGGAATGGGAGTCGAGGAGGACTGCCCTGGGATCCGCATGGCACACGAGGGGGCCCGTGGGTGGGAGAATGGAGATTTAAGCCTGCCGGTGAAACCTTAGTGGGCCCGTACATACTAGTAGTCCCTTTTGAAAGGCTATTTTGTGATCTCTTGGCCACACACCTACGGAAGTGTGAGGTGGCATAATGGAGGTTTCTTAGTCATCAAAGGGTGACGAAATCACAAACATGTGGGTAAAGTGGTACAACCTCTGCAGAGTGTTAAAAACTATCATGATAGCCGTGCTCCCGGTTATGAGCGCCTGGATGACCTACATGATTAGAGTTGGAAATTGGGATTTGGGATGGTTATGGTCTGGTAATGGTTATGGTTGGTTTATGGTTATGGTTTGGTAATGGCTATGGATGGTTTATGGACTATGGTCATGGATATAAATTTGAGTTATGATAATTGGACATGGATAATGGTGATGTTGGCAATAATTGGATATGATTTATATTTTGTTAATATGATGGTTATGATGGGGTTGTTTCACATAGACATAGTATAATGCTTTTCAAATGTTTTACTGTACTTTTCAGCACTTAGCCATTATTACATTCGTCATTTGAATTAGCCACATGTCATACTTTCCACACTTGCTGAGTACGACATGTACTCACCCTTGCAATCCCCCCCCCAACAGCTACTGGAGACAATTGGGAGTACCCTGAGGATCACGTGGAGTACTAGATTGCGTACCGCCGTCAATTGCCTGTGGATCGGAGTCGTACTGCTTAGTTATTTTCCGCTGCATTATTTAGAGTTTTATCATTCGTGAACTATTGAATTATTGTAATAAAGTACTTATTTAATAGTTAAGACGTGGTTAAATTCTGTATATCGTTTGTGATGCAACTGTATATGTGTGATGAACTTCCTGGGCACACATATGCGTTACGCTTGGTTCATATTCGGAACCGGGTGTCACAAATTGGTATCAGAGCGAGGTTGACCGTAGGACGCAAGCCTAGATAGAATGGACACTTTAGAGCACATAGGAGCACTCAGGAATCGATGTGTTTTGCTTGGAGTGCTGTTTGCTATATATATTGTTTGCTTGTGTGCTTAATAGAGGATTTTGGGATGCTTTAGCATTGCCATGTCCACCTAGGCTAGTATAGCTAGTTGGTTAGCTTCATATCCCTTGATGCATATAGTTGGGGACGTTTCTAAATTCTTACCTATTGCTCTCCTTCAGATGGTGAGGACTCGCAACCAGAGGGATGCCAACGATGAGGAGGAGCGCAATGAAGTACCTCAGAACAACCAGGGACATGCTCATGGAGCTATCAATATTGAACAACTATTAGCTATGCAGAACCAGCTCATGCAGACCATGATACAGACAATGGGACAGCTGCAAGCTGGCAATAATAACAACAATCAGCCCCACCTGCCTCCACTGCCACCCCTACCTCCTCACAACCGTTTGGGAGAGTTCATGAGGACCAGACCGCCTACCTTTGCACAAGCCACAGACCCAATGGAAGCTGATGATTGGCTGAAGTCCGTTGAAAAGAAACTTGCTATTGTCTAGTGCACTGATAGGGAGAAGGTTCTCTTTGCATCACATCAACTAGTTGGAGCAGCCGCGCACTGGTGGGAAGCTCTTTGCAATGCTCATGATAATCAGGAGGCAATCACTTGGCTTGAGTTTAAGCAGAGTTTCCGTTCCCACTATGTACCTGAAGGAGTTATGATACTGAGAAGACAAGACTTTGAAAACCTCAGGCAAGGAAGGATGAGCGTGAGTGAGTATCTCAACAAATTCACTCAATTATCAAGATATGCTCCAGAAGACATCAAAACTGATAGTAGGAAGCAATATCTGTTTATGAGGGGTCTCAACAATGAAATTCAAGTACAGTTGCTCAATACTGATTATCCAAACTTCCAAAAGCTTGTTGACAAGGCTATTGTGGTTGAGAACAAGATTCGTGAGATGGAGCAGGACAACAAGAGGAAGATGCCACATCATGGACCGCAGCAAGGAAGCAATGTTCGCCCCCGCTATGCACCACCTACTGCACCACACTACAACCCATCTGCTCCTGCATACCGCGCTGCTTATCCGCCCCGCCCAAATCAGCCACCGCAGCAACGCCCCGCCATGCAAGTGCCTCGCTATCCTGTGCCACCTGCGCCGCATCCTAACATGGCGGCAAATGCTCAAAACCGGTTGCGCCCAAACCTCCCTAATGCTATGGGTGGTAAGACATGCTATGTGTGTGGAGAACCCGGACACTTTGCAAGTCAATGCCCCAAGAGAAACTATGGACCTATGAACAATGCACCAAGGCCAAATAACCCGCGACCAAATGGAGGAGCACCGCAAGGCAACCGTGGACAGCAGAATTTTGCTCGTGGCAATGTGAATCATGTCTCTACTGAGGAAGCCCAGCAAGCTGATGACGTCGTGATTGGTATGTTTCTCGCCAACTCCAACCCCGCGACTGTTTTATTTGATTCGGGAGCATCTCATTCATTCATCTCGTCAAAGTATGTTGCCAAGTACAATTTGCCTATATCTCATATGAAGCAAACTATGCTAGTAAGTTCTCCTGGCGGAGAGATGAGGACAAATATAGTATGTCCGAAAGTAAGCACTAAAATAAGGGGGTAGACTTTCTCGCAAACCTCATAGTCTTGGACTCCCAAGGAATAGACATAATACTTGGAATGGACTGGCTGAGCAAGTATAATGGAGTCATTCAATGTGCCGAGAGGATTGTGCAGTTGACGAGTGAACATGGTACACGCATCGAAGTTGAGGCAGCCCAACCTACAAGAGAGAAAGCGATGCTGAATCACGTGGAAGAAGTGACATTGGAAAGCATTCCGATCGTTCGCGAGTACTCGGATGTGTTTCCAGATGAGTTGCCAGGTATGCCACCTGATCGTGACATAGAATTCACCATTGAGTTGATACCCGGAACTGCACCTATAGCTAAGAGGCCGTATAGGATGCCTCCTAAGGAGTTAGCAGAGCTCAAGAAGCAAATTCAAGAGCAGCTAGAGAAGGGTTTTATACGCCCAAGCTCATCCCCGTGGGGAGCCCCAACGCTCTTCGTAGATAAGAAGGATGGAACCCAGAGGATGTGTGTGGACTATAGGTCTCTCAACGAAGTGACAATTAAGAACAAGTACTCACTGCCCCGTATAGAGGATTTGTTCGACCAAATGAAGGGTGCCTGTATTTTCTCTAAGATCGACTTGCGGTCAGGATACTTCCAAATGAAGATTAGACCATCGGACATACCCAAGACAACATTTCTGACACGATATGGATCTTATGAGTACACCGTCATGTCATCTGGATTGACGAACGCGCCTGCGTACTTTATGTATCTCATGAATAAGGTCTTCATGGAATATCTGGATAAGTTTGTTGTAGTATTCATTGATGATATTATGATCTACTCGAAGGATGAGAAGGAACACGAGGAACACTTGAGGCTTACGCTGCAGAAATTGAGGGAGCATCAATTGTATGCCAAGTTCAGTAAATGTCAATTTTGGTTACGGGAAGTTTCTTTCTTAGGCCATATTATTTCCAGAGGAGGAGTATCAGTTGACCCAGGGAAGGTGAGAGATGTGCTTAAGTGGGAACCGCCACAGAATGTTAAGGAAATTCGGAGTTTCCTTGGAATGGCTGGATATTACCACCGATTCATCAAGGATTTCTCCAAAATAGCCAAGCCTATGACCGAATTACTCATGAAAGGGAAGGCATTCCGATGGACTCAAGCTTGTCAGGATAGCTTTGAGGAGTTAAAGAAAAGGTTGACAACCGTGCCGGTGTTAGTATTACCGGACATGAGCAAGAGTTTTGATATATATTGTGATGCATCAAGACAAGGATTAGGATGTGTGCTCATGCAAGAAGGCCAAGTGGTAGCTTATGCATCGAGGCAACTAAAGAAACATAGTTGAATTATCCTACACACGACCTTGAACTCGCAGCCGTGGTACACGCCTTGAAGATATGGAGACACTATGTTTTTGGTCACCGATGTGAGATTTATACGGATCACAAGAGTCTCAAGTACATATTTATGCAAACGGATCTGAATCTGAGGCAACGCCGATGGTTGGAGCTCTTCAAGGATTATGACGTGGGAATCAACTATCACCCATGGAAGGCCAATGTAGTGGCCGATGCTTTGAGCCGAAAAGGAGTAAGTAATCAACTCACAGTTCGAGAGCTGCCATCCGAGTTATGCAAGGAGTTCGAATGGTTGAACCTTGGATTCATAAATGAGATGGGAACAATGGAAGTCAACCCAACATTAGAGCAGGAAATACGGGAAGGACAGACAAAGGACAAGGAAATACAGGAAATCAAGGAAAGGACCCAAGAAGGGAAATAATTTAGATTTGATGAGGACGAACAGGGTACCTTATGGCTTGGAAAGAGGATTGTGGTACCTAATGTCAGGCATATTCGAGAAACAATATTGAAGGAGGCACATGACTCGCCTTACTCAATTCATCCTGGCTGTACGAAGATGTACAAGGACTTAAAGACATGCTATTGGTGGGCCAGCATGAAAAAGGACATAGCCAAATATGTTACACTTTGCGATGTGTGCCAACGAGTGAAAGCTGAACATCAAAGGCCAGCCGGATTGCTACAACCATTGAAGATCCCGGAGTGGAAGTGGGAAGAGATTGGTATGGACTTTATAGTTGGATTACCCCGAACTCAGTCTGGCTATGATTCAATATGGGTTATTGTGGATCGGTTGACAAAATCAGCTCACTTCATCCCTGTCAAGACCACATATACCACCGCGAAGCTAGCAGAATTGTATATGGAGCATATTGTGTGTCGACATGGAGTACCGAAGAAGATAGTCTCAGATAGAGGTTCTCAATTTACCTCCAGATTTTGGCAGAAATTGCATGAAGCAATGGGAACAAGGTTGAACATCAATTCGGCGTATCACCCTCAAACAGATGGACAAACCGAGAGGACCAACCTTTGGAAGACATGTTAAGAGCTTGTGCTTTAAAGCATGGGAAAAGTTGGGATAAAAGTTTGCAGTATGCTGAATTCTCGTACAACAATAGTTACCAAGCAAGTTTGAAAATGTCACCCTACGAAGCATTGTACGGAAGGAAGTGTAGGACTCCCTTGTTTTGGAATGAAACCGAAGAGAATCAAGTGTTTGGTCCCGACGTGTTACAAGATGCTGAAAGGCAAGTCCAAATAATACGGGAAAACTTAAAGGCTGCCCAGTCTCGACCGAAAGGTTATGCGGATAATAGGCGAAGAAGTTTGACTTTTGAAGTTGGAGATTTTGTATACCTCAAAGTGTCACCTTTCAGAGGTCAGCGACGGTTTAACATCAAAGGAAAACTGGCACCACGTTACATCGGACCGTTCAAGATTTTGGACAAACGAGGAGAAGTGGCATATCGACTTGAGTTGCCGACGTATCTCTCCGATGTACATGACGTATTTCACGTCTCTCAACTCAAGAAGTGTCTCAGGGTACCAGAAGAACAAGTGCCGATGGACGAGTTAGAACTTCAGGAGGATTTGTCCTATGTCGAGCAACCTATCAAGATTTTGGACATAAAGGAAAGGGTCACGAGAAATAAGAGGATCCGTTGGTGCAAAGTGCAATGGAAACACCATACGGAAGCCGAAGCTACATGGGAACATGAAGAAGACCTGAAGGCAGAATTCCCTCACCTTTTCTCCACGCTATCGAATCTCGAGGGCGAGATTCACTTCAAGGGGGGTAGGTTCGTAACACCCTAAATTTTCGCATCATGCATTGCATACATGATCATGCATTAAACACTAGTAGAATAAGAGAAAAATAATAAAACATACATATACAAATATGTGTAGAAAAAGAAGAAAAAAGAAAATAATAGTTATAGCCTAAAACTTGTAATAGGGAATAAGTATAAAAATAATAATAATAAAAATATATATAAATAATATATATAACAATACATAAAAATAAATAAAATATTAATATTAATAGTATATATTATTATTATAATAAATAATAAATAATATATATAATATAAATAATAATATATATATAAAAAATATAAATAATAAAATATATTATAATAATAATACTAAATAAAAAAAAGAAAAAAAGGAAAAAAGGCCTGCCTTTGGCCAGGCCGACGGCCCAGCCAGCTGGCCCCGCCGACCGAGCCCCGAAAACCCCACCTCCGCTCCCGCCTCCCGCCTCCCGATTCACGCCTCCCGCTCCCGCCTCCCGCCTGGACCCCGCCGTACCGCACGCCAGCCGAGCCTCACGCGCCCCGCACCGCTCCCGGTCCCACCCGCCGACTCCCGCCCCCGATTCCCGTGCGCACCCGCCGAATCTCGCCCGTACCGGCCGCCCGCGAACCCCGCACCGCTCCCGGTCCCACCCCGCTCGCGACCGATGCGCCTACGCGCGATGCCCAGCCGCGGTACGAGTCGGTACCGATGTCGCGCGTCTGCACCTATAAAAAAACGCTCTCCGTAGGTTTTTTTCCGCCGATCCCAAAAACGCCGCCGCTGGTACAGGAAGAAAAAAACTCCAGAGAACAGAGCCGCCGCCAGGGAAGAAAAGAGAGGAAAAAAGAGGAGGAAGAGGAAGAAAAAAAGGAGGAGGGCGCCACCGTCCGCCGGAGATCGTCGCCATCGCGTCGCCGTCGTCGTGCCGCCGGAGGACCCTGCGCATCTACTTCATCTACGCATTGTCCCCATCCCGCGATCATCGAAGCCATCGCATCTACGGTAGGCCATGTTCCCGATGCGAATTTTAGCAATCATATTGAACCTAATAGGCGTAACTTGATTGTAGTTGTGTCATCTTTTTAATTTCAGCAGCATTAATTCCCACTAAAACCCCCGTAAACTCATATGAACACGTATGAACTAGTCGCATCTAATTAATAAACAACCATAGTTAATTAATTATTGAATTGTGCATGCATGCATGTCATTGCATGTTGATTAATGTGTGTGTATCATGTTGATTGTTTATGTTTTCTTGTACGTATGATCACGCGTAGAGGAACGTGCTCAAGAGGCCGTGTACGAGGATTTCCAGAACCAAGATTTTGAAGCGCTTGAGCAACCCCATCCGCCGGAGCAAGGCAAGTATCCTTGAAGCATATTGATCCTGTTTTATTAAATGTTTTGTTTGCGAACTTGCATGCTTGTGTCAAATTGATGGGAATCCTATGGTAGGAAGTTTACTAGTTTTGTTTGACCACCCTTGTCACCTGAAATTTATGGTAGAGAGTCGGGAAGGGTTTTTACCTTTTTGCTTCGCTTAATTAATTGGGATGGCAAACAACACTACACATTTAATTATGCATCAATGATATTCTGGTTAATATGAACTGGTCAATACGATGGGTGATCTAAGCAAGCCTGGTATGTGGATGGGTTGGTGTTATGGTGGTTTGCTTGCTTTAGATCTAAGGACCGGTTCATGCGAGAATATGCCAGGTCAACAGTGCCACCACAAGGCCAAGTATGGGTGCGGCGTAGCTGAATAATTAGGAGCGCTGCTAGTATTGTATGGACCATTGGATGGCGCGGGGAATGGGAGTCGAGGAGGACTGCCCTGGGATCCGCATGGCACACGAGGGGGCCCGTGGGTGGGAGAATGGAGATTCAAGCCTGCCGGTGAAACCTTAGTGGGCCCGTACATACTAGTAGTCCCTTTTGAAAGGCTATTTTGTGATCTTTTGGCGACACACCTACGGAAGTGTGAGGTGGCATAATGGAGGTTTCTTAGTCATCAAAGGGTGACGAAATCACAAACATGTGGGTAAAGTGGTACAACCTCTGCAGAGTGTTAAAAACTATCATGATAGCCGTGCTCCCGGTTATGAGCGCCTGGATGACCTACATGATTAGAGTTGGAAATTGGGATTTTGGATGGTTATGGTCTGGTAATGGTTATGGTTGGTTTATGGTTATGGTTTGGTAATGGCTATGGATGGTTTATGGACTATGGTCATGGATATAAATTTGAGTTATGATAATTGGACATGGATAATGGTGATGTTGGCAATAATTGGATATGATTTATATTTTGTTAATATGATGGTTATGATGGGATTGTTTCACATAGACATAGTATAATGCTTTTCAAATGTTTTACTATACTTTTCAGTACTTAGCCATTATTACATTCGTCATTTGAATTAGCCACATGTCATATTTTGCACACTTGCTGAGTACGACATGTACTCACCCTTGCAATCCCCCCCCCCAACAGCTACTGGAGACAATTGGGAGTACCCTGAGGATCACGTGGAGTACTAGGTTGCGTACCGCCGTCAATTTCCTGTGGATCGGAGTCGTACTGCTTAGTTATTTTCCGCTGCATTATTTAGAGTTTTATCATTCGTGAACTATTGGATTATTGTAATAAAGTATTTATTTAATAGTTAAGACGTGGTTAAATTCTGTATATCGTTTGTGATGCAACCATATATGTGTGATGAACTTCCTGGGCACACATATGCGTTACGCTTGGTTCATATTCGGAACCGGGTGTCACAATATCATTTTGTTATGGTTTGCAACATGCTTATGTGAGGTGCTCACGTAAGATGTTGTAGTTTCGGAACTAACGAGTGTCAAGTCGAGGACTTGTGCTCGGAAGTATTGGTTGTTTGTTCATGTGAAGGTGTTGCTTGAGTTCAAGACATGGCTGGTGACAGGATCCATTGAACTAGTCTTAGGGAGAAGATGAGGTTCAACAACCAAGTTTGGGAGGAATTGTGGTTGAGTTGATCGGGAGGTTACGCAACATGTTTGAATCAAGAACAATGCATATGAAGGTATCGTGGACGTCGTTGGAAGATGTTTGCACGTGTGCAAGGAGTGCATTGACGTGGCTGCATGGTTCCAAGGCGAGATGAAGAGATGTGGATGTAAAAATTGGTCGGAAAGGTCCAACCGACTACGTTATGGACTCAGGGTGCGGCTGAGTCAGGTTTGACTCAAATATGGAAAGATTTGAGTTGGTTATGATAAGATTTCGTGTGGGTCACGAATTTGGGTTATTTTAGGAATGTGGGATACATTCCTAATGTGTTTGGAAGTCTTAAGATTGCTTCTATCTGTGTATAGAAGAGTCCTAAGCAGTTATGGAAAGTTTTGATTCGTGATTTGAGTAGGATTAAAGTTCTAGTTGAGATTGGGTTGGACTATGGGCTGGTTATATAAGCAAGGGAGGCCAGAGCTCGTGGTGCACGACTTTGGGGCTGTTCCTCTTGTGTTATATTGAATAAAATTCGTAGTTGAAAGGAACTTTTGTGCCTTGTTTGTCCGACTTGTTCCAGACAAGTTTTACTCGTCGAGTTTCTGGACAACAGTACTTTTCGTCAGTGGTTTTATCATAACTCGAGTTTTACAGATCCAATTGACGTGATTATTTTTTGGTTGTCTTCAAAACTTGATTATCTATCATCTGTCAAAATTTCATGGTCATTGGATTTGTAGTTTTTGATCTACATGAGTTTCTTTGCCATATTGCAGATCTGTTTTTTACTCGGTAGAACAAATTGACCTTTGTTCGATCTTCCGATCGTAACTTGAGTTTCTCTCGACGTATTTGAGTGATTCTTGTTGTATCATCTTCGTTATTTGATTCTCTCTGATATATATCACATTTGTCATGGTGAAACACATTTAGATTAGTCTCACACACGATTTCTTTAACTGATTGTTTTTCTATCGAAGGGGTTGGGATTTAATTGTTTCCACCGCGTAAGATTTTTTAATCTACCATTTCCCCCCCTATGGTAGCTTTTCACATGCTCTTCGATCCTACAATTGGTATCAGAGCCACAGTGCTCTAATCTTTGTGATTTTCACGTATTTTGACTAATCATCATGGAGAAATACTCCACAAAACCTTGTGTCTTTAGTGGTATTGATTTTCAGGTTTGGAAGGCACGTATGGAAGCCTTCATTTAGGCTCAAGGCTACGCAACATGGGAGAAGGTATACAAGCCTTATGAAGTGCCGTCAAATGATCAAGTTACAGCTACAAATCTGAGAGATGTCGACAACAACAACAAGGCTCAGAACTTGATCATACAAGGATTAGCTCAAAGTGACTTCAACCATGTTGCACACCTCTGATCTGCATACGATGTGTGGAAAGCACTTTGTGACTATCACAAAGGATCCAACACGATCAAGGAGGTAAGGTAAGACATTTTCAAGAAAGAATACATGTGCTTTGAGATGCAACCCGGTGAGTCTATTGATGACCTTTTTTGCTCGCTTTAATAAAATTCTCAGCAACTTGCGTAGTGTCAATGTTAATTTTTCAGATGCTGAAAATGCTAGGCAATTGTTAAGTGCATTAGATATGTCAATTTGGGAGATGAAAGTCACATCTATTCGTGAATCTGAGTACACTTACATTAGATGTGCTATATTCTAAATTGAAAACTCATGAAATTGATATAATATCACGAAAGAACCCCAACAAATCTATTGCTTTTGTTTGCCAACGTGATATGCCTAGCTCCGGTCAATCTTCATCTTGTGGTACACTTGCTTTGTTGACCTCTGTAACCCTTGAACAGATTGAGGAGTTTCCAGAGGAGGAGCTAGCACTTCTCTCTACTAGGTTCTCAAAAGCATTGCAAAATGTGAGAACTAGAAGGAGAGGAAGCTCCGGACCTCAACGATGGTTCGAATATGGTAAGACCGGACACTTACGTACAGATTGTCCTAACCTTTCAGATCCTACCTCCCCGGAAGAAAAACAATCAAGGACAAAGCACTCCTCAACAAACGATAAGAAGAAGAAGAAGGGTTATACAGGTCACCAACTGGTGAACAGTTTTATCTCCGCACTCCAGGAACTTGGCTCAAGCGACGTGGACATTGGAAGTGACGAAGATGAAGATGATATGGCAAACTTGTGCTTCATGGTGAGCAAGTCAAGATCAAGTATGGAGGAGGCAGAACACAACAACGACAATGAAGAGGTATGTTCTACTTGTGAAGAAATGTGTGATGCTATTTCTCGTGCCACTATTATAGTTAAGAAAAAGGACAAAAAGCTTAGGGATAGTGCTACTAAAATTGAATCACAAGAATATGAAATCAACCGTTTAAAAATTTTGATTCCTAGTAATGATGCATGTCCCTCATGTGATTTAATATATAAACAATTGTCCCCATTAAGAAGTGTGCACACCTCCACACTTGATAAACTTGAGTTAGAAATTGAAAAGAATAGAGAGCTTGCTGCACTTAATGATAAAAACTTGAAAGATGCTAGCTATTCTACATTTGATTTGCGTTGTTCTACTTGTGATGATCTTGATAAGAAACTACAAGATGCTATGAATGAAATTTCTATATTGAACAATGCTTTACGTTCTCATGAAGTTAAATTTTGTTTCAATTGCAAATTAAAAGGAAAAACTTCATGTGAAAATTGCCTTGATCTGTCCAATAAACTTGATAACATGCATAGGACATTAGATCGGTTTTGTAATGGGAATAAGAACCTAAACTTGCGGCTGAATTCTTCTAAGTCTTCCAATGATAGAACTGGTTTAGGTTTTGATTCTCATGCTCATGCTAAGGCACATCCACCTAAAATTGTAAAGTCATTAGGAAGTGGTTTGATTCAAACAGCTCCTAAGCAACAAGAAGTGGTTTTCAAATCTACATGAGTGTTGTATCATTCGGTGTCAGATAAAAATGTTGTTTGCTCATCTAGACATGAACACAAAGTTAAATTTCATTGTACCTACTGTGGTAGAGATGGTCATGTCATAGATTTTTGTTATAGACTAGCTAAACAACAGAAAAAAGAAAGAATGATTGCTAGATCTCATAACTTTCATGCAAAATTTGCTGCACATGTTAAACCGAATGATAGGAACATGCAACCCGCTATAATGAGTCGAAAACATGCAAAGTTTGCTCCCGAACCTACTGTTTTTTGTGCTACACATGTAACATCTCGTAGGATAGTAGTTGGGTACAAAAATCCTCAAGTTTTGGCTCATAAACCTGCTGTTTTATCTCAGCTTTTGCGTGTTATTCCTGCTGCACGTCGTGTGACTCAGTACTAGATTCCGAAATGCCTTTTGACTAACCCCAGTATTGAGCCATCAACGTATTGTGCTTCTATGTAGGTTACACGCTTGAGGAAGGAGAATATTTTGATTGTGGATTCAGGTTGCTCACGCCACATGACCATTAAAAAAGAATGGTTCTCCTCCCTCTCTTTTGTGTCACGTGTAGAGAATGTTACTTTTGCCGATAATTCTTCAACTCCTATAATTGCTAAGGGTTCAGTTAGAGTAAATAATCATTATAACTTGAAGTATGCGGCACTTGTTAAAAATTTGAAATACAACTTGCTTTCTGTTTCACAACTGCTAGATGAAAATCTAGAAATTATTTTCACTAAAAAATGCTGCAAAGTTGTAAATTCAAATAGTAAGCTTATTTTTAACATGTCTTGGTTTGGAAGAGTTTTTAAAGCTGATTTTGATATGTCTTCCTCTAAGCATAGGTTCAAAGGACTTATATTTTTGGCATCGTAGACTTGGTCACGTAGGCTTTGATCATCTAACGTGTGTTAGTGCTCTTGATCGCATACGTGGCCTGCCTAAGCTTAAAGGGGACAAAGAAATTGTGTGCTCTTCTTGTAGACATGCTAAGATGGTTGCAGGTTCACATACTCCTCTCACAATGATCATGACAACTGAACCGGGTCAACTTTTGCACCTTGACACCATAGGACCTTGACGCGTTCAATCCTTCAGAGGTAAATGGTATGTTCTTGTGATTGTTGATGATTATTCAAGATACTCTTGGGTTTACTTTATGGCATCTAAGAATGAAGCTATTAGTCACTTTAGAACTTTATTTCTTAGATTATCAATTGATCACCCAGGATCTTTAAAAGCAATTAGAAGTGATAATAGAACCGAATTTAAAAATCAATCTTTTGATCACTTTTGTGCTGAAAATGGAATAGATCATCAATTTTCTTCACCATATGTACCTCAACAAAACGGTGTTGTAGAAAGAAAGAAAAAACAGAACCTTAGTTGAGATGGCTAGGACTATGCTTGATGAATATCAAACTCATAGCAAATTTTGGGCTGATGCGATTGCAACTGCTTGTTATGTCTCAAATCGTGTTTTCTTGCGTGCTAAGCTAGGTAAGACACCATATGAGCTTCGGTTTGGACAGGCCTAGTGTTACACACTTTTGGATTTTTGGTTGCAAATGCTTTGTTAAGAAACATGGTAATCTTGATAAATTTGAACCTAGATCTATTGATGGCATGTTTCTTGGTTATCCATCTCATACTAGAGGCTACCGTGTGCTTTTACTTGACATTAACAAAATTGTGGAGACTTGTGAGGTGTCTTTTGATGAAGCTAGCCCAGGTACTAGCTCAAACATTGCAGGTCCAGATCCATATCCGCAGGGGGAGAGCATTTTCTTTGAAGATGAGGAAGAGGTGGAGCTGCTGCCCAAAAATTCAGCAGCTAATGACATTGTTCCTGCTTCTGATTTTGATTCACAGCCAGCACCGACGACCACCATTGCTGGTCCAGATCCTCCTCAAGTCACAAGATCATCGATTTGTGATGAACACGAAGAAGAAGAAGCTTGTGAAGTGTCCACTCCCCTCCGGGTTCTCAAAATTCATCATCCACAACAAATTATTGGAAGCTTGCACGAACGAGTCACACGGTCCAAGTTTTGCGATCCAAACTCTCATGCTGATTCTGCCTTTGTTGCTTCTTTTGATCCCAAAGATATATCACACGCACTCACTAATTAATCTTGGATTATTGCCATGCAAGAAGAGTTAGAAAATTTTGAAAGAAATAATGTTTGGAAACTTGTACCTCCACCTCAAGGTCACACTTTAATTGGAACTAAATGGGTGTTTAAAAATAAACAAAGTGAGGATGGAGTTGTGGTTAGGAATAAGGCTAGGTTGGTTGCTCAAGGTTTCACTCAAGTTGAAGGTCCAGATTTTGATGAAACTTTTGCTCCTGTTGCTAGATTAGAAGCCATAAGAATTTTGTTAGCTTTTGCTGCATCCAAAGGTTTTAAGCTTTATCAAATGGATGTTAAAAGTGCTTTTCTTAATGGCTACATAGATGAGGAGGTTTATGTCAAACAACCACCAGGTTTTGAAAATCCAGATTTTCTTAATCATGTTTTCAAACTGTCCAAAGCCTTGTACGATCTCAAACAAGCCCCTAGAGCATGGTATGATAGGTTAAAAACATTCTTACTTGAAAAGGGGTTTACCATGGGCAAGGCTGATAAAACTCTTTTTGTGCCTAAGAATGGCAATGACTCATTATTCGTTCAAGTGTATGTGGATGATATTATCTTTGGTCGTGCTTCTCATGATTTTTGTCCAAGTTTTCAGCTATTATGAGTTCAGAATTTGAGATGAGTATGATGGGAGAACTCACGTACATTTTGGGGCTGCAAATCAAGCAAACCAAGGAGGGTACCTTTGTGCATCAAACGAAGTATACAAAAGACCTCCTAAGGCGCTTCAACATGGACAAAAGCAAGTCTTTTCGGACACCAATGGGAACAGCAACAACACTTGAACTTGATGAAGATGGTGAACCGGTGGATCAAAAAGAATATAGAAGCATTATCAGATCACTTTTGTACCTCACTGCATCAAGACCGGACATACAATTCAGCGTATGTCTTTGTGCACAGTTTCAAGCCTCCCCACGTGCTTCACATCGTCAAGCCGTCAAAAAGATTCTCAGGTACTTACAGGAACTCAAGAATTTGGCGTTTTTCTTCCTTCTTCCTCAACCATTACTTTGAAAGTTTTTTCGGATGCTAATTTTGGGGGTTGTAGGATTGATAGGAAAAGTACTTCTGGTGCTTGTCATTTTCTTGGTAATTCACTTGTTGCTTGATCCTCTTGAAAACAAAACTCAGTTGCACAATCCACAGCTGAATCTGAATATGTAGCTGCTGCTAGTGTTTGCTCACAAATTCTTTGGATTGTTCAAACACTTAAGGACTATGGGGTTGATCTACATAGCGTTCCACTGTTTTTTGATAACACTAGTGCCATTTGCATTGCTAAAACCCCGTGCAACATTCTAGAACTAAGCACATTGACATTAGGTATCACTTTCTCCGTGATAATATTGAAAAAGGAAACATTGTGCTTCACCATGTAGATACCGAACAACAATTGGCTGACATTTTTACAAAACCTTTGGATTTCACTCGTTTTTTTTTCATTGGTAGTGAAATAGGGGTTATGCATCCTCATGGCTTACATTGAGGGGGATTTTTTTTGAAACTTGGGAAGTCTATGTGTGAATCTAAACTTAAAATAATATGAGCATAGTATTTCATACAAATATGACTTTGTGATTCCTTTTACATGCTGAAAGTTCTTAGTACATTACTCGTGTTATACATTTTGTAGTTTTTGCCATGTCTAGTAATTCGAATAATTACTTACACTAAATCTGGTCATGGTCGAACTTTCTTGCTGTTTTGAACTTGTTGCATGCTCACAAGTGCTTTTAATCATAAAGAATTAATCAAGTAATTAACTTACATGTTGAGCTTTTATGGTCAAATATAAATTGAGAAAAGGTCAAGAGAATATGCATGCATCGCACTTCTTATTTTGAGATGGCTTATCTGTGACGCCCGGTTCCAAAAATGAACTAAGCTAACACATATGTGTGCCCAGGATGTTCAACACACATACACGAGTGCATTCACAAAAGAGTATACAGAAAATTACAACACAACAAGATTAATTAACCAAATTTTATTACACAAACCATATTATCCTCGAATACAGGCACTATAGAATATTAATGACAAGTTCAACTAATGCAGCGGAAATAAACCAAATAAGCAAACTAAACAGCTAGGCAACATAAGCAATAGGGTATAGCGCAGCTCCATGCAACACCACAGGCAAAGCTGACGGTAGACACGGCCTAGAACTCCACATTATCGCCATTAAACTCCCAATCCTGATCTGCAACTGTGGGGGGATTGCAAGAGTGAGTACATGTTGTACTCAGCAAGTGTGGAAAGTATGACATGTGGCTGATTCAAATGACGACAATAATAATGGTGAAGTGCTGAAAAGTACATTAAAACATTTAAAAAGCAATATACATCATGTATGTGAAATAAACCCATCATAAGCCATATAGTAATCATAATACCAGTCCATATTCCATATCCATCATCCATATACCAATATCCATATTCAATACCAGAATTCAATTCATAACCATCCATAACCATTACCAAACCATAACCATCCAATACCGAGTTCCCTCTAATCATGGAAGTTGTACAGGTGCTCATAACCGGGAGCACGGCTATCATGATAGTTTATTAGACTCTGCAGAGTTTGTACCACTTTACCCACGTGTTTGTGTTTTGATCACCCGTCGGCGAGTAAAGAACCTCCCTTATGCTAATTACACTTCCTTTGGTGTATGGCCAAGAGATCACAAAATAGCCTTTACAAAGGGATTACTAGTCTATTTAGACCCCACTAAGGTTTCAACGGTGGTGATGTCTCCTACAGAGCACATCTTCAACCAAGGTCCCCCTCTTGAGCCATTCGGATCCCAGGGTAGTCCCACCAATCATCAACAAACCCAATCCGACTACCCCTTCCCCGAGCATCCATAATGGTCCAAATAGCACTGGCAAAGCCCTAATTAATTAGCTACGCCGCACCCATACTTGGCCTCGTGGTAGCACTGTAGTCCTGGCTTATTCTCGCATGAACCGGTCCTTAGATCTAAAGCAAGCAAACCACCATGACATCCAACCCATCCACATACCAGGCTTGCTTAGATCACCCATTACCATATCATATTAACCAGTTCATGTTAACCATAATCTCATCCATGCATAATTAAGTTGAGTGGTATAGTTGTTTTCCCATCCCAGTTGATTAAGCGAAGCAAAAGGTAAAAAGCCCTTCCCAACTCTCTACCATATATTCCAGGTGACAAGGGTGGTCAAAAAACGCTAGTAAACTTCCTACCATAGGATTCCCATCAATTTGACACAAGCATGCAGTTTTGTAAACAAAACATTTATTTTAAAAACAGGATCATTATGCTTCAAGGACACTTGCCTTACTCTTGCGGTTGATTAGGGTCAAAGCCTTCAAACTCTTGATGTTGTAGATCCGCGGCACTCTCTAGCGCAAATCCGTCTAATCCGCACAATAAACATACAAACAAGAAACACAATCAAAGAGTGCGTAAATATTACTCAATATGACATGACATGCATGATTTATGCAAATGCAAGGTAGAACTTATTAATAGATTAGTTTTAATGATAACTAACTAGTTCTAATAGCTTTTAACAAGTTTATACAGGTTTGGAGTTGATTTGATCAAATTTTTGAATTAATTTAACACAATTTAGTCAGAAAAATCGAACTAGTCTACAGAAGGCTGGACTAGTTCGCACTTCGCAGAACTAGCGAACTAGGGTTTTCTAGATCGACGTCAATTTGGAGATTAGTGGTTGAATTCACGTAAGGAAAAGAGAATAGAAGGTATACCAGGTGTTTAAAACTCCAATGAATCAAGAAACTTGGAGGTAACACTTGGATCTTGATGATATAGGGTTGGTGATGAACTTGGAGATGAATTGGTGATGAAGAATGAAAGCTCGGTGGAGATCTTGATCCTCTTTCGTTTCCTCCTCTTCTTCTTCTTGCTTGGGATCTCCTCCTCCCTCCTTGGTGGTGGCTCTCCATGAACTAGGGTTTGGGTGGGGTGGAAAGGTGGCAAATAGATGTCAGGCCAAGGGGTGGGGTTGTTTATATAGAGGTGGAGGCTAGTTTGGGATGAGTAGAGGCCGGTTTAGAGTCCCACATGGGCTCTAAAAGAGTTAGGAATGACATCCCTAGGCCCACTTAACGTGAAACCCAAGAAACAAGTCATAAAAAACAAAAGATGAGCTCGGAGTCGCGAAATATCGGACAAGTCCGAAAAGGACCGGACTAGACCGAAAATGTCCAGAGAGAAAATCGGACAAGTCTGGCCTAAAATCGGACAAGTCCGACTTTAGTCAGAGAGGAAAATGGACAAGTCCGCTGGGACACCGGACTAGTACAAAAAAGTCCAGGGACTTAGAAAATTTTCAAGGATTCTTGGAATATCGTACTAGTCCGCACAAAATCGGACAAGTCCGAAGGTTTCCAGAGGAAAAATCGGACTAGTCTGCAGCAAAAACGGAGAAGTCCGTTTTTCGTCAGAGAGAAATCGGACCAGTCCTCACTTTCCTGCATTTTAAGTGCGGTTTTGTTCCAAATCAATTTTAAATATTCCAAATCAATTTTAAACTCATTCCTCTTGATGTGGGTTAATGTTAAACATGTATATGAATGTATGCAAGGCAGGATGCATGAAAATGAGGGTATTACAAACCTACCCCCCTTAAAATGAATCTCGCCCTCGAGATACGACGCGGAAGAGAAGAGATAGGGGAATTCCTTCTTGAGATCATCCTCCAATTCCCACGTTGCTTCTTTTTCTATGTGGTGCTTCCATTGAACTTTACACCATCGAATGACCTTGTTCCTTGTGACTCTCTCCCTGGTTTCCAAGATCTTAACCGGTTGCTCGGCATAAGTCAAATCTTCCTCTAGTTCCAATTCTTCCATTGGCACTTGTTCTTACGGTACTCACAAGCACTTCTTGAGCTAGGAAACATGAAAGACATCATGGACATCCGAAAGATGAGCTGGCATCTCCAACTTATACGCTACTTCTCTTTTGTCCAAAATCTTGAATGGTCCAATGTAGCGAGGTGCTAGCTTGCCTCTTATATTAAACCTCTTATGAGCTCTCATTGGTGACACCTTGAGGTAAACAAAATCTCCCACTTCGAAGGCTAATTTCCTTCTCCTATTGTCCGCATAGCCCTTTTGTCTTGATTGGGCAGCCCTCAAGTTTTCACGAATTATTTAGACTTGCTTTTCGACTTCTTGCAACACATCCGGACCAAATACTTGAGTTTCCCCTGCATTATTCCAGAATAAAGGGGTCCTACACTTCCTCCCATAAAGCGCTTCATATGGTGACATTTTCAAGCTCGCTTGGTAACTATTATTGTATAAAAATTCCGCGTATGGCAAGCTTTTGTCCCAACTTTTCCCATGCTTTAAAGCACAAGCTCTCAACATGTCCTCTAAAATATGGTTGGTCCTCTCGGTTTGTCCATCCGTTTGAGGGTGACATGCCGAACTGAAATTCAGCCTCGTTCCCAAAGCTTCATGCAATTTCTGCCAAAATCTAGAGGTAAATTGAGAACATCTATCCAAGACTATCTTCTTCGGTACTCTGTGTCGACATACAATATGCTCCATGTATATTTCGGCCAATTGTGCAGCTGTATATTTGGTCTTCACAGGGACAAAATGAGCTGACTTGGTTAAGCGATCCACAATTACCCAAATTGAGTCATACCCGGACTGAGTACGTGGTAACCCAACTATGAAGTCCATTCCGATTTCTTCCCACTTCCATTTCGGGATCTTCAATGGTTGCAATAATCCAGCTAACTTTTGATGTTCTGCCTTGACTAGTTGGCACACATCACACAATGCTACGTATTCAGCTATGTCCTTCTTCATGCTATCCCAACAATAGCAAGTCTTCAAGTCTTTGTACATCTTCGTACAACCGGGGTGAATCGAGTACGGCGAGTCATGTGTCTCCTTTAATATTGTCTCCCGGATATGCTTTACATTGGGCATGACAATCCTTTTACCGAGCCATAAGGTACCATGTTCGTCTTCATCAAATCTGAATTCTCTCCCTTCTTCGGTCCTTTCCTTGATTTCCTTGATCTCTTCATCCGTGGTTTGTGCTTCTCGAATTTCTTGCTCCAAGATTGGATTTAACTCCATTATTCCCATGTCATTCACAAATCCCAGGTTCAACTGTTCAAACTCCTTACATAACTCGGATGGTAACTCTCGAACTGTGAGTTGATTACTTACTCCTTTCCGGCTCAAGGCATCGGCCACTACATTGGCCTTTCCTGGATGATAGTTGATCCCCACATCATAATCCTTGATGAGCTCCAACCATCTTAGTTGCCTCAAATTCAGATCCGTTTGTGTGAAAATATACTTCAAACTCTTATGATCCGTATAAATTTCACACCTATGTCCAAGGATGTAGTGTCTCCAAATTTTCAATGCATGTACCACGGCTGCAAGTTCTAAACCATGTGTTGGGTAATTCTACTCATGTTTCTTCAGTTGTCTTGATGCATAGGTGACCACTTGACCTTCTTGCATGAGCACTCATCCAAGTCCTTGTCTCGATGCGTCGCAATAAATATCGAAACTCTTGCTTACATCCGGCAATATCAAAACTGGGGATATTGTCAACCTCTTCTTTAACTCCTCAAAACTATTTTGACAAGCTTGAGTCCATTGGAAAGCTTTTCCCTTCATTAGCAACTCCGTCATTGGCTTGGCTATCTTGGAAAAGTCCTTGATGAACCTACGGTAATATCCAGCCATCCCAAGAAAACTCCTTATTTCCTTTATGTTTTGCGGGGGTTCCCACTTCAACACGTCTCTAACTTTTTCGGGGTCGACCGATACTCCTCCTCTTGAGATGATATGACCCAAAAATGACTCCTCTCTCAACCAAAACTGACACTTATTAAACTTGGCATACAATTGATGCTCTCTCAATTTCTGTAGCGTAAGCCTCAAGTGTTCCTCATGTTCCTGTTCATCCTTCGAGTAGATCATAATATCATCAATAAACACCACAACAAGCTTATCCAAGTACTCCATGAAGACCTTATTCATGAGGTACATAAAGTACGCAGGCGCATTTGTCAAACCAAAAGACATCATGGTGTATTCGTAAGATCCATATCGCGTCCTAAAAGCTGTCTTGAGTATGTCCGATGGTCTAATCTTCATTTGAAAGTATCCCGACCTCAAATCAATCTTAGAGAAGACACAAGCACCCTTCATATGATCAAACAAGTCTTCTATGCGTGACAAGGTGTACTTGTTCTTGATTGTTACCTCGTCGAGAGCTCGGTAATCTACGCACATCCTTTGGGTTCCATCCTTCTTGTCCACAAATAGCACGGGCGCTCCCCAAGGTGAAGAGCTTGGGCGAATAAAACCCTTCTCTAGTTGCTCTTGAATTTGCTTCTTGAGCTCCGCTAATTCCATAGGAGGCATCCTATACAACCTCTTAGCTATAGGTGCAGTTCCAGGTATTCAATCAATAACAAACTCAATGTCTCGATCAGGTGGCATACCTGGCAACTCATCCAGAAAAACATTTAAAAATTCACACACCACCGGAATCTCCTCAATTGCAGCACCGTCCCTATGGTTCAGCTCCAATGGCTTCGGTGTGGTTTGAGATGCTTCAAATTCTACGGTGATCCCTTCTATATTGGTCAACTTCACCGTCTTCGTCGCACACTCAATAACTCCATTGTGCTTCCTCAACCAGTCCATACCAAGTATAATGTCCAATCCTTGAGAATCCAAAACAATGAGGTTGGCGCAGAAGTCTACCCCCCTTATTCTAAGGCTTAATTTTGGACATACTATATTTGTCCTCATATCTCCTCCAGGAGACTTAACCAATAGAGTAAACTTCATATGAGAGATAGGCAAACTATACTTGGCAACATAATTCGATGCAATGAATGAATGCGATGCTCCAGAATCAAATAACATAATCGCGGGGTTGGAGTTGGTGAGAAACATACCAATGACCACGTCATCCGCTTGTTGAGCAACCTTCGTAGAGACATGGTTCACGTTGCCACGAGCAAAATTCTGCTGTCCATGGTTCCCTTGTGGCTGTCCTCCATTAGGTCTTGGGTTTTTCCTTGGTGCATTGCTTCCATGACCATGGCCTGACTTAGCACATTGATGCGCAAAGTGTCCAACTTCTCCACAAGTATAGCACTTCTTAACTCCACCAGAATTATTGGGATGAGCTTGATTTTGAACACTTGCACCAGGAAAATTAGCACGAGGTGCATATGGCATTGGTGGCCTAGGTGCTTGCGTAATAGGGCGCTGCTGCACAAACTGAGTTGAGCGCGGTGCAAATCCAGGGTGTTGAGCAGGAATAGACAAGCTGTAATATGGCGCATTAGGAGGCGCAAAGCGAGAGTGCACATTACTTCCTTGTTGCTGTCCTTAATATGGCGCCTTCCTCTTGTTGTCTTGCTCCATCTCACGAATCTTGTTCTCAACCACAATTGCTTTGTCCACAAGCTTCTAAAAATTGGCATAATCACAGTTGAGTGGTTGCACTTGGATCTCATTGTTCAAGCCTCTCATGAACAAGTATTGCTTCCGGCTGTCCCGACTAACATCCTCAGGCGCATATCTTGAGAGTTGAGTGAACTTATTGAGATATTCCCTCACGCTTGATCTTCCTTGCCTTAAGTTCTCAAATTCTTGCCTGTTCAAAATCATAACTCCTTCTGACACATAATGAGAACGGAAGTTCTCCTTGAATTCCGCCCAAGTGATCCTCTCTTGATTGTCGTGAGCATTGCAATATGCATCCCACCAATCCGCATCTGCTCCAACTAGTTGATGAGAAGCAAATAAGACCTTCTCCCGGTCACTGCATTGGACAATAGCAAGTTTCTTCTCCACGGACATGAGCCAATCGTCCGCATCCATAGGGTCAGCGGTTTGAGCAAAGGTTGGCGGCCTAGTCCTCATAAACTCTCCCAACCGGTTATGAGTAGGTGGGGGTGGCGGTGGAGGCATGTGGGGCTGATTGTTGATGTTGCCAGCCTGCAGCTGTCCCATAGTTTGTATCATGGTCTGCATGAGCTGGTTTTGCATAGTCAATAGTTGCTCAATGTTGATAGCTCCCTGAGTAGATCCTTGTCCAATGTCATTTTGAGGCACTCCATTGTTCTCCTCCTCATCATTGCCATCCCTCTGGTTGCGAGTCCTCACCATCTGGAGAAAAGCAATAGGTAAGAATTAGAAAATGTCCCCAAACTATATGCATCAAGGGATATGAAACTAGACAACTAACTAGCCTACATGGACATGGCAATGCTAAAGCATCCCAAAATCCTCTATTAAGCACACAAGCAAACAATATATAGCAAGCAGCACACCAAGCAAGAACACATTGATTCCTGAGTGCTCCTATGTGCTCTAAAGTGTCCATTCTATCTAGGCTGCATCCTAAGCTCAACACACATACACGAGTGCATTAACAAAAGAGTATACATAAAATTACTGCACAACAAGATTAATTAACCAAATTTATTACACAAACCATATTATCCTCGAATACAGGCACTAACAAATATTAATGACAAGTTCAACTAATGCAGCAGAAATAAACCAAATAAGCTAACTAAACGTCTAGGCAGCATAAGCAATAGGGTATAGCGCATCTCCATGCAACACCACAGGCAAAGCTGACGGTAGACACGGGCTAGAACTTTGCATTATCGCCATTAAACTCCCAATCCTGACCTGCAACTGTGGGGGGGGGATTACAAGAGTGAGTACATGTCGTACTCAGCAACTGTGGAAAGTATGACATGTGGCTGATTCAAATGACGACAATAATAACGGTTAAGTGCTGAAAAGTACATTAAAACATTTAAAAAGTAATATACATCATGTATGTGAAATAAACCCATCATAAGCCATATAGTAATCATAATACCAGTCCATATTCCATATCCATCATCCATATACCAATATCCATATTCAATATCAGAATTCAATTCATAACCATCCATAACCATTACCAAACCATAACCATCCCAATACCGAGTTCCCTCTAATCATGGAAGTTGTCTAGATGCTCATAACCGGAAGCACGGCTATCATGATAGTTTATTAGACTCTGCAGAGTTTGTACCACTTTACCCACGTGTTTGTGATTTCATCACCCGTCGACAACTATAGAACCTCCCTTATGCCAATTACACTTCCTTTCGCATGAACCGGTCCTTAGATCTAAAGCAAGCAAACCACCATGATATCCAACCCATCCACATACTAGGATTGCTTAGATCACCCATTACCATATCATATTAACCAGTTCATGTTAACCATAATCTCATCCATGCATAATTAAGTTGAGTGGTATAGTTGTTTTCCTAGTGGTATAGTTGTTTTCCCATCCCAGTTGATTAAGCGAAGCAAAAGATAAAAAGCCCTTCCCAACTCTCTACCATATATTCCAGGTGACAAGGGTGGTCAAACAACGCTAGTAAACTTCCTACCATAGGATTCCCATCAATTTGACACAAGCATGCAGTTTTGCAAACAAAACATTTATTTTAAAAACAGGATCAATATGCCTCAAGGACACTTGCCTTGCTCGTGCGGTTGATTAGGGTCAAAGCCTTCAAACTCTTGGTGTTGTAGATCCTCCGCGGCACTCTCTAGCGCAAATCCGTCTAGTCCGCACAATAAACATACAAACAAGAAACACAATTAAAGAGTGCGCAAATATTACTCAAAATGACATGACATGCTTGATTTATGCAAATGCAAGGTAGAACTTATTAATAGATTGTTTTGAATGATAACTAACTAGTTCTAATAGCTTTTAACAAGTTTATACAGGTTTGGACTTGATTTGATCAAATTTTTGAATTAATTTAACACAATTTAGTCAGAAAAATCGGACTAGTCTGCAGAAGGCCGGACTAGTCCGCACTTCGCAGAACTAGCAAACTAGGGTTTTCTAGATCGACGTCAATTTGGAGATTAGGGGTTGAATTCATGTAAGGAAAAGAGAATAGAAGGTATACCAGGTGTTTAAAACTCCAATGAATCAAGAAACTTGGAGGTAACACTTGGATCTTGATGATCTAAGGTTGGTGATGAACTTGGAGATGAATTGGTGATGAAGAACGAAAGCTCGGTGGAGATCTTGATCCTCTTTCATTTCCTCCTCTTCTTCTTCTTGCTTGGGATGTCCTCCTCCCTCCTTGGTGGTGGCTCTCCACGAACTAGGGTTTGGGTGGGGTGGAAAAGTGGCAAATAGATGTCAAGCCAAGGGGTGGGGTTGTTTATATAGAGGTGGAGGCTAGGGTTGGATGGATTTCAAGTTTGGGATGAGTAGAGGCCGGTTTAGAGTCCCACATGGGCTCTAAAAGAGTTAGGCACGACATCCCTAGGCCCACTTAATGTGAAACCAAAGAAACAAGCCGTAAAACAAAAGATCAACTCGGAGTCGCAAAATATCGGACAATTCCAAAAAGGGCCAGACTAGTCCGAAAATGTCTAGAGAGAAAATCGGACAAGTCTAGCCTAAAATCAGACAAGTCCGACTTTAGTCAGAGAGGAAAACGGACAAGTCCGCTGGGACATCAGACTAGTCTGGAAAAGTCTAGGGACTTAGCAAATTTTCAAGGATTCTTGGAATATCGGACTAGTCCGCACAAAATCGGACAAGTCCGAAGGTTTCCAGAGGAAAAATCGGACTAGTCCGCATCAAAAATGGACAAGTCCGTTTTTAGTCAGAGAGAAATCGGACTAGTCCTCAGCAAAATCAGACTAGTCCGCACATTCCTGCATTTTAAGTGCGGTTTTGTTCCAAATCAATTTTAAATATTCCAAATCAATTTTAAACTCGTTCCTCTTCATGTGGGATAATGTTAAACATGTATATGAATGTATGCAACGCATGATGCATGAAAATGAGGGTGTTACATTATCATTGCACTTAGATATGAACTTGAAAGAAGTTGTGTATGACTAAAACCGTGTCCTTAAGCTTCTGATTGTCAAATGACATAGGCTTGGCTTGGTTGGTTAGAATAAGGTAGATGCGCATATAATCTCTTGCAAATATCATATTCTCTAAAATTGTGCTTAAAGGAATATAAAATTGCAGCAACAAGTGTCATGCTTTCAGGTTTTGAAATAGTTAAGTTTGTGAGATCATGATTTGCTTAAATTGAAAATTACACTTGATCTCTAGCATGGCTTACACTACTTTATGTATTTCATTGATGTGATAGTGTATGTTACTTGATAGTATGACTTGGATGAGCTCTGTTTTATATGTATATGTTATAATATGCTCATAACAATTAAAATTTCTCTTTTGTACCTTGCTGAATACATTGTCAAAGGGGGAGAGATAATATGTAGATTTTTAATATTTTTAAAGATAAGTATGCAAGGGGGAGAAATTTATTACGCATTGCAAATATTCACAATTGTTTTGGCATGATTCTTCTCAGGGGGAGAATTTGTTTTTCTTCTCATTTTATTTTTGTTTTACAAAGGGGGAGAAATCTTTTTCAAAACTTTTAATGTGAATAAGAAAATGTTCAGATCTTAAGTGGTGTTGCCAACGCATTCATCAAGGGGGAGATTGTGAGACCTATGTGTGCTGAATACATTGGCTTTGACAATAAAAGTTTTGAATGCTACCGTAACATCTTTTTAGCAAGGTCCAACTCTAGCTCCGACTTTCTTTCTCCAGGTCCGACATGTTTTTGGTAGCTCCAGTGAGCTTTGTCTTTAGATCCAGTATTTTTTTGATAGCTCTGACATGTCTTTGTTAAGCTCCAATATGTTTTGCTAGGACCGACTTATGTTGGTTAGCTCCAACATGTTTTTCTAGCTCTGGCTTTTGAGTTGACTAGTTCCGACTAGCTTTGTTAAGCTCCGGTGCTAGGTTGTACTAGCTTTGGTAAGCTCCGGCGTTAGGTTGTACTAGCTTTGGTAAGCTCTAGCTCAAGCTCCGGTTAGCTTTGGCAAGGTTCAGAGCTTGATCGCAGTGGTTCTGCTTTTAACTTGCAATGTTTCGAACTTGCTTTACACTTATGGAAAGGTTGCTTAGTATTCTTTTGCTATGTTTTTGGTGTGTTTTGATGGTTGAGACTGATATCATTTTGCTATGGTTTGCAACATGCTTATGTAAGGTGCCCACGTAAGATGTTGTAGTTTCAGAACTAACGAGAGTCAAGTCGAGGACTTGTGCTCGGAAGTTTTGGTTGTTTGTTCATGTGAAGGTGTTGCTTGAGTTCAAGACATGCACTACAGGAATAACGGTCACTTACGTCGGCCAAAGCCGACGTAAGTAAGACTTAAACCGATGTAAGTAACTTAATTACGTCGGTTTTCCCTTAATTATGTCGGCTTTCAGCCGACGTAGGCATTTGGACGTAATTAAGGTGACTTACGTCAGCCACCGACGTAAGTTAACTTAATTACGTCGGTCTGCGGAAGCCGACGTAAGTTAAGTGTCGAGATGGGCCTTGGGCTGGGCCTGAGAACTTACGTCGGCTTGGGCAAGCCGACGTAAGTAAAGTGCTGTAACTTACATCGGCCAGGGCAAACCGACGTAAGTTAAGTGGTTTAACTTACATCGGTATGGCCTGACCGACGTAAGTTGCCCTGGCCGACGTAAGTGATCGATATTCCTGTAGTGATGGCTGGTGACGGGATCCATTGAACTAGTCTTAGGGAGAAGATGAGGTTCAAAACCATGTTTGGGAGGAATTGTGGTTGAGTTGATCGGGAGGTTGCGCAGCATGTTTGAATGAAGAACAGTGCATATGAAGGTATCGTGGTGCACGACTTTGGCCTAAGGGCTTGTTATATAAGCAAGGGAGGCCAGAGCTCGTGGTGCACGACTTTGGGGCTGTTCCTCTTGTGTTCTATTGAATAAAATTTGTAGTTGAAAGGAACTTTTGTGCCTTGTTCGTCCGACTTGTTCCAGACAAGTTTTACTCGAGTTTCTGCACAGCACTACCTCTTGTCGGTGGTTTTATCATAACTCGAGTTTTACAAATCCAATTGACATGATTCGTTTTGGGTTGTCTTCACAACTTGATTATCTATCATCTGTCAAAATTTCACGGTAATTGGATTTGTAGTTTTTGATCTACACGAGTTTCTTTGCCATATTGCAGATCTGTTTTTTACTCGGTAGAACAGATTGACCTTTGTTCGATCTTTCTATCGTAACTTGAGTTTCTCTCGACGGATTTGGGTGATTCTTGTTGTATCATCTTCGTGACTTGTTTCTCTCTGATATATATCACTTTTGTCATGGTGTAACACGTTTAGATTAGTCTCACACACAATTTCTTTAACATATCGTTTTTCTACCTAAGGGATTGGGATTTATTTGTTTCCGCTGTGTAAGATTTTTTAAATCTATCATTCACCCCCCTCTCGTAGCTTTTCACGTGCTCTTCGATCCTACAGAATTTTAAAGTTATGCAACAGCAAGTTCATAGAACAGACGTCGTTCTTCATCAATATTCTTCATGCACGTTTGATTAGTTTTATTCCGATTATACCATATAAACTAGATGTCTTAGTGATCACTCCAGAGCAAACAAATTGGAAAATAATCTCGAGTATCGGCTCTGGAATTTCAAATCTTGTGGCCGCCGGCGGGTTCCCCTTGCCGCACCCGATGCTCCTCCATGTACGGCCGTCTCCACTTCAATTGAACTTGATTTTATGTTCTCCATGTTTCCACAAGTTCCTAGAGCTTAGTCCTTAAGGTTTTGATGCAACATTGGACGAGATCGAGCTCATCGAAGCTCGCCGCCGCCATGCTCTCGCCGCTGATGTGTTTCAGTCGATGCCGCACTCTAGCGAGCAACATCCCCTCATTCCCGCATTGCAGTGATGATTTTGGGCCTCGTTGCACCTGGCCTCCTTCGACGAAGCGCCAACGGGCGGTGCTGCATCCCCTGGCACAGCCCCCCTCCCTGCGTAAGGAAGAAGAAACTAGCGGGTGGTGCCCGCCAATCATTGGCCCTTAGTTGTTTTTCCTATTTTCGGTTCTAATAAAATTTCAGAAAATGTTCACAACTTCTAAAAATCACAGTAATTCATAAAACATCCTAAAAATGTGAAATCAATTTCTATGGCTTGCTTATGACCTCACATTTGCATTAACCAGTTTATTTGACATGAACAGACCTCTATATTTCTAAAAATTACGTTAAGCTTAATCTTTGAAATAATTATTATGCACAATCCAAACATTATAAATTCTGAAAATTTTCTAGTAATATTTTAGTATGACCTAACATCTCCAGAAAAAATTTCACTTCCATTTGATCTAAGGATCATCATAAATTAGTTAATTATCCTTGTATGCTTTCAAAACTTTATTTGGTTTTGACAAATTTATTCTGGAGAATCCAGTCAATATAAAATTATGAAACTTTGCCAAAAATTAGTTTACATACCCAACAACTCAATTAGAAAGTTTCAACCTTGTTGATCAAAGGAACATTAGGAAGAAATTTGTAATATCCTTATGTGTAGGTTAAAAACCAATAACCTAATTCATACTTCAATTTTGGATTAGTAAAAATCTCTCATTTTAATTCCAGCAAACTCAAAAGTCATATTTTGAAGGATTCTCTGCATAGTTTGTATTTGACTTTGGATTCATTATAGTCTTCTACTTTCTATCACTAAATCGTACTTCTGATTGTTATATGCATAATCATCTCGATAGACGTCGTGACGAGGAGGATCACAGTGAAGCTTCGACTGGAACCACCAGTGGCTAATCTTCTCATCGTCATTGGAGCGTCAAACTGCTAATATCATCTCTTCATTGACTTTAAGATCCTAGACCTATATTAAGCAAGACTTGGTTTGCATTTAGAAGCTTTTATAATTTTTTACTTTATAGTCATATACTGCATTAAGAGTATGATTGTATATTAAGTCTAGGTTGGATATCACTCCACATGCATGACCCAAAGAACCCTTGGAGTGTA
This sequence comes from Tuctoria greenei, assembly GCA_036927565.1. Classification (NCBI taxonomy): domain Eukaryota; kingdom Viridiplantae; phylum Streptophyta; class Magnoliopsida; order Poales; family Poaceae; genus Tuctoria; species Tuctoria greenei. The sequence continues at coordinate 34,919,361 of JAYESD010000006.1, read as the reverse complement.
GAGTTAGCATCAGTGGTCCTAGCATTGTTAGAGCTATGCTAATCACATAGATGATTTGTGAAAGTTGCCTAGAAGGGGGTGAATAGGCGAAATGTCCTGAAATGACTTAATAAAACGAGATCATATTATAGAGGCCGAACTAGTCTGGCTCAAGGGTAGACTAGTCCGAATAGTGCACAGTGAAACCCGGAAAACTTGATTTTTATAAGTTTTTCTTTGAATTAAGTTGAAGGAAAAGTATATACACAATCTAGCAACCTAATACAATTAGGATTGACAAGTATGGAAGATTAGATTGCAAAATTACGATGATGAACAATATGCAGAACAAGATGAACCCTAAAAACAATTCTAGTGATAAGCACAAAAGTAGAGATACAAAAGAGACATGGTGTTAATATCGATGTTCGGTCACACACAGGAACCTACGTCCTCATTGAGGAGCCCACAAAGGGTCGGATTGCTCAACCCTTCCATCTCCAAGTCTCCCGAGGACAACTTGGCTTTCCATTATCACAAAGGGGTGACTATGATGTTCTTGGGGCTTCTCACAAGTTGAGGCTCCCACAAATGATCAACAACAATAAACACACAAATCTCAATAGCCACAAGTCACAAAGATGCAACACCAAGTGCAAGAGATCAAATCGAGAGCCAAAGCATGAAGTTTTTCCTTCTTCCCTTGTCCCAAACCCTAATCCAATCAATATTTGGTTCTAGAGGGCAAGTAGGCAGGTGAGAAGGCTTTGGAAGGCTCTAAGATGCTTGTGTCGGCGCTAGGGTTCAAGAGAGGTGGAATGGTGGCCAGGGGATCCCTTTTTATAGGGGTCCCGACAGCCAACTGTTGCCACCAACTAAAGTGCAGACTAGTCCGACCACGACTCTGGACTAGTCTGACCTACTGGGTCCATGCTACTTTACACTCAGCAAAAGTGTGCCATACACACCAACTTTTGAATTTCAAACAATCATGGCATACTTTACTAGTCCGGCCAACAATGGACTAGTCCGAACGAAAATAGAACCTCTTGGTTCGGTTGAAAACGGACAAGTCTAGCCACACTAGACTAGTCCGACCACTGGGACAGACAAATCCGGCCACCAGGACTTAGTCCCAGAAGCCCTCTGAACCTACAACCACGGACTAGTCTGGCTCACAATGGACTAGTCCGAACCACAACAAAAATGGTTGGTCCGACTGAAAATGACAAGTTTAGTAGGCCTGGACTAGTTCAGCCACTGTGGCGGACAAGTTTGGCCTCCTGAGACTTGGCCTGAAAACTCTCACCAAGTATAAAACGGACTAGTCCGTCCCTAAATGGACAAGTCTAAAGTACAACAGAAATTTTTAGTCTATCTCAAAAAGGACTAAGCCGACACACACGCACTTGTCGGGCCTGGAACCCGGACAAGTCCGACCTCTAGGGTTTTCTCTCGACAAGGCTTCTCACTTAGGTTTTTCCATCAACCAAGACTTTGAGTCCTCTTATATGATCTCAATGCACTTTACACACACACACCCTCACACACACTAGGATATTCTAAACTCAACACATAAGAAACCATAATTTCTACTCTTGAGTATTCAACGCCCGTTTCAATCTTTTCCTTTTTGAGGGTTTTTCATCCATTTCAATTCCACACCTGTGCTTAAGATCAACTAAGCTCATTAGTCTTTTAATTTATTGTCATCAATCATCTAAAACCCGCGGGGATACCTAGATGCACTTTCAATCTCCCCCTTTTTGGTGGTTGATGACAACACATTAAGCTTCAACAAAAATGATATAAATTTGTTTTCATAACAAGCGAGTATATGAGTAACTCCCCGTCAATGTATGCATCATCAATGAAAAATTTTAGGGAGTTATCATACAAACACATGTTATGGTGGGGTGCCCACGTGTTGTGTCAATTATTTGTCATAAGGCATTAATAAAGCAATAAATATGCACGAGAGATAAGCATATGAACTTAAGCATCACATCACAATTAAGTTAAAGCAAACATCACATAGTGCTTACAACCCTTAACACAAATTATGTCTTACACAAATTGAAATGTGAGTTTTAAAACATAACATGTCCATAGGATCAACAAAAGACAACTAAAAAGAAAAGAAGTACCCCCTTCAATCTCTCCCCCTTTGACATCAAGACACCAAAAAGGAAAAAAGGAAGGAACTCCTACAATCTACTCCTCGTCATTGTCGTCTCGACCCTCTTGCTCGTAGTTGCTCTCCGTGGCCTCCAAATCTTCATTTTTGTTCTCCTCGCCGTCTTCATCATTGGATGGTGCCACCTTCATAGAGCTATCTTCTTCAAATTGGGCGAGTTCATCAGCGGTGAACTCGAGATATGAAGTCAACTCTCCATCACTTTCCTCGGCAGGACGTGGGGATTTCGAGCTTGTTGCACACCGCCTTGTGGTACTTCTCTTGGCATTGCTCCATGCGACAAGTTCGAACTTCCATACGTCTACAAGAAGCGAAAAGTGCTTTGAAGCACTTGAAGAATCTGCTTGAGGATTGTGGTGGAGGAGAAGGACAAGATGATGAGGCAAGATGCTCAGCATTCTTCTTCCTTGGAGAAGGAGGCTGTGGAGGAGGGGGCATTCGAGGTCGAAATCTTCTATGGGTGACATCCTTTATGAAAGTGATTCCAGACACCTTCTCAATGAGGCACATAAATTAAGGTGCAACTCCACAAGATCCGTTGGAGGTGTGTGAGATGTTGAAAATATCATCATAGATATAATCCACAATGTTGAAATTATGTTCCCCGTCAATCAACACCATCAAGTGCCTTAAGTTGCCTTGAATGACCCCCGCTTCCATCCTGGGAGGCTATGGTCTTCCTCAAAACTCTATTGGGCACACTATAGAAAGGATTGACGTTCCTTTTGTGCCCCGCCTCATAGGTGGCATGACTTGGATACATGTAGTCCAACTCGTCCCTATTAATAGCCTTGAGATTGAGATAATGATATAGTTGTTTAGTTGACCCTCCAAGCCAAGTATTTGAGCAAACTCTGCATAGGTGACTGTGTATTGCTCACCATTTGTTAGGCAAGTGATCTCCTATCTCCATGCTTGTGAAAGTAGACTATGGTGTAAATTTGCACTATCACCTCAATGTTCCAGTCATACTTAAAATCCATGAGGTCCTTGAGTCCATGACATTGTACGGTGTTGATAACTGCATCAAAAGCAATTTGCTTCTTTTCGGCCATGTAGCCCCAATCTATCCATTGGGCATCCATCGCTGGGGTCTTCATCTTCATATACACATGCTTGTAGTAATCACAATGGAAGTCACACCAAAACCGAGGGTCAGCGGTGTGCTTCTCATACTTGAAAACATTGTCCATTCTCAACATTTTTGCTTTTTTCGCCCCATTTCCTTTAAACAAATTTTTAAAAAATTAGATTTGACAGTTGTAGACGTTTCTTACGTCACAGATAAAAATCCGCAAGCGCATGAAAATTATCGTGTAGCACTTCCCCTTAAGAGTATTCCCAAGGGTATCGAATTCAAAGAACGTGTGTGCTAATCTCACGAACTAATTCACCCAAGGACTCAAAGTTTTTTGGTAGGCAAGGAATAGAGAGGAATTCAAAGTATTGATTCTAATTCAAAGGATTTTGTGGTAGTTGCTTGCTTTGGGCACGGGTTTACCCCTAGAAACACTAGGACGACTCCCGCCAAGAGCCTATGGCATAGCCGAATGTGAAGGATTACGAAGGACAGATAGGGTTGTCACCACCTACTGCCTACCTCTTCAATCCGTGGGTCTACGAGATATTCACTGGTTATTTCTAACCTAAGCACCACTCTTATGTTCTAAATCACAACACTAGTTGTTTCGAACACAAAGATACAACTAGAGCCTCTAATAAATTAGAGCAATGAACCCACAAGTAACTACTTGTGCAAACTACTATGAATTGAGAATCAAACTTGAATTGACTTCACAAAGGGCTTACTTGATTTGAATAACACCTTTGTAGGGGTACAAGTGTAGAAGAGGGACTTGACAAGCCCAAGCCTCCTTCTCCTAAACTCTCACCACACTCTCCTTCTACTTGGCAGCATCTAGGACTACTATAAACCTTAGGAGTGGTATTCTATTCTCAACTTTCGGTGTGTGTGTGTGAAGTGAGGTGTGAGATTCTATTTATAGGTGGAGAAGGGTCATGCAACAAATTGTGCGCGAATTAGTCACCACTGACTTCTTCAAGCCGAGAGGAGCCAACACGTGGCATTTGATCGAGTTTGGCACGAATCCCTAGTCGGCCAACTAGGGAGGTCGGCCAACTTGGTCACAACTCTGTTGGGGCTGTGCTTTCTCCAGGTCTCTGCCAGGTGGGTCCCATCCTTTGATATGGGTGCTACACCATTGAATGGTATCGGATACTTCTGTTTGTGGGCCATTTGATCCATGTGATGACATGTAGCGTCGCTTGATTCGTCGAAATCCAATTTTGTGGATTACTCCCCGCATTTCTTGGTATTGTGGGTCTAAATTCATTTGCATACAAATAAACACCAACACTTGTGGAATTGGTTAGTTTTAACCCTACCATTATGTTGTGTTCCTCTTTTATGCACATTATGAGGTGAATTAACGATATAAATATGACACTTAAGGACCGTCAACAAACTCCCCCACACTTTGTCCTTTGCTCATCCTCGAATGAAGGCAAGAAAAAAACCTAAGGTGTTGTCATAAATTTGCTCTAAGTTAGAAAAGGAGAATACTAGATATTTCAACTCATAACTTAATTCATGAATTCCCTTTTTTGGAATGTGGCTACCACATCAATCTCGGGTGTTTGAAGACTGGAATGGTTGGAATGTAGTTCCCTTGGATCCTCTCCTACCGAAATGATCCGACAATTTTCTATATTCGGAAAGTCAAAGAAACAATTGCCCTTATCTATCATTTGGAATCTCTCAAGTCTCACAATGTGTTTTTATCCTCACCTTGGCATGTTGTGCCAATTTTGTCCCTATACTAAATATGGCTATATCTGGAGCTTGGTAGGGATAAATCTGGCACACATTGCAATTCATATATCATTAAGTCAAAAATTGATCCTATGAGAGACTTAAGCAACAAACAAATTGACAAATAAAATTCTTGTCCGCAAGAATGGAATGGATATTGTGGACTCCATGATTTCCTCTCTTTAAGGATGAACCATGGCTACTTTTTCGGCATACTTCCTCTTTTGAAGAGTATATGCTTTTCTTTTTCTCTTTTTTTTTGTATCCATGTCTTCTACTCCTTTTTATTTTTCTAGAGAGAATTTGATGACCAAAATGTATGGAGTTTCTTTATTGGATGGATGAATGGTGGATGCAAATTCTCAATGTGAGGAATTTTGCATGAATAGGGTGCACAAGAATTTCTATGTCAAAAAATTCATGCATGTCACTCAATTGGGTCACGAGTTTGACAAAGTTCAATGAAAAACAAAGTGGCATATGCATGTGGTTTTTCAAGAATTTGTATCATATGACCGTGGTGGGTATTTAATTTTCCAATGAGAGAATCAGGCAAAGTTCATGACTTCAAATTGTGCAAACATCAAAATCAATTTCAAGCAAAGAGATATCTCCTCGCATAACTCATTTACCATATCACACTAGTCAAATACTTAGATGTTGTGATGTTCCTATATTATTTGTGAGAATAAAAAACAAGGCAATATATTGAAATGCAAAGTATTCAAATTTTCAGCTCAAGCAAATTTTGACTACCAAGTTTTTAAATTTTAATTGTTGAGTTGATTTGCTTTCAAATATTCAGTACTAAATATCAAATCAACTCCAAACCGAATTTGTGGAGCGAAACAGAGTTGTATGGGGCTGACAACAGGTCGGCCGATCGGGGGGTTCGGCCGACCCCCTTCTGGCCTTTGTGTTGCTCTGTTTTGACATGTCAAGTCGTATGTTCGGTTATGATATATTTCGGGATGCAACAATATTTTTGCACGTCGGGATTTTGCGAATTTGGGGTGCCTCCCCCACACTTGTTCCCTGAATTTTTTATTCACAAAAATAAACTAAAGGGAGAACTTTATCGGGTTAGATGAACTGGTAAGTTCACTTTATTGAACTCATAATATTAGGGATGCTTACATTATTCAATCTAAGTTTAATGAATACAAATTTGGAATAAAAATAAACTAAACTAGTAAGCATCCTATGTGGTCGGGACATCTAAACTATGGAGCGTTGTAGATGTCGGGCTTCTAGATGGCATTACATATGCACTGCAGCTTGGCACCCATGCCACGGTGAACACCATCAACCTCCTCCTTAAGGGATATGAGCTCATCCCTCAGTCCCTCCCTCTCAATGTTCCCTTCAGTCGCTAAGTCCAATAGCTTCTTGTTCTCCAAATAGAGAAAAGCTAACTCCTTAGAAAGTTGTGCCACTTTAGGGGCACGAGGAGATTTCCCGTCGCTGATTGGCCAGGTGGCCCTATGATGGCAGGTGGCGAGAGAAGACGCCTAATCATGGAGGGTGACGAGCCCATCGATTCCTCCATCACCAAATTATCCACTTGCTTGAAAAAAGTCTTTTGCATAGCCCTTTAGTCTTGCGCACCCCATGGATGATGAGGCGGTCTCCCACACGCTCAGGCAAGGTACGCTTAGGTGACTTGTAGTGGTGGCTCACTACGTCACCGTCCTTGGTCTTCAGAGTGTACATGAACTCCTCACCAGGGTGCAACTTTGGGAGAGACTCGTCTTTTTCAGGAAACAGACGGGTCTTGACTGACTTAAGGCCAGTCATAGTCGGATGATGTGCAGGTGTCATCGACTTCATGGGCGTCCTCCGAGGGGAGAGCGATCGTGCAGCACCATGAGGCGTGGTGCTACACCCACGCGGAGTCGGCAACGGCGGTGAGATCATGGCAAGAGGTAAGGCATCCAACGCCATGACGGACTCCAAAGCGGGGTGGACTTGTCATTGGCCAACATGATGTCTCCGCTCAGGTTGAAGGTTCAGCTAGAGGAGGCATGAGGCACAATTTTCTTGTCGGCCACGACTTGGATGGGAGGAACAGAAGATGAGTTTTTCTGGATGGTGCAAGGTTTCCCTCTTTGTTCCTGTCAATAAATAAAGGGGAAAATACGATAGCACCGAGAGTCTTGTTGGGATATGTCGGGAGAGTCCGCACGAGAAAACAGAAAGCCGACGGCGCAATGGAGAGAACGGTCGACCCTAGGGTTCGACCGAACCCTTCCTGACTCCGTTCGGGCTAGGTTTTCGTGGGTTGGCTCAATGGACCCCATGGAAGATTAATTAGATGGGCCCATTAATTGGAGGCAAAGAAATTAGATAGAAGTTAAAGAAATGGTGTGAAAATTAATAAGATTTATCACGTCAATTTCCTTTTCCGCCTCCTCCTCCTGAGATTCAAGAAATAATTTGAGTCGGTGCCCATTCACTTTAAATAGTTGATCATCATCACCTTGAAGTGTGATTGCTCCATGGGATGAGGTTTCTACTACAGTGAAGGGTCCTTCCCATTTACTTCTAAGCTCCCCATGTCCTAAGAGTTTAACCCTAGAGTTAAAGAGTAGAACTTTATCTCCAGGTTTGAACTCTTTAGGCGTAATCCTCTCATCATGCCATATTTTGGTTCTTTCCTTGTAGATTTTGGCACTATGGTACACCTTATCTCTCTATTCTTCCAACTCGAAAAGTTGCTTTAGTCGATGTTTTCCTGCTTCGTGAAGGTCCATGCTCCACCGCTTGATGTCCCAATAGGCTCTATGTTCCAACTCTACAGGAAGATGACAAGTCTTCCCATAGACAAGTTGAAATAGAGACATGTTGATGGGGGTTTTGTAGGCCGTACGGTATGCCCACAATGCATCAGGTAGCTTATGCTTTCATCCCGTTCCCATTTCCAAGATGGTCTTTTGTAGAATATTCTTAATTTGTTTAATAGATGTTTCTGCTTGACCACTTGTTTATGGGTGGTATGGAGTTGCAATGTTATGATGGACACCAAGCTCCCTCAGAAAGTTCTGGAAGGTCTTATCTATGAAATGAGACACTCCATCACTTATGACGATACGGGGAGTGCCAAAGCGTGGACAAATGATCTCATGGAACATTTTCCTAGCTTGCTTGGAATCAAAATTTTTGCATGGCAAAGCTTCTACCCATTTTGACACATAATTTACGACCACCAGGATATACTCGCAATCATAGGACCTAGGGAAAGGTCCCATGAAATCAATACCCACACATCAAATAATTCCACTTCGAGATTATATGTTAGGGGCATCGCATTACGAGCTAAAATTCCTCCATGCTTCTGGCATTTCCAACATCCCCGAATGAATTCTTTTGCATATTCATACATAGAAGGCCAATAGAAATCCACTTTGCCAGATCTTTGCTTCAGTATGGTAAACACTGTAATGGTAAAAGTGCATCTTGGCATCCCTTGTGGGTTTTGGTTGATTTATGACAAACAAACGAGATCCTAACAAATTGTTGAGATGAGCGCTGTCGGTACACTAGAAACCGTACACCCCTTGAGGTTATAAAGATCTCAAATGAAAGTCATCTACTTGGTTTGAAGACCCTCGGAGGCCCACATGTCAGACATAACCGGACCCGCTTCTCCAACATGGTTAATCCATGGGTCGCCACGTGTACTACCAAACCGGAGCTACCGCCCACAAGGGGGAAGCTCCGGGCCATGTACCGAAATGGCACCTCCGGACTTAACCCCAGACCGAGAGAAGCTCCAGACCTGAAACGTGTCGGGTAGCCCCGAAGCTACCTGTTTCCCACAGTATGCTCCGGAGCTGCCACGTGTCCAACCGTCGGATCTTAAGCCCCTAACCTCCGGAAGACCCCGCAATGGCTCCGGATCTTCAAAGGGGAATCAAGGACTTCAAGACCCGATTAAGTGTCATTAATACCATATTAATGACACTTAAATGGAAAACCTTAACACCAGTAACGATGCTGTCAAAGCCCGTTACAGGGTCATTAAGAGCAATTAAACGTGTATCAATACCAGTAACCGTCGGGGCCACATGTCGGGCCAGGCTAATCTGTAACGGCCTGCCCTTGTAATATAAAAGGACAGGCCGACGACACGTTCACGGGGCTAGACACACGCCATTGACGCTCAGCACAAGCTCATACAACTAATACAACACCAACACACCCGTGGAGTAGGGTATTACGCTCAGGCGGCCCGAAACACGTAAACTCTTGTGTCTCCTGTGTCAATTCCTACTCACCTTCTTGAATTTCCGTGCTCCCATACCGAACATCAAACTCCCCACTTTAGCAGCGTAGGGAGATCTGCCGGTTCCAAACCACCGACAGTTGGCGCGCCAGGTAGGGGCGCCTTAGATTTTGAGAATGGTGAACTCAGCTGCTGGATCATCCAATGGTCAACCTGCTGCTCAGGCTGTTGGGGGCAATCCCTCCAATAGGCAGCCACCAGCAGGAGCCTCAGCACCAGCAGGAGTCACACTTCCACCACCACCGTCTCCTCCAGCAAATCGTGCTGGGCAACGTGATGGTGCGCCGGCGTCAATTACTGCGTCGGCAAATCATGACAACCCGGAACACGCGCTCCATGCAGCGCGTGCTCTTCTCCAACGCCCACCACCTCCGGACGCATCCCGGGATGCCCTGGAACAGTGGAGGGCTGATGTGGAGCATTTGGTTGCAGCAGCAGCCGAACGCCTCAGCAACCAGGGTCCTCCTCCTTCAGGACGAGCCCCATCGCAGCAGCGGACTTTGTCTAGTAGACTTGGTCCGCATGTCTCCAATAGCAGGAGACGTGCTGCATCGCAACAAGTGACGTCATTGCCCTCCGGAGTACGACGTACTCACACGGTATCCAGGCTTTTGACTCATGACCTCCGGGCGGAGCTTGATTGCCGATACCGCCAGCAGGACAGCCGAGTCCATATTGAGCGTGCCCATGAAAGGCGGGAAGCTCAGGACCTTTCTGCTCCTGAAGGAGTGGGAGGAGGCTGTTCAGCCCTGGCCATGCATCTGCGTATGGTCAGGTGGCCACAGAAGTTCCGGCCTCACCTGCCGGAAAAATTCGACGAGACTGTCAATCTCGCCGAATTTCTTCAGATCTACTCCACTGCAATCTTGGCAGCAGGAGGAAACGAGGCAGTGATGGCCAATTATTTTCCAGTGGCCTTAACTGGGACTGCCAGGTCCTGGTTTATGAGCCTTCCGCCCAACTCTATCAACAGTTGGGAGGAGCTGTGCTGACAGTTCACTGCCAACTTCGGGAGTTCATACACCCGACCAGGCACTGAACTAGACCTTTTTGCGGTCGTGCAAAAAGGGGGAGAATCCCTGCGATCGTTCATCCAGAGGTTCTCTTAGGTACGAAATACTATCCCTTCTATCTCTAGTGCCTCTGTCATTGTGGCATTCAGACAGGGTGTACGGGACAAGAAGATGTTGGAGAAACTGGCGATCAAGGAGATCACCAGTGTCACGGAACTCTTCAGCTTGGCTGACAAATGTGCCAGAGCCACGGAGGGCCGTGAGATGCACTCCAAACCAACCTCGGAGGGTCACAAGAAATCCTCCAAAGAAGAAGCCGCTATCTCCGGAAGTGGCAAAAAGAAAAAGAAGACCAACGGCAAGAAGAAGCCGTCAGCTGGCGCATCCAACGTTGCAGCTGCTGCAACTCCGGGTGGCCAAGGGCCACGCCCCGAGAAGCGACCTCGATCGTCTTCTGAAGACAGTGGCATACCCAAAGTGTGGTGTCCCATTCACAAAATGGGCAGCCACAGTTTGGAAGACTGCCGGGAGGTCCAAAACCTTGCCGAGCGCTACAACAAGCGCTGAGAATAATCTCCTTTCCGACAGAGGGAAGGAAAGCAAAAAGTCGACGAAGCTCCGGCTGAAGAGGAGTTGGGGTTTTAGGATCCCAAAAAGGTCCTGAAGGCCGTCTACACCTCCGTTGACGATGATTCTGACGTCTCTGACAACGAGCGCCGGAAGACCATGAACACCATTTTTGGTGGATCATGGGATATCACCTACCATCGCGTCATCAAGACTATGCGTCGGGATATGGCCGCTGTAGCTCCTACAGTCAGGCCGGAACCTCATCGAAAGTGGATGGACACAGCCATCACTTTTGATGCTTCGGATTGTCCCCGAAGCATGGTTGGAGCAGGACAGTTACCCTTGATGGTATCTCCTACCATCAATAACATCCAGCTCCATCATGTCATGGTAGATGGAGGTTTGGGGCTTAACCTCATCAGCTTCGAAGCTTTCACTAAGCTTCAGCTCCGACCTTCGGATCTCCACCCCTCTCGACCTTTCTCCGGAGTAGGTCTGGGGGCCATCACCCCACTCAGAGCTATTACTCTCCCTGTTACCTTCGGGACACGGGAGAAGTACCGCACCGAGAAGTTGGTCTTCGACGTCGCTCAGATCAACTTACCTTTCAATGCCATCTTGGGTAGGCCTTCCCTGTACAAATTCATGGCAGCTGCTCATTATGGTTATCTGGTGTTGAAAATACCAACACCAGTAGGCGTTCTCCGGATCCGCGGGGATCGTAACTGCGCTGGAAGAACTTCATGCGCTCACCACGGCGCAAGAGGAGGTCTCCAGGCAGGAGCAAGCTCCAAAACCTCCGAGCATCCGACAACGAGGCTCGACTTCTGCACCTCGAGTGCAGCCAAGCGGCGACACCGACATTCCCGTCAAAGTCGTCCAAATTGGTTCCGATGCCGCTCAAAGCACACATATATCGGGGGGATTGAATGACAAATAGGAACTCGCGCTCATCACTTTCCTCCGGGCTAACATCGACGTGTTTGCCTGGCAACCGTCACAAATGCCTGGGATCCCCAGGGAAGTGATTGAGCACAATCTGAAGATCTACCCCGACGCTCGGCCTGTGCATCAGAAGCCTCGGAAGCAATCCGTAGAGCGACAGAACTTCATCCGACAAGAAGTGAAGAAGTTACTCGAAGCCGGATTCATCCGAGAAGTCTTCCATCCAAAATGGCTGGCAAACCCAGTCATTGTGCCTAAGGCCGGCGGGAAGCTTCGGATGTGCATCGACTACACCACACTAAATAAGGCATGTCCAAAAGATCCATTCCCACTACCTAGAATAGATCAGATAGTGGATTCCACCTCCGGGTGTGAATTACTGTGTTTCCTAGATGCATATTCCGGATATCATCAAATCAGGATGTCTAGGGAAGATGAAGAGCATACTTCATTCATCACAGTAGATGGATTGTATTGTTACACAGCCATACCCTTTGGTCTCAAGAATGCAGCTTCAACTTTTGTACGAGCTATGTACAAAACCTTTGAAGAACTCATAAGAGACATAGTGGAAGTGTACGTCGATGACATCGTGGTCAAGGTCAGGAACAAGGAGTCACTCCTTGACACCTTGCAGGCTGTCTTCGACAAGCTGCGGGCCACCCGCACAAAGCTAAACCCAGACAAGTGTGTCTTCGAGGTTAGCTCCGGAAAACTTCTTGGCTTCCTGCTAAGTCACCGGGGCATAGAAGCTAATCCGGCGAAGATTAAAGCCATTGAAGACATGCGGCCACCAACTCGCATCAAAGACGTCCAAAAGTTGACTGGATGTCTAGCAGCCCTCAGCCGGTTCATTTCAAGACTGGCGGAACGGGCACTCCCCTTCTTCAAGCTGTTGAGGAAGTCCAGGCCATTTCAATAATCCGAAGAAGCAGAGAAGACATTCCAGGAACTGAAACAGTTCCTCACCACCCTACCAATTCTGGTTGCTCCGAACCCTGGTGAGCCTTTGTTGCTTTATATTTCAGCTACTGACAAAGTCGTCAGTATGGTTCTGGTTGCGGAGAGACCAGAACTACCCCACACTCAGGAATCCAGATCCCTTCGGGAAGGTCCGGAGATTCCTGAAAGCGAGTTTGGGTCCCAACTCCTAGATTCGAATCCACAAGAAGTTGCTTCAGGAGACCTAGACCCCTCCGGGAGGGTCCAGGTCATTTCTTAAGAAGCTTCGGGTTCCTCCAGCCGGAACCCGGAGGTCCCTGAAGAAAATCCGGACTCCTCCGAGAGGATCCGGGTCAGTGAGGAGGAAGCTCCGGACCCCTCCGGGAGGGTCCGGACCATTCAGCGCCCAGTGTACTTCATTAGTGAAGTACTACATGATGCCAAGACTCGATACCTAGAGGTGCATAAGCTGCTCTATGCAGTTCTTATTGCCTCCAGGAAGCTTCGCCATTACTTCCAAGCTCACAAAGTCTCAGTGGTGACCTCTTACCCACTTCGAGCAATTTTGCATAATCCCAATTCAACTGGGAATATTGCAAAATGGACAGCGGAATTGGCTGAATTTGATCTTGAATTTATTTCAAGGCAAGCAGTCAAGAGTCAAGCATTGGTACATTTTGTGGCAGAATGGACTCCCTCTCCATCAAACCCTGGGGGCCCCAGTGAGCAGAAGACGGAGCATCAAGCTCCAACCTTCACCGAGCCTCACTGGACCCTCTATTTCGACGGCTCCATGCAGAAGCAGGGGGTCGGAGCTGGAATCCTTCTCCTTGCACCGACTGGGGAGAAGGTGAAATACATGGTACACCTTGACTTCAAGGCAACCAACAACATGGCAGAGTATGAAGCACTCATCTACGGACTAAAGGTGGCACTGTCATATGGTGTCAAGCAATTGCTGGTCAAGGGAGATTCACAGCTCATCATTAAGCAGGTGAAGGGTGAATGCTCTTGCAATAATCTCCAGTTAGCTGCTTACCTCCTTGAAGTCCAGAGGCTTCAGAAGGATTTTGAAGTCCTAGATCTCCACCATGTTCAGCGTGCCCACAACACTGAAGCCGACGAACTCTCGACGAAAGCGTCAACCGGAGCTCCGGCTCCTGACGAACTTTTGTCCGGAGATTGTCGAAACCCACAGCTCAGCCTGCCGAATTGAGCGAAGGGGGCGAGATCAGCATCTCGAAGCTGACGGTCTCGATGGCCCTGTTACCATGGCAGCCATCAGGGGTCATAGGTGCTGTCGGAAGCTCCGAGCAACCCAGCACGCAAGACTCAAATGCTCAAGTTAGTTCCGATGCATGGATCTCGGAGATCCGGAACTACTTGAAAGACAACATCCTTCCTGATGATGATGTATCCGCTGACCGGGTAGTCAGATTGGCTAAAAGATACACGTTGGTAGAAGGGGATCTCTACCAGCGTGGTGCCAACGGCATCCTAATGTGGTGCATCACAAGGGAAGAAGGCTGCGAGCTCCTTGCAGAAATCCATGGAGGCGGGTGTGGGAACCACGCGTCTTCCCGCACGCTGGTTGGTAAAGCCTTTCGGCATGGCTTCTACTAGCCTACAGCACTCCAGGATGCAACTGAGCTGGTGAAGAAATGTGAAGCATGCCAATTTCATGCAAAGCAAATTCACACACCAGCTCAGCCCTTACAAATATTACCTCCTACATGGCCCTTCGCTGTGTGGGGGATGGACATCTTGGGACCTTTCCCAAGAGCCGTCGGAGGTTACAAGTTCTTGTACGTCGCCATTGACAAGTTCACCAAGTGGCCGGAAGCAACTCCAGTTGTGACAATAAACAAACAATCTGCTATCAACTTTTTGCAATCCATTGTATGCAGATTTGGAGTCCCAAACAAAATCATCACTGATAATGGGACCCAATTCACAAGCTCCGCATTCCAAGGATATTGCGAAGACCTCGGCATACAGGTTTGCTACGCCTCCGTAGCTCACCCAGCCAGCAATGGCCAAGCCGAGAGAGCAAATGCTGAAATCCTTAAAGGACTTAAAACGCGCACTTATGAGCGCTTGAAAAAACATGGAGCCAACTGGATCGAAGAGCTTCCACCCACTCTATGGGCCAACAGGACATCTCCAAACCGGTCAACCGGAGAGACACCCTTCTTTCTGGTGTACGGAGCTGAAGCAATCCTTCCTCCGGAAATCACCTTGAGTTCACTCCGGGTCCGGACCTTCGACGAAGCCACGCAGGATCAGCTCCGACGTGAAAACCTAGACCTCCTTGAGGAGGGAAGGTGCCAAGCAGCTGTTCGGAATGCCCGATATCGTCAAGCCCTACGGCGTTATCATCAGCGGCATGTACACAACCGACAGCTCGAGGAAGGCCACCTGGTGCTACGGAGAATACAATCCAGAGAAGGGTTAAACAAACTCTCCCCCGGCTGGGAGGGACCCTTCCGAGTGATTAAAGTATCCCGTCCCGGAAGCGTTCGCTTGGCTACCGAGGATGGGACACCTCTCCCAAATCCTTGGAACATCGAGCACCTCCGTAAGTTCTACACTTAATACCACGGAGGTGAGTCTTGAGTAACTTGAGATGTATGTTATAGAATCATTGTACAGAGTCGGGTAGTTCCTCTGGGAGAGCAGCCGGACCTTTCCCGAAAGGTCTGCCAAGTTCATGCAACACTTGTCACAGTCTCCGGACTAAAAGTGTAGCTAACTACCCTGGGTCAAACGAGAAATGAAACACGCTTAGCCTGGTTCCGTACCCTAAGAGTGTACTTGTTTCCCCTGTACCCCGGACCTATAATGAAAGACATTTTCATGTGAAATAGACTCCACGTGCATTTATTTTGTACAGGCTCAATATTTTTATTTTTCTCTTTCTTGTCTATAACAAAGACGTGCAATTCTTAAGAAATTTTAGTTCAACCGGTTTATATACGATTCGAGTTGTATTGTCAATTCTTTTGGATTCAAATATTGTTCATGGCCAACTCGCCTGAAAGCCGCCAAGCCAACCTAGGGCTGGAGTGTGCTATCGACTTAGCCTGGTCAAGCACCCTAAGTACGCCACTCTACCTACACCCCGGCAGGCCGAAGTAAGGCGGGTCCGTGTGCAGTTTGATCTGGGAGAAAAGACAACGCATTCGGTTGTATTTAGAATCGCGTTCGACTTAAAATCTTCTTGAGAATCGTAAGCCGCGACGAAATTATAGACAAGAGACGAATTTTACTATTTTTCTTGGCTTAAGTGTGCAGGAAAAATAAAATCTACGTTAATGGAGAAAAGTCGAAGCTAACTAAGCTCCGACTCCTCTAGGGGGGCCAGCCGTCGACGCTGAATAAAAGATGGTGAGAAGACCCCGAAAATGGAGTCCGCTGCCAACAAACTGAGTGTTGGCAAGGGTCACTGCCGGAGCTACTAAGCTCCGACACCCCGGAGGACTAACTATCGATGCTCTACGCGTTGATAGAGACTATTGCCGGAGCTACTAAGCTCCAGCGATAGACAATGCCGGAGCTTCTAAGCTCCGACAACCTCAGGGGGCCTTCACTATCGAAGACTTCGAACCTAAATTCTACAAGTTCGGAGCAAAAGAGTATTCAACAAAACACAATATCCTCTTGGTGCATGTTCACAATCAAATTGTGTACATCTACCAGGGGGCCAAGTGAAGATAAAAGTGTTGTTGAAGACAAAAATTGAAATTCACAAAAATTTTAGGGATTACATCTGGAGACAAGGGATTACAAAATTGAGAAAGCAGAAGAGAAAATACAAGTGAGAACTATAGAGATGGTCCTAGACCCTATGGAAGAATTGGGCGACCTTCTGGGCAACCTCCGATACGCTGGCTCGGGTAGCTTCGCCTTCTCCTTCGACGGGGCCTTCAAGAACCAGGTCTAGAGGAAATTGGGAGTTCCGGCTGGTGTAGCACGTTAGCACATACTCTGCGACGTTCTTCGCCAGGGATTGCCCCTCAACCTCCAGTTGGTCCGCGATGACATCGCCCACCTTGGAGAGCTTGCTACCTGCTGCGCTCAACGCCTGCAGCGCTAGGTCCGGCTCCGGCTCCGGATCATCCGGGCGCACGGGGCTGAAACCCATCGGTGTCAGTGCATCGTTGGCCTTGCTCAAGAACTCCCAAATTTGTAGGGAGTCCTCAGCCCTCAATCCCTTCATCTCTTCTAGGGATCTTCTGGCCACCACCAATTCAGAATTCTCGCGGGCAAGGCGCTCAACTTCTTTAGCGTTCTGCTGAATCTTCTCAGCAACCCGCTTTTCGAGTGTTCCGAGCTCCTCCTCCCGGAGGTGGATCTTGTTCCGGCGGTCGACCAGGTCCTTCTCTCTACCCCTCACTTTCTTCTCCCTGGCAGTAAGGGCACACTCTTGTTCGTAGAGTTCCTGCCCTCGCACCCAGGCCTTCTCCTATTCCTCTTGGCAGCGCTCTTCCAATTTCTTGACGCGCTCCTCGAGACCCTTGTCAGCCAGAGCCACCTTCTCGGTGAGCTCCTCCTCCCTCCTCAGGACGTCATCCCGCAGCTCTAGGAGTTTCTGCTCTTCATCCTCGAGTCATTTCTCCCTCTCTTCAAGTGCCTCTCGGCGCTTGATGAGTGTTGTATTAATGGCCTCAAGCTGCTCGTGGCGTGCATCGGCCGCATTATTGGCTGCTTTGGCCTGATCGTAGATCTCCCGGGATTGAGCGTCGAGGGCACGAGTCATACTCTCCCTGTCATCCAGCAACTTACCCCAGTACTCCAGGCGGATCTTCTCCTGCTTGATCCATTCTTTGTCATCCGCTAGCCTCGACTGCGCCAGCTTGGTCTCGAAGTAGAGCCGGTTACGCCACCGCCTAAGGGTTTGGCGCTCCTCTTCAAGAGCCTTGCTGTCGTGGAAGAAGGCCAGTTGAACTTGACGCAGACTGGAACATGCGTTGTCAATAGACAGTGACAACGGGATGGGTTTCGGACCTGTTGGGGTCTCCTCCGCTGGTTCCAGCGGGTCTTCAGATACAAAAATTGGGTCCCACTCCACAAGAGTGGTCCCCTGAGTCTCCAAGGCACTAGGGCCGTCCTCCGGGATGGCCTCAGTCGCCATCGAGGAAGGCCCTGCCACAAGGTCTTCGTTCACCCCCTCAGGCAGGGGGCCAGCGACTTCGCCTGGGCACTCCGGCTCGGCCGCAGGTACCTCCGACGTCGTCGCTTCCGGAGCAGGAGCTGCTACTGGCTCCGGCCTAGGCACCTCTTCTGATGGGAGCTCGAGCTCCGTCACCTCTTCAACAACCGGCTCAGAAGCCGAAAGATCTTCAACATCGTCCGGCCCTGTGGCCGGAGCTCCAACAATGACCGGCTCAGTGGCCGGTGCTTCGGAGGTAGCCGACCCAACTGCCGGAACTACCTCAGTTTTTGGCGCGCATGCCAGAGCTTCAATCACCTCCGGCTCAACCGCCGGGGCTTCAACAATTTCCGGCTCAGAGGCCGGGATTACTGCTTCCTCCGACTCAATAGCTGGAGCTTCCATCATCGCAGCACCAGAACCCGGGGCTTCAACCTCCGGGACAGGTGCCGCTGTCACATCTTCACTCCCGTGGTCCGGCGCTACCATGGGAACTTCTAGGGATGAGTCGAGGTCCATGACCATGACAGCCGGCGCCGAAGCTGTCACAGCTTCAGCCACCACTTGGGGCGGCACCGGAACAGGAGTAGAAGCTCCCACCCTCACGGCCTCAGACACTGTGGTTGAGGGTGGAGCCTCACTCCCCTTCTTGGGGACGCTGCAGATGATGAACGAAGAAAATTAAAAAACAGTTGCTACAATTAAAACAATTGTCCAAGGTAGAGATTAAAAATTATCTTGGGAGGCTTCCGCACCAGCTTGCGTGGAACCTTTTTCCCGGGCATTCTGGGCTGGTCATAGCCGGCGTGGAAGCTCCGGAGAGACCCCCGGAACTGGTCGCGGCCACGGGCGTTTCCCGGGCATTCTTGGAAGAACCCCCGGACCTGGAGTCCTCCACCACCCCAGGTGCTGGAGTCGCGCGCCCGGAGCTAACACCCCGGGAGGACCCCACTGCGAGAACAGACGCGCTCCGGGAGGACCCCACTACGGGAACGGTCGCGTTCCGGGAGGACCCCATTACGGGAACAGTCGCCACGGTTGTAGAAGACCTTCCCCTCCGGGGAGAAGGAGCCGAGGCGGAAGTAGCGGGCCTGACGGACCTTCTGTCGGCATAATGCAGCTTCCTCTTCCGACTCTCGGGTTCATCCGCCAGCTCCTTGCCCTTGCCGACAACCTCGACCCTCGGCTTTGGGGCAGGGACAGAGCCATCTTCGGGCATTCCGGGGATCGCCACCTGGGTGGTTGATCTTCTCTCAACGACACCAAGGTCGTCAAGCACGGGCATCTTCCGCCGGATCTCCCTGTTGAACTCCACTTCTACGTTCAGAGGAAGAAAAGCAGACGGCGGAGTCAAGTCGTCGCCGTCGACGTCGATGTCGTGCTGGAACTTCTTGAGGTGGAACTCCAAGGTTTTCCCCACCATGTTGGACTTCAACCCGGTCTCAACCCGGTCATCGTCCATCACGCTGTTGAGGGCCCAAGCGAGTTTCTCCCTCCTCTTCAGCGGCACCCACCTGTTGACCAAGAAATTGCAAAATACCGCCTAAGGAGTCAATCCTCCCTCCACGCATTGGCGGATCCTGGTCAAAGCAGGGTTGAAAGCTTCCGCCAGCATCGGAGCTTCACTCCAGATTGTCGTGTCGATGCCGGGAAGACCATCGGACAGCTCCAACCTCTCGTGCTCCTCCACCCTGACGACTATCCAGCCTTTCTTCTAGTCATCCCACTTCCCAGAGGGAAATGACCGGAGGTACTTGAATGGGCACTTCTTGCGCTTCACGAAGTAGTAGAAGCCAAGGTACTCATTGCTCCGCCCGGTGGTGTGGACGGTGAAGAGGTCCGGAAGAGTTCAATGCAGGGGGGATGCCCACCCACATCTCACACAAGTGGACGAAGATAGACACGAGGAAAATGGAGTGAGGGCCAAGGTGGTATAACTGCATACCATAGAAGTCTAGCAGCATCAAGAAAAAGGAAGAAAAAGGTGGGATCAACCCCACCATGGCGTACGAGGAGAAGTACACCATTTCGCCGGCGTGCTCCTTCTCGAATGGGAGCTCTCCACCGGAACGGACTGAGCGGTTGAAGAAGTCCGAGGACCACCCCATGAGGGCCCGGACCTTCTTCAAATCGTCGTCGGTCTTCAAGCGACTCTCGCGGAGACCCAACTCCATCGCGGCACAGCTAGGCAAGAGAAGAAAAGCAAAGCACAAGTTGGGAGTTTGATCGCAAGAATAGATGAGAGGCGTATAGAACTCCCGACGGTGCGCACTTTCCTTCTTAAGTAAGCCCTCGCAATGCTTGGATGAAAACCGCAAGGAAGTTGAAGGTATCACCCAAAAATTCCACCCAGCCGATGACAAGCGGGCCCGGGACCACCCCGACAATCAAGTCAAGGTTCTTACCCAGGTGAACGGTTATCATCAAGAGGCGGGAAGCCCAAAGGCGGCGGCCTGAAAAGGCGCGCGGAACCGATACGGTTTTCGTATCGGGAACCGGCGACCTTCAATTGCGTGAGATCCGCACGCCAAAGATCTCATCTGCTACACGCGGGATGCGCCCCGCGGCGAGGATTTAACTCTAAGTCCTTGCCCACGGCACCTTCAAAGACCCTTGAAGACTCAGTTCGAAAGTCGCGAGGGTGGACCCACCTCCGGCGGAATGACTTCACCCCAATGGTCTTCCCCGGAGGTAGGTCCAGGGGGCCACTGTCGTTACACTAGAAACCATACACCCCTTGAGGTTATAAAGATCTCAAAGGAAAGTCATCTACTTGGTTTGAAGACCCTCGGAGGCCCACATGTCAGACATAACAGGACCCGCTTCTCCAACATGGTTAATCCCTGGGTCGCCACGTGTACTACCAAACCGGAGCTACCGCCCACAAGGGGAAAGCTCCGGGCCATGTACCGAAATGGCACCTCCGGACTTAACCCCGGACCGAGAGAAGCTCTGGACCTGACACGTGTCGGGTAGCCCCGGAGCTACCTGTTTCCCACCGTATGCTCCGGAGCTGCCACGTGTCCAACCGTCGAATCTTCAGCCCCTAACCTCCGGAAGACCCCGCAACGGCTCCGGATCTTCAAAGGGGAATCAAGGACTTCAAGACCCGATTAAGTGTCATTAATACCATATTATTGACACTTAAACGGACGATCTTAACACCAGTAACGATGCTGTCAAAGCCCGTTACAGGGTCATTAAGAGCAATTAAACGTGTATCAATACCAGTAACCGTCGGGGCCACATGTCGGGCCAGGCTAATCTGTAACGGCCTGCCCTTGTACTATAAAAGGACAGGCCGACGACACGTTCAGGGGGCTAGACACACGCCATTGACGCTCAGCACAAGCTCATACAACTAATACAACACCAACACACCCGTGGACTAGGGTATTACGCTCAGGCGGCCCGAACCACGTAAACTCTTGTGTCTCCTGTGTCAATTCCTACTCACCTTCTTGAATCTCCGCGCGCCCATACCGAACATCAAACTCCCCTATCACTTTAGCAGCGTAGGGAGATCTGCCGGTTCCAAACCACCGACAAGCGCAAGTTTTAATGAAATTATGAATAAAGCGCAAAAAGAAAGGAGTATGGGGATCAATATGGAAAAGAGCTCAAGAGATGAATAGATTAGATCATTGTGTATGGAGTGTGTTGGATAAACACACCCCAAGAGCTCAAGCAAAAGAAATCTCACTCACTGCACAATTCATAGGAAAATGGTTAGTCCGATATCACCATAGACTAGTCCGATATGTCTTTTACTAGAGACGGACAAGTCTTCCCAGTGCGGAATTGTCCGCTAGTACACCTGTTTTCACAGCACTGTACTAGTCCGATATCTTTCTGACTAAAAACAGATAAGTCCGCCCCAGTGAAGACTTTTCCTCATGACATCACACTTTACACAAAAACGGACAAGTCCAATATCATCACGGACTAGTCCAAAAACTCTGTGACTAAAATCGTACAAGTACCCCCATTGCGGACTTGTCCTCAATTGTACATGAGGTTCACCACACCGAACTAGTCTGATATGTGTCGGACTAGTACGAACACTTCCAGAGACCAAATTGGACTAGTCCGCATATTTCTGGACAAGTCTGATATATCAGAACACTTAGGGTTTCCCACACGCCGCACACTGGACTAGTCCGGAGTCCACCACGGACTAGTTCGGACATCGCAAACCCTGACGGTAACTTTTGGAAACCCTAGTATAAATAGAGGTGTACAGCCCTACAACCAACTCTCTCGACCCCCTGCACCGTCTCACCTTCCAAGAGCCTAGAATACACGTCTCTCCACACATTCTAACCCTATAAAGATCAAATCTTTGAGGATTGGTCATTGATCAAAGGAGAGACTCGTTCTACACGTCTTGAGCTCTTGGGTTTTAATCTCTCGCACACTCTCACTGTTTTATTGCATATCTTTAGAGTGTGTTTGGTGGTGTTTTCAATTGTAAACCTTGGGGAGCCCTCAACTTGTGATAAGGCCCCTTGAACACAGTGATTTGCCCCCTTTGTGATTAGTGGAAGAGAATCGGCCTCCATGGTGATTCGATGAGGGTAGGGTTGGTGAAGACCCTATCCTCCGTGGACTCCTCAACGTGCACGTAGATTTCCTCTGTGGAATCGAACCACGGGAAAAAAAATTTGTGTCGTACTTGTTTGTACTTTTCATCATATTCTAGGGTTTACTCGATCTTATACAACTTACATTAAAACATTGAAACCAAAGTTAGTTTGTGTCATACCTAGTTTCATTGACGTAATACATTCAAGTTACAACTTAATTTCTGTTGCATAGAGTACTTGAATTGAAATCATTGATCAAACTTGATCAATCTAGTCTGCACACACCGGACTGTCCGGACCCTACTGGACTAGTACGATTTTTCTGTATTTGATAAAGTTGCTAAGTGTTTCAGGATCCGACGAAAATTCAAAAAGCCTATTCACCGCCCCTCTAGGCTACATTCAGTTGGTATCAGAGCAGTACTCTTCAAAAGAGACTCATCGCTCGAAGAGAAGATGTCGGACACTAAGGTTGTGCACAAGAACTTCAACCAAGAGAAGGTTGACAATGAAAAGACTCAGAAGTTGGAGAAGCTCCTCGACGCCATCCAAAACTACAAGGATGATGACGAGGAGACGCTTGAACTCAAGGCACTCCTAAGGAAGAAGGCACTCTCCAAAGGGAAGATTAAGATCGAGGATGAAAAGAAGGAGAAGGGGAGTAGTCACACCGACTACTCTCGATATCCTTTTAAATATGATTGGTTAAATTCAAATAATAATCATTACCTGTCTATTCCTCTATGGAAAGACCCATACTTTGATGGCAATGATTATTCAATGTGGAGGCAAAATATGAAAATGCATCTCATATCACTTAACCCCAGCTTGTGGCATATAGTGTGTACAGGGATATATATCCTTGATGATGATGAAGAGCTCACATCAAGCCAAGAATAAGCTATTCATCAGAACGCTCAAGCTGCAACTATCATAACATCCTCACTGAGTCGAGACAAGTTCACCAAGGTGGATGGACTTGAAATTGCTGAGGAGATATGGGACACTCTAAAAACCGCACATGAAGGCGATCCTCATGTGTGAGAAGCCATGATTGAAATGATCGAAGGCGAATTGGGAAGATTTGCCATGTAAGAAGATGAGTCACTGCAAGATATGTACAATCGGTTGAAGAATCTCATCAACAAAGTTAGAGCATATGGAAGCAAGAAGTAGAATGATCATGAGGTGGTGAAGCTAATTCTCAGAGCCTTAATGCCTCACAACGTAACCCTATGCTCGATGATTAGAGAAAGTCCACTGCTTGGAAAGATTATCAATTTTGAGATGATAGAGAAACAAGCAAAGCATATCAAAGAGATTGCCGACCTTACCTCGGCAAAGAAGAAAGGAGTCGCTTTGAAGTCCACTTGTAAGCCTATGACAAAAGAAGCTCGAGTAGCTCAACAAGAAGACGACAGCGACAATGAAAGCATTGACATTGATGAAGAAGATATGATCCTATTCATGAAGAAATTCAAAAAGATGATGAAAAGAAGACAAGGTGGTAAATCAAATGAAGGAAGACATAGAGACAAATCAAGACCGAAGATGAGGCGCGCTTGCTATCACTGTGGCGAATACGACTACTTCATAGTTGATTGTCCTCATGAAGAAAACAAGCGGAAGACCAAGGACAACAAGCCTCAAACCAAGAAGATGTTCAAGAAGAAGAAGCAATTCGGGCAGGTGTGACGCCCGGTTCCGAAAACTGAACCAAGCTAATGCATATGTGTGCCCAGGATGTTCAACACACATACACGAGTGCAATCACAAAAGAGTATACAGAAAATTACCACAGAACAAGATTAATTATCAAATTTTATTACACAAACCATATTATCCTCGAATACAAGCTCTAATGAATATTAATGACAAGTTCAACTAATGCAGCGGAAATAAACTAATTAAGTAACTAAGCAAACTAAGCAAAAGGGATAGCGCAACTCCATGCAACACCACAGGCAAAGCTGATAGTAGACACAGCCTAGATCTCCACATTATCGCCATTAAACTCACAATTCTGACCTGCAACTGTTGGGGGGGGGGATTGCAAGAGTGAGTACATGTCGTACTCAGCAAGTGTGGAAAGTATGACATGTGGCTCATTCAAATGACGACAATAATAATGGCTAAGTGCTTAAAAGTACAATAAAACCATTTGGAAAAGCAATGTATCATATTTATGTAAAGTAAACCCATCATAAACCATGTAACCATAATAATACCAGTCCATAATTTACCATTACCAATAACCATAATCAATGTCATAAACCATAATTCCATCCCATAACCATAACCATAATCATAATATCAACTGTAACCATTACCAAACCATAACCATCCCAAATCCCAATTTCCCTCTAATCATGTAGGTCATCCAGGCGCTCATAACCGGGAGCGCGGCTATCATGATAGTTTTAATAGACTCTGCAGAGTTTGTACCACTTTACCCACATGTTTGTGATTTCATCACCCGTCGGCGACTAAAGAACCTCCCTTATGCCAATTACACTTCCTTTGGTGTATGGCCAAGAGATCACAAAATAGCCTTTACAAAGGGATTACTAGCCTATTTATACCCCACTGAGGTTTCAACGGTGGCAATGTCTCCCACTGAGCACATCTTCAACCAAGGGCCCCCTCTTGAGCCATTCGGATCCCAGGGTAGTCCCACCAATACTCAACAAACCCAATCCGACTACCCCTTCCCCGAGCATCCACAATGTTCCAAACAGCACTAGCAAAGCCCTAATTAATCAGCTACGCAGCACCCATACTTGGCCTCGTGGTGGCACTGTAGTCCTAGCCTATTCTCGCATGAACCGGTCCTTAGATCTAAAGCAAGCAAAACCACCATGACATACAACCCATCCACATACCAGGCTTGCTTAGATCGCCCATTACCATACCATATTTAACCAGTTCATGTTAACCATAATCTCATCCATGCATAATTAAGTTGAGTGGTATAGTTATTTCCCATTCCAGTTGATTAAGCGAAGCAAAAAGGTAAAAAGCCCTTCCCGACTCTCTACCATAAATTCTAGGTGACAAGGGTGGTTAAACAAATCTAGTAAACTTCCTACCATTGGATTCCCATCAAATTGACACAAGCATGCAGTTTGCAAACAAAACATTTATTTTAAAAACATGATCAATATGCTTCAAGGACACTTGCCTTGCTCCGGCGGATAGGGTTGCTCAAGCGCTTCGAAGTCTTGATTCTGAAAATCCTCGTACACGATCTCTTAAGCACTTCCCTCTACTCGCGATCACACATACAAGAAAATGTATACAAATCAACATGATGCACACACATTAATCAATATGCGATGATATGCATGCATGCAAAGATCAATTATTAATTAACTATGGTTGTTTATTAATTAGATGCAACTAGTTCATACGTGTTCATCCGAGTTTACGGGGGTTTTAGCGAGAATTAATGCGTATGAAAATAAAAAGACGATGCAACTAAAATCAATTTATGTCTGTTAGATCTAATACGTCGCAAAAATTCGCATCGGGAAAACGAATCCTACCGTAGATGTGATGGTTTCGAAGATCGCGGGATGGGAACAATGCGTAGACGAAGTAGATACGCAAGGTCCTCCGGCGGCACGACGACGACGACGATCTCCGACGGACGACGACACCCTCCTCTTTTTCTTCCTCTTCTTCCCCTCTTTTTTTCTTCCTTTTCTTCCCCTAGCGACGCAGCCCTCTGGTGCGTTTTCTTCTACGTCGCTAGGGTTTCTGGTCTTTTGGTCTGGCGGCGTGGCTTCCTGGTACCGAGGAAACTACGAATCCTACGGGGGTATATATACGCGGCGGCAGGGAGTCGGTACCGACTCGTACCGGGGCTGGCGAGCGCGCTAGCGCGCGGGTGTGCGCGGCGCGTGGGCTGGCGCTAAGGCACGGGGCATGTGGGCGCGTGCGGGGCCGGGAAGCAGGCAGGGCGCTCGGCCAACGCGCGGGAGCGGCTGCGTGGCGCGCGGCCGGTCGGGCGCTCGGGCGAGCGGGTCGCGCGGGGTGGGGCCAAGGCGCGGGAGCGGGAGCGCGGTGCGGGCGCGCTTGGCGGGAGCGCGCTGGTCGGCGGCTGGGTCAACGCGGGTGCTAGCGCGTGGGCGTGCGGGGCCGGTCGGGGGCCACGCTGGGTGGGGCGCTCGCTGGTTGGGCCGGTTTGGCCTGGCCGGCAGTGGCCCCCTTTTCTTTTTTTCTTTTTTTTCCTTTTTTTATTTCTAAATATTAATAAATATTATATATTTTTTTATATACATACTCTCTTTTTTAATTTTATTTTTTTATATTATTGATTATTATTTATTTATATACTTATTCCCTATTACAAGTTTTAGGCTATTATTTTCTTTTTCTTCTTTTTGCTACACCATATATGTATGTTTTATCTTTTATTATCTTTCTTTTATCCAACTAATGTTTAATGCATGATCATGTATGCAATGCATGATGCGAAAATTGAGGGTGTTACAGCAGGCGCATCTAGGAAAGGAGTGGGACTCAAATGATGAGTCCTCATCTGAAGAGGAAGAGGAGATGGCTACCATAGCCGTGATGAAGCCTACCAAGAAATCCACCCTCTTCCCAACCATCAGCACATGGAGGACACCGATTGTACGTGTCTAATGGCAAAGAAAGGTAAAAGGAAGGTAACAACCAAATCTTCCTCCTTACATTATTTTTATAATGATAGTGATGACTCTAGTGATGATGAAGATATGCTTGTTGGTTTAGATAAGAAAATTGTTGCTAAGATGAAGTTTTTAATGGATAAGCTTGTTGATAAGGAGGAGCTAGTTGATCGTCAAGAAGATATGATCATCCTCCAAAAGGAAGAATATCTTAAGATCAAAAGGCTCCTCAAGCTTGAAAAGGAGCGAAACAACTCACTGGAACTTGAGTTAGCTTCAAGCAAGGAAGCTTGTTTGAAGCTAGAAGACTCAAACATGGCTATCAAGGATGAACTTGCTAACTTAACCAAAGTTAAAAAGATCCTTGAGGTACAAGTTGAGTCACTCAAGTGAAGTGGTTCTTCATCCTCTTCAAGCTCACCTTCTCAACTTATAAAATCTGAATCTACTATTGCTTGTGAATGTGCTAAAATTGACACTAACTTGAAGGAGAAGTCAAACTTGACAAAGGACAAGCAACCTTCCTGAAGTGGCATATTTGACAAGGAGAAGGTCAAGTATGCACGCAGTGCATACTTGGTCACAAGACCTCCTAATGTCAAATATGGCATTGGGTATTCTTATGGTGAAAAGCAAAATGCTAGAAACCACAAGAATAACAAGGAACGCGTCAAGAGAAACACCTCTCAAGTTAGACAACTTAATAATGTTGATAAAAGTAACATTGTAAACACATATGAGCAACAACTCTTGTTTAAAACTTTTGATGCATCATATGTTCTTATGAAAAGTAATTTTGGTAGAGTTTATGCTTAACATGTTGGGCCACGCCATGGGAACACCAAGTTGATGTGTGGGTGCCCAAATCACTTGTGACTAACCTCAAATGACTCAAGCAAGCTTGGGTACCTAAGACCAAAGCATAATTTTTTTTTTGCAGGCTTACTCCTCCGGTGGAGCAAAATGGGTGCTAGATAGTGGATGCACCAACCACATGATCAGAGAAAGAAGGATGTTCGTTGAATATGAAGAAAATGAAGATCGAAGCGAAGGCATTTATTTTGGCAATAATAGTCATGGAAGGGTGCTCGGTACCAGTAAAATAGCAATTTCATCACAACATACTCTTTCTCATGTTTTACACGTTGATTCCTTGGATTATAATTTTTTGTCCATATCTCAATTATGTGACAAAGGTTATAAGTCTTTGTTCACTAATGAGGGTGTGACCGTCTTTAGGAGGAATTATAACTTAGTTGCATTCAAGGGTGTGTTAAAGGGAAAACTTTATCTAGTTGACTTCAACAAAGATAAAGCCGAACTTGACACATGCTTGATTGCAAAGACCAACATGGGTTGGCTGTGGCATATACGGCTAGCACATGTTGGTATGAGGAATCTTCAAAAACTTCTAAAAGGCGATCACATCCGTGGTTTAAAGGATGTTGTTTTTGAGAAAGAAAAGCCTTGTAGCGTGTGCCAAGCCGGGAAGCAAGTAGGAGCACCCCATCCCGCAAAGAACGTCATGACTACAACAAGACCGCTCGAGCTCCTTCACATGGACCATTTGATTCAATTGCTTACATAAGCATCAGCGGTAACAAGTACGGTTTAGTCATTGTTGATGATTTTTCTCGCTTCACATGAGTTTTCTTTTTGCATGATAAGACAGAAACTCAAGGAACCCTCAAGAAGTTTTTCAAGCGTCCCAAAATGAATTTTCGTTGAAGATCAAGAACATACTAAGTGACAATGGGACAGAGTTCAAGAACACCCAAGTTGAGGAATACCTAGACGAGAAGGGGATAAAACATGAATTTTCAGCACCGTATTCCCCTCAACGAAATGGAGTAGCCAAAAGGAAGAACCGAACACTCATTGAGATTCGAGGACAATGTTTGATGAATACAAGACTTCGGTCCGCTTTTGGGCTGAAGCGGTTAACACTGCTTGTCACGCCATCAACCGGCTATATCTTCATCGTCTACTCAAGAAAACATCATATGAACTACTCACGGGTAACAAGACAAATATTTCATACTTTTGAGTTTTTGGTTCTAAATGTTATATTTTGAACAAGAAGCCGAAGACTTCAAAGTTCGCTTCAATGTCCGATGAAGGTTTCTTACTTGGCTATGATTCGAACTCCTACGCCTATCGTGTCTTCAACAACGCCTCCAGACTTGTTGAAGTAGCACGTGACATAGTGTTCTATGAAACTAACGGCTCTCAAGGAGAGCAAGTTGATAAATGTGTGCTATATAAAGAAGAAGCTCTATGTCAAGCGTTGAGAAGAATGACGTTGGGCGATGTTCGACCACAAGCGCCACCTCCAAATGCGAATGAGGAAGATGAACCACAAGTGGAGGTAAATGATCAAGGGGGAGCGTATACACAATATCAACCTCATAAAGATCAAGGTGATAAACAAATCAATGAAGGCAACCATCCAGGGGGAGAAGAAGATGATCATGAAGATTCAAGACCACAAGTGCCACATCCAAGAGTACATCAATGCATCCAAAGAGATCACCCCGTCGACAATATAATCGGTGACATCCAAAAGGGAGTAACGACTAGATCTCGTATAGCTAATTTTTCTGAACATTACTCTTTTGTATCCTCTTTGGAACCACACAGGATTGAGGATGCATTGAAAGATCTGGATTGGGTGATGGTGATGCAAGAAGAACTGAACAATTTCAAACAGAACGAGGTGTGGGAACTTGTCGAAAGACCCAAGTTCAACATCGCCGGCACTAAATGGGTCTTCCACAACAAGCAAGACGAACACGGGGTGGTGACAATGAACAAGGCGCGACTTGTGTCGAAAGGGTATTCACAAGTCAAAGGTTTGGATTTCGACAAAACTTTTGCTCCCGTAGCTAAGCTTGAATTGATTCGAATATTACTTGCATATGCTACTCACCATGATTTCAAGCTCTATCAAATGGATGTGAAAAGCGCATTCCTCAATGGAAAAATCAAGGAGAAGGTGTACGTGGAGCAACCTCCCGGATTCGAAGATCAAGAGTTCCCCGACCATGTGTTCAAACTGCGTAAGGCTCTGTATGGCCTCAAACAAGCTCCTAGAGCTTGGTATGAGTGCCTTAGAGATATTTTGATTGAAAATGGATTTAAGATTGGCAAAGCTGCTTATACGTTGTTTACCAAGCATTTTGACAATGATCTATTTATCTGTCAAATTTATGTTGATGATATTATATTTGGTTCAACTAACAAATCCTTTTGTGAAGAATTTAGTAAGATTATGACAGATAGATTAAAGATGTCTATGATGGGAGAATTGAGATATTTCTTGGGATTCCAAGTGAGGCAACAAAAGGAAGGGACGTTCATAAGCCAAACTAAGTATACTCAAGACATACTCAAGAAATTTGGAATGGACAAAGCAAAGCCTATAAAGACTCCCATGGAAACAAATGGACACTTGGATCTCAATGAAGACGGACCACACGTGGATCAAAAGGTATATCGCTCCATGATTGGCTCCCTACTTTATTTATGTGCATCTAGGCATGATATTATATTGAGCGTGTGTTTGTGTGCAATATTTCAAGCCAGTCCTAAGGAATGTCATTTGACAGCCGTAAAAAGGATCTTGCGATATTTAGTTCATATAACCAACCTAGGCCTTCGGTATCCTAAAGGTTCAAAGTTCAATCTCATTGGATACTCTGATGCAGATTATGCCAGATGCAAAGTAGATAGAAAAAATACCTCCGGTACTTGCCAATTCCTAGGTAGATTCCTAGTTTCTTGGTCCTCCAAGAAACAAAACTCCATTGCCTTATCCACGATCGAAGTGGAGTATGTTGCAGTTGGGAGTTTTTGTGCACAACTCATTTGGATGCAACAAACTCTAAGGGATTACTGTGACGCCCGGTTCCGAAAATGAACCAAGCTAACGCATATGTGTGCCCAGGATGTTCATCACACATACACGAGTGCAATCACAAAAGAGTATACAGGAAATTACCACAGCTCAAATTATTAAATAAGTACTCTTATTACACAATTCATTAAATCCTCGAATACAAGCTCTAATGAATATTAATGACAAGTTCAACTAATGCAGCAGAAATAAACTAATTAAGCAAACTAAAGCAACTATGCAGCATAAGCGACAGGGTATATACGCGCAGCTCCAGTCAACACCACAGGCAAAGCTGACGGTAGACACGGCCTAGAACTCCGCATTATCACCATTACACTCCCAATCCTGACCTGCAACTGTTGGGGGGGGATTGCAAGAGTGAGTACATGTCGTACTCAGCAAGGGTGGAAAGTATGACATGTGGCTTATTCAAATGTCGACAATAATAATGGTAAAGTGCTGAAAAGTACGGTAAAACATTTGAAAAACAATATATCTTGTGTATGTGAAGTAAACCCATCATAATCATAAGTAATACCATAATACCAAACTGAATTCATTACCATTATCAATAATTCCAGATTTCACTATTGTCAATAACCATATTCATTACCAGAGATTAATCCATAACCATTATCAAACCATAACCATCCCAAATTCCAATTTCCCTCTAATCATGGAAGTTGTCCAGGTGCTCATAACCGGGAGCACGGCTATCATGATAGTTTTAATTAACACTCTGCAGAGTTCGTACCTCTTTTCCCACGTGTTCGTGATTTCATCACCCTTCGGCGACTAAGAACCTCCCTTATGCCCATGACCCGTCGGTCACATTACACACTTCCGTTGGTGTGTGGCCAAGAGATCACAAAATAGCCTTTACAAAGGGATTACTAGCCTATTTAGACCCCACTGAGGTTTCACCGGTGGCGATGTCTCCCGCAGAGCACATCTTCAACCAAGGGCCCCCTCTTGAGCCATTCAGATCCCAGGGTAGTCCCACCAATCATCAACAAACCCAATCCGACTACCCCTTCCCCCAGCATCCACAATGGTCCAAACAGCACTAGCAAAGCCCTAATTAATCAGCTACGCCGCACCCATACTTGGCCTCGTGGTGGCACTGTAGTCCTGGCTTATTCTCGCATGAACCGGTCCTTAGATCTAAAGCAAGCAAACCACCATAACATCCAACCCATCCACATACCAGGCTTGCTTAGATCACCCATTACCATACCATATTTAACTAGTTCATGTTAACCATAATCTCATCCATGCATAAATAAATTGGTTGGTATAGTTGTTTTCCATCCCAGTTGATTAAGCGAAGCAAAAAGTAAAAAGCCTTCCCGACTCTCTCTACCATAAATTCCAGGTGACAAGGGTGGTCAAACAAAACTAGTAAACTTCCTACCATAGGATTCCCATCAATTTGACACAAGCATGCAGTTTTGCAAACAAAACATTTATTTTAAAGCAGGATCAATATGCTTCAAGGACACTTGCCTTGCTCTTGCTGTTGATTAGGGTCAAAGCCTTCAAACTCTTGATGTTGTAGATCCTCCGTGGCACTCTCTAGCGCAAATCCGTCTAATCCACACAATAAACATACAAAACAAGAAACACAATCAAAGAGTGCACAATTATTACTCAATATGACATGACATGCATGATTGATGCAAATGCAAGGTAGAACTTGTTACTAGATTGCTTTTAATGATCACTAACTAGTTCTAATAGATTTTAACAAGTTTATACAGGTTTGGAGTCGATTAGATCAAATTTTAGAATTAATATAACACAATTTAACCAGAAAGATCGGACTAGTCCGCTAGGGACCGGACAAGTCCGCACTTGACGAGATCAGCAGATTAGAGTTTTCTAGATCGACGTGAATTTGAAGATTAGGGGTTGAATTCACATAAGGAAAAGAGAGTAGAAGGTATACCAGGTGTTTAGAACTCCAATGAACCAAGAAACTTGGAGGTAACACTTGGATCTTGATGATCTAGGGTTGGTGATGAACTTGGAGATGAATTGGTGGTGAAGAACGAAACTTGGTGGAGATCTTGATCCTCCTTCGTTTCCTCCTCTTCTTATTCTTGTTTGGGATCTTCTCCTCCCTCCTTGATGGTGGCTCCCCACGAACTAGGGTTTGGGTGGGTGGAAAAGTGGCAAATAGATGTCAAACCAAGGGGTGGGGCTGTTTATATAGAGGTGGAGGCTAGGGTTAGATGGATTTCGAGTTTTGGGATGAGTAGAGGCCGGTTTAGAGTCCCACATGGGCTCTAAAAGAGTTGGGCACGACGTCCCTAGGCCCACTTGACGTGAAACCCAAGAAACAAGTCGTAAAACAAAAGGTCAATCTCGGAGTCACGAAATATCGAACAAGTCCGGACAGGACCGGACTAGTCCGAAGTCGTCCAGAGAGAAAATCGGACAAGTCTGGCCAAAAATCGGACAAGTCCAATCTTAGTCAGAAAGGAAAACGGACAAGTCCGCGGGAACACCGGACTAGTCCGGAAAAGTCCAGGGACTTAGCAAATTTTCAAGGATTCATGGAATATCGGACTAGTCCGCACAAAATCGGACAAGTCCGAAAGTTTCCAGAGCAAAAATTGGACTAGTCCGCAGCAAAAACGGACAAGTCCGTTTTTAGTCAGAGAGAAATCGGACTAGTCCTCAATAAAATCGGACTAGTCCGCACTTTCCTGCGTTTTAAGTGCGGTTTTGCTCCAAATCAATTTTAAACTCGTTCCTCTTGTTGTGGGCTAATGTTAAACATGTATATGAGTGCATGTAGGGCATGATGCATGAAAATGAGGGTGTTACAAACCTACCCCCCTTAAAATGAATCTCGCCCTCGAGATTCGACGTGGAAGAGAAGAGATAGGGAAATTCCTTCTTGAGATCATCTTCTAACTCCCAAGTTGCTTCTTTTTCGGTATGGTGCTTCCATTGGACTTTACACCATCGAATCACCTTGTTCCTTGTGACTCTCTCCTTGGTTTCCAAGATTTTGGCCGGTTGCTCGGCATACGTCAAATCTTCCTCTAGTTCCAATTCTTCCATTGGCACTTGATCTTCCGGTACCCTGAGACACTTCTTGAGCTGGGAAACATGAAAGACATCATGTACGTCTGAAAGATGAGCTGGCATCTCCAACTTATATGCTACTTCTCCTCTTTTGTCCAAAATCTTGAATGGTCCAATATAACGAGGTGCGAGCTTACCCCTTATGTTAAACCTCTTATGACCTCTCATTGGTGACACCTTGAGGTAAACAAAATCTCCTATTTCAAAGGCTAATTTCCTTCTCCTATTATCTGCATAGCCTTTTTGCCTTGATTGGGCAGCCCTCAAGTTTTCACTAATTATTTTGACTTGCTTTTCGGCTTCTTGCAACAAGTACGGACCAAATACTTGAGTTTCACCTGCCTCATTCCAGAATAAAGGTGTCCTACACTTCCTCCCATAAAGCGCTTCATATGGTGACATTTTCAAGCTTGCTTGGTAACTATTGTTGTATGAAAATTCCGCGTATGGCAAGCTTTTGTCCCAACTTTTCCCATGCTTTAAAGCACAAGCTCTTAACATGTCCTCCAAAATCTGATTGGTCCTCTCGGTTTGTCCATCCGTTTGAGGATGATATGCTGAACTAAAATTCAACCTCGTTCCCAAAGCTTCATGCAATTTTTGCCAAAATCTGGAGGTAAATTGAGAACCTCTATCCGAGACTATCTTCTTAGGGACTCCATGTCAACACACAATATGCTCCATGTATATTTCGGCCAATCGTGCAGCTGTATACTTGGTCTTCACAGGGACAAAATGAGCTGACTTGGTTAAACGATCCACAATTACCCAAATTGAGTCATACCCGGACTGAGTACGTGGTAACCCAATTATGAAGTCCATTCCAATTTCTTTCCACTTCCATTCCGGAATCTTCAACGGTTGCAGTAATTCGGCTGGCCTTTGATGTTCCGCCTTGACTCGTTGGCACACATCACACAATGCAACATATTCGGCTATGTCCTTCTTCATGCTATCCCACCAATAGCAAGTCTTCAAGTCTTTGTACATCTTCGTACAACCGGGGTGAATTGAGAATGGTGAGTCATGTGCCTCCTTTAATATTGTTTCTCGAATATGCTTTACATTAGGCACAACAATTCTCTTTCCAAGCCATAAGGTACCATGTTCGTCTTCATCAAATCTGAATTCTCTTCCTTCTTTGATTCTTTCCTTGATTTCCTTGATCCCCTCATCCGTGGTTTGTGCTTCTCGAATTTCTTGCTCGAAGGTTGGGTTTAACTCCATCATCTCCATCTCATTTACAAACCCAAGGTTCAACCGCTCAAACTCCTTACATAACTCGAATGGTAACTCTCGAACCGTGAGTTGATGACTTACTCCTTTTCTACTCAAAGCATCGGCCACTACATTGGCTTTTCCCGGATGATAGTTGATCCCCAAATCATAATCTTTGATGAGCTCTAACCACCTTCGTTGCCTCAAGTTCAGATCTGTTTGTGTGAAAATATACTTCAAACTCTTATGATCCGTGTAAATTTCACACCTATGTCCAAGAATATAGTGTCTCCAAATCTTCAATGCATGTACCACGGCCGCGAGTTCCAAATCGTGCGTGGGGTAATTCTGCTCATGTTTCTTCAATTGTCTTGACGCATAGGCGACCACTTGACCTTCTTGCATCAATACACATCCAAGCCCTTGTCTTGATGCATCGCAATAAATGTCAAAACTCTTGCTTACATCCGGCAATACCAAAACTGGGGCTGTTGTCAACCGCTTCTTTAACTCCTCAAAGCTATCCTGACAAGCTTCAGTCCATTGGAACGCCTTTCCCTTCGTTAGCAACTCCGTCATAGGCTTGGCTATCTTGGAAAAATCCTTGATAAACCGACGGTAATATCCAGCCATCCCAAGAAAACTCCTTATTTCCTTGACATTTTGCGGTGCTTCCCACTTCAACACATCTCTCACCTTCCCTGGGTCAACTGATACTCCTCCTCCGGAAATAATATGGCCTAAGAAGGAAACTTCCCGTAACCAGAATTGACATTTACTGAACTTGGCATACAATTGATGCTCCCTCAATTTCTGCAACGTAAGCCTCAAGTGTTCCTCATGTTCCTTCTCATCCTTCGAGTAGATCATGATATCATCAATAAACACCACAACGAACTTATCTAAGTAATCCATGAAGACTTTATTCATGAGGTACATAAAGTAGGCAGGCGCATTTGTCAATCCAAAAGACATCACGGTGTACTCATAAGATCCATACCGTGTCCTAAAAGTTGTCTTGGGTATGTCCGATGGTCTAATCTTCATTTGAAAGTATCCCGACCTCAAGTCAATCTTAGAGAAGACACAAGCACCCTTCATCTGATCAAACAAGTCTTCTATGCGTGGCAAGGTGTACTTGTTCTTGATTGTTACCTCGTTGAGAGCTCGGTAATCCACGCACATCCTTTGGGATCCGTCCTTCTTGTCCACGAATAGAACGGGCGCTCCCCAAGGTGAAGAGCTAGGGCGAATAAAACCCTTCTCTAATTGCTCTTCAATTTGTTTCTTGAGCTCCGCTAATTCCATAGGAGGCATCCTATACGGCCTCTTAGCTATAGGTGCAGTTCCAGGTATTAAATCAATAACAAACTCAATGTCTCGATCGGGTGGCATACCTGGCAACTCGTCCGGAAAAACATCCAAAAATTCACATACCACCGGAATCTCCTCAATTGCGACACCGTCCATATGATTTAGCTCTAATTGCTTCGGTGCATGTTGGGTTGCTTCAAATTCAACGGTGATCCCTTCTTCATTAGTCAACTTCACCGTCTTTGTGGCACACTCAATAACTCCATTGTGCTTCCTCAACCAGTCCATACCAAGTATAATATCCAACCCTTGAGAATCTAAAACAATGAGGTTGGCGGAGAAGTCTACCCCCCTTATTCTAAGGCTTACTTTTGGACATACTATATTTGTCCTCATCTCTCCTCCAGGAGACTTAACCAACAGAGTAAACTTCATATGAGAGATAGGCAAACTATACTTGGCAACATACTTCGATGCAATGAATGAATGCGATGCTCCAGAATCAAATAACATAGTCGCGGGGTTGGAGTTGGCGAGAAACATACCAATGACCACGTCATCCGCTTGTTGAGCATCCTCCGTAGAGACATGGTTCACGTTGCCACGAGCAAAATTTTGCTTTCCACGGCTTCCTTGTGGCTGTCCTCCATTAGGTCTTGGGTTTTGCCTCGATGCATTGCTTCCTTGACCAAGGCCCGACTTAGGACATTGATGTGCAAAGTGTCCAGCTTCTCCACAGGTATAACACTTCTTAACTCCACCAGAATTATTGGGACGAGCTTGGTTTTGAACATTGGCTCCAGGAAAATCAGCACGAGGTGCATAAGGCATCGGAGGCCTAGGTGCTTGCATGACAGGGCGCTGCTGCACAAACTGAGTTGGGCGCGGTGCATATCCAGGGCGCTGAGCAGGAATAGAGGGGCTGTAATGAGGCGCATTGGGCGGCGCAAAGCGAGGGCGCACATTACTTCCTTGTTGCGGCCCTTGATATGGCGCCTTCCTCTTGATTTCTTGCTCCATCTCACGAATCTTGTTCTCAACCACAATTGCTTTGTCCACAAGCTTCTGAAAATTGACATAATCACAGTTGAGCAATTGCACTTGGATCGTATTGTTCAATCCCCTCATGAACAAGTATTGCTTCCGGCTGTCCCGGCTAACATCCTCAGGCGCATACCTTGAGAGTTGAGTGAATTTATTGAGATATTCACCCACGCTTGATCTTCCTTGCCTTAAATTCTCAAATTCTTGCCTCTTCAAGATCATAACACCCTCGGGCACATAATGAGAACGAAAATTCTCCTTGAATTCGGCCCAAGTAATTCTCTCTTGGTTCTCATGAGCATTGCAATAAGAATCCCACCAATCTGCAGCTGCTCCAACGAGTTGATGAGAAGCAAATAGCACCTTCTCCCGGTCACTGCATTGAACAATGGCTAGCTTCTTCTCCACGGACTTGAGCCAATCATCCGCATCCATAGGGTCTGCGGCTTGAGCAAAGGTTGGTGGCCTAGTCCTCATAAACTCTCCTAATCGGTTATGAGGAGGTGGGGGTGGCGGTGGAGGCATGTAGGGCTGATTGTTGATGTTGCCAGCCTGCAGCTGTCCCATAGTCTGTATCATGGTCTGCATGAGCTGGTTTTGCATGGCCAATAGCTGCTCGATGTTGATAGCTCCCTGAGTAGATCCTTGTCCGATGTTGTTCTGAGGTACTCCATTGTTCTCCTCCTCATCATTGCCATCCCTCTGGTTGCGAGTCCTCACCATCTGAAGAAAAGCAGTAGGTAAGAATTAGAAAACGCCCCAACTATATGCATCAAGGGATATGAAACTAAACAACTAGCTACACTAGCCTAGGTGGACATGGCAATGCTAAGGCATCCCAAAATCCTCTATTAAGCACACAAGCAAGCAATATATATAGCAAGCAGCACTCCAAGCAAAAACACATCGATTCCTGAGTGCTCCTATGTGCTCTAAAGTGTCCATTCTATCTAGGCTGCATCCTACGGTCAACCTGGCTCTGATACCAATCTGTGATGCCCGGTTCCGAAAATGAACCAAGCTAACGCATATGTGTGCCCAGGATGTTCATCACACATACACGAGTGCAATCACAAAAGAGTATACAGGAAATTACCACAGCTCAAATTATTAAATAAGTACTCTTATTACACAATTCATTTAATCCTCGAATACAAGCTCTAATGAATATTAATGACAAGTTCAACTAATGCAGTGAAAATAAACTAATTAAGCAAACTAAAGCAACTATGCAGCATAAGCGACAGGGTATATACGCGCAGCTCCAGTCAACACCACAGGCAAAGCTGACGGTAGACACGGCCTAGAACTCCGCATTATCACCATTACACTCCCAATCCTGACCTGCAACTGTTGGGGGGGGGGGATTGCAAGAGTGAGTACATGTCGTACTCAGCAAGGGTGGAAAGTATGACATGTGGCTTATTCAAATGTCGACAATAATAATGGTAAAGTGCTGAAAAGTACGGTAAAACATTTGAAAAACAATATATCTTGTGTATGTGAAGTAAACCCATCATAATCATAAGTAATACCATAATACCAAACTGAATTCATTACCATCATCAATAATTCCAGATTTCACTATTGTCAATAACCATATTCATTACCAGAGATTAATCCATAACTATTACCAAACCATAACCATCCCAAATTCCAATTTCCCTCTAATCATGGAAGTTGTCCAGGTGCTCATAACCGGGAGCAGGGCTATCATGATAGTTTTAATTAACACTCTGCAGAGTTCGTACCTCTTTTCCCACGTGTCCGTGATTTCATCACCCTTCGGCGACTAAGAACCTCCCTTATGCCCATGACCCGTCGGTCACATTACACACTTCCGTTGGTGTGTGGCCAAGAGATCACAAAATAGCCTTTACAAAGGGATTACTAGCCTATTTAGACCCCA
Source organism: Tuctoria greenei (assembly GCA_036927565.1). Lineage (NCBI taxonomy): Eukaryota > Viridiplantae > Streptophyta > Magnoliopsida > Poales > Poaceae > Tuctoria > Tuctoria greenei. The sequence goes on along the minus strand of JAYESD010000006.1, from coordinate 34,879,725 downwards.
CTGAGGTTTCACCGGTGGCGATGTCTCCCGCAGAGCACATCTTCAACCAAGGGCCCCCTCTTGAGCCATTCGGATCCCAGGGTAGTCCCACCAATCATCAACAAACCCAATCCGACTACCCCTTCCCCGAGCATCCACAATGGTCCAAACAGCACTAGCAAAGCCCTAATTAATCAGCTACGCCGCACCCATACTTGGCCTCGTGGTGGCACTGTAGTCCTGGCTTATTCTCGCATGAACCGGTTCTTAGATCTAAAGCAAGCAAACCACCATAACATCCAACCCATCCACATACCAGGCTTGCTTAGATCACCCATTACCATACCATATTTAACTAGTTCATGTTAACCATAATCTCATCCATGCATAAATAAATTGGTTGGTATAGTTGTTTTCCATCCCAGTTGATTAAGCGAAGCAAAAAGTAAAAAGTCTTCCCGACTCTCTCTACCATAAATTCCAGGTGACAAGGGTGGTCAAACAAAACTAGTAAACTTCCTACCATAGGATTCCCATCAATTTGACACAAGCATGCAGTTTTGCAAACAAAACATTTATTTTAAAGCAGGATCAATATGCTTCAAGGACACTTGCCTTGCTCTTGCTATTGATTAGGGTCAAAGCCTTCAAACTCTTGATGTTGTAGATCCTCCGCGGCACTCTCTAGCGCAAATCCGTCTAATCCACATAATAAACATACAAAACAAGAAACACAATCAAAGAGTGCACAATTATTACTCAATATGACATGACATGCATGATTGATGCAAATGCAAGGTAGAACTTGTTACTAGATTGCTTTTAATGATCACTAACTAGTTCTAATATATTTTAACAAGTTTATACAGGTTTGGAGTCGATTAGATCAAATTTTAGAATTAATATAACACAATTTAACCAGAAAGATCGGACTAGTCCGCTAGGGACCGGACAAGTCCGCACTTGACGAGATCAGCAGATTAGGGTTTTCTAGATCGACGTGAATTTGGAGATTAGGGGTTGAATTCACATAAGGAAAAGAGAGTAGAAGGTATACCAGGTGTTTAGAACTCCAATGAACCAAGAAACTTGGAGGTAACACTTGGATCTTGATGATCTAGGGTTGGTGATGAACTTGGAGATGAATTGGTGGTGAAGAACGAAACTTGGTGGAGATCTTGATCCTCCTTCGTTTCCTCCTCTTCTTATTCTTGTTTGGGATCTTCTCCTCCCTCCTTGATGGTGGCTCCCCACGAACTAGGGTTTGGGTGGGTGGAAAAGTGGCAAATAGATGTCAAACCAAGGGGTGGGGCTGTTTATATAGAGGTGGAGGCTAGGGTTAGATGGATTTCGAGTTTTGGGATGAGTAGAGGCCGGTTTAGAGACCCACATGGGCTCTAAAAGAGTTGGGCACGACGTCCCTAGGCCCACTTGACGTGAAACCCAAGAAACAAGTCGTAAAACAAAAGGTCAATCTCGGAGTCACGAAATATCGGACAAGTCCGGACAGGACCGGACTAGTCCGAAGTCGTCCAGAGAGAAAATCGGACAAGTCTGGCCAAAAATCGGACAAGTCCGATCTTAGTCAGAAAGGAAAACGGACAAGTCCGCGGGAACACCGGACTAGTCCGGAAAAGTCCAGGGACTTAGCAAATTTTCAAGGATTCATGGAATATCGGACTAGTCCGCACAAAATCGGACAAGTCCGAAAGTTTCCAAAGCCAAAATTGGACTAGTCCGCAGCAAAAACGGACAAGTCCGTTTTTAGTCAGAGAGAAATCGGACTAGTACTCAGTAAAATCGGACTAGTCCGCACTTTCCTGCGTTTTAAGTGCGGTTTTGCTCCAAATCAATTTTAAACTCGTTCCTCTTGTTGTGGGCTAATGTTAAACATGTATATGAGTGCATGTAGGGCATGATGCATGAAAATGAGGGTGTTACAATTACGGTTACAATATCAACTGTATTCCACTCCTTTGTGACAATGAGGATGCAATTAAGATTGCCCATAATACCGTTGAGCACTCTAGAACTAAACACATAGACATCCATCATCACTTCTTGATAGATCATTCAATGAAGGGCGACATAACCATTTCCCATGTCAATACCGAAAAACAACTAGCTGACATATTTACCAAGCCACTTGATGAGAAACGTTTTTGTGATCTCCGAAATGAACTAAATATCCTTGATACTCAGAATGTGGCTTGAAAGCTTGCATACTTGTATGCCATCTTCAATATCTATTTATTGTGTTATGAAAATCATCTCTCTCTATTTTTCTCTGAAAACTATGTTAATTACTTGATCTTGGTGAATTATGGTCATAGCTTGATTGTTGTATGTTTACTGATCATATTCATCTAGATTATTTGTGTGTTTTGCCCCCTATTTTCTTTGTAAGCACCTTCAAATATATACAAATGGTCTAATTTCTTCTGTTATGGTGACCACGGACTAGCCCGTGGTTACCCGGACTAGTCCGCACAATGCAGACTAGTCCGCAGAGTTCTGGTAATCCGGACTAGTCCGATTTTTCGACTCCATAACCCTAGGGCCGCCAAAACCTAATCTTTTTCATCCTCACAACTCACCTCACGTTCTCTCTCCTCACTCAGCTGCCCCCAAGGTGATTTGGCGATTTCTCCACCAAATCTTATCAAATCTCCATGGGAAACGATCTTCATCGCAAGGGGATCGAGGACCCCGAACTTGTCTGCATCAAAAACTCCTCCAACTCCGTGAATTGAAGGATTTGATAAATTTTCTCCCAAACCCTAGAACCTTCGATTTCTTTTGTTTTGGACCAAGTAGCTTAGCTCCTCTAGTCTGTACATGATTCCTTGGTGTATTTCAACTATCTCTAGTCACTTTTGCGTTGAGAAACTCCATTGCCTGGTAAGTTAGGGTTTGAGCAATTGAATATCAGACTAGTCCATTCTCAGTGCGGACAAGTCTGGTACTCCGGACTAGTCCTCACTTGAGCACCGGACAAGTACAATTTTTGACTAGACACAACCCTAATTTCCTTCTACTCAATGCATTCCCTTGCCATCAATCCTTATCTATGTCATGTATAACCTCCTTGTCAGGACAATGTCGAATGAAAACATCTCTGACTTTGAAGACGAGATGGATCAAAATGTGTTGCCGCGAGTCTCAGAGTCTCGCGCTAACGAAAGGCAAGAGCGTGCTGCCAAGCCTTCGCCAAGTCCACCTAGGATTCGGTGGAAGGTTGTAGCCAAGAAGCCAGCTTTGAAATCTCAAGATATGGTTGGTTCTAGCTCAGCGGCTCATCGCCAATCAAAAGGGAAAGGAAAAGGGATTGCCTCTGGCCCGATTGGCCCTCTCAAGATGAGTGCTCCAAGGTAGGGGAATAGAGACCCCTCGGAAGAAAAATTCAATGGCAAGGGAAGTGATGTGGCTTGGAAGCTAAGGAAAGTTGATGCTTATGGCAGTGCTAAGAAGACAGTTGATTCAAGGTTTTGGAGCAACTTCCACGCAGACTACTACAGTTCCGTGTACCTGCAGATGAAGGCTCGAGTAGTCCGCAGTCAATGGATTGACTGGATCCACTTTGAAACAAAAAGTTGTGGTGCCTTTGATGAGGTGGTACAGGATGCAGAGAGGCATGACCTCAAGTACTTGTTTGCTTTCAGCTACAACTGGAATGAGGAGGTCATAGCACAGTTCTTTGCAACCTGCTTCTTTGCCAGTGATGAAGAAGAGCGAGTGACTTGGATGACTCATGGATCCAAGTACATTGTGACATATGATGAGTTTGCCAGGCTACTGCACCTTGGCGACACCGGGAGCAATGAAGTGATTATTCACAACATTGGGATTTTAGAAAAGGACAAGATGTACTTTCTCTATGATACCCGTCTCAAGTACAATCTTCCCTCAACCAAGAACATGAAGCACTTATTCATGGTTCTAAACAGGGTTCTTAGGAAGAATATTGCTCTGAAGGATGGAGATGCAGGGAGTGTCCAGGGCTACCTGAGGACATTGATGAATGTGATCAGCAAGAGCAGGAAATTTGATATCTTTGACTACATGTGGAACGACATGGTGAATATTTCCTGCCCCCCTAACAGTTCTTGTGGCTATGCGCCTTATATCATGTTCATGATAGAGAAGGTCACAGGGATTGAGTTTGTGAAAGATGTTGAGCACACAACCTTGATGCCCCGGAAGCCTCCCCAAGCCACTCTCCTAGTTGCTGAATGTGTCCTAGAGGGGGGGGGGGTGAATAGGCCTTTTTAAATTTTTTTGGAACCTGCAACACTTAACAACCAGATCAAAACTCGAGATATCGGACTAGTCTGGTCAAGTGCGGACTAGTCCGGTGTGTACCGACTAGGTTAATCAAGTTTGATCGATTAATTTGATTCTAGGATGTATGCAGCGGAAATATACTTGTAATTGAAGTGTTACACGATTATGAACTAGGGTATACCACAAGTCAATCTTATATTTAATTTTTCAATGTAAAGTAAGCAAGATTGATTGAAACCCTAGATTGATATGATGTACAAGAACGATGAGTGCAAGATAAGGACACAAGCAATTTATCCCGTGGTTCGGTTCCCACAGAGGCAACCTACATCCACGTTGAGGAGTCCACAAAAGGACCGGGTCTTCTCCAACCCTACCCTCGTTAGATCGCCACGAAGGCCAATCCTCTCCTCTTATCACAAAGGGTAAATAACAAAATTAAAGGGGCCTTCTCACACGTTGAGGTCTCCCCTAGATTACAACAAGAACTCCACCAAGAAAACACTTGAAAGATTACAATGAAAATCAGGAGTGTGTTAGGGAATCAAACCAAGATCTCAATGAGTGATGAACCATGTATCTCCAATGTTCCAAAGTGTATCCTCAAAGGATTGATCTTTTTTGCTTTTGATTTCTTGGAGAGATGTGTTTTTGAGGCTCTTGGGAGGTGTGACGGTGCTGGGGGTCGAGAGAGATTAAAGTTGGGCCGTGCACATCTATTTATATGAGGTTTCTAAAAGTGACCGTTAGGGTTTAGGAAGATCAGACTAGTCCGTGGTGGACACCGGACTAGTCCGGCGTGCTGTGTGTAGCAAACCCTAAGTGCCTCGAAATATCGGACTAGTCTCGCTAGAAGCGGACTTGTCCGATTTCGCTTCTGGAAATCTTCAGACTAGTCCGATAATCATCAGACTTGTCCGGATGGGTGAAATCCTAGGTGAATTGGGTGACAAGTCCGCACTTGGAGGACTTGTCCGATTTAGGTCAGAGGGTTTTTGGACTACTCCGTGACAATATTGGACTTGTCCGATTTACATCAGAATGATATCGGACTAGTCCGTTGTGTGATCGGACTTGTCTGAATTTGTGCAACTTGTGAAATGTTTTGAGGACTAGTTCACACTGGGAAGGACTAGTCTGATTCTAGTCAGAGAGATATCGGACTAGTCCAGTGTGATATCGGACTTGTCCGATCTTGTGCAGAGAGATATCGGACTAGTCCGGTGTCAATCGGACTAGTCCGGTCCTGTATAAACTTGTGCAAAGTGTGTGATTATTTGGGCTTGAGATCTTGGCGTGTGTTTCCTTAACACACTCCATACGCAATGATTTACTGCACTTGTTCCTTGAGCTCTTTTCCACATTGCTCCTCATTCTCCCTTCTTTTTGGCTCTTTTCTCATTTTCTCATTAACACTTGTGCTCATCTCAACAAAGTAGTTAGGATCTCATTTGCTTGTCATAAATCATCCAAAACCCACAAGGGATTTCTAGATGCACTTTCAATCTCCCCCTTTTTGGTGATTGATGATAACCAATTGAGATTTCACAAAATATGATAAAAAGTTGAGATTTTCATAAAGTGTTCACATATGAGTCTAAAATACATCAAGCAATGAAAACATGATCCATATGTGCATTCTTTATGGTGGGATGCATAACTAAGTGTATAGAAACAATAGTCATGATGAGAATGACATAATTGACATTAATACACAAACAACAAGCATATATGTCATTCTAGGAGCAAAATCACAAATTTCATCAATTACTTCACAAGTAGTTCAAAGCATTGCATCACAGGACCATAAGTAACATAAGAGCATATTGAACGTTTTACAGCCCACAAAATAGACTAAAAGCATAAAAGGAAGCTTTCCTCGCATCCTACAGCTAAGACCTAAGACCTAAGACTCCCCCTCAATCTCTCCCCCTTTGGCATCAAGACACCAAAAAGAAGGACAGGATGGACCTAAAGTCTTCATGCCTCGCTGTCGGTCCTCTCATCGTCTTCATCTTCATCTTCTGGTTGATGAGGAGGAGGAGGAGGAGGAACGGAGCCACTCGAGCCCCCAATGCCAAAATAGGCAAGCTCGGAGGGAGTCAAGGGCCTGAGCTCGGTATAGTCGGAGTCGGAATCTTCAGAAATTACTGAAGATCCAATGGGCTCAATCTCCAGTTTTTGGCAAATTTGCTTCACATTTTCCTTGACATACTTTATGTCTTCCTTTCTTCTCTTGTTAATCTTGTGAGCCTTCACCCCGGCCTTTCTACAGGAGGCAAAGATAGCAGCCAGGTACTTGAAGATGCCACTTGCAGATCCCTTTTAAGGAGCTGCCTTAGTGGCAGGGGCAGCCCTAGCACTGGCACCGGCTCTCGCTCGATCCTCAAGACTGGAGGCTGGAGATGGAGCAGCCTGTATGCTTGGCTTTTGAGGCGTCTGGGGCCTCAAGCGAAGGTGCTCCACATCTTTGACGAATTCGATGCCAGTGACCTTCTCAATCATGAACATCAGATACGAAGCATAGCCACATGACTTGTTGGGTGTGCAAGAGATGTTGACCATATCGTTCCAGGTATAGTCAGCCACATCAAACTTGCGATCCTTGCTTATGACCTTCATCAAGGTCCAGAGATAGCCCTGCACACTCCCAGCATCCCCATCCTTGGGGGCAATTGTCTTCCTCGTGACTCTGCAAGATCACAAAGAAAGGCTTCATGTTCATTGTGGAGGGAGGATTGAACTTGGAGTTGGGCTCATGGAGGAACTTCATCTTGTCCTTCTCAATGACACCTATGTTGTGGATGATCAAGTTGTCATGGCTTGAGGTGTCAAGGTGTAGCAGTCTTGCAAATATTTCATAAGTTATACTATACTTGGATCCGTGAGTCATCCAAGTCACACTCTATTCCTCGTCACTTGAGAAATGGCAAGTCGCAAAGAACTACGCTATGACCTCATCATTCCAATTGTTCCTGAAGGCAAAGAGATCCTTCAGGCCATGCCTCTTGACTGCCTCCATCACTTCAACAAACGGTGAGCAGCCCTTCTTCTCAAAATGCGCCCAATCAATCCATTGGCTGCGCACTACAGGTGTCTTCATCGGGAGGTATACAGACTTGTAGAAATATGCATGAAAATTGCTCCAAAATCATCCATCAGCAGCTTGCTTTGGACAGCTGTAGAAATCAACATTTTGGAACTTAGCCGCTGAGTCGCTGCCCTTCCCATTGAACTTTTCCTCTGTGGGATCCCGAGCCCCTTGCTTTGGAGCTGAAATCTTTAGCGGGCCAATCGGGCCCGTCGCGATCCCTTTGCCTTTTCCTTTTGCTAGGCGAGCACTCGCCGAGCTAGGGCCACCACCAGCGAAAGCCTTGGAAGCAGGCACCTTTCGTCGAGCCACCCTCTTTTGAGACTGAGGAGGAGAGGGGGACGGCTCGGAAGGTCGCTTCTTGCTTTGGTCCGTCGAGGACCGAAGCGGGGCATCTTGTTCCATCTCGGCTTCGAAGTCAGAAACTTCATCGTGAGAGCTCGACATGCTTGAGAATGGATGACAAGGAATTTGCATTGAGGAATTAAAAGGTTAGGGTTGAGTTTAGAAACATCGTACAAGTCTGGTGTTCAGGCACGGACTAGTCCGGATGACCGGACTTGTCCGTGCATGGACCGGACTAGTCCGGTATTCATCCTCAAAAACCTAAGCAATGAGACAAATGGTGATTCCTAATGCACAACTAGCTTAGCATCAATGTAATACATCAAGGAAGCATGTATATAGTGAGAGATGCTAGGCTATTCGATCAACAATGAAGAAAATGGAGATTTCTAGGGTTTGGGGGAAAATTTACCGAAAAATTGCTTGAATCTCGGAGAGGAGGGTGCTGAAGGCGGGACAGGTCCGTGAACTTCAATCCCTATGCAAAGAAGATCAATTTCCACCCAAACTTGCGAATTTTTGATGGAGGAATCAAGGAATCGCCTTGGGCAGCTCGAGCGCGGAGAGAGAAGGCTTGAGGCAAGTGTGGGGGTGAGGAAATTAGGGTAGGGTTTGGTGGCGGCTAGGGTTATGGACACGAAAAATCGGACAAGTCCAAAAATGATTTGACTAGTCCGAACTTTTTTAGAGGCTATATCGGACTAGTTCGTGGTCTACCGGACTAGTCCGGCCTAGCCGGCGCTCTACGGACTAGTCTGCATGGGCGGACTAGTCCGAGTAACCACGGACTAGTTCGTGGTCACCAGGGAAGAACTTCTTAGCCCATTCGTATATATTCGAAGGTACATATTTAGAAAATAGGGAGGCGAATCAAATCAAATAATCTTGATGAATATGATCAGTAAGCATACAACAATCAAGCAATGACCATAATTCACCAAGATCTAGTAATTGACATAGTTTTTTGGAGAAAATTGAGAGAGATGATTTTCACAATCCAATCAACATATTTTGAAGAATCCATATAGGTATGCAAATTTTCAAGCCACATTCCGAGCATCAAGGATGTTGAAAGCATCTAGGCCCCCATGAGGTATGGTTTCGGTGATTAATGGCAACCATTGGATTTTACTAATGAATTTGTGGATGCAAGGTCTCCCATATCACTCAATCAAACGAAATTTATATGAACATCAATATCAACTACTAATCATTGGAGACCCATATACAAACAATTTATGAGATTAATCAATGCTATGAAGATAAGAAGTGAAAGCTCATATGTCAAAGTCATTCAACCATAATTGACAACATTCAATGCTTGAAAATCATCAGAAGTGCATTTCCAACAAGAGTCCAAGAGATCAATTGAGCAAGACACAAAAGAATCACTTAGAAACAACTTGAAGCAAGCAAAATCAACTCACCGGATCAACCGATGATTCCTGAGAACAACACATCGGTCGAGTTGGTTCAGCAGAAGAAGATGACCTCAGAACAAAGTACTCACCGGATCATCCACTGTTAAGGGCTAAGCTACATCGGTCCATCAGTACAGTTTGCAATATCCTTGGACCAAGTGTACCACCAGATCATCCGATGTACAGCAATATACACATCGGTCAATCACTCCAGTAAGCATCAAGTTTGAGCCCATTTTGGAGGAAGAGCCACCGGATCATCCGATGAGAAGACAAGTGCAACATCGGTCTAACAACGGTCATATCTGACACAATGACGTCAGCTAAAGTAAACTTGACCGACGATAACTAAAGGGGAGACATCGGATCATCCGGTGTTCGCAGAAAAGTTCTGTCAGCCTACTTTTCCAACGGCTATTTCGTGGAGACTGGCTATAAATACCCACTAAACCTGTCAAATCGACAAGTCTTGATCACCAGACATAATCTACACATCCACAAGCATTCAAGACAAAGAGTCATCACTTCTACATCATTTAGAGCACTTACACACCAATAGATAGGCTAGAACTAGCTAGAGAGAGAGCTTGTGTGCCTCCATTCTTGGTGAGTGGAATCTCTAGGGTAGTGAGAGCCTCAAGGGAGTGTCCCTTGGTGTTTGTAACTGAGTGAGACTTCCGGAGCTTGCCAAGAGGATTGTGGAAGCCTGGAGGATCGAAGTTGTACAAGGCTTGAGCTCCACCTTGCCAAGGTTGGCAAACGGAGAAGAATAGTGAAGATCCCTAGTCTCGGTGACTTGGGTGTGGCTATACCCTTTGGTGGGTGCCACAACGTGGATGTAGGAAGATCTTGACAATCTTGCTGAACCACGGGATAAATCCTTGTGTCTCCTCGGGAGTTTGCATCCTCTTCCTCTCCCTTACATTTATGCATTTTATTTACCGCGAAGTTGCTATTCACTTCAATGCATAGATCATTTGCGTAGGGAATTGGGCTTTTAAGAATTAAGATTTATTGCTTAGATTGTTGAAAAGAAGCCCAATTCACCCCCCTCTTGGGCATTCAATCCTTACAATTGGTATCAGAGCAAGGTTGCTCATTGGATCATTCTAGCTTCACCGCTAGAGAGCTAAAATGGCCAAGGTTGGGGGTTCGGTTCCTATCTTCGAGGGCAAGAACTTTGCCTATTGGAAAGCACGCATGCGCGCTTATCTAGAGGCTATTGCTCCCAAAGTATGGGAAGCGACCCACGCGGGGTTTGGAGAACACAACTATGTTGGTGATCAAATCAAATGGGATGCTAAATCTAGGAATGCAATATATGAATGTATTGTCAAGATGTGTTTGCTAGGATTGCTAGCAAAGAAAAAGCTTGTGAAATTTGAGCTTGCTTAATAGAGATTCATGAGGGTTCTTCTCGAGTCAAGGAACTTAAATATCACATGCTTAAAGCAAAATATGATGAATTTAAGATGCTACCTCATGAAAATGTCAATGAGATGTTCTCTCGCTTGAATGTACTTATTGAAGAAATTAATGCTCTTGACATTGCTTCTCTTGGCAAGGGACTCATCAACCGCAAGATCCTCATGCTCCTTCCCAAGCCAAAGTACAACATTATCAACTCCATGCTTCAAAAGGAGTCTCTTGACCACATTGAAGTTTCATAGCTCATTGGAGAAATTCACGCTCATGAGATGAGTGTACTTGGAATCATGGAGCAATCATCTTAAAAAACAATTGATCTAAAGGCCTCCACCAAGAAAACAATCCTCGAGAAGAAGAAGGTGGTTGAGCCTAGCTCAAGTGAAGAAGAGCAAGCATCAAGTGAAGATGATGATGATGAGCTTGCATTGATGATGAGAAAGTTCTCACGCTTGAACTCCAAGATTACTAAGAAGGGATACACATTTGATCCCAAGAAGAAAGCGTTTCTACCAAGAAGAGATGATCACAAGACTTGCTACAATTGTGGTGATCAAGGCCACATCTCCTATGATTGTCCAAAACCGGACAAACGAAGAGAGAACCACAAGAGCAAGCATCGCAAGCTTGAAGAAAGTGATGATGATGGAGAAGAGGCCAAACCCAAACCAAGATCCTTTGGGAAGAAGAAACATGACAAGGGAAAAAAGGAAAGACTCTTCCCAAAGAACAGAAATGGCCCACAAAAGGTGTTCATGTGTGAGGCAAATGAATGGGTCACCGACGAAGAAACAAGTGATGAAGAGAGTGAAGCGGAAGAAGAAAGTTTGGCCGGCCTCGCCATTGCCAACAACGATGACTCACCTCTTCATCCACCGCCCATGTGCCTCATGGCGAAAGGTAACACCAAGGTATGTGACGACTCTAGTGATGATGAGCTTTCCCTCGATGATTTAACTTATTTGATAAATGAATATCATGCTATCATTAAGAGGGAAAAGAGTAAGGTTAAAGCTCTTGAAGAAACTCGTGCTAGACTTTAGAGTGCTAACCTCGATTTGCTTGACAAGTATGAAAGCATACTTAAAGAGCATGACACGCTCAAATCCCATGTCAAGCAAATTGAATAGGATAAGGCTAAAATCAAGCTAGATCATCATGAGCTTAACTTAGCACACCAAACACTCTTGGGAGGGCACAACAAGTTAGTACAAGAGCATCAAACACTTAGCCTTGCTCATGAAGCGCTTGATCAAGAATTGAAAAATATAAAGAAACAAACTCTTAATGATAGGATATCCATTACTTCTCATGTCACTAATGCCTTGAACAAGTCTATGCCTTTGAAAGCAAATGCTAGGGAGAAGGACTTGTTGGAAGAAATTGAGAGTCTCCGCACTAGTGTGGCTATACTTTCAAAAGGGGAAGTCAAACACAAGGAAATCCTCTTCCAACAAGCAAAGGCCTTCAACAAGAGAGGACTTGGATCCTTCCCGGTGCCTAACAAAGGAAAGGTGCCCTCACCAGAGCTTAGAACAAGCTTCATCAAGGAAGTTGGTTCTTATTGCCAACATTGTGAGGTCACCGGTCACCACACAAGGGAGTGTCCTCTTCCTAACCGACCCTCTCCCAAGTTGCCCATTAATTACAAATCTACTTTCAATGATCGTTATTATCTCTTGAGTAAAGTAGATGGCAAGGTGAAGGCTAGGTTCATTGGCAAGGATGTGAAGGGCATGAAGGGGAAGCTCCCCAAGCAACTTTGGGCCCCAAAGACACGTGTATTACACATACAAGGACCTAAGTTGGCTTGGGTGCCTAAAGTTAAAAGTTGAATTCATGTGTGTAGGTGAACTACAAAGCCGGAGGAAAGCATTGGGTACTCGCCCAACATATGACTGGCAATGATGGTATGTTCACCACCATAGAAAACCCCGGCAATCATGAACAAGTCACCTTTGGTGATAACTCTAAGGGAAAGGTAATTGGGTTAGGTAAAATTGCTATTTCAAATGATTTATCCATTTCCAATGTTTTGTATGTCAAGTCACTTAGTTTTAATTTACTTTCCATTGCACAACTATGTGATCTTGGACTAACATGCACATTTAGCCAAGACATAGTCTTCAAAGGATTTCGGCATGGACATCTCTACCTAGTAGACTTCTCCAACAAGAATGCTAGCTTGACCACTTGCCTTTTCACTAAGACAAGTTTGGGATGGCTATGGCACCGACACATAGCGCACATTGGGATGAGCAAACTCAAGAAGTCATTCAAGCTTGGGATGGTGACCGGCGTGAAGGATGTCACTTTTCAGAAGAACAAGCTTTGTAGCGCTTGTCAAGCAGGGAAGCAAGTTGCTTCACACCATCCAATGAAGACAATGGTGTCAACCTCCAAGCCACTTGAGCTACTCCACATGGACCTCTTTGGACCGTCCACATATCAAAGCCTTGGCGGTAACCTCTATTGTCTTGTTATAGTTGATGACTACTCTCGCTATGCTTGGACTCTATTTCTAGGTGACAAGAGAGAAACTCCGGAAGTGTTCAAGACCTTCGCCAACCGCGCTCAAAGGGAATTTCAACTTCCCATCATCAAGGTCCAGAGTGACAATGGCACCGAATTCAAAAACTACAACATTGGGGAGTGGTGTGATCGTGAAGGCGTGAAACATGAGTTTTCGACCACATACACTCCTCAAAAAAACGGTGTCGTTGAAAGTAAGAACAAGACACTCATCACTCTTGCGAGAGCAATGCTTGATGACTACGACACGTCAGAGAATTTTTGGGCCGAAGCAATCAACACGGCATGCCATGCCGCAAATAGGGTATATCTCCATCGACTACTTCAAAAGACCACGTACGAGCTTCTCATTGGGAGAAAGCCCAACATCTCCTACTTTCAAGTCTTTGGATGCAAGTGCTACATCTACCGCAAGAAAAGGTTCGGTAAGTTTGAAAGAAGATGTGATGTTGGTATATTTCTTTGTTATGCATCAAACTCAAAAGCATATCGAGTATTCAACCAAACCTCCGGTTTAGTTGAGGAAAGTTGTGATGTTGAGTTTGATGAATCTAATGGCTCCCAAGAGGAGAGTTTTGGTCATGATGAAATAGATGATGAGCCTCTACGAGAAGCCATGAAGAACATGACCATTGGAGACATCAAGCCTGAAGTTGAGGAGAGCCATGATCAAGGGGGAGCTTCAAGTTCCAACATCAACACTTCAATGGTGCCTCAAGTTGACGAAGAAGAGAAGGATGATCCATTGCCGACTCAAGACTCACAAGCCCAACAACATCAAGAAGAAGAAGAAGTCCGTGATCAAGTCCAACCACAAGAGGAGCAACACGCATCACCTTCGCCAAGTGCTTCACAACCACTTATGAGGCATGGACGCATCTCCAAGGCGCATCCGATGGACCAAATCATTGGAAGTCCGTCAAGGGGTGTAAGTACACGTTCTCGCCATTTCGCTTCATTTTGTGAGCACTACTCGTTTGTTTCATGTGTAGAACCCACTCATATTGAGGAAGCACTCCAAGACCCAAATTGGGTGATGGCCATGCAAGAAGAACTCAGCAACTTCATCCGCAATGAAGTTTGGGTGTTCGAGGAGCGACCCAAGGACAAGAACGTCATCGGAACAAAGTGGGTGTACCGCAACAAACAAGACGAGAATGGCGTTGTGGTCCGCAACAAGGAAAGACTTGTGGCCAAGGGGTTCTCGCAAGTTGAAGGACTAGACTTTGGGGAGACATTTGCCCTGGTCGCCCAGCTAGAAGCCATCCATATGCTTCTTGCCTTTGCATCACATCATAGTATTAGACTTTATAAAATGGATGTGAAAAGTGCCTTTCTTAATGGTTACATTAACGAGCTTGTTTATGTTGAACAACCTCCCAGGTTTGAAGATCTGAGGAATCCTAATCATGTGTATAGGTTGCACAAGGCGCTCTACGGGCTCAAGCAAGAACCTAGGGCGTGGTATGAACGACTACGGGATTTCTTGACCATGCAAGGATTCAAGATCGGGAGGGTGGACACCACACTCTTCACCAAAGACATAAACGAAGATTTGTTCATTTGTCAAATTTATGTTGATGATATTATTTTTGGTTCAACTAACAAAGCTTTTAGCCATGAGTTTGGGAAAATGATGTCTAGGGAATTCGAGATGTCAATGATTGGAGAGCTCAACTTCTTCCTTGGATTTCAAATCAAGCAACTTCAAGAGGGGACCTTCATCTATCAAGAGAAGTACACCAAGGACCTCTTGAAGAAATTTGAGATGGGAGATTGTAGATCAAGAAGCACTCCAATGGCAACATATTGTCATCTCGACGCGGATAAGGACGGTAAACCTATTGACCAATCTAATACCATTCTATGATTGGTTCATTGCTTTATCTTACCGCATCTAGGCCCGATATCATGTTTAGTGTATGCTTGTGTGCTCGTTTTCAAGCGGCACCTAAAGAATCGCATAGGAAGGCGGTCTTTAGGATACTTAGGTATCTTAAGCATACCCCTAGTGTGGGCTTGTGGTACCCTAAAGGTGCAAAATTCCACCTCTTGGGATACTCGGATTCAGACTTTGCCGGATGTCGCGTGGATCGCAAGAGTACCTCCGGTGGGTGCCACTTTCTTGGGCGTTCCCTAGTATATTGGTCAAGCAAGAAGCAAAATTCTGTCGCCTTGTCCACGGCGGAAGCGGAATATATTGCGGCCGGTGCATGTTGTGCCCAAATTCTCTATATGAAGCAAACCCTTTTGGACTTTGGTATTAAACTTGGTTGTGTGCCTCTCCTTTGTGACAATGAAAGTGCAGTTAAGATAGCTAAAAACCCTGTTCAACACTCCTGCACTAAGCACATTGATATTCACCATCGTTTCTTGAGGGACCATGAAGCTAAGGGAGACATCTCATTGCGAGGTGTTAGGTCCGAAGAACAATTGGCGGATATCTTCACTAAACCACTAGATGAGAAAACTTTTTCTAGGCTAAGAAGTGAGTTAAATGTGCTAGATGCAACGAACGTCATGTAAGAATGCATCTCATATAGGTCTTGCCTAACTCTCAAAGGATAGGGGTGAGCATGGGTTAGCTTGGGATGGAGGTTCTTTTGGGTTTCGCCAAGGTTTGGAGAGTGGCTCTCCCTGAAGAAGCCTTTGAAAGGTTCAAATTTGGCAAGATAGATTTATTTTATGCCTTGCATGATGCCTGCCATATAGACTTGTAATTTCTTGCACTATAAAATTGCTTGGCATTGCATACGGTAGATTGTCACAAAGGGGAACCCACCTCATGAGAAAGAGACTTGTTTGAAATGCAATATCTCAACTCATATAAGGTGGAAAGAACAAAATGTTAGGTGCGTTAATGCCTAGAGAAACATGATTTAAAGAGATAGAAGTCTTCATACTCTAGCTCACAAAGCATGGGCCTTACATTTTATTTGGATAATTTCCTTCCCATTTTTCTTCGGTGTTCTATTCGCTTTAAGGCTCAGCCAAGCTATTGGCATATTAGCATTTTTGAGGGGTAAGGGGTTGCCCAAAAAGTCCTAAGACACGTGTTTCTTATTGCTTGTTTGTTTGGTCAAAGGACATATATGAGATGTTGCTTTTTTTTAGTCATCGTATTATCCGATGCTTAGGTCAGTCCATCATCGGATCAGTTGGTGTTAAAAAGCCAAGAGTCAGTTCAATCAAGTGTGACAAATCAACCGACGAGTTCATCCTGAAACACATCGGTCCATCCGATGTTCACACCTCTGGAACTATGATGAATTCCATCGATGATATTCCCTTCCACGTCGGACCATCCGGTGTCAACGGCACCGCCTTGAATACCCTTACTGTGCCATTCGACCGATGCTTCTATCGTTTCTACATCGGTCCATCCGATGTTAAAGTTTCGGCTAGGGTTTGGGACCCACTATTTAAACGGACTTTCATCTCCTTTTCTATCTCTTCCCGATCCCGACGCAGCCCTCACCGCCGCCTCCGATCCTCTCGCCCAAGCTGCGCCACCGCTGTCTCCGGTCGCCGCCGCCGCACTCCGGCCGCTGCCGCCGCCCTCCAGTCGCCGCCGCCGACCTTCGGCCACCGCCGCCATCCTCCAACGCCACCGCCGCATCATCTAGCGCCGCCGCCACTCGCCTCCACCGCAGCCGCCACCGCCGCTCCACCCAGCCGGCGCCGCCGCCTCTCTCCACCACCTCAGCCACCACATGCACACACCACCCTCTGCGTTGTTGGTACCTCCACCGGTCGCCGACGCTAGGGTTTCCGACCGCATCAACCTTCGTGTCGCCGTTCCGTGCATCGTCGACTTCGTTCACGCGCTTTGCCTCGTCGCAATGGCTCGTGACAAGAAGAACAAGGGCAAGGCCATTGCGGAGCCGGCCGCAAAGAAGCAGAAGTTCTCGAAGGAGGAGAAGAAGGCGTTGATGGCCGCTCGCGCCGCCGAGGAGCGAGAGCATGGCCGAGGAGGATCTTTGAGGATCCGCGAGGCTCGTCCGAGGCAGCCTCCCGTGATCGATGAGTCCGAGGCCGAAGAAGAGCTGGAAGTGCCTCTTGTTCGCCGGCGCTCCGCCAGGACCCGTGGGGGTCATCCTGCGGCAGCACCACGTCCGAGACCGACGGCTGCCGATCGTCGTGAGGACAGGGAGGCCCAGAGAGCCATCTACAAGATGGACACTACCGTACGTGTCGGTGAAGGTGTTCGGTTGACTGATTACCGGAAGATGAAGGCCAAGCAACTCAGAAGACTCAGATGGAGTGTGCTGCTTGAGGAGTGGTACCCGCAGCCCAGAGAGGCTCTTGTGGACAGTCGTTTCTGGACTGTGACACAGGTGTCGCTCTGCGAGACCTATAGACGCCGAGGCCACAAGTTATTCCAGCATAACTTTCTGGATTGGGATCAACTTGCCCTGGCAGCAGAGACAGAGATTCACCCATACTTTGAGAGGTATCGCGGGCTGGTGCAGCTGATGTGCTATGAGAGGAGTGCTTATGTGGAGGATTGGGTACATGTGTTCTACGCTACCCTATATGTCTCTGAGGGCCGCAGGTTGATTGGCTTCATGTTCATGGGACAGCATCATCACCTGATGAGACAGACGCTGACACAGCTGCTGGGAGTAGACCTGCACGACACTTGCGTGCATGAGAGAGTATATGGACTGGCAGACCCGCCGAGGAGGCCGCTCACTGGGGGAGTGGCACCACCACTGGAGGAGATACGTTCTCTGTTCGGACCAACCTTCTCTCCAGACCAGCCGAGGGTACCGACACTGCTGACTCCAGCTGCACGCACGGTGCACCTTGCCTTGCGCCGCACACTCCTGTCGAGGTCCGGGTATCTAGAGGGGTTCACCAGTCTGCAGCAGACCCTCCTGTTATACATCATGAATGGGATGGAGTTCAATATAGTGGACATCCTCATATGCGAGATGGAGGACGTGATCACAGATGGAGTGGGCATGAGGAGGCAGCTTGTGTTTGGACACTGGATAAGCTACCTGCTATACATGGTTGCGCCTGAGGGGTCTGCGGTACGTGACAGCTACACTGACGAGAGTGTCCCTCGGTTCGGTCACTTCCGTGCCCTAGCTGCTGGAGACTGCCGCCTTGGTCGTCCAGTCGAGCGTCAGGTCCCTACTCGGCTATCTGAGGAGGACTTGTCTGATCTGGAGAAGGAGGATGAGAGGCTGGCAGAGGCAGAGGCTCTGGGTGAGGACCTGCAGCATATATGGTCCGAGAGCGACACTGATGACAGTGTTGAGGAGTACTTTCCACCTCCTCCCTCACCCAGGCAGCACGACGCGGAGGCTGGAGGCTCTACAGTGCCACCCCCTACTCCACCTCCCGTCACAGAGGCACAGGTCTCTCAGCCGACTGAGCTCACCTCACTTCTTTAGCAGATGGTTGAGCAGCAGCGCTTGGACCGGCTTGCAGCTGAGCAGGCCCGAGCGGAGCAGGCCGCACGCCTTCTGGAGCTCCAGCAGGAGCAGCAGGAGATGCAGTGCCAGATCGCCCGTGAGAGGCGAGAGGACACTAACCGGCTGACTAGGCTGATCATCCAGATGCACCAGCGCTCCCTCGACCAGCAGCAGCAGACGCAACAGGCGATCATGGGCATTCTGGGGTTGATCACCAACCTCTACACCCAGACCGGGATTGCCCTGCCGTTGCAGCTGCAAGGCATTGCTCCACCACCACCCGTCCTTGCTCCAGCTGCAGCTCCGGTGCCGACCACGCCGATCATGTCGATCAGCATGTCTCCACTGCTGGCTTCGGGTGCACCGATTCACTCTCCACTGCCGGCCACGACACTGTTCCAGCAGACGCAGACATCCGTCATCAGTGCCCCTCTTCCAGCAGCTCCTACTCAGCAGGCACCAACGGTGGCTCCTACGGCTCCGACAGCTCCTTCCACCTCTACAGGCAGCAGCTCCGACGACAGCACTCCTGACGGTGACCAGTTCGTCATCGCGCCTAGTACTCAGGGTCCTTAGGCACTCGGATCCCTTTTTGGTGTCTTGATGCCAAAGGGGGAGAAGAGTTGGAAGATAGCTTAGCCTCAGGGGGAGTGTCCTAGCCTTAGGGGGAGTTTATCTATATTGTCTTTTGTAATTTGGGGTGTTTTTGCTATTATCTTTTGTAATTCGATGTTTTGCTACTCAGTTGGTGTTTATTGAGTACTCTTAAGTTATTAATCGATTGAGCTTATTTGGTGTCTATCTATATCTTATGATCACTTATTCACTTGAGTTATTCCTTGATTGAGCTTTCAAATTCATTACTATTAAGTGTGATAATCTTGTATTCATTGCATATCCTCTTAAGTTTCGTACTATCAAATTCATTACTATTGTGCTTCAATTGTTGTGTTGTCATCAATCACCAAAAGGGGGAGATTGAAAGCATCTAGGCCCCCATGAGGTATGGTTTCGGTGATTAATGACAACCATTGGATTTTACTAATGAATTTGTGGATGCAAGGTCTCCCATATCACTCAATCAAACGAAATTTATATGAACATCAATATCAACTACTAATCATTGGAGACCCATATACAAACAATTTATGAGATCAATCAATGTTATGAAGATAAGAAGTGAAAGCTCGTAAGTCAAAGTCATTCAACCATAATTGACAACATTCAATGCTTGAAAATCATCAGAAGTGCATTTCCAACAAGAGTCCAAGAGGTCAATCGAGCAAGACACAAAAGAATCACTTAGAAACAACTTGAAGCAAGCAAAATCAACTCACTGGATCAACCAATGATTCCTGAGAACAACACATCGGTCGAGTTGGTTCAGCAGAAGAAGATGACCTCAGAACAAAGTACTCACCGGATCATCCGCTGTTAAGGGCTAAGCTACATCGGTCCATCAGTACAATTTGCAATATCCTTGGACCAAATGTAGCACCGGATCATCCGATGTACAACAGTATACACATCGGTCAATCACTCCAGTAAGCATCAAGTTTGAGCCAATTCTAGAGGAAGAGCCACCGGATTATCCGATGAGAAGACAAGTGCAACATCGGTCTAACAACGGTCATATCTGACACAATGACGTCAGCTAAAGTAAAATTGACCGATGATAACTAAAGGGGAGACATCGGATCATCCAGTGTTCGCAGAAAAGTTCTGTCAGCCTACTTTTCCAACGGCTATTTCGTGGAGGCTGGATATAAATACCCCCTAAACCTGTCAAATCAACAAGTCTTGATCACCAGACATAATCTACACATCCACAAGAATTCAAGACAAAGAGCCATCACTTATACATCATTTAGAGCACTTACACACCAAGAGATAGGCTAGAACTAGCTAGAGAGAGATCTTGTGTGCCTCCATTCTTGGTGAGTGGAATCTCTAGGGTAGTGAGAGCCTCAAGGGAGTGTCCCTTGGTGTTTGTAACTGAGCGAGACTTCCGGAGCTTGCCAATAGGATTGTGGAAGCCCGGATGATCGAAGTTGTACAAAGCTTGAGCTCCACCTTGCCAAGGTTGGCAAACGGAGAAGAATAGTGAAGATCCCTAGTCTCGGTGACTTGGGTGTGGCTATACCCTTTGGTGGGTGCCACAACATGGATGTAGGAAGATCTTGACGATCATGCTGAACCACGGGATAAATCCTCGTGTCTCCTTGGGAGTTTGCATCCTCTTCCTCTCCCTTACATTTATGCATTTTATTTCCCGCGAAGTTGCTATTCACTTCAATGCATAGATCATTTGCGTAGGGAATTGGGCTTTTAGGAATTAAGATTTATTGCTTAGATTGTTGAAAAGTAGCCCAATTCACCCCCCTCTTGGGCATTCGATCCTTACAGATGTTTAGTTCATTTTGAAGCTCGCAAAAGCGTTTTTCATCAAGTGGCTTGGTGAATATGTCGGCTAATTGCTTTTCGGTGTTGACATGGGAAATGGCTATATCTCCTTTCATGGAGTGGTCTCTCAAGAAGTGATGTCGGATGTCTATGTGTTTGTTCTAGAATGCTCAACTGGATTATGGGCAATTTTAATGGCACTCTCATTATCACAAAGGAGTGGAATACGGTTCATATTGTAACCGTAATCCCTTAGAGTTTGTCACATCCAAAGGAGTTGTGCACAACAACTCCCGTCTGCAACATACTCCGCTTCGGCTGTGGATAAGGCAATGGAGTTTTGTTTCTTGGAGGACCAAGAAACTAGGGATCTACCTAGGAATTGGCATGTATCGAAGCTACTTTTTCTATCTACTTTGCATCCGGCATAATCTACATCGGAGTAACCAACGAGATTGAATTTGGAGCCTTTTGGATACCAAAGACCAAGGTTCGGTGTATGAACTAAATATCTCAAGATCCTTTTTACGGCTGTCAAGTGACACTCCTTAGGATTGGCTTGAAATCTTGCACACAGACATACACTCAACATAATGTCTGGCCTAGATGCACATAAATAGAGTAGAGATCCAATCATGGAGCGATATACCTTTTGATCGAAGCTAGGTCCATCTTCATTGAGATCCAAGTGGCCATTCGTTGCCATGGGAGTCTTTATGGGCTTCGCCTTGTCCATTCCAAACTTCTTGAGTATGTCTTGAGTGTACTTAGTTTGGCTTATGAACGTCCCTTCCTTTTGTTGCCTTACTAGGAATCCCAAGAAGTACTTTAGCTCTCCCATCATAGACATCTCAAACCTATCTGTCATAATTTTACTAAATTTCTCACAAAAAGATTTGTTAGTTGAACCAAATATTATATCATCAACATAGATTTGAAAAACAAAGAGATCATCATCAAAGTTCTTTGTAAACAATGTATAATATACTTTACTGATTTTAAAGCCATTTTCAATGAAGAAATCTCTAAGACACTCATACCAAGCTCTAGGAGCTTGTTTGAGGCCGTAGAGGGCCTTACGCAATTTAAATATGTGGTCGGGGAACTCATCATCTTCAAACTCGGGAGGTTGCTCCACATACACCTCCTCCTTGTTTGGTCCATCAAGAAGGCGCTTTTCACATCCATTTGATAGATCTTGAAATCATGGTGAGTATCATATGCAAGTAATATTCTAATGGACTCGAGTCTAGCTACGGGAGCAAAGGTCTCATCGAAATCCAAACCTTCGACTTGTGAATACCCTTTGGCCACAAGTCGCGCCTTGTTCCTTGTCACCACCCCGTGTTTGTCTTGTTTGTTGTGGAAGACCCCTTTGGTGCCGATGACATTGGATTTGGGTCCTTCGACTAGTTCCCACACCACATTTCTTTTGAAATTGTTGAGTTCTTCTTGCATGGCCACTACCCAATCCGGATCCTTCAATGCATCCTCAACCCTGCGTTGTTCCAAAAAGGACACAAACGCGTAATGCTCACAAAAATTAGCTATGTGAGATCTAGTAGTTACTCCCTTTTTGATGTCACCGATGATGTTGTCGATTGGGTGATCCCTTTGGACGCATTGGTGTACTCTTGGGTGTGGTACTTGCTGTCTTGAATCTTCATGACTTCTTCTCCCCCTGAGTGGTTGCCCTCGTTGACTTGTTGATCATTTTCGCTTTCTTGAAGTTGATCTTGTATGGAAGCTCCCCCTTGATCATTGGTCTCCTCTTGTGGTTTGTTTTCCTCATGCAAATGTAGAGATGGCTCTTGTGGTCGAACTTTGCCTAACGCCATTCTTCTCAATGCTTGACAAGGAGCTTCTTCTTTATCTAGCACGCATGGATCAACTTGCTCCTTTTGGGAGCCATTAGTTTCATCGAACAATACGTCACGTGCTACTTCAACAAGTCTGGAGGTCTTGTTGTAGACACGATAGGCATAAGTGTTCGAATCATAACCAAGCAAGAAACCTTCATCGAACATTGAAGCGAACTTTGAAGTCCTAGGCTTCTTGTTCAAAATATAGGATTTGAAACCGAAAACTCGAAAATATGAAATATTAGGCTTGTTACCGGTGAGTAGCTCATAGGATGTCTTCTTGAGTGGTCGATGAAGATAAAGTCGATTTATGGCGTGGCAAGCGGTGTTGACCGCTTCCGCCCAAAATTGATCTGAGGTCTTGTACTCATCGAGCATTGTTCTCACCATCTCTATGAGGGTTTGATTCTTCCTTTCGGCAACTCCATTTTGTTGAGGGGAGTACGGTGCTAAAAACTCGTGCTTTATACCTTCTTCATCTAGGTACTCCTCCACTTGTGTGTTCTTGAACTCCGTGCCGTTGTCGCTTCGAATGTTCTTGATTGTCAATGAGAATTCATTTTGAGCTCGCTTGAAGAACTTCTTGAGTACTCCTTGTGTTTTTGACTTATCATGTAGAAAGAAAACCCAAGTGAAGTGAGAAAAATCATCAACAACTACTAAACCATATTTGTTACCGCCCATGCTTATGTAGGCAATGGGACCGAATAAGTCCATGTGAAGTAGCTCGAGTAGTCTTGTTGTAGTCATGACGTTCTTTGCGGGATGGGGTGCTCCAACTTGCTTCCCGGCTTGGCACATGCTACAAGGCCTATCTTTCTCAAAAACAACATCCTTCAAACCTCGGATGTGATCGCCCTTGAGGAGTTTTTGAAGATTCCTCATACCAACATGCGCTAGCCGTCTATGCCACAGCCAACCCATGTTGGTCTTTGCAATCAAGCATGTGTCAAGTTCGGCTTTATCCTTGTTGAAGTCAACAAGATAAAGCTTTCGCTTTAACATACCCTTGAAAGCAATGGAACCATCACTCCTCCTAGAGACGGTCACACCCTCGTTGTGAACAAGCAATTATAACCTTTGTCACATAATTGAGATATGGATAGCAGGTTATAATCTAAGGAATCAACGTGTTATACGTGAGAAAGAGTGTGTTTAGATGATATGGCAATTTTACCAGTACCGAGCACCTTTCCTTGACTATTGTCTCCAAAATAGATGCCCTCGCTTGGATCCTCATTTGCTTCATACTCAACGAACATTCTTCTTTCTCCTGTCATATGGTTGGTGCAGCCACTGTCTAGCACCCATTTAGATCTACCGGAGGAGTAGGCCTGCAAAACAAATTATGCCTTGGTTTTAGGTACCCAAAGCTTGCTTGGGTCCTTTTAGGTTAGTCACAAGGAATTTGGGCACCCACACATGAGACTTGGAGTTCTCATGGCGTGGCCCAACATAATGAGCATAAACTTTCCATAATTACTTCTCATTGAGACATAAGATGCATCGAAAGTTCTAAACAGCAACAGTTGTTGTTTATACACAGGACTAGTCTGGGAGATCGGACTTGTTCGGAGCACCGGACTTGTCCGGATCCTAACTGGACGAGTCCGGTGATCATGCGTGTTGTATTCATTAATTTTGGATTTTCCAGTTTGAGAGAGTCTTCCCTTTACAAAGACATTGCTATCCTTGTTATTCTTATGGCTTCTAGCATGTTGCTTTTCACCATAAGAGTAACCAATGCCATATTTGACATTTGGAGGTCTTGTGACGAAGTATGCACTACGTGCATATTTGATCTTCTCCTTGTCAAATATGCCATTTTGTGAAGGATGTTTGTACTTGGTAGAGGTTGACTTGTCTTTCAAACTGGTGTCAACTTTACCACATGTACAAGTAGAAGCAACTTCAGTTTTAATGGGTTGAGAGGGTGAACTTGAAGAGGATGAAGGGTCACCTTGCTTGAGTGACTCAACTTGCACTTCAAGGATCTTGTTAACCTTGATTAGGTTAGCAAGTTCTTCCTTGACTGTAGCATTTGAGTTGCTTAACTCCAAGCAAGCTTCCTTGCTTGAAGCTAATTCAAGCTCTAGTGACTTGCTTCGCTCTATTTCAAGTTCTAGAAGCTTGTCAAGTTCGACATATTCCTCCTTTTGGGAGATAATCATGTCTTCTTGACGATGTATCAACTTCTCCATCTCAACAAGTTGATCAAGTAAAAAATTCATTTTAGTGGCTGTTTTCTTATCTAGCCCAATGAGCATATCTTCATTATCACTATTAATTTCACTATCACTGGAATAGGAATTCACGGAAGAGGTTTTTGTTGTTACCTTGCATTTACCTTCCTTTGCCCTGAGGCAAGTGTCGTTCCCCTTCCATGCACCGAGTGTAGGGAAGAGAGTGGACTTCTTGGATGTCTTCTCGATGGCTATGCTAGCCATCTCTTCTTCTTCTTCCGATGAGGACTCATCATTTGAGTCCCACTCTTTCCCTATATGCGCTTGTTCGGCTTGTTTCTTCTTCTTGAAGAATTTTTTGGGTTGAGGCTTGGCTTCTTTGGTCTTCTTCTTGTTCTCTTCATATGGGCAATCAACTATAAAGTGGCTATACTCACCACAATTATAGCATGCCCACCTCAACTTTGACTTTGATATTTCCTTGTACTTTCCTTCACTTGATTTAGCGTCTTGTCTCTTCTTCATCATCTTCTTGAATTTCTTCATGAATAGTATCATGTCATCTTCATCCAAGTCACTACTTTCATCATCACCGTCTTCTTCTAGTTGAGCTTCTCAAGCTTCTTTAGACAAGGGCTTAAGGGTGGACTTTAGAGCGACCCCTTTATTCTTTGCCGAGGTGAGATTGGCAATTTCCTTAACATGTTTAGCTTGTTTTTCCATCATCTCAAAGTTGATGATTTTCCCAAGTAGCTCATCCGGGGTCATCTTCTTATATCTGGGGCTTTCTCGTATCATTGAACATAAGGTGACATTGCGAGGCATGAAGGATCTAAGGATGAGCTTCACTACCTCGTGGTCATTCCACTTTTTGCTTCCCTATGCTCGCACCTTGTTGATGAGCGTCTTTAATCGGTTGTACATGTATTGTGACGACTCATCTTCTTCGATTGCGAACCATCCTAGCTCGCCTTCAATAATCTCGATCTTTGCTTCTCGCACATGTTGATCGCCTTCATCTATGGTTTGCAATGTATCCCATATCTCCTTCACGATCTCGAGTCCATCCACCTTTGTAAACTCATCCCGACTGAGCGATGAAGTAATGACTGCAGCAGCTTGAGCATTTCAATGGATGGCTTGCTCTTGGCTCGGTGTGAGCTCCTCATCATCATCCGGGATATCTATTCCTATGCATACTATGTGCCACAAACTTGGATTTAGAGAAATCAAATGCATTTTCATATTTGGCCTCCACATTGAGTAATCATTGTCGTCAAAGTGTGGGGCTTTTCCAAGTGGAATGGATAGATAGTGATTGTTGCTAGAATTTAGGCGATCATAATTAAAAGGATATCGAGAGTAGTCGGTGTGACTACTCCCCTTGTTTCTCTTCTCATCTTCAATCTTCACCTTTCCCTTGGAAAGGGTCTTCTTCCTTAGGAGCGACTTGAATTCCAGTGTATCCTCATCGTCATCTTCGAAGTCTTGAATGGCACCGAGGAGCTTTTTCCAATTTCTGATTCTTGTCTTCATCAACCTTCTCTTGGTTGTTGCTCTTGTGTACGTCCTTCATGTCCGACATGATATCTTCGAGCGATTAGTCTCCTTCTTGAAGAACCTTGCTATGATACCAATTGAATGTGGCCTAGAGGGGGGTGAATAGGCATTTTTTAATTTTGTCGGAACCTGCAACACTTAACAACCAGATCAAAACTCGAGATATTGGACTAGTCCGGTCAAGTGCGGACTAGTCCGGTGTGTACCGACTAGGTTAATCAAGTTTGATCGATTAATTTGATTCTAGGATGTATGCAGCGGAAATATACTTGTAATTGAAGTGTTACAAGATTATGAACTAGGGTATACCACAAGTCAATCTTATATTTAATGTTTCAACTTAAATTGAGCAAGATTGATTGAAACCCTAGATTGATATTATGTACAAGAACGATGAGTGCAAGATAAGGACACAAGCAATTTATCCCGTGGTTCGGTTCCCACAGAGGCAACCTACATCCACGTTGAGGAGTCCACAAAAGGACCGGGTCTTCTCCAACCCTACCCTCGTCGGGTCGCCACGAAGGCCAATCCTCTTCTCTTATCACAAAGGGTAAATAACCAAATTCAAGGGGCCTTCTCACACGTTGAGGGCTCCCCTAGATTACAACAAGAACTCCACCAAGAACACACTCGAAAGATTACAATGAAAATCACAGGAGTGTGTTAGGGAATCAAACCAAGAGCTCAATGAGTGATGAACTGTGTCTCTCCAATGTTCCAAAGTGTATCCTCAAGGGATTGATCTTTTTGGATTTTGATTTCATGGAGACATGTGTTTTTGAGGCTCTTGGGAGGTGTGACGGCACTGGGGGTCGAGAGAGATTAAAGTTGGGCCGTGCACACATATTTATATGGGGTTTCTAAAGGTGACCGTTAGGGTTTATGAAGATCGTACTAGTCCGTGGTGGACACCGGACTAGTCTGGTGTGCTGTGTGTAGCAAACCCTAAGTGTCTCAAAATATCGGACTAGTCCGACTAGAAGCAGACTTGTCCGATTTCGCTTCTGGAAATCTTCAGACTAGTCCGATAATCATCGGACTTGTTCGGATGGGTGAAACCCTTGGTGAATTGGGTGACAAGTCTGCACTCGGAGTACTTGTCTGATTTAGGTCAGAGGGTTTTTGGACTAGTCCGTGCCAATATCGGACGTGTCCGATTTACATCAGAATGATATCGGACTAGTCCGCTGTGTGATCAGACTTGTCCGAATTTGTGCAACTTGTGAAATGTTTTGAGGACTAGTCCGCACTAGGGAGGACTAGTCCGATTCTAGTCAGAGAGATATCGGACTAGTCCGGTGTGATATCGGACTTGTCCGATCTTGTGCAGAGAGATATCGTACTAGTCCAGTGTCAATTGGACTAATCCGGTCCTGTATAAACTTGTGCAAAGTTTGTGATTATTTGTGCTTGAGCTCTTGGTGTGTGTTTCCTTAACACACTCCATACACAATGATTTACTACACTTGTTCCTTGAGCGCTTTTCCACATTGCTCCTCATTCTCCCTTCTTTCTGGCTCTTTGCTCATTTTCTCATTAACACCTGTGCTCATCTCAACAAAGTAGTTAGGATCTCATTTAATTGTCATAAATCATCCAAAACCCAGAAGGTATTTCTAGATGCACTTTCAGTTGCTCCATCTCCTGTGTCAAGTAAGAGGCTCCGAGGAGAGCTCAAGGAGATGCAAGGCCTGAATCTAATACTAGGGCCCCTCCTCACAAAGGGTCTTCTAGTGGCATTATGAAGTACCTGGCTGCTAATTTTGGCTCTTGCCGCAAGACTGAGGTGAAATTTTGTAAGTTGAACAAGGAAAGGATAGAGGATATGAGATACATGAAGCAAAATGTCAAAGCCATATGCTAGAAGCTAGAGATTGAGTCTATTGGGTCTCCTGTTATCTTCGAGGGCTCTCCTTCTGACTTCTCGGAGCTTCCATCTCTATCTCCCTCCAAGCTTGCATACTTCAGCATTGGGGGCACGAAAAGTGATTCTCATCCTCCTCCTCCTCAGCCTGATGATGAAGATGACGAGAGGACCAACAGCGAGGAATGAGTTGATGGCAACTTCTAGATCCCTCCTCTCCTTCTTTTTGGTGCCTTGATGACAAAGGGAGAGAGATTGAGGGGGAGTCACTAGGTCCTAGTAGTAGGTTGAGAGATGAGAGCTCCATTTGTGTTTCTTTTGGGTTGTAAAACTTTGATTATGCTCTCTTATGCTTTTGGACATGTGTTGTGAAATGTGACTATGTTATGCTTATGATCTATGTCTTATGCTTTGAATTTGATATTCATGCCTGAAAATCTTGATGCTGTTATGATTATGCCATTTACCTCATTCACATCATGATTACTACTCACACACACTTAGTTTTGCACCCCACCATAAAGAGTGCACATATGTCCTACGTCTGCATTGCCTATTTTGTTCCAAGTTCATATGTGCACACTTTATGAAAAGAATTTTTATCATATTTGTGAAATCTCAATTGGTTGTCATCAATCACCAAAAAGGGGGAGATTTAAAGTGCATCTAGGCATTCCTTGTGGGTTTTGGTTGATTTATGAAAAACAAATGAGATCCTAACAAATTGTTGAGATGAGCACAAGTTTTAATGAAATTATGAAGAAAGCGCAGAAAGAAAGGAGTATGAGGATCAATATGGAAAAGAGCTCAAGAGCTGAATAGATTAGATCATTGTGTATGGAGTGTGTTGAAGAAACACACCCCAAGAGCTCAAGCAAAAGAAATCTCACTCACTGCACAATTTAAAGGAAAATCTGACTAGTCCGATATCACCATGGACTAGTCCGATATGTCTCTGACTAGAGACGGACAAGTCTTCTCAGTGAGGACTTGTCCACTAGTACACCCATTTTCACAGCACCGGACTAGTCCGATAACACCACGGACTAGTCCGATATCTTTCTGACTAAAAACGGACAAGTCTGCCCCAGTGCAGACTTGTCCTCAGGACATCACACTTTACACAAAAACGGGCAAGTCTGATATCATCACGGACTAGTCTAAAAACTCTCTGACTAAAATCGGACAAGTCCCCCCATTGCGGACTCGTCCTCAATTCTACATGAGGTTCACCACACCGGACTAGTCCGATATGTGCCAGACTAGTCCAAACACTTCCAGAGACCAAATCGGACTAGTTCGCATATTTTCGGACAAGTCCAATATATCAGAACACTTAGGGTTTCCCACACGCCACACACCGAACTAGTCCGAAGTCCACCACGGACTAGTCCGGACATCGCAAACCCTAACGGTAACTTTTGGAAACCCTAGTATAAGTAGAGGTGTACGGCCCTACAACCAACTCTCTCGACCACCTGCGCCGTCACACCTTCCAAGAGCCTAGAATACACGTCTCTCCACACAATATAACCCTAGAAAGATCAAATCTTCGAGGATTGGTCATGGATCAAAGGAGAGACTCATTCTACACGTCTTGAGCTCTTGCATTTAAATCTCTCGCACACTCTTGCTATTTTATTGCATATCTTTTGAGTGTGTTTGGTGGTGTTTTCAATTGTAAATCTTGGGGAGCCCTCAACTTGTGAGCAGGCCCCATGAACACGGTGATTTGCCCCCTTTGTGATTAGTGGAAGAGAATCGACCTTCGTGGCGATTCAACGAGGGTAGGGTTGGTGAAGACCTGGTCCTCCGTGGACTCTTCAACGTCAACGTAGATTTCGTCTGTGGAATCGAACCATGGGATAAAAGTAGTGTGTCATACTTGTTCTTACTTTTCATCATATTCTAGGGTTTACTCGATCTTATACAACTTACATTAAAACATTGAACCAAAGTTAGTTTGTGTCATACCTAGTTTCATTGACGTAATACATTCCAGTTACAACTTAATTTCCGCTGCATATAGTACTTGAATTGAAATCATTGATCAAACTTGATCAATCTAGTCCGCACACACCGGACTAGTCCGCACCCTACCGGACTAGTCCGATTTTTTTTGTATTTGATCAAGTTGCTAAGTGTTTCAGGATATGACGAAAATTCAAAAAGCCTATTCACCCCCCTCTAGGCTACATTCAAATGGCCACCATAGGGGCTAGCATGGCACTTATCAATAATTTTGGTGCCTTCGATTGATGGGACACACCTTCTAAGAAGCCATCGGCACAGACTCGGAAAAGGTATGGGTCATCCCAAAGGTGTCTACGACTCTCATAGCTGAGTTTATTTTTGTTTTCTTCTGATGGCACGTACCCCGTGACCATGAAGTTCACGATATCCGCATACCAAGGGTGAAATTCAGTCACTTTGAGAAGCATATCATCTCGTAGGAAGTCATTGATAGGTATATCCATGGTTTGAGTGACTTCCATACGCGAGAGATGATTTGCCACAGAATTCTCTACTCCTTTCTTATCCTTGATTTCTACGTCAAACTCTTGGAGTAGAAGAATCCATCGAATTATCCTTTGTTTAGCATCCTTTTTGGTGAGCAAGTATTTCAAGGCAGCATGGTCCGTGTAGACTATGCCCTTGGCTCCAACCACATAGGACATAAACTTATCGATAGCAAGAACTACATCCAAGAGCTCTTTTTTAGTTGTGGTATAATTGAGTTGAACTCCTGTCAGAGTTTTGTTATCGTAGGCTATTGCATGATGCTTTTTTATTTTTGGTTTGGCCTAGGACCGCACCAACAGCAAAATCACTAGCATCACACATAATTTTGAATGGCGGCATCCAGTCGGGAGGTTGTATTATTGGAGCTGAGATGAGTTCCTTTTGAGTGTATCAAATGATTTAAGGCATTCGTCATCGAAATCAAAGGGAGCTTCCTTAGATAATAGGTTAGTGAGGGGTCTAGCGACTTTTTGAGAAATCTTTGGTGAATCGCCGATAGAACCCCACATGACCTAGAAAGTTGTGGATTCCCTTAACATTGATAGGAGGTGGAAGTTTTTCCATGACTTCAATCTTTGCTTGTTCCACCTCTATCCCTCTTTCAGACACTAAGTGTCCAAGAACGATGCCTTCACGGACCATGAAATGGAATATTTCCAATTGTGTACTAGGTCCTTTTCTTGGCATCTTTGTGAGACCTTATCTAAGTTTTCCAGACAATGATCAAAAGTTTTCCCATAGACGAAGAAATCGTCCATGAAAACTTCCATGAGCTCCTCAATCATCAGAAGAAATAGACATCATGCATCTTTGAAAAGAGGCAGGAACATTACATAGTTCAAAAGACATACGCCGGTAGGCATAAGTTCCGTAGGGACATGTGAATGTGGTCTTACTTTGATCATCGATATGGATTGGGATTTGATGATAGCCCGAATACCCATCAAGAAAACAGAAGTAGGAGTGTTTTGCCAACAGCTCTAACATTCATCAATGAAGGGCAGTGGAAAATGATCCTTCCTTGTATCCTTGTTAAGTTTTCGGTAATCAACGCACATCCTTCAACCCGTGACAGTTCGTTGAGGAATTAATTCATTCTTCTCATTTTGAATGACCGTCATACCTCCCTTCTTAGGCACTACTTGAATTGGGCTGACCCATTCACTATGATGACAGGGGTTTCAAAATCACCATTTAGAAATGCATAACGTAGGCCTGGATGTAGAATTTTTTGCTCAACGGGAGGTTCTGGGAAGAGCTCTTCTTTTAGCAATCCAATTGTCTCATGAAATTCATCCTCCTCTTGGATGAAATCTTCTTCTCCTTCAATTTCAGGAGGTGCTAGGAATTGAAGACTTCTAACCTCCTCTAATGGTTCATCTTGGATGGGATATTCTGCGGATATGTTCTTGGAACGCAGGATAGGAATAGAGAACTTTCTCCCTCCAAGCTTGACATTGAGGTTCCCTTCCAAAGGAATTTCCATGAGACATTTCTCAATGGGAATACCAATCATAATGTTGAAATCCTGAATTTTGAACACATGAAAATCTAGGATTGCCTCAATATCCTTGTGTCTTACAGACACCTATTGTAAAACCCCGCATCCTTCAAGGATGTTTTCGAAAGAATGTCGGAAGGATTTGCATGTTGGTGCCAACGGCACATCGCCTAGAATGGCGAGAGCACGAGAATTGGAAATGAGATTTGCTCCAATAGTGGGGTTGTATAGAACCCTCATTGGTGTCCCTCTAATAATACATAGAATGGTCGCCAATGGTGAGGTCTTCCGAAGGATTTCGGGTGACTGCTCAACTTCTGCAGTCCATTCCCTGCTTAGAATAGAGGTTAACTCTTTGATTGTCTGTTGGATGAACACTCCATCAGGTGGGTCAAGTGGAGTTAGGGGCAATGATGGTTTCCTATGGCAACAGTACTTTGAGGTATTTCCAAAATCTTCAAATATCTCTTCTTCGAAGTAGAAGGGAAACATCGAAGGTTGAATTTCTACTTCCTTCGTAGTTTTGGGTTTGGGAGAGGACTCCTCCATCAAGGGTTGAGATAAGAAAGAAGTGGTTTCATCCTTGTCCATGGGTTTATCCTCAATTCTTGACACAACTTCCTCTTGAGGAGGCTCATTAAGACCCTCCAGCAAGGGTTAAGAATTTTCTAGAATTTGATCTAGAAGATCCTTTCCTTCTTTCAGCATCTTATGAAGGAAAGATCCTCCAGCCATAATGTCAAGATGTAGGGCATACTCCTTGTTCAATCCCATATAGAAGTGTTGCAAAAGCAACGGATCAGAGATGGACAAATCTGGGCCGAAATTTCTCAAAACAGAAAATCTATCCCAAGCTGCACCTATGGATTCCTTCTCCATCCGCTGGAAGCATAGTACTTCCTTCCACAAGGAAACAATTCGGGCAATTGGAAATAAAGCAAGACAAAATCTGTCTTGTAATTCATTCTGTCGAAGTGTTGCAAACGACACTTCCCCCGGTACTACTAAAGTGTAGCCCGCGGAGGTTCTTGTTTCGGTTGGGGCACGCGGAGATCAGGATCAAGATGGTGACACCAGAGATTTACGTTGTTCGGGCCGCCTGAGCGTAATACCCTACTCCACAGAGTGTGTGTTGTTGTATTGTGAATCGCTAGAAAGCCTAGTCTCTGGCTCAGCTTGGAGTTGTCCCCTTCGTATCATGCGGCTCAGTCCTTTTATAGTCCAAGTACTGACCGTTACATCCTTAGCCTGACCTGACATGTGGCCCTGGCACATTAAATAGCC
Organism: Tuctoria greenei; assembly: GCA_036927565.1. Taxonomy (NCBI): domain Eukaryota; kingdom Viridiplantae; phylum Streptophyta; class Magnoliopsida; order Poales; family Poaceae; genus Tuctoria; species Tuctoria greenei. The sequence continues at coordinate 34,846,039 of JAYESD010000006.1, read as the reverse complement.
TAATACACTGTATACGGGTATTAAGCATGGTTAGTAGTGTGATAATGTGCCTTAATGGTTGCATTACCTCTATTAACAGTGCTCTGATTATACGTCGTTAATACAGCATTAACGACATGAAATCAAGTCTTGTAACTGCTGCTTTAACTATCCCTTGAATGTTCATGCTGAAGAAGATCCACCAATATATTTGTTGATGAAGATTCGGAGGCTCCGCATGTGGCAGCTTTGGAGCTTCCCTTTGCAGGGAGGTATCTCCGGCACCGCTGTACACGTGTCAACACCAGAGCTTCCCTCTGCTGGGGTTAGATCCGGGGTCATTTTACACGTGTTGATCGCGGAGCTTCCCTATGTCGAGAGTTTAGCTCCGGATTTATGTTACACGTGTGAATCTTCGGAGCTACCCATATGAGAGATGTGGGTCCGGTGTAATATGACATGTGGGGCCTGATGAGGCCTTCAATTTTGACAGGTAGAACTCTTTTGCACTTTTTGCGGTATCATAGGGTACCCGATACGCAGGGTACCGACAGTGGCCCTCGGACCCACCTTTGGGAGAAATCCTTTGGGTTAAGTTATTCTACCAAAGGTGGGGCCATCTTTGATTCTTGCGCTTCGACTTCAAAAGTCTCATAATGTGCCATTGGGGCGATGGTCCACGGTTAAACCATCGCTGTGTGGCTTGTTATGAATGCGGTAGATGAGATCTTTGAGTGCGGATCTCACGCAATTGAAGGTCGCTAGTTCCCTATACAAAAACCGTATCGGTTCTGAGCGCCATGTCAGGGTGCCGCCTTTGGATATCCCGCCGCCCATCATGACAACGGTTTGCCTGGGGTAATAACCTCGATCTCTTCATCGGGATGGCCCTGGACCCATCCTTCATGGAAGGGGTAGATTTTTGACATGTGACCCCACTCTGGTTGCGGTTTCCATCCAAGCGTCGCAGAGGCTTACTTAAGAAGGAAAGTATGTGCGGTTTGGGGACTCTTTACGCTTTTGATCAAACTTGCGCTCAGAGCCTCCCAAACTTCGCCTAGCTTTCTCTTCCTTCGCTCCACTTTGCTGCGATGGAGTTGAGTCTTCCAAAGAGCCGCCTCAAGAGTAAGGACAATCTGATGAAGGTCCGGACCTATATGGAATCGTCCAGTGACTCCTTCAGCCACCTGATCCGCGTCGGCGAGCTCCCGATCAAGAAGGAGCGTAATGGTGACATGGTGTACTTCTCTGCGTACGCCATGGTGGGATTGATCCCACCTTTCTCAACCTTTCTTTTAATGCTGCTAGACTTTTACGGTCTCGAGCTGTATTATCTTGTCCCCCATTCTCTTCAGCTAGTGGCAACCTTTGTCCACTTTTGCAAGATGTGGGTGGGTGTTCCCCCCTGCATCGAGCTCTTTCGTACCTTCTTCGCCGTCCACACCACCGGCAAGGGGACCGATCTTCTTGGCTTCTATAATTCCGTGAAGCACAAGAACTATCCCCTCAATGTATTGAAGTCATTTCCTTCCGGCAAATGGGATGACTGGAAGAAGGACTGGGTCGTCATTGTAGTGGAGGAGCACGAGAGGTTGGAGCTGTCCCAAGGACTCCACAACGTTGACATTGATGCTTAGAGTGTAGTTCCGGTGTTGTCAGATGCCTTCAACCCCGTCCTGACCAGGATCCGTGAATGCGTGGAGGGTGGAGTGACCCCTCAGATTATCTTCTGCAACTTCCTGGTCGACAGATGGGCTCCGCTGAGGAAGAGGGAGAAGCTCGCTTGGGCCCTCAACAGCATGATGGATGACGACCGGATTGAAACTGGTCTAAAATCCAACTTGGATGACAAAGCTTTGAAGCTTCATCTCAAGAAATTCCAGGATAAACGTCGACAGCGATGACTTGGTTCCGCCGGCAGCTTTCCTTCCTCTGAACATGGAGGCGCAGTTCAGCAGAGAGCTCCGAAGGAAGATGTCGGCGCTTGACGACCTTGGTGAGGTGGAAAGGAGTCCGACCTCCAGGGTGGTAATCCCCGGAGCTTCCGAAGAAGGGCCTTCCTCCGCCCTGAGCCGGAGGGTTGAAGACATAGGCAAGGGCAAGGGCAAGGAGCCAGCCAAACCCTCCAGCCGGAAGTGGAAGCAGAAATATGCTGATGGGAGGTCCGTCAGGGCTTCTACCTCTACGACAGCTCCTTCTCCCCGGTGGAGGCTGTCCTCTATGACTGCACCTTCTCCGACGCAGTCGTCTTCAAGCGGCGCCAGCTCCGGGCAGTCAACCCCGACCTCTGTGTCGGCTAAGAGTTCTAGGCCCGGGAGTTCTTCCCGGCCAAGAGAAGCTCCGGCTGAGAGGACACCAGCTGCCGCAAGTAGTCCTCAACTGCGGTCCGAAGTCGTTGTCTCACTAGACTTGGTGGGCTGCGGTTCTAGACCTCAGAAGAAGAGGTTTTGAGACGACTGGGGTGGTAGCATCCCTAGGTAAGCATTGATTGCTCACCTTAAAATGCTAGTCTTATTTTTGATGTGTCTTTAATCTTCTCTTCCCTTTATTTCTAGGGTGTCGAAGAAGGGGTAAAGAATTTCGATGTCTGTCGCAGCGACTGGGGCTGCGCATGCCGAAGCTCCGGCTTCAAGCATCGAACCTCCTCCTCAAGTGGTGGCAGAAGTCACAGCAGCTCCTGCGCCAGCTGTCGTGGAGTTAGATTCGGAGTCCTCGCCTGAAGCTCTCGTGGTAGCGCTGGACCATGTGGGAGAAGTTGGAGATGTACCTCTGGCATCGGTGCTGGAGGTTGATGCTCCAGTACCGGAACCATAGATGTCAGAATCTCCAGCCTTTGAGTTGGATGTCATGGCAGCCCTAGCCACTAAGCCAGAGGCAATCAAAGTCCCGACCACTGAGCCGGAAATCATTGAAGCTCCAGCCCTTGTGCCAGAAGTTGTTGAAGGTCTGGCGGCTCAGCTTGAGATGCCTGAAGCTCCAATCGCTGAACCAGAAGGAGCTGCCGTGCCAGCGTCTGAGCCAGCGGCGGTAGAGGCCCCAGATGAAGCCTCTTCCATTGCCCCGGAGGTAGCTGAACCAGAACCGGAGATGCATGAAGAGGTGGCGACAGGTCCTCCACCCTCGGAGTCGGCGACCGAAGACCCGAAAGAAGCGCCTTCTACTTCTACTCTGGAAGTGGGAGTTCCCGTAGTGGATTCTTCCTCTGCTGCGGAAGGGCTTCCGGAGAGGGGCCCTAGTGCTGCAGGAGCTCAGGGGACCACCCTTGTAGAGTGGGACCCAATTGTTGTGATGGAGAATCCTCTGGAGCCTGCGGAGTTGGTCCCAGCAGTCCTGGAGCCTATCCCTCTGGTGTTGTCCATAGACAGTGCTTGCTCCAGCCTATGATAAGTCCAGCTCGCCTTTGATCACAAGAGCAAAGCCCTGGAGTAGGAGCACAACACCTTGAGGCGTTGGCGCAACAGACTCCACTTCGAGACCAGGCTTGCCCAGACGAGGCAGACTAACCAGAAGGAGTGGATTAAGATGGAAAAGGCTCGGTTGGAATACTGGGACAAGCTGCTGGAGGAGAAGGAAGCTGCCATCCGGGCGCTCGACGCTAACTCCAGGGAGATCCTTGAGCAAGCCAAGGAGAGGCGTGATGCTGTTGATGAGTGTCACGAAAACCTCAATGAATTGAACGAGGTTCTCTTGAAGCGTCGGGCGGACCTTGAGGCGAGGGAAGAAAAGCTCCTGGAGCAGCAGGAGGATGTTGTGAAAAGGGAGGCAGAGGTCACCCAGAAATTGACTCTGGGTGAACAGAAATTGGCAGATCGCGACAAGAAGCTGGATCTATGGAGCAAAGAGGAGAAAGAGAAGTACTAGAAACTGGGGCAGGAGCTCTCGAAAAGAGAAGTTGACGTTGCCACCAGGGAAGGGAAGGTGAAAGGTAGGGAAAAGGACTTGGCAGAAAGGCGGAACCGCATCCACCTCCGGGAGATAGAGTTGACCGATCGTGCGAAGCAAGTTGCTGAGAGTATGCAGCAACATGCTAAATTGGTCGAGCGCCTCGCTCGGGAATGTTTGAATCTTGCGGCTGCCCAGAAGTCGCTGGAGGAGCTGCACAGCTTGAAGGAGACAGAGTCCATTCAAATGTGGGACTTCTTGGGGCGGGCCAACGACGCGCTGACACCCCTAGGCTTCAGTCCCATACGTCCGAACAACCTGGAGCTGGACTTGGACCGAGCGCTGGTGGCCCTCAATGGTGCTGGTGGCAAACTCGACGTGATGGGCGAAGTTATTGTAGACCAGCTTGAGACAGAGGGGAAGTCTTTGTCTACGAACATCGCAGAGTATGTGCTGACGTGCTATATAAGTCGAGACCCCCAAATCTCCCTGGACCCGGTGCTTGAAGGTCCCATTGCTGAAGAGGAAGACGCTGCCAAGGCTAGTGTCCAAGAGGTTGCCAAGAAAGTCGCTTCATTCTTCCGCAGGTCTTAGACCCTCCAGCAGCTATGACTTTTTCCTTCTACCTTCTGCTGTAATCCCAATTTTGTAATCTAGTGCTTCAAATTATGAAATCCATTTTTCCATGAACTTCACTTTATTTGTCTTTAATATAGTGTGCTCTGTCTTGTTGGCCCCCTGGTATATGTGTACAATTAAATTGTGTACCTGTACCAAAGGATTTGACAGTATCTTGATGACTTGAACGCTTCCCACTTTTAGATTTTAGGTCAGAAGTCTTCATTTATAATGTGTCGACGGCAGGCCCCCTGAGATTGGTGGAGTTTGGTAGCTCTGACGGTACCCTACTATAAACATATAAAACATTGACAGTGGGTCCCCTCGGATTTATAAAAGCTTGGTAGCTCCTAATGTCGCCGCATGAATAGTTGAAGGTAGACCCCCCAGGAGTTGCCGGGGCTTAGTAGCTCCGACATCGACCGCCATCGGTTTGAATTTCTGTTTTTCCTGCACATTAAATACAAGAAAAAGTAAAATTTGTCCTCTTGTCTTTAAATCCTTTGTGGCTTATTATTCTTACTTGAGTTTTTATTCCGAAGTAACTCGATATGGTAACAAGTATATTGATATAACCCTTCCAGACCCATATGCTTTTTTAGTACTCACCCTACTGAGGCCTGCCAGAGTGTAGGTAGAGTGGCGTACTTAGGGTGCAGAACTAGGCCAAGTCGATAGCACACTCCGGACCTATGTTGGTTTGGCGTTCAGGCAAGTAGACTATACAGCATGTTAATACACAAAAATATCAACAATATAACTTGCAACAAATATGAATAAATTGGGTAAAAACAAAAAAAGAATTGCACAACTTCATTATAGACAAGAAGGTTAAAAACAATAATTTAATAGCTCAAGCCTTGTACAAAAATAAATGCACGTGGAGTCTGTTTTTACACAACAATGTCTTTCATTATTGGTATGGATTACAGGGGAGACAAGGACACACTTAGGGTGCGGGACCAAGCTAAGTGCACTATACATCTTGTACTAACCCAGGGTAGGTAGTTACACTTTTAGTGCAGTGACTGTATGAAGTGTACTTGAACTTCCTAGACCCTCCCGGAGGGGTCCGGACGTTCTACTAGAGGACCTACCCATGTCTATTTAGCGACTCTATAACTTACATCGTGTGTAATTTCATACTCACCTCCGTGATTCTAAGCTTAAAACTTACGGAGGTGCTCGATGTTCCAAGGATTAGGAAGCGGAGTCCCTTCCTCAGTTGCCAAGTGAACGCATCCGGGTCGGGATACTTTGATCACACGGAAAGGACCTTCCCAGCCGGGGGAAAGTTTGTTCATCCCTTCACGAGTTAGTATCTTCTGATGTACCAGATCGCCTTCCTCGAGTTGTCGGTTGTGCACATGTCTTTGATGATAGTGCCAGAGCGCTTGGCGATAATGTGCATTTCGAATAGCTGCTTGGCACCTTCCCTCATCGACGAGGTCAAGGTCTTCACGCTGGAGCTGATCCTGCGTGGCTTCATCGAAGGTCCGAACACGGAGGGACCCCAAGGTGATCTCCAGAGGAAGGACTGCTTCAGCTCCGTACACCAGGAAGAAAGGTGTTTCTCCAGTTGACCGATTAGGTGTTGTCCTGTTCACCCACAATGTGGATGGAAGCTCTTCAATCCAGTTGGCTCCGGGCTTTTTCAGGTGCTCATATGTGCGCTTCTTGAGTCCTTTTAAAATTTCTGCATTTGCTCTCTCGGCTTGGCCATTACTTTCTAGATGAGCTACTGAGGCGTAGCTGAGTTGAATGCCGAGGTCTTCGCAATATTCTTAAAATGCAACACTTGTGAGTTGGGTTCCATTGTTAGTTATGACTTTGTTTGGAACTCCGAATCTGCATATAATGGACTTCAAGAACTTGATTGCTCATTGCTTGTTGATTGTCACAACTGGAGTTGCTTCCGGCCACTTAGTAAACTTGTCAATGGCGACATACAGGAACATGTAACCTCTGACGGCTTTTGGGAAAGGTCCCAAGATGTCCATGCCCCACACAACGAATGGCCATGTAGGAGGTATCATTTGTAGTGACTGAGCCGGTGTGTGAATCTGTTTTGCGTGGAACTGGCACGCTTCACATTTTTTCACTAGCTCAACCGCATCCTGGAGTGTTGTAGGCCAGTAAAAGCCATGCCGGAGGGCTTTACCGACCAACGTGTTAGAAGAAGCATGGTTCCCGCACTCGTCTCCATGGATTTCCGTGAGGAGCTCGCGGCCTTCTTCCCTTGCAATGCACTGCATTAGAATGCCATTGGCACCGTGTCGGTAGAGATCCCCTTCTACCAATGTGTATCTTTTAGCCAATCTGACAATCCGGTTAGCGGATACACTGTCTTCAGGAAGGATATTGTCTTTCAAGTAGCTCCAGATCTCCAAGATCCATGCATCGGAGCTTACTTGAGCTTCTGAGTCTTGCGTGCTGGGTTGCTCGGAGCTTTCGGTAGCACCTACGACCCTTGGTGGATGCCATGGTAACAGGGCCACTAGGACTGCCAGCTTCGTGGTGCTGGTCTCGCCCCCTTCGCTCAGTTCGGCGGGCTGAGCTGTTGATTTTGACAACCTCCGGAAGAAGATTCCGTCAGGAGTCGGAGCTCTAGTTGAGGCTTTCGTCAAGAGTTCGTCGGCTTCAGCGTTGTGAAGACGCTGAACATGGTGGAGATCCAGGACTTCGAAGTCCTTCTGAAGCTTCTGAACTTCGAGGAAATAAGTAGCTAGTTTAGGATTGTTACAGGAGAATTCACTTTTGACTTGTTTGATGATAAGTTGTGAATCTCCCTTCACCAACAGCTATTTGACACCATAAGATAGTGTCACCTTGAGTCGGTAAATGAGAGCTTCATACTCCGCCATGTTGTTGGTCGCCTTGAAATCAAGGTGAACCATGTACTTGACCTTGTCCCGAATCGGAGCAAGGAGAAGGATTCCAGCTCTGGCCCCCTGCTTCTGCATGGAGCCATCGAAGTAGAGAGTCCAATGAGACTCAGTGAATACCGGAACCTTGGGTTCTGGTTTCTGCTCACTATGGACCACGGGGTTTGATGGAGTGGGAGTCCATTCCACCATGAAGTTAGCTAAAGCTTGACTTTTGATTGCTTGTCGTGACATGAATTCTAAATCGAACTCGGCCAGTTCCACTGCCCATTTTGCAATGTTCCTGGTAGAATTAAGGTTATGCAAAATAGCACGCAGTGGAAAAGAAGTTACCACTGATATTTTGTGGGCTTGGAAGTAGTGTTGAAGCTTCCTTGAGGCAATAAGAACTGCGTAAAGCAGCTTATGCACCTCAATGTATCTTGTTTTAGCGTCATGGAGCACTTCGCTGATGAAGTACACAGGGCGTTGGATGGTCCGGACCCTTTCGAAAGGACCCGGAGCTTCTTCTCCATCGACCCGAACCCTCCTGGAGGGGTCCAGACCTTCATGTTGTGCTTCTTGTTCGAACTGAACCTTGTTAGAAGGGTCCAGGTCGTCTTGGTCGGCCAGGTGAACCCCCTCAGGTGAATGAGGTTGATCTCCTAGCATTTCGCCTTGAGATTCCATGTCTGGGGGCTGGGACCCAGATACACCTACATTTAACTCTGGACCCTCCTGGAAGGCTCTGGGTTCTTGAACTGGATGTGGCTCCAGTCTTTTCGCAACCAAGACCATACTAACAACTTCGGTGGTTGCCGAAATGTAAAGCAGTAAAGGCTTGCCAGGATTAGGAGCTACCAATATCGGTAGTGTGGTGAGGAGTTGTTTCAGCTCTCAAAATGCCTTTTCTGCTTCTTCAGACCAATGAAATGGTCTGAACTTCCTCAAGAGTTTGAAGAAGAGTAGCGCCCATTCTGTCAGTCTTGAGATAAACCGGCTGAGTGCAGCTAGACATCCAGTTAACTTCTAGACATCTTTGATGCGGGCTGGGGACCGCATATCTTCTATAGCCTTGATCTTCGCCGAATTTGCTTCAATTCCTTGGTGAGTCACCAAGAAACCTAGAAGCTTTCCGAAGCTAACCCCGAAGACACATTTGTCCAGGTTCAGCTTGGTGCGCGTAGTGCATAGCTTATCGATGACAGCTTGTAAATTAGCAAGGAGTGACTCCTTGTTCTTGATCTTCACTACGATGTCATCGACGTACACCTCCATCAAGTCTCTAATTATCTCTCCAAATGTTTTGTACATAGCTCGCACAAATGTTGAAGCAACATTTTTAAGACCAAATGGCATGGCGGTATAACACTACAATCCATCTACTGTTATGAAGGCAGTATGCTCTTCATCTTCCTTAGATATTTGGATTTGATGATATCCAGAATACGCATCTAAGAAACACAATAGCTCACACCCGGAGTTGGAGTCCACTATCTTATCTATTCTAGGTAGTGGAAATGGATCCTTTGGACATGTCTTATTTAAGGTGGTGTAGTCGATACACATTTGAAGCTTCTCGCTGGCCTTGGGTACAACAACTGGGTTTGCCAGCCATTTTGGATGGAAGACTTCCCGGATGAATCCAGCTTTGAGCAAATTCTTGATTTCCTGTCGGATGAAGTTTTGTCGCTCGATTGATTGCTTTTGGGGCTTCTGGTGTACAGGTCGTGCATCAAGGTAAATCTTCAGATTGTGCTCAATCACCTCCCTAGGGATCCCAGGCATTTGTGACGGTTGCTAGGCAAACACGTAGACATTAGCTCAGAGGAAAGTGATGAGCGCGAGTTCCTATTTGTTGTTCAAACCTCCTGATATACGGGTAGTCTGAGAAGCATCAGAACCAATTTGGACGACTTTGACGGGCACGTCGGTGTCGCCGCTTGGTTACACTGGAGGTGCAGAGGTAGAGCCCTTATGACGAATGCTCGGAGGGTTCGGAGTTAGCTCCATACCAGATGCTTCCTCTTGTGTTGTGGTAAGCGCACAGAGTTCTTCTAAAGCAGTAACTCCTGCAGTGCGATCTACGTGATCCGAAGAACGCCCGTGGGTGTTGGCATCTTCAACACTAAGTAACCATAATGAGCGGCGGCCATGAACTTGTACAACGCTGGCCTGCCCAGAATGGCATTGAACGACAGACTGATCTGCGCAACGTTAAAGACCGATTTCTCAGTTCTGTAGTTCTCCCGAGTCCTGAAGGTCACTGGGAGTGTGATGGAACCGAGAGGAGTAATGGTTCCCGGACCTACCCCAGAGAAAGGTCAAGATGGGTGAAGGTCCGAAGGCCGAAGCTGAAGCTTAACAAAAGCTTTGAAGCTTATGAGGTTCAGCCATGAACCCCCATCCACCATCACATGGTGGAGTTGAATATTTTTAATGGTGGGTGACACCATCAACGGGAGTTGGCCAGCTCCGATCATGTTTTGGGGGCAGTTCGAAGCATCAAAAATGATGGGAGTGTCCATCCACTTTCGATGAGCTCCGCCCTGGTGGTGGGAGCTACCACGCCCATGTCCTGTCGCATTGTCTTGAGGATGCGGCGCAAGGTGATGTCCCAAGAACCACCATAGAGGGTGTTTAGGGTCTTCCGACGCTCGTTGTCAGAGACGTCGGATACGTCATCAACAGTGTTATAAACAGCTTTCAGGACCTTCTTGGGATCCTGGAAACCTAACTCCTCCTCAGCCGGAGCTTCATCGATTTTTTGTTTTCCTTCCCGCTGACGGATAGGAGCTTCTTCTCGGCGCTTGTTCTAACTCTCGGCAAGGTTGACCTCCCAGCATTCTTCCATGCTATGTTTGTCCGTCTTGTGAATCGGACAACACGCCTTTGAACTTTTGCCGTCTTCTGATGAAGGACGAGGTCGTTTCTCGGGGCATGGCCCCCGGCCACCCGGAGCTGCAGCAACTGCAACGGCTGGTGCACCGACCGACGGCTTCTTCTTGCTGTTGGGCTTCTTTTTCTTTTTGCCACTACCAGAGGTAGTGGCTTCAATTTTGGAGGACTTCTTGTTGGCCTCCAGAGCTGGCTTGGAGTGCATTTCATGGCCCTCCGCGGCTCTAGCACATTTGTCTGCTATGCTGAAGAGTTCCGTGACGCTAGTGACTTCTTTGATGGTCAGCTTCTCCAGCATCTTTTTATCTCGAACACCCTGTATGAATGCAACGATAACAGAAGAGCTCGAGATCGAAGGAATAGTATTCCGCACCTGAGAAAACCGCTGGATGAAGGATCGCAGCGATTCCCCCAATGTTTGCTTTATAGCAAACAGATCCAATTCAGCGCCAGGACGGGTGTAAGAACTCCTGAAGTTGGCAGTGAATTGTTGGCATAACTCCGCCCAACTATTAATGGAGTCGGGTGGAAGACTCATGAACCAGACCTTGCATTCCCAGTTAAAGCTACCGGGAAGTAGTTGGCCATCACAGCCTCATCACCCCCTGCTGCAGTATAGCAGTGGAGTAGACTTGTAGGAACTCGACGGGGTTGACAGTCCCGTCGAATTTTTATGGCAAGTGAGGCCGGAACTTCTATGGCCATCTAACCATGCGCAAATGCCTAGCCAGGGCAGGACAGCCTCCTCCTACTCCCTGTGGAGCAGGGTTGTCCCGAGCCTCTCGCCTCTCACGAGCCCGCTCGATATGGACACGGTCGTCTTGCTGCCGATAACGACGATCAAGTTCCGACCGCAGGTCGTGAGTCGGAATCCTGGTGATGGTGTAGGTGTGTCGTGCCCCAGGAGGCAGCGAAGTCACCTACTGGGATGCTGCACGTCTCCTCTGTTGTGAGACTTGTGGACCAAGTCAGCCCGACAATGTCCGTCTTTGTGATGGTGCTCACCCTGAGGAGGGAGGACCTTGATTGCTGATGCCAACCGTTGCAGCTGCAACCAGATGGTCAACATCAGCTCTCCACTGTTCCATAGCACCCTGGAGTGCCCCTGGAGGTGGTGCATGTTGTAGGAGAGCTCACGCAGCAATGAGTGCGTGTTCAGGGTTATTGTTCATTGATGCAGTGATCGACACAGATGCCCCATCTTGTCACCCAGCATTTTTTGCTGAAACAGATGGTGGTTGTGGTGTCATAGTGCGTGCTGGAACAATGGCACCTGCTGGCTGTTGCATGTTGGAGGGATTACCTCCAGCAGGTTGTTCAACACAATTGCCATTGGAAGATCCTGCGGCGGAATTAACCATATTGAGATCTCGGGTGATCCCCCTATCTGGCGCGCCAAATGTCTAAGTGTTGCAAATGACACTTCCCCCGGTACTACTGAAGTGTAGCCCGCTGAGGTTCTTGTTTTAGTTGGGGCACGCGGAGATCAGAATCAAGATGGCAACACCAGAGATTTACGTGGTTCGGGCCTCCTGAGCATAATATCCTACTCCACTGAGTGTGTGTTGTTGTATTGTGAATTGCTATAAAGCCTAGTCTCTAGCTCAGCTTGGAGTTGTCCCCTTCGTATCATGCCGCTCAGTCCTTTTATAGTCCAAGGACTGACCGTTACATCCTTAGCCTGACCCGACATGTGGCCCTGGCACATTAAATATCCTAATGCACTGTCTACGGGTATTAAGCATGGTTAATAGTGTGATAATGTGCCTTAATGGCTACGTTACCTCTATTAACAGTGTTCTGATCGTATGTCATTAATACAACATTAACGACATGAAAGCATGCAAGTCTTGTAACTGCCGCTTTAACTGTCCCTTGAATGTCCGTGCTGAAGGAGATCCACCAATGTATTCGTTGATGAAGATTCGGAGGCTCCACACGTGGCAGCTTTGGAGCTTCCCTTTGCGGGGAGGTAGCTTCAGCACCACTGTACACGTGTCAACACCGGAGCTTCCCTCTGCTGGGGGTTAGGTCTGGAGTCATTGTACACGTGTTGATCGCGGGAGCTTCCCTGTGTCGAGAATTTAGCTCCGGATTTACATTACACGTGTCAATATCTGGAGCTACCCATATGAGAGATGCGGGTCTTGTGTAATATGACATGTGGGGCCTGAGGAGGCCTTCAATTTTGACGGGTAGAACTCTTTTGCACTTCTCGCGGTATCATAGGGTACCAGGTACGTAGGGTACTGACACATTCCAATTTCCGTTTGTCTTTCCAACGTTGTGGGCGTACCGTTGTTTGGCTTTTTCCTTAAGGGAAAAAAGAAACAACTTCCATTTGAGAGTTTCTTGTGTCATACCCTTGATTAGAAGGCATGAACACAATTGATCAAACTCTTGTAGATGGTGGTAAGGGTTTTCACAATCCGTTCCTAAGAAAGATTGTTCTCGAACCATGGCTATAAAGCCTGGGCGAAGTTCATAGCTAGTAGAACAGATGGGTTCCGCCGAAGGCGGTGGCTCACAGAACTTGCCCTTTGGGGCAGAATATGAAAGAATGGTGGGCTGCTCCATATAGGTGGTGGTGGTAACAAAAGAAAAGGTAAGATAAGAAGATGGATACGAGGGTGAACAAGGTTCAAAGATTAACAGCAACCGCTCTCTGGCAATGGCACCAGAAATGCTTGTATACGTTTCTTACATCACAGATAAAAGACCGCAAGCGCATCGAAACTGTCGTGTAGCACTTCCCCTTAAGAGTATTTCCAAGGGTATCGAATTCATAGAATGTGTGTGCTAATCTCATGAACTAATTCACCCAAGGACACAAAGTTGTTTGGTAGGCAAGGAATATAGAGGAATTCAAAGTATTGATTCTAATTCAAAGGAATCTGCGGTACCTACTTGCTTTGGGAACGTGTTTACCCCTAGCGACACAAGTATGACTCCTGCCAAAAGCCTATGGCATATCCGAACATGGAGGATTACGAAGGACAGATAGAGTCGTCACCACCTACTTCCTACCTCTTTAATCCTTGGGTCTACAAGATATTCACTGGTGATTTCTAACCTAAGCATCACGCTTACGTTCTAAATTACAAATCTAGTTGTTTTGAACACAAAGCTACAACTAGAGCCTCTAATAAATTAAAGCAATGAACCCACAGGTAACTACTTGTGCAAACTACTATGGGTTGGGAATCAAACTTGAATTGAATTCACAAAGGGCTTACTTGATTTGAATAACACTTTGTAGGGGTACAAGTGTAGAAGAGGGACTTGACAAGCCCAAGCCTCCATCTCCTAAACTCTCACCACACTCTCCTTCTACTTGGCAGCCTCTAGGACTACTCTAAACCTTAGGAGTGGTATTCTATTCTCAACTTTTGGTGTGTGTGTGTGTGTGTCTGTGTGAAGTAAGGTGTGGGGTTCTATTTATAAGGGGGGGAAGGGTCGGTTCCCGTCACCAATTGTGCGCGAATCAGTCACCACTGACTTCTTCAAGCTGGGAGGAGCCAACACATGGTATTTGACCGGGTTTGGCGCCACTCCCTAGTCAGTCGGCTAGGGAGATCGGCCGACCTGGTCACAGCTCCGTTTGGGCTGTGCTTTCTCCAGGTCTCTGCCAAGTTGGTCCCATCCCTTTATATGGGTGCTACAGCGTTGGATGGCCTCGGATACTATTTGTTTGTAGGCCATTTGATCCATGAGATGACATGTGGTGTCGCCTGATTCGTCAAAATCCAATTTTAACGATAACTCCCTGCATTTCTTGGTATTTTGGGTCTAAATTCACCTGCATATAAATAAACACTAACACTTGTGGAATTGGTTAGTTTTTAACCCTACCATTATGTTGTGTTCCTCTTTTATGCACATTATGAGGTGAATTGACGGTCTAAATATGGCACTTAAGGACCGTCAACAAACTCCCCCACACTTAGTCCTTTGCTCGTCCTCGAGTGAAGGCAAGAAAAAGAACTAAGGTTTTGTCATAAATTTGCTCTAAGTTAGAAAAGGAGAATATTAGATATTTCAACTCATACCTTAATTCATGAATTCCCTTTTTGGAATGTGGATCCCAGGCTAGGCTAGGATCACAAAGACATCTAGAACAACATTTGTGAAGAGGTTTCTACCAACAGATCTAAGAAATTTGAATTCTGAGGGATTTGGGATTAGGTCATGAATACCACTTCAAATCTTCGAATCGAGGAAATTCACGAGGGAATGCGAGTGAAGATGCACGGGGAAGGATTCCCACACACCTTGGGCCTTTAATCCACGGATTGGAAGTGGTTTTTGGTGGATGGAAGTGAAAATCGCCAAATTTGGTGCGGTTTTCGTGGAGGAGAGGAGAGAGAGTGAAGTAGGCGAAGTGAAGAGTCAGGGTACCTGCTGGGGATGTTAAGTCCCCAGGGGCCGGACTAGTCCAACAGGCTGCCCGGACTAGTCCAGTCCATGGACCCTATCTGGACTACTCGGAGGGTTGGACTTGTCCAGCCCGGGGTTAGACTAGTCTGTCTGGGACTTGTCCGTTTGAGCCCGAAGAAGCTGGAGTCCGGACTTGTCCGGCCAGGGAGGCGGACTAGTCCGGTCCAAAAGGTGAAAACTAATATATATTGAGTTTTTACGAGAAATTTGATCCTTTTGGACTAGTTTTCACAAAGAATCTTTGCAAACATGGCTAGTAAGCAATCAACAACAAAACTATGACCATATTCCACATATATTCCATAATTTCAAATAGGTTTGTAGAAAATTGAGGGGGTGAGGTTTTCGCAAGCATGCATGATTTTCAATCAAATACAAGTAACAATCAGATGTGCAAGACTTAAGCCACATTTTGAGAATATAAGATATTGAGCTCACTCGTAAGTTCACAAAATATCTTCTCATCTAAGGGTTTGGTAAAAATATCGGCTAATTGTTTGTCGGTTCTCACATGGGAAATCACTATGTCTCCTTTGATGGACTAATCTCTCAAGAAATGGTGGTGGATATCAATGTGCTTGGTTCTTGAATGCTCAACTAGATTGTGGACTATTTTTATGGCGCTCTCATTGTCACATACGAGAGGAATATGGCACAAGTTTATGCCATAATCCCTAAGAGTTTGTCGCATCCAAAGAAGTTGTGCACAACAACTTTCGGCTGCGACATACTCTGCTTCGGCTGTGGAGAGAGCAATGGAGTTTTTTTTAGGACCAAGACACTAGGGACCTACCCAACAATTGGCAAGTCCTGTATGTGCTCTTTCTATCTACTTTGCACTCTGCATAATCCGCATCAAAATATCCAATGAAATTAAACTTGGAGCCCTTGGGGTACCACAGTCCTAGTCTTGATGTGTGAACCAAATATCTAAAAATTCTCTTCACGGCGGTCAAATGACACACCTTGGGAGCAGCTTGAAAATGTGCACACATACAAACACTTAATATTATATTGGGCCTAGATGCACAAAGGTAAAGTAATGAACCAATCATGGAGCGATATACCTTTTGGTCCACACTTGGACCATCTTCATTGAGGTCGAGGTGTTTCATTGGTTCCCATTGGAGTCTTTATAGGTTTGGCCTTGTCCATGTCAAACTTCTTGAGTATGTCGTGTGTATACTTTGTTTGACTAATGAGTGTGCCTTCCTTGAGTTGCTTAACTTGGAATCCTAGAAAGAACTTCAACTCCCCGATAATGGAAATCTCAGACCTTTCGATCATAATCTTAGAACACTTATCACAAAAAGTTTTGTTAATA
Organism: Tuctoria greenei; assembly: GCA_036927565.1. NCBI lineage: Eukaryota > Viridiplantae > Streptophyta > Magnoliopsida > Poales > Poaceae > Tuctoria > Tuctoria greenei. Next base: position 34,830,037 of record JAYESD010000006.1, on the reverse strand, counting down.
GAACCAAATATAATGTCATCGACATATATTTGGCAAACAAACAAATCATCATTGAAATGCTCTGTGAATAAAGTTTAGTTAGCCTTCCCAATTTTGAAACCATTTTGAGTTAGAAAGTATCTAAGGCACTCATACGAAGCTCTAGGAGCTTGTTTGAGGCCATAGAGAGCCTTATGCAATATGTAGACATGGTTTGAAAAGTCTTGATCTTCAAAGCCGAGGGGTTGTTCCACATACACCTCTTCTTTAATTGGGCCGTTGAGAAAAGTGCTCTTGACGTCCATTTGGTATAGATTAAAATCATGGTGAATAACAAAGACAAGTAATATGCAAATTGATTCAAGCCTAGCTACGGGAGCAAAGGTTTCATCAAAATCCAAACCTTTGACTTCTGAGTACCCCTTGGTCGCAAGTCGAGCTTTGTTCCTGGTAACCAACCTGTGCTCATCTTTTTTGTTGTGGAACACCCATTTGGTGCCCACAATGTTTCCATTTGGCCTCTTCATGAGCTCCCATACTTGGTTTCTATCGAAGTTGTTGAGCTCTTCTTGCATGGCCACCACCCAATCCAGATCTTGTAGTGCTTCTTCTACCTTGTGTGGTTCCAAAGAGGAAACAAAGGAGTAATGTTCACAAAAATTTGCAACACGAGACCGAGTAGTTACCCCCGTGGAGATGTCTCCAAGGATGTTGTTAACCGGGTGATCCCGTTGAACGCTTTGGTGCACTCTTGGGTGTGGAGCTTGAGTTCTTGGAGCATCATACTCTTCTCCCTCATCTTCTTTATCTCCACCTAGATTGATGCCTTCATTTTGATCTTGATCTTGTTGAAGTGCATCTTGGGGGTCGTGACTTTGATCATGTGAGGAAGAACTTGCTTTATTTGCAGGATGGTCACTTGTGTCTTGAGATTGTTCTTGTGTTTGAATGTCTCCAAGTGCCATCCTCCCTATCACCACTGGTGGAGTCTCTTCTTGATCTATCACACAACGATCAACTTGCTTCACTTGGGAGCTACTAGTTTCATTAAAAACCACGTCACATGCTACTTCAACAATTCTGGAGGATTTGTTGAAGACATGATAGGCATAGGTGTTTGAGTCATAAACAAACAACAAAACCCTCATTGGACTTTGAAGCAAACTTCGGAGTCCTGGGCTTCTTTTTGAGAATATAGCATTTGCTCCCACAAAAAAAATATGAAATGTTAGGCTTGTTACTGGTTAGGAGTTCATAAGACGTCTTCTTCAATATGCGATGGAGATACAACCGGTTTATGGAACGGCAAGCGGTTTTAACCGCTTCCACCCAAAACCGGTCTGACGTATTGTACTCATTAAGCATGGTTTCAGACATCTCAATTAGAGTCTTATTCTTCCTATCGGGCACCCCATTTTGTTGAGGGGAGTAGGGGGCCTAGAACTTATGATTGATGCCTTCTTCATAAAAAAACTTTTCAACTTGAGTGTTCTTGAACTCGGTGTCGTTGTCACTCCTTATTGTCTTGATTCTTTAGGAGAACTCGTTTTGAGCTCTCCTACAGTACTTCTTGAGGACACCTTGAGTCTCGCTCTTGTCATGCAAAAAGAACACCCAAGTGTAACGTGAAAAACCATCAACAATTACAAGACCATATTTGTTACTGCCAATGCTTATGTAGGCGATTGGACCGAAGAGGTCCATGTGTAGAAGCTCCAATGGTCTTGTAGTTGTCATGATGTTCTTGGATGGATGTTGTGCTACAACTTGCTTTTTGGCTTGACATGCGCTACATGGTCTATCCTTATCAAAAACAACATTCTTCAAACCACATATGTGCTCGCCCTTAAGAAGTTTTTTGCAAATTTCTCATCCCAACATGGTCCAATCTTCCATGCCAAAGCCACCCCATGTTGGTTTTTGCCATTAAGAACATGCCAAGTTAGGTTTTATCCGTGGAGAAGTCCACAAGATAGAGGTTTTCCTTGATCACGCCCTTAAAGGCAATTGAGTCTTTGCTTCTTCTTGTGACGGTCACACCCTCATTAGTGAAAAAACAATTATAACCTTTGTTGCATAGTTGTGCTATGGACAATAAGTTATAATAGAGTGAATCAACATGTAAAACATGAGAAAGAGTATAATTAGAGGATATAGCAATTTTACTGGTGCCAAGGATTTTCCCTTGGCTATTGTCCTCAAAGTAGATTCCTTCACTTGGATCTTTATTTTCCTCATATTCCACGAACATTTTCCTCTCTCCGATCATATGATTTGTGCATTCACTATCAAGGACCCACTTTGAGCCACCGAAGGAGTATGCCTACAAAATAGAGTTAAACCTTGGTTTTAGGTACCCAAGCGGTGTCCGGTCTTTTGGTGTTAGTCAAGAGGCAGTTGGGCACCCACACGTAAGGTTTTGGACTCTTGCGGAGTGGCCAAACATACCTAGAATAAGGCTTGCCAAACTTGTTCCTTAATAAAACATATGAGGCATCAAAATCATGGAATATTGGACGAGGTTCATTTTTAGGCATGTCAAGTGAAGTAACAATTATCTTTCCCTTGTTATTATGGTATGAACCTTCCTTGACAAAAACAATCAAGTATTTGCCATTCTTTGGAGTCTTAGCATTTTGCTTCCTCTCCAGAGAATAACCAAAACCATCTTTGGCAAGAGGATGTCTCGTGTTGGTATATGCACTTCGTGCATATGCCATCTTATCCTTGGCAAAGATTCCACCTTTTGTGCTTGCTTGTTTTGTGCCAATTTGAGTTCATCCTTTAGTTTGAGAATTAAGTTAGTGCACTTGCAAGCTTGAGTTGTTTCGGATGTGACATTTGTGGAAGGTGAAATCTTGGAGGACAAAGATGCATTGATCTTGAGAGACTCAACTTGTGTTTCAAGGATCTTGCTAACTTTTGTCAAGTTAACCAGTTCCTCCTTTAGCACAATTGTTGTGTCCTCAAGATTTGAGCAAGTTTCCATGCTCAAAGCGAGTTCACGCTCAAGTTCCTTGCTTCTTTCTCTTTCAAGCTCAAAGAGCTCCTCAAACTCCTGACATCTCTCCTTTTCTTGGATGAGCATGTACTCTTGATGATTGATGAGCTCTTCCTTCTCAAATATCTCATTCGACAACAATTTCATTTTTTAAGGTGCTCTTACTCAAATATTTAAGCATATGTTCATTTTCACTACTACTATCACAGTTTTCATGTGATGAAATCAAAGAAGTTGGTTTGGAGTTAACCTTCTTTCTTCCCTCCTTGGCCATGAGGCATGTTGACCTTGAGCTCTCCAAGGTGGGGAAGAGCTTGTTCTCCGTGGATGACCTCTTCATGGAAATTGTTGCCACCTTGTCATCATCCTCGGAGGAGGAGTCTTAATTTGAGTCCCATTCCTTTCCAAGTTTGGCTTGTCCCGATTGCTTCTTCTTATTGAAGAATTTCTTCTCTTGTGACTTGCCTTCCTTCTTCTCTCTGTTGTCTTTCTGTGGGCAATCCACAATGAAGTGGCCATATTCCCCACAATTGTAGCAAGCCCTCTTTGTTCTTGTCTTGGAATTATCCTTGTTCTTGTTCTCATAATGGTAGCTCCCTTTCCTTCTTCTCATCATCCTCTTGAACTTGCTGATGAAGAGCGCCTCTTCCTCGTCCGTGTCGAGGTTCTCATCATTACTTTCTTCTTGTTCTTGAGATTTGGATGATGTTTCTTTGAATGCAACATCTTTCTTCTTGGAGGAAGTGAGATTTTGAAGATCATTGTAGAGCATAGCTTCTGTCTCCATTATCTCGTGATTGATGATTCTTCTAAGCACTTCTTTCGGGGTCATTTTGGTGAACCCCAGACTCTCACAGATCATGGAGCAAAGAGCAACGTTTCGAGGCATGAATGCCCGAATAATTTCTTCACAATTTTGTGGTCCGTCCATCGAGTGCATCCATATGAGTGTCTCTTGTTGATGAGGACCTTGAGGCGGTTGTACATGTCTTGGGGGTCTCACCATCCATGATGGTAAACTTCTCAAGCTCTCCTTCGATCATCTCAATCTTCGCCTCCCTTATGACTCGGTTCCCTTCATGCAGCGTCATGAGCGTGCCCCAAATGTCCTTGGCCACCTCTAATCCATTGACTCGATTAAATTCTTCTCGAGTCAAGGAGGAGGAGATCACTCCAACCGCTTAAGCATTGCGGTGGAGTAGAATGGCTTGCTCTGGGGTCATGTCCTCCTCATTCCTTGGAAGATGAACACCTGTCAACACAATTTGCCACAAACTAGGGTTTAAGGAAATTAGATGCATCTTCTGTTATGCTTCCACATTTTGTAATCATTTCCATAAAATTGAGGAGGCTTCCCCGTGTGAATAGACAAGTATGGTTGTTAGAAGTTAAATGCTCATAATTGAAAGGATATCGGCTATAGTCTTGTTGACTATTCCCATAAACATCCTTCGTCTCCTTGGTCTCCTTCTTGGGATGTCGGAGCTTCTTGCGAAGTCGTGCCTTGAGTTAGCAGACTTCCTCATCATCATTCGGATCATCTTGAAGCACGTCAACATTCTTCATCCTGTCTTCTCCATCGACGATCACCAGAACCTCATTTTCACCCCTTCCGTTCATCTTCTCACTGAGTGGTTAGACCCTTGATGGTGAGACTTGATCTGATACCAATTGAAAGTTACCTAGAGGGGGGAATAGGCAAAATTACCTAAAATGACTTAATAAAACGAGATCAAATTATAGAGGCCAGACTAGTCTGGCTCAGGGGCGGACTAGTTCAGACATTGCATAGTGAAACCCTAATAACTTGATTTTTATGAGTTTTTCTTCAATTCTAGTTGAACGGAAAGTAGATACACAATATAGCAACCTAATAAAACTAGGATTGACAATTATGGAAGATTAGATTGCAAGATTACGATGATGAACAGTATGATGAACAAGATGAACCCTAAAAGCAATTCTAGTGATAAGCACGAAAGTGGAGAGACAAAAGAGACATGATGTTTATCTCGAGATTCGATCCCACACAGGAACCTACTTCCTTGTTGAGGAGCCCATGAAGGGTCGGGTTTCTCAACCCTTCCCTCTCCAAGTCATCCCGAGGAGAACTTAGCTTTCCACTATCACAAAGGGTAACTACAATATTTTTGGGGCTTCTCACAAGTTTAGGCTCCCACAAATGATCAACAACAATAAACACACTAATCTCAATATCCACAAGTCACAAAGACGCAACACCAAGTGCAAGAGATCAAACCGAGAGTTAAAGCATGAAATTCTTCCTTCTCCCCTTGTCCCAAGCCCTAATCCACTCAAGATTTGGTTCTAGAGGGCAAGTAGGCAGGTGAGAAGGCTTTGGAAGGCTCTAGGATGCTTGTGGCGGCGCTAGTGTTCAAGAGAGGTGGAATGGTGGCTGGGGGATCCCTTTTTATAGGGGTCTCGACAGCCAACCGTTGCCACCAACTAAAGTGTGGACTAGTTCGACCTGGACCCCGGACTAGTCCGACCTACTAGGTCCACGCTACGTCACACTTTGCAAAAGTGTGATGTACCCGCCAACGTTTGAATTTTAAATGGTCATGGCACACCAGACTAGTCCGACCAACAATGTACTAGTCCGAACAATAACAAAACATCTTGGTCCAGTTGAAAACGAACAAGTCTGGCCACATCAGACTGGTCCGGCCACCAGGGCAGACAAGTCCAGCCACCAGGACTTAGTCCCAGAAGCCCTCTAAACCTACAGCCATGGACTAGTCCGGCTCACAATGGACTAGTCCGAACCATAACAGAAATGTTTGGTTCGGCTGAAAACAGACAAGTCTGGTAGGCCCGGACTAGTCCGACCACTGTGGCAGACAAGTTTGGCCTCCCAAGACTTGGCCAGAAAACTCTCACCAAGTATAAAACGGACTAGTCCGTCTCCAAACAGACAAGTTTGAAGTACAACACAAACTCTTAGTCCGTCTGAAAATGAACTAAGCTGACACACCCGGACTAGCCCTGCCTAGAACCCGGACAAGTCCGGTCTCTAGGGTTTTCTCTCGACAAGGCTTCTCACTTAGGATTTCCCTCAACCAAGACTTTGAGCCCTCTTCTATGATATCAATGCACTTGACACACATACCCTCACACGCACTACGCTAGTCTAAACTCAACACATAAGAAACCCTAATTTGTACTCCTGAGTCTACGATGCCCGTTTCAATCTTTTCATTTTTGAGGGTTTTTATCCATTTCAGTTTCACACATGTGCTTACTATCAACTAAGCTCATTAGTATCTTAATTTGTCGTCATCAATCACACAAACCCACGAGGATACCTAGATGCACTTTTAATTAGATAGAAGTTGAGTAGTTGGAATCTACTCGCAAAATTTTTATTTGGGGATTAGAAGTCAAGTAGTTGGATACTGCTCGCGAGACAATCACCGTCATAAACTGGATGCTGAAAAGGCAGTACTACTGTCCTTGACGGTGGTACAGGTAGAAGTCGAGTAAATGGGATATTACTCGCGAGATGTAGTTACAAGTCAAGTAGTTAAACACTACTCGCGAGAGTTCACTTTTTGGTTACCCTAAGCCAAGTAGGCGGAACCTACTTGTGAGATATGTATAGAAGTCAAGTAGTCGGAAGCTACTTGGGAGAGGTAGATGAAAGTCGAGTAGTGGATCCTACTCATGAGATATTTTGGAGACCAAGCAGGATGTAGAGATGCAACAAACAAGATTCTATGGGCATGTTCTAGCCTGTGTCGACCAAGGACCGTATTGTATGCAGTCCCGCTAGACAAGTTTGAAATTACCAGTTGCATATTGGATATATGAGACCAAGAAACTGATGTAACTTGACCACTCTGGTGTTGAAACTTATGCCACGATTTGTGATCGGTGTGAGGAAGGCAGTTAGGTGTAAATATGCTAACGGACAATGTCACTATTCGGGTAATGGACCTTCTGCTCGGGATGGTGGAATTGGTTCGGTATTGGAGTGTCTTATGAAAAGTTGCCACATGTGACGTAGAGATGAGCATCGCACATCTCTTCCTTTCGGGTGTATGTGTCGTGCAACTCGGGTTATCCCTGCTGGCGTAAATTGATTCGAGTCACCGTCCCTCACATTTATTGAGTACCACTTATTCATTGTGTTGTGACGTTGTACTAATATGACTTGGCGGTTTAAAATTTGATCTCGCTTTTATGCGAATTCCAGCTTTCACTATTATCGATTCTTATCATATAGAGTTTCATTTAGGTGAGACTGTTAATTTTTGTTGAGCCTTATGCTCACGGTTTGTGGATTTATATTTTTGCTGGTATTAATCTTTATCAATGTAAAGGCTTTCATGTTGCGGCATTACCTCTTTCGAGGTTTTTAATGCCGGCTGGAGGTTCTGTATGCAGCTTCTGCTTTTGATGTTGCTAGTATGGAGTATATGCTCACTTGTGCATTAGCTAGGTTCGAGAGAGTTTCTTTTAACAACTTCCGCTGTTGTAACTACTTCTTTTGTAAAATGAGATAAATGATGTAACATGCTCACTTATGTCATGGAGTTTGGATTCCTTATGTGTTGTGCTATTGGGGGTCACATCAAACGACACCATCCATTGTAACCCCTGGAATGTTGGGATCCAAGGTCCTTACATCAAGCGGGCGGGAAAAACCCTAGCAGGTGTGTGCGACGATTTATAGATGGAACGACTCCTGTTTGGAAGGACACTGGCGAGGTGCGATTCGCGGAGAGGAAGGACGATTCCATCGGGAGCTTGCGGCGTGAGCGCGAGTTCATGCGGAAGGAGGCTGAATTGACAGGTGGGACCCGCTGTGCAGAGAGATGAGGAGGAAGAGGGCGCTTGTGGGTTGGCAGGTCGCGACCCAGAGTGTAACACTCCAAAAATTTAAAGTCATGTAATCAAGAACAAATCTATTAGAGTGCAAATTTTCTTGTGCATTTGTGTGAATATTTGAATCCAAATATCAATAGAAAATGCTCGAAACATAAACCTACTGGAGAAGATAAACAATAGTAATAATAATAATAATAATAATAATAATAACATATTAAACCTCATTGGGCTAAAACCTCCCCCACGGCCCACTCCTATTCCCTCTTGCCCCCACTGGCCCAGCTAGGGGTGGGCAAAAAAAACCGGAACTGAAAAACCAAAACCGAAAAAATCGAGATCAAGAACGAAAAACCAAAGTATCGGATACCGATATATTAATTTAGGTTTCAGATATCACTCTCGGGTACCCAAAATACCCGAATAACCGAAAAATAAAATCTCAAATTAAGTTATGATCTATGAACTCTGAATCATATGAATTTTGATATTTTTTGTGAGTTGATATGTGAAGTCATTAGATTAAACTACTTATTTATGATTCGTCATTAGTTAACTAATAATTTATTATCTCTCGAGATTAAATTTATGAATGATATCAAACTTATATTGATTGTTGAGAGCATGAAATGAGAATAATGTAGAATTCTGGTATTTCGGATAAGATCGAACCAAAATTTAGGTACCCAAAAATTTCAAGTACCTAATATTTGTATAGCATTTCAGGTAGTGATTATAAAAAACAAAAATTCAAAAAGACCAAAATAATCGAATCGAGTTTACCGGGTAGAACGAACGCCCACCCCTAGGCCCAGCGCGCCCACACCGCTCCAGCCCAGCCATCCAGCGCGCCCCTCATCTCCCCTCCCTCTCTTTCCTCAGGCCCGACCTGCAAGCTCTGCGCCTAGCTCAGCCAACCAATGCGCGCCAGGCCCGCCTCCCTACTGAACCCTAGTCGCGCCTGCGCACGATGTCGCCGCCTCCGCTTTTGTGCGCACCCCAGCCAATTGTGCCCTCTCCTTCTCCCTCTGACATGTGGGACCCACTTGTCATCATCGTCTCTTCCAATCGTCGCACCCAGGATGCCGCTCCCACGTTGTTCCCTCCCGCCCACACTCGCATCTGTTTTGCCCGACACCCGCCACACTCGAGAAAACGCCTCCCTCTACAAGTATCCCGTCCGCAGTCCCATTCTACCCATTTTCCAATTCTCAAAACCCTAGCCTCGCTCTGCCATAGCTGTCAAATTAGAGCTCGATGCGTTGCACTGCCACATCATCCCAGCGGCACCGATGATATGTCGAGGACCACGCCATGGTGCCACCCTCGTACAACCTCTACTTAACACGAATGGGTGCCCATACCCTCTTTCGGACAATGCCCGTTGTTAGTTCCACAAACACCACAACCGCTGCCGCCATGGAGCTCGATGACCCGTATGAAGACGCCCCCTCGGATGACTACGACAAAAAGAAGAGTGCCACAATGCGAAATTGCCCCCGAAATAACTCTACGCGATGATGATTGCCGCTTGAAACACCACCCCGACAGCGCTGAAACTCGGAGGTCCATTGCCACTATCGAGAGCCCGTCTCCAACTGATTTCCCGCATTCATGATGCCCTAGGTGAGTTTCCCGTGCTCCTCTCTCTCCTGAAGCAAGCACCATCGAGTTTTAGCCACTGTAGCGTTGTTCCGGTGATTCTCTGGTGATGGTTCAACATGGCTCTGTCGCCTTTGAGAGCACCGACCGCCAGCCCACCTCGTCGTGCTCGCCCTAACCACCTATCCAAGAATCGATGGTCCAGATTACAATAGGTCCACCGTGGACCATGAGCCATCCCCACCGGCCATGGTGCTCAAACCCGTAGACCAAGTCCACCGTCTTTTGCGTAGAAAAAATAAATACCAAAAGAAATAGAAAAGACATAATTGCAGTTAGGTCCCTACGCATTTTTATAAATTATGAATAGGTCTAGTATTTACAAACATGACTCTGACCTTTTTATTAATTTTGAATAAATCTGGAAGTTAGTGAAAATTGCTATAAAACCTTGTTAATTAACAAATTATGTTTTAAACTAATATGATGTTATAATATTTACATAATAGACCTTTAACAATAAAATAGTAATATTTTAGATTCATAATATTCCGCAATAAATATTTTTGAGCATGGAATAAATAGAATAATTTGCCAAATGATTTATAAAATAGCAAATTAATTCCATAAATTTTTAATAAATTAGAAAAAATTTTAGGCAATTAATATTAATTATTTTGTAAATAATCCATATATGAATTAATTGTTTTAATTTATAATCAACTCCATATGTTATTAATTAATTGTGAAATCTTTACTGATGAATGTGAAACACATTTTAATTATGGAAAACATATATATATATATATGAAATATTTTAACATATATAAGTTATTAAAAATATTTTAGAATTGTCAAAATATTTCTAAAAATAGTATTCCAATAAATTATCCAATTTACAAGTAAAACATTGTTAGCATATGTAATAAAATCGTAAGATCATATTGTCACATCAATAAATTGTCATAATTACACTATTAGATTGAGATTTTCAATATAGCATATTCGTAACCTCGATTTATACCATTAATACGCTAGAACCTTGTCTCATTCACCATGACATAACCAACTGTAGTATTTTTATCATTTGTTTTGTATGTATGGTGTACTATTTTTCATTGCTCTTATCTTATCTTTTATTGATATTTATGCAAAAGTAGCATGAAGATCCCAGAGATTGAGAGTTCCATCAAGAAGACTGAGCAGCTAAATAATAAAAGTCAAGTGCCCTTGATCATCATGTATTCATTTTAGGTATTATAGTTAGTTCCATGGTTAATTTAATATGAATCCCATGTTATGATTACCATTTGTTTTACCGTACTTTCCTTGTCACCTAGGTATGGAAGGGTGGAACTTGTGAATTGTTATATGCTTAGCCATGCAAAGTAGATGGGAGAAAACATTAATTACATATATCACCCTTGATTTATGACTATTCATTGTTATATGGGAAATGAATTGTAGTGGATAGGACTCTAGCGGGTTGGCTTAAATGGTATGATGCTATATGCACGAGATCCGGTTAGGGGTTTGCACCTTGCAGAATTCTAAGGACCGGTTTACGAAGGAGGTCACTAAGCTTTACAGCACCACCACGAAACTGAGAATGGGGCAGCTTGATCAATTAATTATGTTTTCCCTGGTGTGGTGCTAGTAGTTAGATGGTGCGGGGAATTGGTTCAATATTACTAACTTGGGATCTGCATGGCTCAGGAGGGGGCTTCTAAGGTGGAGGGTTACTACAGAAATGCCTCAACGGTGAAATTTTAGAGGGCTAGAACTCCTTAGAGACGATCTTTGTAAAGACCTATTGGTGATCTCCTGGCCGCACACCTACAATGTCTATTGTGGTTGTCCGCCACTGGCAACTGAGAGGTTTACTTAGTCCATCTAGCAATAGTAGATGAAATCATGACTTGTGGGTAAATGGTATATTCTCTGCAGAGATTTGACAAACTGTCTAGATAGTCGTGCTCACGGACAAGAGCGGCTTGAGACCTAATTCATGATTAGTACAAATGGTTGGATTGGTGGTTTGGTATGGTTTGGTTCAGACTTGATTTATGACTAAGATTTGGTGGGATCATACACATCGAGATAGATTGCTAATAAAATCTAAGGTTTTGTTTATAATGATATAGTGTTGTAACCATATTTGGTCTTCCTTGTTGAAGTCTGCATATCATTTATTTCTCATACTTACTGAGTACTCTATGTACTCATGCGCTTGCCATTGTTTCTATTATAAATTTTGCTCAGTGAAAAGAAGATCAAACGAAGACAAGTGCTAATTGAAGACGGTGCAATCTGAAGGTCGTGTTGCTACGAGTGATTTACTTGTGGTTGTCCTAAAGTTTTTCCTCTTCCACTGCTATTCAAAAACTCTTTCAAAGGCATTAATGTTGTTTGTATTCAATATAGAATTGTTTATCAATATATGTCCTACATGTATGATTAAACTGATTCTGACATACATGTAGTTTGCAGCTGGTTTTATTTTTAATAAAACCGGGTGTGACAAAGAAAGAGGTAAGGGTGTGCTATGGGAAAACCGGGTTTCGGCCCAAATAGATTTGCCCCTCTGATTATTTCATTTTATTTTTATTTTCTGTTTTCAATTCAATCTGAAATGAATTTTTAGTGTGTTTCAAAATTAAATTTCCCACTCGAATGTACATACAATGATGCAAGCCTACTTTCATTTTATTTTATTTTTATTCCCAACCTTTTTATTTCACCCATTTACTTCTAATTAATAATATTATGAATATTATTTATGTCAAGCTAAATTTTATTTTATTTTATTCCTCTTTAGAAAATCAGAGTGTTACAATAATGAAAGCGGCGCAATATGGGAACAAAGTTTACAAAAGAGATTTGAATCTCACATAATTTGTAGGAATTACGGTTCGTCGGTTTCATAGTTGATACGTCCGAACGTCTAGTGCTGCAGTGTCTAGTACTTGAGCTTCTCGATCAGTATGTTAAATTGCATGATCGTCTGTCCTTGGTGCATCTGAAGTGGAATGTGTCGATTTTGCTACCTCCGTATAGTTCAGATATAGGTATTCGTTCCGCCATTGTTTGGTGGGAAATTCATGCATTAGTCGCACTTACAACACACATCTATACGTAGTTGGTCTTATGACGTTGTTGCAGTTATCCAGATACTATATATACACCATATGTTTTGCAGACTTGTCACCTTTCAAATATGGTGATTGACATGCTATATTGCTATGATGATCCACATACAACTACACGGAACTTGATTGTTGCTTTAAATTGAGAGTTTGATAAACTCTATTGCAAAGTGAAACTACTCACTGTCTACTGAGAACAGAATGATTTATCATATATTTAGTAGACATTAGACACATTCCTTTAGTAAATACACCAGTTTTCTTTAGATTGTGTTAAAGACAAATAGTAGTGCAAATTCTTCTTTTTGAAGCAGAGTAGTGATAATTCTTTATCCTAAGCATCATCATCAAAATAAAAGTGAAGGTAGTATTAGTCAAATGCGCATATTGAAACCCGAGAAGAACAGAGTGCATCCATGAGCAATATAACCTCACACAGGAAGGTGCGACACTCACATGACTCAACTCAGACTCAGACCTCTTGAAAAAGATTCACGTTGCTTAAGTTTAGCAATGGCCGGTGTCAAATTCAGCTGTGAATTCTTCTCAGACTTTTGTAACCTAGTGAATAACTCCCCGGTTATATATATATATATATATATATATATATATATATATATATATATATATATCATGTGTTTTTAGAGGCAAATTAATGCTAGTCAAGTTCAAGATCATATATAACTTAATTTTTCAGACTACATATCCGATTGCCTGGAAAATATTGTTGGATATTGGAAACATACAACGCGTGACAATAATTTACCACTTCTAGTGGCAGGGTAGTCCTGGAAATCTACCCAAGTAAACTATTCCGATCACGAACAGGAATCCGACATGGTTCGTCGAGCCGTGCCTCCCAAGTTTGGCGCACTGGCCGCTGGGTCAAGGGCTTCAAGCAATGAGCAATCCGAGTCGGAACTGAGAAATTGCAGCGCGCATTTCTGAACCATCCGCCGCCTCCTTGTGTATATAAGAGCAGGGGAACCCCATACCAAGCCACCAAGCTCTTCCTTTCTCCCCCCGATCCAGCTACGACTACGAGGAGAGACGCCATCAAGATGAAGCGCGCCGCCGCCGCAGCAGAGGCACCTCGCAGGGTCAGGCGCATCGTCGCCGGCAACGCCGAGCAGTACGAGGAGGAGACGTGCAGCCTCGGCAAGGGCAGCTACGGCACCGTCGTCAAGGCGCGGCACCGCGTCACCGGCAAGATCGTCGCCATCAAGCACGTCGTCGGAGCCGACGGCGACCCCGAGAAGGAGGTGATGCGGGAGGCGCGCTTCCTGGAGTCGTGCGGGGGCATCCCTTTTATCGTCGGCTACCACGGCGTCGTCCGCGAACCGGCCACCAACAACCTCTGCCTCGTGATGGAATACGTCGGCCCCAGTATCGCCAGCTTCCTTCGCCGGCCGGGCGGCGACCACCCGCTGCTTCCGGAGTCTGTGCTGCGCGCCGTGATGTGGCAGCTGCTGACCGCCGCCGCAGAGATGCACGGTCGCGGCATCATCCACCGCGACATCAAGCCGGAGAACATCCTCATCGCCGAGGACCACAGCGTCGTCAAGATCTGCGACTTCGGGCTCGCCATGTCCACCTCCGACGTGCCGCCGTACGAGCCTGCCGGGACGATGTGGTACAAGGCCCCAGAGATGCTTCTTGACATACCGGACTACGACTCGCGCGTCGACACCTGGTCGCTCGGCTGCGTCATGGCGGCGATGATCAAGGGGAGAGCGCTGTTCCAAGGCTGCTACGAGGACGGGCAGCTCTGCGCCATCTTCGACGTGCTCGGCGTTCCAGACGACGAGACGTGGCCGGGGTTCTCGTCCACGGCGTTCGCAACCGTAGTGCTGCCGGAGGTGGACGTGCAGAAGCAAAGCCGGCTGCGCGAGCTGTTCCCAGAGACGACGCTGTCCGAGCAAGGATTCGAGGTCCTGAGTGGCCTCCTGGCGTGCAATCCTGAGAACCGGCTCACGGCGGCCGCCGCGATCAAGCTCCCTTGGTTCGCCGACGTCGATGCGATGGAGCTGCCAATCAAGAAGAAGGTGGCCTCGACGCTGCCCAAGAAGGAGAGGAATCTGCTGAACATTCATCCGCAGAAGAGAAGGAAGCTGCATTGTGTTTGATTCCAGAATCCTCTGACTCCGATCCGCCGAAGCAGTCGCCCATCCTTCTGCAAGAACTCTGATGTTGTACGCATGCAACGATCTGACTCAAGATCATGTAATTCAATTGTTGTATAAACTGTTAGAGAGTCTCACAGTTGATATAGAGTCTACTGCGGACTCAAGATCATGTAATTCATTGCTTGTATAGAGCCTCACGGTTAATTTTGTTTTTTCAGAGTCACATCTTAAACTTGATTGTTTCTTGTTATCTTCCGGAGTGCTTCTTTGTACTCTGTAAAACAGGCTTGGACATCGTAATATGATTACTCGTGTTGATGATATTCAAGGACGCTAACCTGCTGTCAAACTTTAGAAATAGCTCGCTGATGAAGAGGAGCGAAACGAACTAGATGAAGAGAAAAGGCCAGAAAAATCCAGAGTTATAAAAGTACTCTGTTTTGTTCAGGACTCTCGATCTGATGAGAGCGCCAGTGACATTGTTGGTAGAATTTTTTTCCCGCTACGAAAATCTACTGCGCACACTAGGTTAGAAATCTGAAGACCTTGATTAGGCTCTGATTAGGCCGTTTTCTTCGCGTCTGGGCTTAACAATCGGCTCGTATGAGGCCTTTCTAAGTTGGGCTGGGCTCAGCTTTTGACGATCCAAGCCATGGCCCATGTTGTGTACAAACTTTTACATTTGCATAATTTCTCCTGATCCACTCCGGCACGAGGGACTAGGCACGATGACGATTTAAATTAGAGTTATGTGTGCTTATCACGCTATATGAACATTTATAGCTTAAATGACATAAATATAATAATTATTATGATAAAAATGAATTTATATTATTCAATTATGGTTTGATAAGAAAGCTAGAAATTTTTTATAGGTTTATACTATTTCATATCCATTTCTAAGGCTTTTCATAAATTTTAAATAAATTATTTAGGCTAAAATACATATAACATACATGATCAAGATTGTAATATATTAATGGACATTTTTAGGATTTTCGGCTAATTTTTGTTAACGAAAGGGCTCATATATTATTTTTAATAGGATATGAGTGCTAATAAAGTTAATATGAAAATTGTCGTATTAAAATATACTATTAAACATTTTAATTTATGGGCTGTTAGATAAAACAGTAGTTTCTCAGCGCTTATATGTGATCTCAACATTAATACGCATTAACAAATATTTATGAGGAGGTTTTATGCAAAAACGGCATCTATATGTGAAATACGAATGCTACAAGGTCTTTTTGGTACTAACAACACTGTTCAGGGTTTTTCTTTGGTGCAAGCCGACATCGCACTGACGATCTTCTCTGGTGCAAGGTGAGTCCATTGGAACGGTTAGCGCGAGGGGAAACAAGCGGCAAAGGCATGCCAACAGTGAGGGGTGGCGGCCATACAAAAACTCGTCGGGGTTAGGGCTTCTGGCATGGATTCTGTTGGTACCCTGTGTATCGAGTACCCCTGATACCGCAAGCAAAGTCGAGGAGTTCCTATGTCCAAGTGTCAGACATACGAAGGGGATACGCAATCCGCGGAACCGGATTTGCCTCCCTCCTTAGGGTGGCTCCGGTGTAGCCACGTGTCCAGAAGAGCCACACCTGCCTCCCTTGTTTGGATAGCTCCAGTGTTGCCACGTGTCCTGCAGAGCCGGACCTACCTCCCTCCTCAGAGAAGATCCAGCACTGACACGTGTTCGATGGCACCGGACCTATCCTCCAGTAGAGGGAAGCTTTGGAGCTTCCACATGTCAACGCTCGAACCTAAGGTAGCAACGGAAGGACAGCAGGATCTCCAACGGCGCGAACATTCATGGGCTATCAATTAGCCGTTAGAAGATATGGTTAACGTGTCATTAATGCCGTATTAATGATGCACGATCAGAGGAATATCAATACTTGTAACGCTGTCATTAAGGCACATTATCACACTATTAACTGTCCTTAACACTTTAGATCGTGTACAAGGTAGTTAATACAACCGGGGCCACTTGTCGGGCCAGACTCGAACTGTAGCGACCAGTCCTTGACATATAAAAGGGTTGCGCTGCACGGTAGAAAGCATCTGATCTCAAGCAATCTCATACGCATACAAGCCATCCAAGCTCATACAATTAACACACACCCCGTGGAGTAGGGTATTACGCTCAGGCGGTCCGAACCACGTAAAATCCTCGGTGTTCACCTCTTGTCTGGATCTTGACTCACACCCCAACCGAATAGGAATCTCCGAGGACTACTTCTTTGTAGTATCGGGGGAAGTGTCTTAGTCCATACTTCGACATTTGGCGCGCCAGGTAGAGGGAGCTTTCAAGCTTTCAAGATGGTGAACTCCTTCGCCGCTTCATCCAATGGACCGGATGTGCAGCCTACTAGAGGAAATCCCTCCAACGTGCAATATCCGACCAACGTTGTGATTCCGGCGGGAGTCGTTCCTCCACCACCACCACCACCACCATCTCAGCAGGATGGTGTATTCGCGTTGGTCTCTACATCAATGAACAACCTGGGGAACGAGCTGAATGCAGCGCGGACTCTAATCTAGCGTCCACCAGCGCTGGGAGCTCCTCCCGCCGTGCTAGAACAGTGGCGCGTCGATGTGGAGCATTTGGTTGCAGCTGCAGCCAATGCGATCAGCAACCAAGGTCCGCCCCATGCTGGACAGGCACCTTCACAGAACATGACCTTATCTAGTAGACTTGGTCCTCAGGCGTCGAAGCTCAGGAGACGTGCGCCCTCCCAACAAGTGACGTACTTTCCCTCTAGGGCTCGCTGTACTCACACAATGACGAGGCTCTGGGCTCAGGATCTCCGGTCAAGCTTGATTGCCGTTACAGGCAGCAAGACGATCGTGTCAACATCGAGCGTGCTCGCGAGAGGCGCATTGCTCGAGAAAACCCTTCTCCTCTTGGAGTTGGGGGTGGCTGTTCGGCCCTCGCCATGCACTTTCGCATGGTCGAGTGACCACCCAAGTTCCAGCCTCATCTGCCGGAGAAATATGATGGGACGATCAACCTCGTCGAGTTTCTTCATATCTACTCCACTGCCATCCTCGTGACTGGAGGCAATGAGGCCATCATGGCCAACTACTTTCCTGTGGCCCTGACTGGGACTGCAAGTGTGACACCTGGTTCCGAAAATGAACCAAGTGAACGCATATGCGTGCCCAGGACGTTCAACACACATACATGAGTGCATTCACAAAAAGATATACAAAAAATTACCACATCTCAAATTATTAAATAAGCACTTTTATTACAGAATCCATAAAATCCTCAAATACAAGCTCTAATGAATATTAATGACAAGTTTGAACTAATGCAGCAGAAATAAACTAAATAAGCAACTATGCAGCTAAGCGAAAGGGATATGGCGCAGCTCCATTCAAACCACAGGCAAGTTGACGGCAGACATAGCCTAGAACTCCGCATTATCAACATTATACTCCCAATCTTGACCTGCAACTATTGGTGGGGGAATTGCAAGGGTGAGTACATGTCGTACTCAGCAAGTGTGGAAAGTTTGACATGTAGCTAGTTCAAATGACGAATATAATAAAGGCTAAGTGTTGAGAAGTACATTAAAACATTTGAAAAGCAATATATTGTATGTATGTGAAGTAAACCCATCATAAACCATGTAGTTACCATAATACCAGTTCATATTTCATTACCATCATCCATATTCCAGAATTCTCATTACCATTAACCATATCCATTGCCATAAACAATAATACCATCCCATAACCAGTACCAAGCCATCCCAATACTGAAACCCCTCTAATCATGTAAGTTATCCAGGTGCTCTTAACCGGGACCACAACTATCATGATAGTTTTAATACTCTGCAGAGTTTGTACCTCTTTACTCACGTGTTTGTGTTTTGCTCCAAATTCATTTTAAACTCATTACTTTTTATGTGGATTAATGTTAAACATGTATATGAACTTATGCAATGCATGATGCATGAAAATGAGAGTGTTACAAACCTACTCCCCTTAAAATGAATCTTGCCCTCGAGATTCGACGCGAAAGAGAAGATATAGGGAAATTCCTTCTTGAGATCATCCTGCAGTTCCCAACTCGCCTCTGATTCTGTGTGATGCTTCCATTGAACTTTACACCATCTAATAATCTTGTTTCTTGTGACCCTCTCCTTGGTTTCCAAGATTTTGACCGGTTGCTCGGCATAAGTCAAATATGCCTCTAGTTCCAACTCTTACATTGACACTAGTTCTTCCGGTACCCTTAAACACTTCTTGAGCTAGGAAACATGAAACACATCATGAACATCTGATAAGTGAGCTGACATCTCCAACTTATATGCTACTTCTCCTCTTTTGTCCAAAATCTTGAATGGTCCAATGTATCGAGGTGCTAGCTTGCCTCTTATGTTAAACCTCTTATGACCTCTCATTGGTGACACCTTGAGGTAAACAAAATCTCCCACTTCAAAGGCTAGTTTCCTTCTCCTATTTTCCGCATAGCCTTTTTGCCTAGATTGAGCAGCCCTCAAGTTTTCACGAATAATCTGGACTTGTTCCTCGGCTTCTTGCATCATATCAGGTCCAAATACTTGATTTACTCCCGTCTCATTCCAGAACAATGGTGTCCTACACTTCCTCCCATATAGTGCTTCATAGGGTGACATTTTCAAGCTTGCTTGGTAACTATTGCTATATGAAAATTTCGCATACGGCAAGATTTTGTCCCAAATCCTTCGATGCTTCAAAGCACAAGCTGTTGACATATCCTTTAAAATTTGATTGGTCCTCTCAGTTTTTCCATCCGTTTGAGGGTGATATGCTGAGCTGAAATTCAACCTTGTTCTCAATGCTTCATGTAGTTTCTCCCAGAACCTAGAGGTAAATTGAGAACCTCTATCTGATACTATCTTATTTGGTACTCCATGTCGGCACACAATATGCTCCATACACAACTCTGTCAGCTTCGCAGTGGTGTATGTGGTCTTGACAGGAATAAAGTTAGCTGACTTGGTAAAACGATCCACAATTACCCAAATTGAGTCATAACCGGATTGGGTACGCGGTAAACCAACTATAAAGTCCATACCAATATCTTTCCACTTCCATTCCAAAATCTTTAATGGCTGCAATAATCCAGCTGGTCTTTGATGTTCCGCATTGACTCGTTAGAACACATCACACAATACTACATATTCAACTATGTCCTTTTTCATGCTGGCCCACCAATAACATGTCTTCAAGTCCTTGTACATCTTCGTACAACCGGGATGAATTGAGTATGGCGAGTCATGTGCCACTTTTAGTATTGTCTCCCGAATATGCTTCACATTAGGCACGACAATCTTTTTTCCAGGCCATAAGGTACCATGGTCATCCTCATCAAACCTGAATTCTCTTCCCTCTTGGGTTCTTTCCTTGACCTCTTGGATTTCCTCATCCTTTGTTTGAACCTCTCGAATCTCCTGCTCCAAGGTCGGATTTAACTCCATCATCCCCATCTCATTCAGAAATCTGAGATTCAACCGTTCAAACTCCTTGCATAGCTCGGATGGCAGCTCTCGAACTGTGAGCTAGTGACTTACTCCTTTTCTACTCAATGCATCGGCCACGACATTAGCCTTCCCCAGGTGATAATTGATTCCCACATCATAGTCCTTGATGAGATCCAACCATCTTTGTTGTCTCAAATTCAGAACCTTTTGTGTGAAAATATACTTTAAACTCTTGTGATCTGTATAAATTTCACACCTATGTCCAAGGATATAGTGTCTCCAAATCTTCAATGCGTGTACCACAGCTGCAAGTTCCAAATCATGTGTTGGATAATTCTGCTCATGTTTCTTCAATTGTCTTGATGCATAGGCTACCTATAGGATTGAAGAGAACGTTAAAAGCTACCCGAGGGGGGGTGAATGGTAGATTTAAAAAATCTTACGTAGCAGAAACAATTAAATCCCAACCCCTTTGGCAGAAACATGATCTGTTAAAGAAATCGTGTGTGAGACTAACTAAACGTGTTTCACCGTAACAAAAGTGATAGATATAAGAGAGAATCAAGTCACCAAGAATACACAACAAGAATCACTCAAATCCGTCGAGAGAAACTCAAGTTACGATCGAAAGATCGAACAAGGGTCAATCTGTCTTACCCGAGAAAAACAGTTTTAGAATGCTGCAAAGAAACTCGTGTAGATCAGAAACCACAAATCCAATCACAATGAAATTTTGACAGATGATAGATAATCAAGTTTTAAGACGACCCAAAAAGAATCACATAAATTGGATCTGTAAAACTCGAGTTATGATAAAAACCACCGAAGAAAGGTAGTGTTGTGCAGAAAACTCGACAAGAAAAACTTGTCTGGAACAAGTCGGACGAACAAGGCACAAAAGTTGCTTCAAACTACGAATTTTATTTATCAAACCACAAGAGGAATAGACCCAAAGTCGTGCCCCATGAGCTCTGGCCTCCCTTGCTTATATAACCAGCCCTTAGGCCAACCCAATCTCAACTAGGACTCTAATCCTACTTAAATCACGAATCAAAACTTTCCATAATTGCTTAGGACTCTTCTATACGTAGATAGAAGCAATCTTAAGACTTCCAAACACCTTAGTAACGTATCCCACATTTCTAAAACAACTCAAATTCGTGACCCACACGAAATCCTATCATAACCAACTCAAAACTTTCCATATTTGAGTCAAAACCGACTCCGCCGCAGCCGAAGTCATCAACCGATACGATCCGATCCTTCCAACCAGATCTTTCCTTCCTTAGCCCATCTTCGGAACCATGTTGCCACGTCATGCACCGCATGCATACGTGCGAACACCTTCCTTCGACGTCCATGATACCTTCACATGTATTGTTCTTGATTCAAACATGTTGCGCGACCTCCCGATCAACTCAACCACAATTCCTCCTGAACTTGGTTGTTGAACCTCATCTTATCCCTAAGACTAGTTCAATGGATCCCATCACCAGCCATGTCTTGAACTCAAGAAACACCTGCACATGAATAAACAACCAATCCGTACGAGCCCAAGTCCACGACTTGACTCAAATTAGTTCCAAACACAACACCTTACGTGAGCACCTCACATAAGCGTGTTGCAAAACCACAGTAAAATGATATCATCCATATCAACCGAAACACATCAAAAACTTAGCAAATGAATACTAAGCAATCTTTCCAACAAAGTAAAGCAAGTTCGAAATATTTCATAGTAAAAGCAGGAACATTGCAAACTAGCTCCGGACCTTGCCAAAGCTAACCGGAGCTTGAGCCGGAGCTTACCAAAGCTAGTAGAACCTAGCGCCGGAGCTTACCAAAGCTAGTAGAGCCTAGCCAAAACAAGTAGGACCTTACGTTGGACCTTGTCGGAGCTACCCAAAACAAGACAGACCTATCGTCGGACCTTGCTGGAGCTCGGACCTAGAGTCGGAGCTTGATGACAAAGGTGTTTTGGTAGTATTCAAAACTTTTATTGCCATATCCAATGTATTCAGCACACATAAGTCTCACACTACCACTTGACCTTCTTGTATAAGCACACATCCAAGTCCTTATCTCGAGGCATCAAAATATATATCAAAACTTTTGCTCACATCCGGCAATATCAAGACTGGGGTTGTAGTTAACCTCTTCTTTAGCTCCTCAAAACTGTCTTGGCAAGCTTGAGTCCGTTGGAAAGCTTCCCCCTTCATTAGCAATTCTGTCATGGGCTTGGCTATTTTGGAAAAGTCCTTAATGAATCAACAGTAATATCTAGCCATTCCAAGAAAACTCTGGATCTCCTTTACATTCTGTGGGGGTTCCCATTTTAGCACATCTCTCACTTTTCCTGGGTCAACCGATACTCCTCCCCCCCGAGATGATATGACCCAAAAATGACATCTCTTTCAACCAAAACTGGCACTTGATGAATTTGGCATACAATTGATGCTCCCTCAATTTCTGAAATGTAAGCCTCAAGTGTTCCTCATGTTCCTTTTCACTCTTCGAGTAGATCATGATATCATCAATGAACACCACAACGAACTTGTCCAAGTACTCCATGAAGACCTTATTCATGAGGTACATAAAATAGGCAGGTGCATTGGTCAATCCAAAGGACATCACGGTGTACTCATAAGATCCATACCGTGTCCTGAAAGCTATTTTGGGTATGTCCGATGGTCTAATCTTCATTTGAAAGTATCCCGACCTCAAATCAATCTTGGAGAAAACACAAGCACTCTTCATCTGATCGAACAGATCTTCTATACGGGGCAAAGTATAGTTGTTCTTGATTGTAACCTCGTTGAGAGCTCGGTAGTCCACACACATCCTTTGTGATCCATCCTTCTTATCCACAAAAAGAACGGACGCTCCCCAAGGTGAAGAGCTTGGGCGAATAAAACCTTTCTCTAGTTGCTCTTGAATTTGCTTCTTGAGCTCCGCTAACTCCTTGGGAGGCATCCTATATGGCCTCTTAGCTATAGGTGCAGTTCCATGTATTAATTCAATAACAAATTATATGTCTCAATCAGGTGGCATACCTGGCAACTAATCTGGAAACACGTCCAAGAATTCACACACCACCGGAATCTCCTCAATTGCGGCGCCATCCATGTGGTTCATCTCCACTTGCTTTGGTGCGTGTGGAGATGCTTCAAACTCTATGGTGATCCCTTCCTCATTTGTCAACTTCACCGTCTTGTGGCACATTGTATAACTCCATTGTGCTTACTCAACTAGTCCATACCAAGTATAATGTCCAATCCTTGAGAACCCAAAACAATGAGGTTGGCAAAGAAGTCTACCCCCCTTATTCTAAGACTTACTTTTGGACATACTATATTTGTACTCATCTCTCCTCGAAGAGACTTAACCAATAGAGTATACTTCATATGAGAGATAGGCAAACTATACTTGGCAACATATTTCGATGCAATGAATGAATGCGATGCTCCAGAATCAAATAACATAGTCGCTAGGCTGGAGTTTGCGAGAAACATACCAATAACCACGTTATCTTCTTGTTGAGCTTCCTCCGTAGAGACATGGTTCACATTGTCAGGTACAAGATTTTGCTGTCCACGGCTCCCTTGTGGCTATCCTCCATTGGGTCTTGGGTTTTGTCTTGGGTCATTGATTCCTTGACCAAGGCCTAACTTAGGACATTGAATTGAGAAAGTGTCCTGCTTCTCCACATGTATAGCACTCCTTAACTACACTAGAATTATTGGGACGAACTTGATTCTGAACATTTGCACCATGAAGGTTGGCACGAGGTGCATAAGGCATTGGAGGCCTAGGTGCTTGCATGACAGGGCGTTGTTGCACAAACTGAGCTGGGCGTGGTGCATAACCAGGGCGTTGTACAGGAGCATAACAGTTGTAATAAGGCGCATTGGGTGGTGCAAAGCGACGACACACATTACTTCCTTGTTGTTGTCCTTGATATGACACCTTCCTCTTGTTGTCTAACTCCATATCATGGACTTTATTCTCTACAACAATTGCTTTGTCCACTAGCTTTTGGAAGTTGACATAATCACATATCAGCAATTGTACCTGGATCTCATTGTTCAGGCCCCTCATGAACAAGTTTTGCTTCCGGCTGTCCCGGCTGACATCTTCTGGGGAGCACCTTGAAAGTTGAGTGAACTTATTGAGATATTCACCCACACTCGATCTTCCTTGCCTCAAGTTTTCAAACTCTTGTCTCTTCAAGATCATAACACCTTCCGACACATAATGAGAACGGAATCTCTCTTTGAATTCATCCAAAGTAATCCTCTCATGGTTCTCATGGGCGTTGCATAAAGAGTCCCACCAATCGGCAGCTCCTCCAATAAGTTGAAGAGATGCGAATAGCATCTTCTCCCGGTCACTGCATTGGACTATTGGAAGTTTCTTGTCCACGGACTTGAGTCAATCATCGGCATCCATAGGGTCAGCAGTTTGAGCAAAAGTCGGCGTCCTAGTCCACATGAACTCCCCCGATCGGTTATGAGGCGGTGGGGGTGGTCGCAGTGGAGGCATGTGGGGTTGATTGTTGTTGTTACCAGCCTACAGCTGTCCCATAGGTTGTATCATGGTCTGCATAAGTTGGTTCTGCATAGCCAAAAGCTGCTCAAGATTGACAGTTCCCTGGGCAGGTTCTTGTCCATTGTTGTTCTGAGGTGCCCCATTGTTCTACTCCTCATCATTAGCATCCCTCTAGTTGCGAGTCTTCACCATCTAAAGAAAAGCAAGAGAGAAGAATTTAGAAGACGTCCCCAACTATATGCGTCAAGGGATATGAAACTAAGCAGCTAAATGTACAAGCCTATATGGACATGGCAATGCTAAAGCATCCCAAAATTCTCTACTAAGCACACAAGCAGCAATACATAGCAATCAGCACACCAACAAAAACACATCGATTCCTGAGTGCTCCTACATGCTCTAAAGTGTCCATTCTATCTATGTTGTGTCTTACGGTCAACCTGTGGCTCTGATACCAATTTGTGAGACCCGGTTCCGAAAATGAACCAAGTGAACGCATATGTGTGCCTAGGACGTTCAACACACATACACGAGTGCATTCACAAAAAGATATACAGAAAATTACCACAGCTCAAATTATTAAATAAGCACTTATATTACAGAATCCATAAAATCCTCAAATACAAGCTCTAAGGAATATTAACGACAAGTTTGAACTAATGCAGCGGATATAAACTAAATAAGCAACTATATAGCTAAGCGAAAGAGATATGGCGCGGCTCCATTCAAACCACAGGCAAGCTGATGGCAGACACGACCTAGAACTCCACATTATCAACGTTATACTCCCAATCCACACCTGCAACTGTTGGTGGGGGAATTGTAAGGGTGAGTACATGTCGTACTCAGCAAGTGTGGAAAGTATGACATGTAGCTGTTTCAAATGAAGAATATAATAAAGGCTAAATGTTGAAAAGTACATTAAAACATTTGAAAAACAATATATTGTATGTATGTGAAGTAAACCCATCATAAACCATGTAGTTACCATAATATTAGTCCATATTTCATTACCATCATCCATATTCCAGAATTCTCATTACCATTAACCATATCCATTGCCATAAACCATAATACCATCCCATAACTAGTACCAAGCCATCCTAATACCAAAATCCCTCTAATCATGTAGGTTATCCAGAGTTTGTACCACTTTACCCACGTGTTTGTGATTTCATCACCCGTCGACGACTAAAGAACCTCCGTCATGCCAATTACACTTCCTTTGGCGTATGGCCAAAAGATCTTAAAATAGCCTTTACAAAGGGACTACTAGCATGTACAAACCCACTGAGGTTTCACCGGTGGCGATGCCTCCAACTGAGCACGTATTCAACCAAGGGCCCCCTCTCGAGCCATTCGGATCCCAGGGAGTCCCGCCTCAAACCCAAAGCCAATCCGACTCCCCTTCCCCGGTGCGCCAAATGATCCGCCCAGTACTAGCAATACCCTAATTTATCAGCTTTGCCACACCCATACTTGGCCTCGTGGTGGCACTGTTGTCCTGACATATTCTCGCATGAATTGGTCCTTAGATATAAAGCAAGCAACCACCATGTCTTCCAACCCATGCCATCCACATACCAGGCTTGCTTAGATCACCCATTATCATACCATATTAACTAGTTCATAATAACCATAATCTCATTAATGCATAATTAAATAGTATAGTTGTTTTCCGATCCCAATTAATTAAGTGAAGCAAAGGTAAAAAGCCCTTCCCCACTCTATACCATGTATTCCAGGTGACAAGGGTGGTTAAACAAAGCTAGTAAACTTTCTATCGTAGGAATCCCCATCAAATTGACACAAGCATGCAGTTTTGAAAACAAAACATTTCTTGTAAAAATAGGATCAATATGTTAAGGGACACTTACCTTAATCTTGGGCTTGATTGGGATCAAAGACTTCAAACTCCTAGTGTTGGAGGTCTTCCGCAGCACTCCCTAGCGCAAATCAGTCTAAATTGCGCAATAAGCATACAAGACAAGAATTACAATCATTAAGTGCACACATATTATTCAATATGTCATGATATGCATGATGCAGATGCACAACAAAACTAGTTAATGAGTTGTTAATAATGTTTAATAACTAGTTCTAATGGTTTTTAACAAGTTTGAACAGGTTTGGAATTGATTCGAATCAATTTAGAATTAATTCAGCAGAAAACAGACAGCCAAACCGGACTAGTCTGCTGTAGGGCCAGACTAGTCTGCCCTTCGCAGAAATAGCGAGCTAGGGTTTTCTAGATCGACGTGAATTTTTGGAAATGGGGTTGAATTCACGTGAGGAAGAGGGAGTAGAAGGTATACCAGGTGTTTAGAACTCCAATGAATCAAGTGTTTTGGAGGCAACACTTGGATCTTGATGATCTAGGGTTGATGAAGAAACTTGAAGATGACTTGTTGATGAAGAACGAAATTTTGATAGAGATCTTGATCACTTGATCCTCTTTCATTTCCTCCTTTTCTTCTTCTTGCTCGGAATCTCCTTCTCTCTCCTTGGCGGCGGCTATCCACGAGCTAGGGTTTGTGGTCTTTCAATTGAGGCAAAGCAGTAAAAGGGTGTGGTGTTGGGTTGTTTATATAGGATGGAGAGTTAGGGTTTGATGGATTTCGAGTTTTGGGGTGGGTGGAGGCCGGTGTGGGGTCCCACATGGGCTCCAAAAGAGCTAGACACGACGTCTTTAGGCCCACTTAAGGTAAAACCCAAAAACATGTCGTGGAACAAAAGATCAACTCAGAAGCGCGATCACCGAACAAGTTCACACTAGGCCGGACTAGTCCGATATTAGTTAGAGAGAAACCGGACAAGTCCGGACCAAACCAGACAAGTCTGAACTTAGTCAGAGAGGAAAACGGACAAGTCCGGACAAGTCTAGGGACTTGCAAAATTTCAAGGAATCGGGATACCGAACTAGTCTACAATGGACAAGACAAGTTCGAAAATTGTACAGAGATGAAACAGGACTAGTCCGAAGCAAAAATAGACATGTCCGAGAGAGGTCAGAGAGAAATCGGACTAGTCCACACCAAAAATGGACTAGGCCGCACTTCTCAGAACTTTTGAGTGCAGTTTTGCTTCAAATTCATTTTAAACTCATTCCTTTTTTGCGGATTAATGTTAAACATATATATGAACTTATGTAATGCATGATGCATGAAAATGAGGGTGTTACAACAAGGTCTTGGTTCATGAGCTTACCGCCTGACTCTATCAACAGTTGGGCAGAACTCGGTCGCTAGTTCACCGTCAACTTTGGGAGCTCCTACACCCGGCCTGACACCGAGCTGGACTTGTTCACCATACAACAGAGGTCAGAAGAATCACTGTGATCCTTCATCCAGCAATTCTCTCAGGTACGTAATACCATCCCTTTTATCTCCAATGCTTCTGTCGTCGACGCCTCGACAAGGGGTCCGAGATAAGAAGATGCTGGAAAAGCTGGCAACCAAGAATGTCAGCAGCGTCACGGAACTCTTCAGCCTGGCTGACAAATGCGCCAGAGCTATGGAGGACCAAGAGATGCACTCCAAACCAGCTGTGGAGGCAAGACAATCCTTCAGAGCTGAAGCTACTGCCTCTGGCAGTGGAAAGAAGAAGAAGAAGGAGAAGAAGAAGTCAAGTGACAAGAATAAGTCACTTGTCGGCACACCTACTGCCGCTGCTACTGCAGCTCCGAGTGGTCGGGGGCCCCACCCTGACAAGCGACCTCGACCATCGTCTGAAGATGGTGACGATGAAAAGATGTGGTGTCTGATCCACAAGTCGACAAACCACAATCTTGAAGACTGTCGGGAGGTCAAGAGGCTTGTTGAACGCAACAGCAAGCGCCAAGACGAGATCCCTTTCCGCCAGTGGGAAGGAAAGCAGAAAGTCGACGAAGCTTTGTCTGACCAGAAGCTAGGCTTCCAAGATGCAAAGAAGGTGTTAAAGGCGGTCTACGACACCGTCGACTACGACTCCGACATCTCCGACAATGAGCATTGGAAGACTTTCCATATGATGTATGGAGGGTCCTGGGATATCACCTCCCGACACATCCTAAAGACCATGCGTCGAGAGATGGTTGTTGCTGCTCCTACTGCCAGGACGGAGCCACATCAGAAGTGGATGGATACTTCCATTACATTCAATGCATCGGCCTATGTGGAGAACATGGTCGAAGCTGGACAATTGCTCATGATGGTCTCCCCGACTATTAACAAGATCCAACTCTACCATGTCCTGGTGGATGGAGGCATCGTGCTCAACCTCCTCAGCTTCTCAGTTTTCGTGAAGCTCCAGCTCAACCTCTCGGACCTTCGGCCCTCACGCCCATTTTTGGGGTAGGTCAGGGAGCTATCACACCTCTTGGATCGGTTACCTTACCTGTGACATTCGGGACATGGTACAATTACAGATCCGAGAGTGTTTAATGTGGCTCACATCAACCTACCCTTCAACGCGATCCTAGGTAGGCCAACCCTGTATAGGTTCATGGTTGTGGTCCACTACGGCTATCTCGTGTTGAAGATGTCGACTCCATCAGGCGTCCTCTGGATCCAAGGGACCGCACTGCTGGGGTCACTGCGCTGGAAGAACTTTATGCGCTGGCTATAGTGCAGGAAGAAGGTTTCGGCAAGGAGCAAGCTGCTCAACCTCTGTGTTCACATCAGCGTGGATCATCTTCTGCACCTCCTGTGAAACCAGGCAGCGACACAGACATCCCCATCAAAGTCATTCAAAATTGTTCTGATGCAAACCAGACCACCCGTATATCTGGAGGTCTGGGTGACAAATAGGAACTCGCGCTCATCACTTTCCTCCAGGCAAATGCCGACATGTTTGCATGGTAATTGTTACAAATGTCTGGGATCCCCAGGGAGGTGATCGAGCACCGTCTGAAGATCTACCCCAATGCACGACCCATACAACAGAAGCCTCGAAAGCAATCTGTTGAGCGTCAGAACTTCATCAGACAAAAAGTCAAGAAGGTGCTCGACACTGGATTCATCCGGGAGGTTCACCGTCTACGGTGGTTGGCAAACCCAGTTGTTGTACCAAAGGCCGGCGGGAAGCTTCAGATGTGCATCGACTACACTACATTGAATAAGGCATGTCCAAAAAACCCATTTCCACTACCTAGAATAGATCAGATAGTGGATTCTACCTCCGGGTGTGAGTTACTGTGTTTCCTGGATGCATATTCTGGATATCATCAAATTCCAATGTCTAAGAAAGATGAAGAGCCTACTGCCTTTATCACAGTAGATGGGTTGTATTGTTACACAGTTATGCCTTTTGGTCTTAAAAATGCTCCCTCAACTTTTGTGCGAGCCATGCACAAAAATTTTGGGGAGCTGATTAGGGACCTGGTGAAAGTCTTTGTCGATGACATCGTCATCAAGGTGAAGAATCAGGGCTCACTCCTGGACAATCTTCAAGCCGTCTTTGACAAGCTGCGCCTGACGCGCATGAAGCTCAACCCGGACAAGTGTGTCTTCGGGGTTAGCTCCGGGAAGCTCCTTGGTTTGTTGGTGACTCACCGAGGAATTGAGGCAAATCTGGCCAATATTAAAGACATTGAAGAAATGCGGCCTCCAGCCTGTATCAAGGACATCCAAAAGCTATTTGGGTGTCTAACTTCGCTCAGCCGATTCATCTCAAGGTTGGCAGAGCGGACGCTACCCTTCTTCAAGCTGTTGAGGAAGTCTGGGCCATTCCATTGGTGTGAAGAACCAGAGAAGGTGTTCCAGGAGCTCAAGCAACTTCTCACCACACTACCAATCATGGTAGCTCTGGAGCCTGGTGAGCCTCTTCTGCTTTACATTGCTGCAACTACGGAGGTTGTCAGCATGGTTCTTGTTGCGGAGAGACCAAAAACACCTTCAACTTGGGAACTTAGACCCCTCCGGGAGGGTCCGAAGCTACTTGAAGGCGAGTCTAGGTACCAACCCCCAAGCATGGATCCTAAGGCAAGATGCCTATGGATCAACCACCTTAATCCGAGGGAGTACCCACTCAAGAAGAAGAAGGTCCGGACCCCTCAGGGAGGGTCCGGGTTGATGAAGAAGAAGCTTCGGACCCCTCTGAGAGGGTCCAAACTGTCCAGCGGCCGGTGTACTTCATGAGCAAAGTACTGCATGATGCCAAGACTCGGTATATTGAGGTTCATAAGCTACTGTACGTAGTGCTTATTGCCTCAAGGAAGCTTCGTCACTACTTCCAAGCCTACAAGACATCAGTGGTCACTTCTTATACACTGCGAGCTATTTTGCATAATCCCAATTCTACGGGAAATATTGCCAAATGGGCAGTGGAGTTGGTAGAATTCGACCTCGAATTCCTGCCCTGACATGCAATCAAGAGTCAAGCGCTAGCTGACTTTGTAGCGGAGTGGACACCTTCTTCATAAACTCTAGGGGGTCTCGACGAGCAGAAGCCGGAACCTAAGATACCGGTCTTCACCAAGCCTCACTGGACTCTCTACTTTGACGACTCCTTGCTCTGATCGGGGAGAAGGTCAAGTATATGGTGCACCTCAACTTCAAGGCAACACACAACAAGGTGGAATACGAAGCTCTCATCTTTGAACTCAAGGTGGCACTATCATATGGTGTCCGACGGTTACTAGTGAAGGGTGACTCACAACTCATCATCAAGCAAGTCAAAGGTGAATGCAGTTACAACAACCCTCAACTTGCTGCTTATTTACTTGAAGTCTTGAAGTTGCAGAAGAACTTCGACGTCCTCAATCTCCGCCATGTCCAGCGTCTCAACAACACTAAAGTTGATGACCTCTTGACGAAGGCTTCAATCGGGGCTCAAGCACCCAATGGGGTTCTTGTCAGGAGATTGTCATCACCTGCCGCTCAGCCTGTCGAACTGAGTGGGGGCAAGACCAGCACCTCAAAGCTGGTGGTCCCGGTGGCTCTGTTACCATGGCGTCCACCAAGGATCGTAGGCGCTACATGAAGCTCTGAGCAACCAAGTGCGCAAGATCCAGAAGCTCAAGTCAGTTTTGATGCATGGATATCGGAGGTCCGGAGCTACTTGAAAGACAACATCCTTCCTGAAGACGATGTATCCGCTAAGCGAATTGTCAGATTGGCTAAAAGATAAACATTGGTAGAAGGGGATTTCTACCGATGTGATGTCAACGACATTCTAATGCGGTGCATTTTCTGGGAAGAGGGCCGCAGGCTTCTCGCGGAGATCCATGGAGGCGAGTGTGGGAACCACGTGTCTTCTCGCACGTTGGTCGGTAAGGCCTTTTGACATTGTTTTTATTGACCTACAACACTCCAGGATGCAGTCAAGCTGGTAAAGATGTGTGAAGTGTGCCAGTTACATGCAAAGCAGATTCACACACCACCTCAGCCACTGCAAATGATTCCCCCCATGTGGCCATGCAGTGTGTGGAGGATGGACATCTTGGGACTTTTCCCAAAAGCCGTCGGACGTTATCAGTTCTTGTATGTCGCCATTGATAAGTTCACTAAGTGGCCGGAAGCTACTCCTGTAGTGACTATCAACAAGCAATCTGCCATCAAATTCTTGAAGTCTATAGTCTGCAGATTTGGAGTTTCGAACAGAATCATCACTAATAACAGGACACAATTCACAAGTGCAGCATTCCAACAGTACTGCGAAGACCTCGGCATATCAGTCAACTACGCATCTGTAGCTCATCCGACAAGCAATGGCCAAGTTGAGAGAGCAAACGCAGAAATACTCAAAGGACTCAAGACGGGCACTTTTGAGTGCTCGCCAACTGGATAGAAGAGCTTCCGTATGCATTGTGGGCAAGTCGGGCTACACCGAGTCGGGCCACAGGAGAGACACCCTTTTTCTTATTGTACGGAGCTGAAGCTGTCCTTCCTCCAGAGATTACCGTGGGTTCCCTACGGTTCCAAACCTTCGACGAAGCCATGCAGGACCAGCTCCAGCGTGAAGACCTAGACCTCGTCGACAAGGCAAGGTGCCAAGCAGCTGTTTGGAATGTGCGATACCGCCAGACGCTCAGGCGCTATCTACAAAGGCATGTGCACAACCAACAGCTAGAAGATGGTGATCTGGTGCTGCGGATAATACTAACCCGAGAAGGTATGAACAAACTTTCCCCCTGCTGGGAGGGTCCTTTTCGGGTTATCAAAGTTTCCCGCTCCGGATGTGTCCGCTTGGCAACATAGGATGGGATACCACTTCCCAATCCCTAGAACATCGAGCACCTCTATAAGTTCTACACCTAGTTCATGGAGGTGAGTCTGTATTTGTATAAGTTGTATCTCATAGAGTCTATAAACAGAGTAGGGTGGGTCATAGGTCAAAAGCACACTTACCTTGGTCTATACTTTAGGTGTGTCCTTACCTTCCATGGGTATTACAAGATGAATAGCACACTTAACTTGGTCATGTACTTTAAGTGTGTCCTTGTATTCCCCTGTTATTTGGACCTTAATGAGAAACATTTTATACAAACAGACTCTACGTGCATTTCATTTGTGCAAGCTTATTTCATTTTATACCTTCTTGTCAATAGTAATGTTGTGCAATCCGCTTGAAATAAGGTCCTAAATTTTCATTTCAAATATGTAAGTTTTAATGATGATTTCCCATTTTATTCCTTTTATTGCTAGACGGTCTACTCGCCCGAAAACCAAAGCCATCACAGGTCCGGAGTGTGCTATCGACTTAGCCTGGTCCAGCACCCTAAGTATGCCACTCTACCTATTCCTGCAGGTCTTAGTAAGATGGGTCCTGAAAGCGTATGTACCTTTGAGAAATTAATCATAAAACTTGTATTTTCAATGAATTTGTTGGAACTTAAATTTCAAGTAAGGACAATAAGCCGCAACTAAATTATAGGCAACGGGATGAATTTAATGCTTTTCTTGTCTCTTATGTGCAGGAAGAATGAACAATTGATGGCAAGCGACATGGGCGATAGTGGACGTCGTCGAAGCTACCAAGCTCCGACAAGCTCCAGGGGGCCCTCCGTCGACGTCCTATATGTTGACAGTGGGCGCCGTCAAAGCTACCAAGCTCTGGCAACCCCCTGGGGGCCCGCCGTTGAAGTGCTATGTGTTGACAGTGGGCGCCGTCAAAGCTACCAAGCTTCGACAACCCCCAGGGGGCCCACCGTCAAGATTCTACGTGTCGATAGTGGGCGCTGCCGAAACTACCAATCTCTGACAACTCCCAGGGGGCCCGCGATCAATGTAATAAAGAGTCCCTGGAGATTTTGGAAGCAAGACTCAGACCTCGGAGCTATCAAATTGGCTATGAATTCAGAGCTATCAAGATTTCAAGACATTGTATAGATCCTCATGGTAATGTCCTCAATCCATTGAACACATCTACTAGGGGGCCAACAATATAAAGGGCAATGCATTGAAGACACAAAAATGGATTTCAAAAGGATTTCATTCATTCAAAAGTGGAGAATTACAAGTTGAAGGTACAAAGAGAAAGGTCCTAGCTACTGGAGTTCCTCACGAAGAACGAAGCAACCTTCTTGGTGGCTTCTTGGACGCTGGCCTTGGCAGCTCCCTCCTCTTCGGCGATGGGTCCTTCGAACACCGAAACTAGAGACATAGAAGAGTCCCGGCTTCGGAAGCACGT
The DNA here is from genome assembly GCA_036927565.1 of Tuctoria greenei. Lineage (NCBI taxonomy): Eukaryota > Viridiplantae > Streptophyta > Magnoliopsida > Poales > Poaceae > Tuctoria > Tuctoria greenei. The sequence continues at coordinate 34,795,698 of JAYESD010000006.1, read as the reverse complement.
TAGCACATACTCTGCGATGTTCCGAGCCAGTGACTTCCCTTCAGTCTCGATCTCGTCGACGACCACATCTCCGATAGCTTCCAGCTTCGCGCTAGCAGAGTTGAGTGCCACCAGAGCCTTTTCCATCTTTGACTCCGGACCAGCTAGTCAAACCGGGCTGAATCCAAAAGGTACCAGAGCTTCATTAGCCCGTCCGAGGAAATCCCAGATCTGCTGGGACTCGATCACTCTCACACTTTGGCGCTCCTCCAGTGACCTCCTTGCAGAGGATAGATCCGTAGAACCCTCCTTCGAGAAGCGCTCGACCTCTTTGGCGTGATGCTGGATCCATTCGGCCAACAGCTTTTCTTGGTCGGCGACTTGTTTCTCTCGGAGGTGGGCGCGGCTTCGTCTATCTGCAACGTACTTCTCCTTTGCCTTCATCTTGTCTCCCCGGGCAGAGACATCGATTTCTCTTTCGCTAACATCTTGACCCGCCTGCCACAACTGGTGCTTCTCTTGTTCGCACCAAGCCTCAAATTCTTTCACACGGTTAGCCAAGTGTAGCTCACCTCGTGCCAGCTTCTGGGAGAGCTCATCCTCCCTCTGCTAGATCTTATCTTCTTTCTCTTGGAGGTTAACCTCTTTATTATTGAGCTCGTCCCAACACTTGAGGAGAGTTTCCCTCAACTCTTCGAGACTCTCCGAACGGTTGTCGGCCATTTCATGGGCCTTTTGTGCATGCTCGTAGATCTCTTGAGTATTATTGTCGAGGGCCTTAATAGCGGCCTCTCGCTCGTCCAGCGCCTTGTTCAGGTGCAATGTCGGGCCCTTTGAAGCCACCCATTCCTTCTGGTCAGCATGTTGGGACTGCGTTAGCTTTGTCTCGAAGAAGAGCCTTTGGCGCCAGTACCCTAGCATGGCGCGCTCTTCCTCAAGAGACCTCCGCTCGTAGTCGAAGGCAAGTTGGACCTGATGGAGGATGGAGCAAGCATTGTCAATTGACAGCTCCAGAGGGATTAGCTCTAGGCCTGCCTGAGGTCCATCCTTCGGATCCTCCAGATCTTCTGCGACAGTTGTTGGAGCCCATTGCACAAGCATGGACTCCAGTATCTCGATGTCAGCGGGGCCAGTCTCCGGAAGTTCTTCCATCACTGGTGCGGTAGAGGAAGGTCTTGCAGCCAGATCTTTTGCTTTCAGAGCTGACAAGAAGGGTCCCGCCATCGGATCTTCAGCTATCATCACAAAAGTCAAAGGTCCCGTAGCAGGATCCTCATGAGCGACATTGGGCATGATCACCTCTGGTGTTGCCGCCCCTGGAGTGGACACCGAAACTTCCATCAGAGCTTCATTGACTTCCAGCATTGTCGCCGGAACCTCTGCAGCTGGCTCTAAGACAGCTGGAGCCTGCTCGGGCATCTCTTTCTCTTGGTCCAGCGCTACCATGGGATCTTTAGTCATCATTGCTGAAGTCGTCTCCACGACAGCCGGCACTGGATCTGTCATGTCATCTGCCAAAACCATAGGAGGAGGGACCGAAGTAGTAGCAGGAGCTTCCGCTGGTGCATTCTTCGGGTCTGCATCAAGCACCGGAGCTGCCGTACTTGTTCTCAATACTCTGGAAACATATCATAGAGAATTATAAATAAAGAAAGAAATAATATCAAGACAAAAGCAAAATAGTTTGCCCTTACCTAGGGACATTGCCGCTCCAATTGGCACGAAACTTCTTCTTTGGATGCTTGGAGCTAGAGCCCACTGTCTTCGGAGAGATGGAAGCTCCAAGCTTTGTACTAGGCATAGGGGCATTTGCCGGTGCTGCCCCGGCTAGTACCTCCGTCGTTTGGGGACTCACTTCGAACCCAGAGCCCCCTGCTGGCACTGGTGTTGGAGCCAACTTGCCGGACCCAGTGCCCACTGTGGACACAGGAGCCGAAGGACCAACCAGAGCTGGGGGCACAACCACCACATACCTTAACCTAGGCTGAGGGGTCACTTCTTTCGAAGCGTCCCTCACACTGCTTCTGTCACTTCTTGTTAGCTTTCGCTTGCGACTCGGAGCTTCGACGGGAGCTTTCTCCTTGCCTCAGCTTGAGGATGATTTCTTAGGAGGTGAAGCTGTTAGACCTTAGCCTTTGCCACTGACTGGCATAGGTTATGAGCATTCATGAGGGCAAGGAGCTCTGAATATCACAATCCCCGCTGGAGGAGTGCTTCGATGCCTATCCACAACGCCCAAGTCGTCAAGCATTGGCATCTTCTTTCGCAGCTCTCTCCTGAACTCCAGAACCATGTTCAGGGGCAGGAACTCCGCTGGAGGTGTCAGATCGTTGGGGTTGATAGCTTTGTGATGCAGCCTTTGAAGATGAAGATTCAAAGCCTTTTCATCCAAATTGGACCCAATAACAATATAAATTCGGTATGGATCCATCTCTCCATTGACCGCCCGCGCAGGCCGTTCCCTCATCTTCAGCGGGGCCCATCGATTGGTCAGGAAGTTGGTGATCACCATCAGGGGAGTCACCCATCCTTCGACGCACTCCTAGATCCTTGTCAAGATCGGGTTATATGTCTCTGACAGCTTCGGGACCACCTCCCAAGCATCGGTGTCAACGGCGGGAAGCCTGTTAGGGAGTTCTTCCAGCCATGTTAGGGAGTTCTTCCATGTCAGGCTGTCAGAGAGTTCTTCCATGTCATGGCGATCCACCCTAATGACCACCCAATCCTTCTTCCAGCCATCCCACTTCATGGAAGGGAACGTCTTCAAGTACATTAAGGGTGAGTTCTTGCGCTTCACGAAGTAGTAGAAGTAGAGAAGCTCATTCCCTTTCCCGGTGGTGTGGACCTTGAAGAAGTTCCAAAAGAGCTCGATGCAGGGCGACACACCCACCCACATCTCGCAAAAGTGGACGAATGACGCCACTAGCAAGTTGGAGTGGGGGTCGAGGTGGTGGAGCTACAGGCCGTAGAAGTCCAACAACATCAGCAGGAAGCTGGAAAACGGTGGGATGAGTCCCACCATGGCAAACGCCAAGAAGTACACAATCTTGCTGGAGCTTTCCTTCTTGAAGGGGAGCTTGCCGAGGCGAATCGTGTTGTTGAAGGAGTCATTGGACCATCCCATGTAGGTGTGGATTCTCGACAACTCTTCATCGCTCTTGATCCAACTGCGAGGAAGACCCAACTCCATTGCTACAAAGTGGAGCATAAGTGGAAGAAAAGTTACAAAGGCGGAGAGCTCTAAGCGCAAGATCAAACGAAGGCGTAAAGAGTTCTCTTCCTGTGCAAACTTTGTCCCTTTAGTAAGCCTCTGCAATGCTTGGATGGAAACTACCTTCATACCCGAATCTCAAATGACCTCGTCAATGATAAGGGGGCCCAAATTTACTTTGTTCAAAAGTCGGACCATGTGAACCGTTGTCATGATGGGAAGTTGGAACCCCGAGGGTGTCAGCCTGACAGTGGTACAAAGATTACGCTGGGAACCAATACAAATTTCATATCGGGAACTGACGACCTTCAATTGCATGAGATCCGCACGCCAGGATCCCATTCATCATATCAAGAAGGGTCACGCGGCGACAGCATAACTGTGTGCCGTCGTCCCAACTGCCCAGGAAAAGACTTTGAAGCAGCAGCACGGGAATTGATGCTGGCCCCACCTCTGGTAGCATAACCTCTTCCTGATGACCTCTCCCAAAGGTGGGCCCGGGGGCCACTGTCAATATCTTGCGTATCGGGTACCCCCTGATACCCAAGCAAAGCTGAGGAGTTCCTATGTCCAGGTGTCAGACCTTCGAAAGGGATACGCATCCGCGGAACTGGATTCGCCTCCCTACTTAGGGTGGCTCCGGTGTAGCTACGTGTCCAGAAGAGCCAGACATGCCTCCCTCATTTGGATAGCTCCAGTGCTACCACGTGTCATGCAGAGCCGGACCTGCCTCCCTCCTCAGGGAAGCTCCAGCACTGCCACGTGTTCGATGGCACCAGACCTATCCTCCAGTAGAGGGAAGCTCCAGAGCTTCCACGTGTCAACGCTGGACCTACGGCAACAACGGGAGGACGGTGGGATCTCCAACATCGAGGACATTTAAGGGCTATTAATTAGCCGTTACAAGACCTCGTTAATGTGTCATTAATGCCGTATTAATGACGTACGATCAATCGGGATCACTTGTCGGGCCAGACTCGAACTGTAACGGCCAGTCTTTGGTATATAAAAGGGTTGTGTTGCACGGTAAAAAGCATTTGATCTCAAGCAATCTCATACGCATACAAGCCATCTAAGCTCATACAATTAACACACACCCCGTAGAGTAGGGTATTATGCTCAGACGGCCCAAACCACGTAAAGTCCCTGGTGTTCAGCTCTTGTCTGGATCTTGACTCGCGCTCCAACCGAATACGAACCTCCACAGACTACTTCTTTATAGTACCGGGGGAAGTGTCTTAGTCCACACTTTGACGGGTTCAACATGAGGAGGGGATGGAGATGCTAGTTCGCGACCCTGTGAAGCCAATCGGCACATTAGTGTAGCCGAGCAGAGACGGAAACACGCAAATCGCGGGACGGTGAAGCTTACAGAGGAAGGACGTGGCAGCGCTGATGCTCGGGGTCAAGTGTAAAAGCCCTCACTTAGAGTTCCAATTAAATCACACATTAAAGTTTATGTAAAGCTTTTAAATTTGAATATTTCAAATCAAAGCTATTATTCAAATTTAAATTAAATGTCAAAATTCAACTTGCTCCAAACGCAAATCTGATTTCATATTCGGATACCAAATATTTTATTTAGCTAACCAGTGAATTTGTAACATTTTTAGAGCCTTCCTCGTATTATTTACTAGTGATCAGAAAGGGTGAGACAAGGGGGAGGGCCCACCGGTCAGTGCCCCACATGTCTGTGCCAGAGACGAAACAGAGGCTCGCTCAGCTCGGCTGTTATGCGCGCGCCACGCACGGAGCAACCGCTCCACGTCCCGATTGCCGTTCCAGCTCACTTGTTTGCCATTATTGTTGCCTCTGGCTTCACCAACGACAGAGCTTATTCCCCAGACATCAGTACCTAACCTATGCTCTCAAAGATCAAGCTTCGGCCTCGTACCCGCGTCGCTCTGTTCTTCACCGCCCCAAGCTAGCAGTTGCTACGCTGCGGCGTCCGGCGCTCCCTTCAACCTGCTGAGCTCGTGGACAGCAGGGCCGGCCTCTCCGCTTGTTGGTCTTGCTTCTGGCTCACGTTCGCGTCTCTGCTGCCTGGGTGAGCGATGTGCTCCTCCATCTCGCAACGCTTCTGCTTCTTCGCGCACATAGCTGAGCAAGCCATAAGCTATGCCGATACTTGCTTTACATTTCTGACGCGTGTCAAGTCTACTTCCTTCTTCATCTTACCGCACCGAAGTGGTTTATTCTTCCACGCGCAAAGTCTGTGCGTCGCCTCGGTTCCTCACCTCACGGGCAACACAGAGCCTTTTCAATTCAACTAATCACGCCAAAAAGGTTCGCAAGACCCTCAACTTCATGCTTCCCAAACTCCTTGGTCTTTCATCGCTCCGTTGAGCCGAATTTCAAATTTGTGCAACAGCGAGTTCATAGAACTGACGTCGTTCTTCATTCTTATTCTTCATGCATGTTTGATTAGTTTTATTCCGATTATACCATATAAACTAGACGTCTTAGTGATCACTCTGGAGCAAACAAATTAGAAAATAATTTCGAGTATCGGCTCTGGAATTTCAAATCTCGTAGCCGCCGACGGGTTCCCCTTGCCGCACCCGATGCTCCTCCTTGTCCGGCTGTCTCCACTTCAATTGAACTTGATTTTGTGTTCTCCATATTTCCACAAGTTCCTAGAGCTTAGTCCTTAAGGTTTTGATGCAACATTGGACGAGATTGAGCTCGTCGAAGCTCGCCGCCACCATGCTCTCGTCGCTGATGTGTTTCAGTCTATGCCACACTCCAGCAAGCACCATCCCCTCATTCCCGCATCGCAGTGATGATTTTGGGCCTAGTCCCGTCGCACCTGGCCTCCTTCGGTGAAGCGCCGGCGGGCGGTGCCGCCTCCCTGGCACAGCCCCCCTCCCAGCGTAGGGAAGAAGAAACTGGAGGGTGGTGCCGCCAATCATTGGCCCTTAGTTGTTTTTTCTATTTTCGGTTCTAATAAAATTTCAGAAAATGTTCACAACTTCCAAAAATCACAGTAATTCGTAAAACATCCTAAAAATGTGAAATCAATTTCTATGGCTTGCTTATGACCTCACATTTGCATTAACCAGTTTATTTGACATGAACAGTCATCTAAATTTCTAAAAATTATGTTAAGCTTAATCTTTGAAATAATTCTTATGCACAATCCAAACAATATAAATTCTTAAAATATTCTAGTAATATTTTAGTATGACCTAACATCTCCAGAAAAATTTTCACTTCCATTTGATCTAAGGATCATCATAAATTAGTTAATTATCCTTGTATGCTTTCTAAACTTTATTTGGTTTTGACAAATTTATTCTGGAGAATCCAGTCAATATAAAATTATGAAACTTTGCCAAAAATTAGTTTACATCAACAACTCAATTAGAAAGTTTCAACCTTGTTTGATCAAAGGAACATTAGAAAGAAATTTGTAATATCCTGATGTGTAGGTTAAAAACCAATAACCTAATTAATACTTCAAATTTGGATTAGTAAAAATCTCTTATTTTAATTCCAGCAAACTCAAAAGTCATATTTTGATGGATTCTCTGCATAGTTTGTATTTGACTTTGGATTCATTATAGTCTTCTACTTTCTATCACTAAATCATACTTCTGATTGTTATATGCATAATCATCTCAATAGACGTCATGACGAGGAGGATCACAGTGAAGCTTCGGTTGGAACCACCAGTGGTTAATCTTCTCATCGTCATTGGAGCGTCAAACTGCTGATCTCATCTCTTCATTGACTTTAAGATCCTAGACCTATATTAAGACAAGCCTTGGTTTGCATTCAGAAGCTTTTATAAATTTTTCACTTTATAGTCATATACTGGATTAAGAGTATGATTGTATATTAAGTCTAGGTTGGATATCACTCCACATGCATGACCCAAAGAACCCTTGGAGTGTAGAGTTAGCATCAGTGGTCCTAGCATTGTTAGAGCTATGCTAATCACATAGATGATTCGTGAAAGTTTCCTAGAGGGGAGTGAATAGGCGAAATGACTTAATAAAACGAGATCAAATTATAGAGGCCGGACTAGTCTAGCTCAAGGGCGGACTAGTCCGAATAGTGCACAGTGAAACCCTAAAAACTTGATTTTTATGTGTTTTTCTTTGATTTTAGTTGAAGGAAAAGTAGATACACAATCTAGCAACCTAATACAATTAGGATTGACAAGTATGGAAGATTAGATTGCAAGATTACGACTATGAACAATATGCAGAATAAGATGAACCCTAAAAACAATTCTAGTGATAAGCACGAAAGTAGAGAGACAAAAGAGACATGGTGTTTATCTCGATGTCAGGAACCTACATCCTCATTGAGGAGCCCACGAAGGGCCGGGTTGCTCAACCCTTCCCTCTCCAAGTCTCCCGATGACAACTTGGCTTTCCACTATCACAAAGGGGTGACTACGATGTTCTTGGGGCTTCTCACAAGTTGAGGCTCCCACAAATGATCAACAACAATAAACACACAAATCTCAAAATCCACAAGTCACAAATACGCAACACCAAGTGCAAGAGATCAAATTGAGAGCCAAAGCATGAAGTTTTTCCTTCTGTTCTTGTCCCAAACTCTAATCTAATCAATATTTGGTTCTAGAGGGCAAGTAGGCAGGTGAGAAGGCTTTGGAAGGCTCTAAGATGCTTGTGGCGGCGCTAGGGTTCAAGAGAGGTGGAATGGTGGCCGGGGGATCCCTTTTTATAGGGGTCCCAATAGCCAACTATTGCCACTAACTACAACGCGGACTAGTCCGGCCATGACCGTGGACTGGTCCGGTCTACTGGGTCCATGCTACGTCACTCTGCAAAAGTGTGCCATACCCGCCAACGTTTGAATTTCAAACAATCATGGCACACCATGAAAGTGCATCTAGGATCCCCCTGGGTTTTGGATGATTGATGACGACAATTAAGTGACTAATGAGCTCAGTGATCATAAGAACAGGTGTGGACTCAAGTGGAAGCACAATCCCTCAAAAAGGAAAAGGATGAAAACGGCGACGTCAACTCGAAAAGGAGAAACTAGGGTTTCTAGTGTGTCGAGTTTAGACTAGCCAAATATGTGTGAGGATGTGTGTGTAAAGTGCATTGAGATCAAGGTGGGAGCTCAAAGCGGTTTAGAGATCAAACCTATTGAGAGAAGAGAGTTGGAAGCAGTCTGGCAGGAGTGGCCGGACTAGTCCGTGCAGGTGGCCGGACTAGTCCGCTCCTGGCCGGCCAAGTCCGTTTTCAGCCGGACCAGAAGGGTTTGACTAAGTTCGGACTAGTCCGTAGTGGGACGGACTAGTCCGGGTAGTCGTGAAGTGGGTTTTGGGGACTAAGTCCCAAAACCACGGACTTGACCGTTTTGGTTCGGACCAAGAGGTATTGACTGAGATCGGACTAGTCCGCCCTGGGGGCGGGACTAGTCCGGGATTGGAGAGAAGTTGGTGCTTCAGCAACTAAATCTGGGTAGTCCGGACTAGTCCGCCCTGGGGGCCGGACTAGTCCGTGGTCTTCAAACTAGTCCGTTTTCACACGGAACAAAAGGTTCTGTGTGAGATCAGACTAGTCCGGTGTGGGCCGGACTAGTCCGTTTTGAAGTGATCGTTTGAATTTGAAGTTTGGCGGGTAGTGTGACAATTGCCGCGCAGTGCGACAGTTGTCAGGGACGTCATTGGTCCCCTAGGCCGGACTAGTCCGGGCTGTAGGCCGGACTAGTCCGCCCTTCTGCTGAAGTCAACAGTATGGGCTAGTAACCTCTATAAATAGAGGACCCCTGGGTTCATTTGAAAAAGATCTTTAGCAAGTTGAAACCCTAGCGCCGCCACAACAACCTTGAGCCTCCAAAAGCCTCCTTCTTGCCTACATTCCCTCTAAAACTAATTCTTGTGTGGATTAGGGTTTGGTGAGGTGAAGAAGAGGAAGAACACCGCTCTTTGGCTCTCGGTTTGATCTCTTGCACTTTGTGAATCTTTGTGATATGTGGCTGGAGTTAATCTTTGTGATTGTATTTGTGGTGGGAGCCTCAGATTGTGAGAAGCCCCAACGAATCTTGTATTCACCCTTTGTGATAGTGGAGAACCAAGTTAGGCCCATGCAGTAAACTTGGTGAGGAAAGGGTTGTTGAACCTGGTCCTTCGTGGACTCCTCAATGGGGACGTAGATTCCTTCGTGGGATCGAACCTCGGGATAAAATCCTTGTGTCACTTGTGTTTTTAGCTTTCATTCATCGCATATTGCTTCTAGGGTTAGCTTTACCGGTTTTGCTCATCACCCTTGTTTCATCGTGATCCTTAGTCTCACATTTGCTTTATAACTTGTTAAGGTTCACTAAGTCATTCTAACATACTTTGCATCACAAGAATTGGACTAAAACTTGTTAGAAACACCTTTTTAGGCTTTCCCTGTAGGAGGACCAGACTAGTCCGCCCCTGGACCGGACTAGTCCGCCCCCTGAGTGCTGATCTCGTTTTATTAAGTCATTTCAGGTCGATTAGCCTATTCACCCCTCCTCTAGGCAACTTTCAATTGGTATCAGAGTAGGACTCTCCCAAAAGAGTCTAATAACTAGGAGAGAAGATGGCCATAGTGGGGTACGAAGAAGTTTCAACCAGTGAGGTCCAAGCAACCTAGAAGAGGTTCTCTTCTATCAAGACAAATCAACGGATGATGAAGAAATTCGCCAGCTCAAGGCGAAACTTCGAGAGAAGTTGAAGATTCCCAAGGTTGACACCTCAATCTCCACATCGGGTGGCACAATCAACTACAACAAACAAGGCTACAACTATGAACGCCTTGTCTGCAACAACCACTGAATGTAGGCCTAGAGGGGGGGTGAATAGGCCTTTTTGATTTTTCTCGATTCCTATAACACTCAACAACAAGGTCAATACCAGAGATATCGGACTACTCCGGTAAAGTGCGGACTAGTCCGGTTTTCACGGGCTAAGTTGATCAAGTTCAGTCAATTTGATTGATTCGTAAATGTTTGCAGCAGAAAAATAAACTTAAATGACAGGTTAATAGTTGTATGTCAAATTATCTAACAATTAAGCCTTTGTTTAACAATTTAACTCAAATTGAACAAAGTGAATCAAACCCTAGATTAAGTTGATCAATTAAGATGAAGAACACAAAAGGACAAGACACAAGTTTTATCCCGTGGTTAGGCTACCACGAAGGCAACCTACGTCCACGTTGAGGAGCCCACAAAAGGACCGGGTCTTCTCCAACCCTTCCCTCGTCGGATCGCCACAAAGGCCAATCCTCTTCCACTAATCACAAAGGGTAAATAACCAAGTTGAAGGGGCGTTATCACACGTTGAGAGCTCCCTTGATTACAACTTACAAAGCCACCAATAACACTCTCGAAAATTACAAATTGAAACGCAAGAGTGTGTTAGAGAATCAAACCAAGAGCTCAATGATGTGTGCCAAGTGTCTCTCCAATGATCTAGAAGTGATCTTCAATAGATTGATCAATTTTGCACTTAATTTCGTGGAGAGAGGTGGTTTTTGAGTCTCTTGGGAGGTGTGACGGCGCTAGGGTTCGAGAGATTGTAAAAGTGGGCCGCGCACCTCTATTTATATGGGGTTTCTAAAAGTGACCGTTAGGGTTTAGAAAGATCGGACTAGTCCGTGGTGGTCACCAGACTAGTCCGGTGTGCTGTGTGTAGCAAACCCTAAGTGTCCAGGAATATCGGACTAGTCCGTTTGAAAACGGACTTGTCCGATTTCGCTACTGGAATCTTCGGACTAGTCCGATTGCCATCGGACTTGTCCGGACATAGGAAACCCTAAGTGTTTAGGATGACAAGTCCGCACTTGGAGGACTTGCCCGATTTAGATCAGTGTGTATATCGGACTAGTCCGTGTAGACACCGGACTTGTCCGAATTGGATCAGAATGAATATCGGACTAGTCCGGATCACAACGGACTTGTCCGATTTTGTGTGACTTGTGCATTGTGTTGAGGACTAGTCCGCATTGGGGAGGACTAGTCCGAAGTGGATCAGAAAGATATCGGACTAGTCCGGTGGGAACCGGACTTGTCCGATCTAGTGCAGAATGTGATATCGGACTAGTCCGGCTGTTTTCGGACTAGTCCGGTCCTGTATAACTTTGTGCATTGTGTGTGTGTGCTTGAAAGTGATTGAGCTCTTGGGTGTGTTTCCTTAACACACTCCATACATAATAATCTACTACTTTCTTCTCCTTGAGCTCAAATTCACTTTGCTTCTCATTTTCCTTCTTTTCGGCATTTTGCTCATTTTTCATCATTTGCCTGCATTCATCTCAACAAAAGGATTAGGATCCCAATTGCTTGTCATAAATCATCCAAAACCCACAAGGGAGTCCTAGATGCACTTTCAATCTCCCCCTTTTTGGTGATTGATGACAACCAATTGAGATTTCACAAAATAAGGCAAAAAAATGAGATTTTCATAAAGTATGCACATATGACTCAAAAATACATCAAGCAACAAGAGAATTATCCATATGTGCATTCTTTATGGTGGGATGCATACTAAGTGCATGAATACATTGAGAATGACAGAATTTATATTAATCAACCGATACCAAGTGCATATGACATTCCAGGAGCAAAAATGCAGTTTTCATCACATTGAGAATAAATTGAGCAATTCATCACAAGACCAAACTTAATATGAAAACAGGGTTAAACTATTACAATCACAAATAAAAGATAAGAGAACTCTCTCCTCGCACCCTACTACAGCTAAAGCTAAGACTCCCCCTCAATCTCTCCCCCTTTGGCATCAAGACACCAAAAAGAAGGAGAGAAGGGTCCTAGGGTCTTCACTCTTCACTGTCGGTCCTCTCGTCATCGTCTTCATCTTCTTCGCTTTCCGCTTGACGAGGAGGAGAGGGGGGAGGAGCGGAGCTGCTCGAGCCCCCAATGCCAAAGTAGGCAAGCTCGGAGGGGTTCAGAGGCCCGAGCTCGGTGATGTCAAGATCAGAATCTTCAGAAATTACTGGAGATCCAATGGGGTTGATCTCCAGCTTTTCACTCAGTTGCTTCACATTGGCTTTGATATATCTCATATCCTCCTTCCTCTTCTGATTGAGTTTATGAAGCTTTACTTCAGTCTTCTTGCAGGAGGAGAATATGGCAGTCAGGTACTTGAGGATCCCACTAGCTGACCCTCTCTGAGGGGCTTCCCTGGAGGGGGAGGAGCCCTAGCAGCATCTCTTTCTCTTGCCGGTGACTCAGGACTTGAGGCCGGCGAGGGAGCAGCCTGGACACTCACAGGCTGAGGCTTCTGAGGCCTCAGAGGAGTGTGCTCCACATCCTTCACGAACTCAATACCTGTGACTTTCTCAATCATATACATGAGGTAGGGAGCATAGCCATAGGACCGGTTGGGGGTGCTTGAGATGTTGACCATGTCGTTCCATATGTAATCTGCAACATCAAACTGTCTTTTCTTGCTTATGACCCTCATTAGAGTCCGGAGGTAGCCCTGTACACTCCCTGCATCCCCATCCTTGGGGGCAATGGTCTTCCGGAGAACTCTGTTCAGGACCACAAATAAGGGCTTCATGTTCTTTGTGGAGGGAGGAACATACTTAGAGTTGGGCTCATACATGAACTTCATTCCGTCCCTCTCAATGACCCCTATGTTGTGGATGATCAGGTGGTCATTTCCAGCAGAGTCTAAATGGAGAAAGTTTGCAAAATCCTCCTGAGTGATGGAGTACTTGGATCCATGGGTCATCCAAGTCACACTCTCTTCATCTTCACTCGAGAAGTGGCACGTTGCATAGAACTGTGCAATCACCTCATCATTCCAGTTATGCCTGAAGGCAATGAGATCCTTCAGGCCATGCCTCTCAGCTGCTGCAATGACTTCATCAAAAGCTGAGCACTTCTTCTTCTCTAGGTAGGCCCAGTCAATCCACTGACTGCGCACCACCGGAGTCTTCATTGGCAGGTAAACCAGCCTGTAGAAATCTGCATGGAAGTTTGTCCAAAACCTTCCATCAGCTGCCTGCTTTGGCCTTGCATAGCAATCAATGCTTCTGAGCTTGGCTGCCACATCGCTGCCTTTCCCATTGAATTTCTCTTCATTGGGGTCCCAGACCCCTTCCCTGGGAGCATGGAGCTTCAAGGGCCCAACTGGCCCCGTTGCTACTCCCTTGCCCTTTCCTTTTGCTTGATGAAGGCCGCTTGTAGACGGAGCAGCCTTCGAGGCGGGCTTCTTGACACAGACCTTCCTCCGAACCTGGGGAGGGGAAGTAGCAGGCTCGGAAGGTCTTTCTTGGTGTTTCTTGCCAAGACCCGCCGAGGACCGAGGTGCCACCTCGTGATCCAACTCGGCCTCAAAGTCAGAGATCTCGTTGTCGGAGCTCGACATGATTTGAGAATGATTGGGCAAGAATAATGACAAGTTATACAAGGCATAGGTAAGGCAAGATAGCAATGGATGGCATTAAGGAATTAAGGAATTTGGTTTCAGGTTCAGAAACATCGGACTTGTCCGGTTCTCAGGCATGGACTAGTCTGGGGTACCGGACTTGTCCGTGCATGGACCGGACTAGTCCGGTGTTCATCCTCAAAAACCTAACAGATTGGTCAAGGGATGATTCCTAATGCAAATCTAGTCTAGCATACACGTAGTACATCAAATAAGCATGTATCTAGTGAAGGATGCTAGGCTATACGATCAACAATGGAGAAAAACAAGATTTCTAGGGTTTTGAAGAAATTTACCGAAGAAATCGATGGAGGCTCAAAGTGTTGGGGGTTGGAGGTCGGACAAGTCCGATAGCTTCAATCCCCAAGTCTTCAAGCTTGATCTCCGCCCAAATGAGGACTTTTTCGACGGAGGGAGGAGAAAATCGCCTTGGGAGCTCGAGCGCAAGAGAGAGGAAGCGTGAGCAAAAGTGGGGATGAGGAGATTAGGGTTTGGTGGCGGCTAGGGTTATGGACACGAAAAATCGGACAAGTCCGGACATGACCGGACTAGTCCGAAGTCATCCAGAGACCTATATCGGACTAGTCGTGGTCCATCGGACTAGTCTGGCCTAACCGGCACTCTGCGGACTAGTCTGCATGGGCGGACTAGTCCGGATAACCACGGACTAGTCCGTGGTCACCAGGAAAGAATTGCATAGCCCATTCATATATATTTGAAGGTTCAATAATAGAGGATAGAGAGGCAAAACAATTCAAGTAATCTTGATGAATTTGACCAGTAAGCATACAACAATCATACAATGATCAAAATTCATCAAGATCTAATAATTGACATAGCTTTTCGAGAGAAAAATGGAGAGGGATGATTTTCACAATCCAATCAACATTTTTGAAGTAATCATACAGGTATGCAACTTTTCAAGCCACACTCCGAGAATCAAGAATATTTAGCTCATTTCGGAGTTCGCAAAAACGCTTTTCATCAAGTGGCTTGGTGAATATGTCGGCTAATTGTTTTTGGGTGTTGACATGTGAGATGGTTATGTCTCCTTTCATGGAATGGTCTCTCAAGAAATGATGTCTTATGTCTATGTGTTTAGTCCTGGAGTGCTCAACTGGATTGTGAGCTATTTTAATGGCACTCTCATTATCACAAAGGAGAGGAATACGGTTCATATTATAACCGTAATCCCTTAGAGTTTGTCGCATCCAAAGGAGTTGTGCACAACAACTCCCGGCTGCAACATACTCCGCTTCGGCTGTGGATAATGCAATGGAATTTTGTTTCTTAGATGACCAAGAAACCTAAGATCTTCCTAGGAATTGGCATGTGCCAGAGGTGCTTTTTCTATGAACTTTGCACCCGGCATAATCTGCATCGGAGTAACCAATGAGATTGAATTTGGAGCCTTTTGGGTACCAAAGACCAAGGTTGGGTGTATGAACTAAATATCTCAATATTCTTTTTACGGCTGTCAAGTGACATTCCTTAGGGTTGGCTTGAAATCTTGCACACAAACATACACTCAACATAATATCTGGCCTAGATGCACATAAGTAGAGTAAAGATCCAATCATTGAGCGATATACCTTTTGGTCGACGCTTGGTCCATCTTCATTGAGATCCAAGTGGCCATTCGTTGCCATGGGAGTCTTTATGGGCTTTGCCTTGTCCATGCCAAACTTCTTGAGTATGTCCTGCGTGTACTTGGTTTGGCTTATGAATGTTCCTTCCCTTTCTTGCCGCACTTGGAATCCCAAGAAGTACTTCAATTCTCCCATCATTGACATTTCAAACCTGTCTGTCATAATTCTACTAAATTCTTCACAGAAAGATTGGTTAGTTGACCCAAAAATTATATCATCAACATAGATTTGGCAAATAAAAAGATCATTATCTAGATTCTTTGTGAATAATGTATAATCTACTTTGCCAATTTGAAAACCATTATCAATTAAGAAATCTCTAAGACACTCATACCAAGCTCTAGGAGCTTGTTTGAGGCCATAGAGAGCCTTACGCAGTTTATATACGTGGTCGGGGAACTCTTCGTCTTCAAACCCGGGTGGTTGCTCCACGTACACCTCTTCCTTGATCGGTCCGTTGAGGAAGGCGCTTTTCACGTCCATTTGATACAACTTGAAATCATGGTGAGTAGCATATGCAAGTAATATTCTAATTGATTCAAGCCTAGCTATTGGAGCAAAAGTCTCATCAAAATCCAAACCTTCGACTTGTGAGTAACCTTTGGCCACAAGTCGCGCCTTGTTTCTTGTCACGACTCCGTGTTCGTCTTGCTTGTTGCGGAAGACCCACTTGGTGCCCACTATATTTGCATTGGGTCTTGCCACAAGTTCCCAAACCTCGTTTCTCTTGAAGTTGTTCAACTCCTCTTGCATTGCCACCACCCAGTCCAGATCCTTCAATGCATCCTCAGTCCTGCGTGGTTCCAAAAAGGAGACAAACGAGTAATGCTCACAAAAATTAGCTATACGAGATCTAGTGGTTACTCCCTTTTGGATGTCACCGATGATGTTGTCGATTGGGTGATCCCTTTGAATGCATTGGTGTACTCTTGGGTGTGGCACTTGGAGAGTTGTGTTTGGTGATCATTTTCTTCTCCCCCTGAGTGGTTGCCCTCGTTGATTTGTTGATCATCTTCATATTCTTGTGATTGATCTTGTATAGAAGCTCCCCCTTCACTGTTGATCTCCTCTTGTGGTTCACTTTCCTCTTGTACTTGTGACGATGACTCTTGTGGTCGAACTTCGCCTAGAGCCATTCTCTTCAATGCTTGATAAGGAGCTTCTTCTTTACCTAATTCACATTGATCAACTTGCTCCTTTTGGGAGCCATTAGTTTCATCGAACACTACGTCACGTGCCACTTCAACAAGTCCGGAGGCCTTGTTGAAAATACGATAGGCGTAAGTGTTCGAATCATAACCAAGCAAGAAACCTTCATCGGACTTTGAAGCGAACTTTGAAGTCCTTGGCTTCTTGTTCAAGATATAACATGGAGAGCCGAAAACTCGAAAATATGAAATGTTTGGTTTGTTACCGGTGAGTAGCTCATAAGGAGTCTTCTTGAGTAGTCGATGAAGGTAGAGTCGATTTGCGGCGTGGCAAGCAGTGTTAATTGCTTCCGCCCAAAATCGATCCGAAGTCTTGTATTCATTGAGCATTGTTCTTGCCATCTCTATGAGCGTTCGGTTCTTCCTTTCGGCAACTCCGTTTTGTTGTGGAGAGTATGGTGCTGAAAATTCGTGCTTGATTCCCTCCTCATCAAGGTACTCCTCCACTTGTATGTTCTTGAACTCCGTGCTATTATCGCTCCGAATACTCTTGATCGATAGTGAGAACTCGTTTTGCGCTCGCTTGAAGAATTTCTTGAGTGTCCCTTGTGTTTCCGACTTGTCATGCAAAAAGAACACCCAAGTGAAGCGGGAAAAATCATCAATAATGACTAAACCGTATTTATTACCGCCGACGCTTATGTAAGCAATTGGACCAAACAAGTCCATATGAAGTAGTTCAAGCGGTCTTGTCGTAGTCATGATGTTCTTTGCGGGATAATGTGCTCCAACTTGCTTCCCGGCTTGGCACGCGCTACAAGGCCTGTCTTTCTCAAAAACAACATCTTTCAAACCTCAGATGTGATCGCCCTTGAGGAGTTTTTGAAGATTCCTCATACCAACATGTGCTAGCCGTCTATGCCACAGCCAACCCATGTTGGTTTTTGCAATCAAGCATGTGTCGAGTTCGGCTTTATCCTTGTTGAAGTCAACAAGGTAAAGCTTTCCCTTCAACATACCCTTGAATGCAACGGAACCATCACTCCTCCTTGAGACGGTCACACCCTCGTTAGTGAACAGGCAATTATAACCTTTGTCACATAATTGAGATATGGACAACAGGTTATAATCTAAAGATTCAACATGTAAAACATGAGAAAGAGTGTGTTCAGAGGATATTGCTATTTTACCGGTACCGAGGACCCTTCCTTGACTATTATCTCCGAAGTAGATGCCTTTGTTTGGGTCCTCGTTTTCTTCATATTCCACGAACATCCTCCTTTCTCCGGTCATGTGGTTGGTGCATCCACTGTCTAGCACCCATTTGGATCCACCAGAGGAATAGGCCTGCAGAAACAAATTATGCCTTGGTTTTAGGTACCCAAGCTTGCTTGGGTCCTTGGAGGTTAGTTACAATACATTTGGGCACCCACACATGGGATTTTGTGTTCCCATGGCGTGGCCCAGCATAATAAGCATAAACTTTACCAAGATTGTTTCTCATTAATACAGAAGAGGCATCAAAGGTTTTGAACACAAGTTGCTGTTGTTTATGGATCGGACTAGTCTGGGTGATCGGACTTGTCCGGATGACCGGACTTGTCCGGACCACAACCGGACTAGTCCGGTGTTCATGAGAGTTCAGGTTCTTAATTTTCGAGTTACCAGGTTGTGAGGGTCCTCCCTTCACAAAGGTAATCCTTCCCTTGTTATTCTTATGACTTCCAGCATTTTGCTTTCCATCATAAGAGTAACCAATGCCATACTTGACATTTGGAGGTCTTTGGACCAAGTATGCACTACGTGCATAGTTGATCCTCTCCTTGTCAAATATTCCACATTGGGTAGGATTTTTATCTTTGTGGAGGTAGACTTTTCCTTCAAACTGGTGTTGATTTTACCACATTTGCACATATGAACAAGATTAGTTGAAGTGGGTTGAGAAGGTAGACTTGAAGAGGAGGAAGATTCACTTAGCTTGAGTGACTCAACTTGCACTTCAAGGATCTTGTTAACCTTGATCAGGTTATCAAGTTGATCCTTGATTGCAACATTTGAGTTGGTTAACTCCAAGCAAGTTTTCTTGCTTGAAGCTAGCTCAAGCTTTAGTGAGCTGTTTTTCTCCTTTTCAAGAACTAGAAGATTGTCAAGTTCGACATGCTTCTCCTTTTGGGAGATAATCATGTCCTCTTGACGATCAATTAGTCGTTCCTTCTCAACAAGTTGGTTAAGTAAAAATTTCATTTTAGCAGCAGTTTTTCTGTCTAATCCAATTAACATATCTTCATCATCACTATCTAGTTCATCATTACTTGAGTAGGAATGCATGGAAGGAGTTTTGATGTTTACCTTGCGTTTACCTTCCTTTGCCATGAGGCAAGTGCCATGTCCCTTCTTTGTACCGAGCGTGGGGAAGAGTGTGGGTTTCTTGGACGTGCTTTTAATGGCTATGCTAGCCATCTCTTCTTCATCGGATGATGAGGACTCGTCGTTTGAGTCCCACTCCTTTCCAATGTGTGCTTGTTCAGCTTGTTTCTTCTTTTTGAAGAATTTTTTCGGTTGAGGCTTGGCTTCTTTATTCTTCTTCTTGTTGTCCTCATACGGGCAATCGACTATAAAGTGGTTATACTCACCACAATTATAGCACGCCCGCCTCATCTTCGGCTTTGTCCTCTCTTTGTACTTGCCTTCACTTGATTTTGTTCCCTATCTTTTCTTCAATATTCTTTTGAACTTTTTCATGAACAAAATCATATCCTCTTCATCCAGCTCACTACTTTCATCATCGCTGTCCTCCTCAAGCTGTGCTTCTCTTGCTTCCTTGGATAGTGGCTTGAGTGTGGACTTTAAGGCAACTCCCTTCTTCTTGGCCGATGTGAGGTCGGCTATTTCTTTGACGTGCTTGGCTTGTTTCTCCATCATCTCAAAGTTGATGATTTTGCCAAGCAATTCATCTGGAGTCATCCTCTTGTACCCAGGACTTTCTCTGATCATAGAACATAGTGTGACATTGCGAGGCATAAAGGCTCTAAGGATGAGCTTTACAACCTTTTGGTCATTCCACTTCTTGCTCCCATATGATCGAACTTTGTTTACCAGTGTCTTCAATCGGTTGTACATGTCCTGGGGAGACTCGTCTTCCTCAATTGCGAACCTTCCTAGTTCGCCTTTGATCATTTCAATTTTCGCCTCCCGCACATGTCGGTCACCTTCATGGGCTGTTTGTAGCGTGTCCCATATTTCCTTGGCAATCTCCAGTCCGTCCACCTTTGTGAATTCATCTCGACTTAGAGAGGAGGTGATTACGGCTGCGGCTTGAGCATTTCTGTGGATGGCTTGCTCTTGACTTGGGGTGAGCTCTTCATCATCATCTGGGATGTCTATTCCTGTGCACACAATATGCCATAAACTTGGGTTAAGGGAAATCAAGTGCATCTTCATATTTTGCCTCCACATGGAGTAATCACTCCCATCGAAGTGTGGGGCTTTTCCAAGAGGAATAGATAGATAATGGCTGTTATTTGAATTTAAACGATCATAGTTAAAAGGATATCGGGAGTAGTCGGTGTGACTACTCCCCTTCTTCTTTTCTTCAACTTTAGCTTTCCCTTTGGAAAGTTCTTTCTTTCTGAGGAGTGCCTTCAGCTCCAGCGTCTCCTCGTCATCATCATCGAAGTCTTGAATTGCTTCGAGATACTTTTCTAGCTTTTGGTTCTTGTCGTTGTTCACTTCTTCCTGGTTGTTGATTTTCTGAACTTCCCTTCATGTCCGACATGATCTCTTCGAGTGGTTGCACTCTTTCTTGAAGAACCCGCTCTGATACCAATTGAATGTAGGCCTAGAGGGGGGTGAATAGGCCTTTTTGATTTTTCTCGATTCCTGTAACACTCAACAACAAGGTCAATACCAGAGATATCGGACTAGTCCGGTAAAGTGCGGACTAGTCCGGTTTTCACGGGCTAAGTTGATCAAGTTCAGTCAATTTGATTGATTCGTAAATGTTTGCAGCGGAAAAATAAACTTAAATGGCAAGTTAATAGTTGTATGTCAAATTCTCTAACAATTAAGCCTTTGTTTAACAATTTAACTCAAATTGAACAAAGTGAATCAAACCCTAGATTAAGTTATCAATTAAGATGAAGAACACAAAAGGACAAGACACAAGTTTTATCCCGTGGTTAGGCTACCACGAAGGCAACCTACGTCCACGTTGAGGAGCCCACAAAAGGATCGGGTCTTCTCCAACCCTTCCCTCGTCGGATCGCCACGAAGGCCAATCCTCTTCCACTAATCACAAAGGGTAAATAACCAAGTTGAAGGGGCGTTCTCACATGTTGAGAGCTCCCTTGATTACAACTTACAAAGCCACCAATAACACACTCGAAAATTACAAATTGACCCGCAAGAGTGTGTTAGAGAATCAAACCAAGAGCTCAATGATGTGTGCCAAGTGTCTCTCCAATGATCTAGAAGTGATCTTCAATAGATTGATCGATTTTGCACTTAATTTCGTGGAGAGAGGTGGTTTTTGAGTCTCTTGGGAGGTGTGACGGCGCTAGGGTTCGAGAGATTGTAAAAGTGGGCCGTGCACCTCTATTTATATGGGGT
Organism: Tuctoria greenei; assembly: GCA_036927565.1. Taxonomy (NCBI): domain Eukaryota; kingdom Viridiplantae; phylum Streptophyta; class Magnoliopsida; order Poales; family Poaceae; genus Tuctoria; species Tuctoria greenei. The sequence goes on along the minus strand of JAYESD010000006.1, from coordinate 34,774,686 downwards.
TTCTAAAAGTGACCGTTAGGGTTTAGAAAGATCGGACTAGTCCGTGGTGGTCACCGGACTAGTCCGGTGTGCTGTGTGTAGCAAACCCTAAGTGTCCAGGAATATCGGACTAGTCCGTTTGAAAACGGACTTGTCCGATTTCGCTACTGGAAATCTTCGGACTAGTCTGATTGCCATCAGACTTGTCCGGACATAGGAAACCCTAAGTGTTTAGGATGACAAGTTCGCACTTGGAGGACTTGTCCGATTTAGATCAGTGTGTATATCGGACTAGTCTGTGTAGACATCGGACTTGTCCGAATTGGATCAGAATGAATATCGGACTAGTCCGGATCACAACGGACTTGTCCGATTTTGTGTGACTTGTGCATTGTGTTGAGGACTAGTCCGCATTGGGGAGGACTAGTCCGAAGTGGATCAGAAAGATATCGGACTAGTCCGGTGGGAACCAGACTTGTCCGATCTAGTGCAGAATGTGATATTGGAGTAGTCCGGCTGTTTTCGGACTAGTCCGGTCCTGTATAACTTTGTGCATTGTGTGTGTGTGCTTGAAAGTGATTGAGCTCTTGGGTGTGTTTCCTTAACACACTCCATACATAATAATCTACTATTTTCTTCTCCTTGAGATCAAATTCACTTTGCTTCTCATTTTCCTTCTTTTCGGCATTTTGCTCATTTTTCATCATTTGCCTGCATTCATCTCAACAAAAGGATTAGGATCCCAATTGCTTGTCATAAATCATCCAAAACCCACAAGGAAGTCCTAGATGCACTTTCAACCACTACCTTTCCATTCCATTGGGGAAGCCTCCCCAATTCAATGGAACTGACTACGGGATGTGGAAGCACAACATGAAGATCCACCTTGTGTCACTCAACCCCTCACTATGGCAAATCGTGTTGACCGGGGTGCACATCCCGAAGAATGAAGAAGATATCACTCTGGAGCAAGTTGTGCTCCTTCACCGCAATGCCCAAGCGGCCGGAGTGATCATCTCATCTCTCTCAAGAGATGAGTTCAACCGAGTGGATGGACTTGAGGTGGCCAAGGATATTTTGGACACTCTCAAGACAGCTCATGAAGGCAACCGAGTCCTGAAAGAAGCAAAGATTGAGCTCATTGAAGGAGAGCTCGGGAGGTTTGCCATTATGGATGGTGAATCTCCCCAAGAGATGTACAACCGCCTAAAGGTACTCATCAACAAGAGTTGATCTCATGGATGTACCAAGTGTACGGACCACGACGTGGTGAAGAGGATGATTCGGGCATTCATGCCTAGAAACGTCTCTCTTTGCTCCATGATTCGAGAAAGCCCAGGGTTTGATAACATGACCCCAGAGGAGGTCCATGGAAGGATCATCAACCACGAGATCATTGAGAAGGAGGCGCTATTCTACAATGACCTCCAAAGGTTCACCTCCTCGAAGATGAAGGATGTTGCACTCAAAGCGACATCCTCCTCAAAGGAGCAAAACGAAGATGATGAGGAGAGCCTTGACACCGATGAGGAAGAGGCCTTCTTCATCAACAATTTCAAGAGGATGATGAGAAGAAGAAAAGGAGTATACAAGCATGAGAGCAAGGGCAAAGAAAAGGCAAGGCCCAAAACCAAGAGGGCTTGCTACAATTGCGGTGAATACGGGCACTTCATTGTAGATTGCCCACATGAAGAGAGCAAGAAGAAGAGGGAGGGCAAGCCGCAAGAGAAGAAGTTCTACAAGAAGAAGACGCCCTCTGGTCATGCTCACTTAGGCAAGGAGTGGGACTCTAACGATGAGTCCTCCTCGTCCGAAGATGAGGAGAAGATGGCAACCATAGCCATCGGGAGGAGCTCCAAGGGAAGCAAGCTCTTCCCCAATCTCTACGACCACAAGCCAACTTGCCTCATGGAAAAACAAGGAAGGAGAAAGGTTAATTCTAACTCATCCTCTTCCATATCCTCCCATGATGATTTTGATAGTGCTAGCGAAAATGAACACATGTTTAAGGATATAAGTAAGAGCACATTGCGAATAATGAAATTGCTCTCGGATGAGATTTTGGAGAAGGAGGAGCTCATAGACAGGCAAGAGGACATGCTTATCCAAGAAAAGGAAAGATGTAAAGATCTCATTGAGCTCCTTGACCTTGAGAGAGAGAAGAGCAAGGCATTAGAGCATGAACTTGCTCTAAGCAAGAAAACATGCTCAAGTCTTGAGGAGACAACAATTGAGCTCAAGGACGAACTCGACAATTTGGCAAAAGTTAACAAGATCCTTGAGACTCAAGTTGAGTCCCTTAAGACTAATGTAGCCTCTTCCTCCAAAAGCTTCTCCTCCTCAAAGGTTGCATCCGAAGCAATCTCTACTTGCAAATGCTCTAACTTGATCCTTAAATTAAAGGATGAGCTTAAGTTGACTCAAGGCAAACAAGCACCTAAGGGTGGCATCTTTGACAAAGAGAAGGTGGCGTATGCACGAAGTGCATACACCAACACAAGACCTCCCAATGTCAAGGATGGTCTTGGTTATACTAGAGGTGGAAAGCAAGATGCCAAAACCTCCAAGTATGGCAAAGACTTGATTGTTTTTGTCAAGGGAAGCTCATCCACAACTAAAATTGGCAATAGCACTTTAACTAGCACTTATATGCCTAAATCTGAAGCGCATCCTCTATTTCATGATTTTGATGCATCGTATGTTTTGATGAGGAACAAGTATGGCAAAGTATATGCTAGATATGTTGGGCCACTCCGCAAGAGCCCCAAGACTTGCGTGTGGGTGCCCAAATGCCTCACCACTAACGTCAAAGGACACAACTCTGCTTGGGTACCTAAAAGGAAGGCATAATCTTGTTTTGTAGGTGTACTCCTCCGGTGGATCCAAATGAGTGCTCGATAGTGGGTGCACAAACAACATGATCGGAGAGAGGAAGATGTTCGAGGAGTATGAGGAACATGATGATCTAAATGAAGGGATCCTCTTTGGGGACAATAGCCGAGGGAAAATCCTTGGCTCCGGTAAAATTGTCATTTCTCCCCAACATACTCTTTCTCACGTTTTGCATATTGATTCTCTAGACTATAACCTCTTGTCCATATCACAACTATGTGACAAGGGTTATAATTGTGTTTTCACTAATGAGGGTGTGAGCATCCTTAGAAGAAGTGATAACTCAATCGCTTTTAAGGGTGTCCTCAAAGGAAAGCTTTATCTTGTGGATTTTTCCTCGGATAAAGCTCAACTTGACACATGCTTAATGGCAAAAACCAACATGGTATGGCTTTGGCATAGACGTCTAGCCCATGTTGGGATGAGGAACTTACAAAAGCTTCTTAAGGGCGAGCACATCCATGGTTTGAAGAATGTTGTCTTTGAAAAGGATAGGCCATGTAGTGCTTGCCAAGCGGGGAAGCAAGTGGGAGCTCAACACCCCTCCAAGAACATCATGACGACAACAAGACCATTGGAGCTGCTACATATGGACCTTTTCGGGCCAATAACCTACATTAGAATTGGCGGTAACAAATATGGTCTTGTTATTGTTGACGATTTTTCTCGTTTCACTTGGGTGTTCTTCTTGCATGATAAGGGTGAAACTCACAGTGTCCTCAAGAGGTTCTGGGGAAGAGCTCAAAATGAGTTCGCCTTAAGAATCAAAGCTATAAGAAGCGACAACGGCACCGAGTTCAAGAACACTCAAGTGGAAGAATTCTTGGATGAGGAGGACATCAAGCATGAATTTTCAGCTCCATACTCCCCTCGACAAAATGGGGTGGCGGAACGGAAGAATAGGACACTCATCGAGATGTCAAGGACAATGCTTGATGAGTACAAGACATCAGATCTGTTTTGGGCGGAGGCGGTTAACACCGCTTGCCACGCCGTCAACCGATTATACCTCCACCGCCTCCTCAAGAAGACTCCCTATGAGCTTCTAGTTTGTAAGAAACCCAATGTCTCTTACTTTCGTGTTTTTGGGAGCAAGTGCTATATTCTCAACAAGACGCCTAAGACTTTGAAGTTTGCTTCAAAGTCCGATGAAGGTTTCTTGCTTGGTTATGACTCAAATACCCACACCTACCGTGTCTTCAACAAAACCTCCGGAATTGTTGAAATAGCACGCGAAGTGGTGTTTGATGAAACTAATGGCTCCCAAGTGGAGCAAGTTGATCAAAGTGTGCTAGATCAAGAAGACTCTCCACAAGAAGCTCTTAGGAGGATGGCACTTGTAGATGTTCGACCACAAGAACAACCTCAATGCTTAAGTGACCAACATCAAGATGATGCAAGTCATCCCCCACGCGATCAAGTTGAAGATGGACAAGTGGCACCTCAACACGATCAAGAAGACGGAAGTCAAGGGGGAGGCATTCATCAAGGGGGAGATCAAGAAGAAGAAGATGATGATGACTCAAGAGCTCAACCTCCACATTCTCATGTGCATCAAAGTGTTCAACGAGATCACCCCGTTGACAACATCCTAGGAGACATTACTAAAGGGGTAATCACTCGTTCTCGTGTTGCAAATTATTGTGAACATTACTCCTTTGTCTCTTCTTTGGAGCCCCATAAGGTTGAAGATGCATTGAGAGACCCGGATTGGGTGGTGGCCATGCAAGAGGAGCTTAACAACTTTGAGAGGAACAAAGTTTGGGAGCTTGTCAAGCGTCCACAAGCAAATGTTGTGGGCACCAAGTGGGTGTTCCGCGACAAGCAAGATGAACATGGCGTGGTGACAAGGAACAAGGCACGACTTGTGGCCAAGGGGTACTCACAAGTCGAAGGTTTGGATTTTGATGAAACCTTTGCTCCCGTAGCTAGGCTAGAATCAATTCGTATATCACTTGCCTTTGCTACTCACCATGATTTTAAGCTCTACCAAATGGACGTCAAGAGTGTGTTCCTAAATGGCCCAATCAAGGAGGAAGTCTATGTGGAGCAACCATCGGGCTTTGAAGACCAAGAATTTCCAAACCATGTCTTCAAATTGCGTAAGGCTCTCTATGGCCTCAAACAAGCTCCTAGAGCTTGGTATGAGTGTCTTAGAGACTTTCTAATTCAAAATGGTTTTAAGATAGGAAAATCTGATTACACTCTCTTTACAAAGCACTTTAATGATGATCTCTTTGTGTGCCAAATATATGTCGATGACATTATATTTGGTTCTACTAACAAAGTGTTTTGTGATGAGTTTTCTAAGATAATGACGGAGAGATTTGAGATGTCCATGATAGGGGAGTTGAAGTTATTTTTAGGTTTCCAAGTCAAGCAACTCAAAGAAGGCACATTCATAAGTCAAACGAAATACACTCAAGACATACTAAAGAAGCTTGACATGGACAAGGCCAAACCCATCAAGACGCCTATGGCAACAAATGGACACTTAGACCTCAACGAAGATGGTCCAAGTGTGGACCAAAAGGTATACCATTCCATGATTGGTTCTTTGTTGTATCTTTGTGCATCTAGACCGGATATTATGCTTAGTGTGTGTATGTGTGCACGTTTTCAAGCTGCACCTAAGGTGTGTCATATGACCGTCGTGAAGAGGATTCTTAGATATTTAGTTCACACACCTAGCCTAGGACTTTGGTACCCCAAAGGATCCAAGTTTAACCTCATTGGCTATTCCGATGCGGATTATGCGGGGTGCAAAGTTGATAGAAGGAGCACATTCGGGACATGCCAATTCTTGGGTAGATCCTTAGTGTCATGGTCCTCTAAGAAACAAAACTCCATTGCTCTTTCCATAGCCGAAGCGGAGTATGTCGCAGCCGGAAGTTGTTGTGCACAACTTCTTTGGATGAGACAAACTCTAAGGGATTATGGTATAAACTTGCGTCATATTCCTCTCCTATGTGACAATGAGAGCACCATCAAAATAGCCCATAATCCGGTTGAGCATTCAAGGACCAAACACATAAACATTAGACACCACTTCTTGAGAGATCATTCCTTAAAGGGGGATATAGTGATTTCCCATGTGAGAACCGAGAACCAACTAGCCGACATATTCACCAAGCACCTAGATGAGAAGCAATTTTGTGAGCTTAGGAGTGAGCTCAATATCTTAGATTCTCGAAATGTGGCATGAAACATGCACATCTGAATGTTTACTTTACGCCTTATTCAAAAGAATGCATGTGTTTGAGAAATTCATCTCTATCTCGATTTTCTCCAAAATATTTGAAAAACTTGTGACTTTGTGAGTTATGGTCATAGTTTGAATGTTGATTGCTTACTGACCATATTCATAAAGTTTTGTTGTGGAAATATGTCCAAAAGGATCATCTATAGTGGCTAAAACTCAAATATATATGTTTTCAGCCTCCTAGGACCGGACTAGTCCGCCCTATGGCTGGACAAGTCCAGGTCTGGACTGGTCCGAGTCTGGTCTGCATAACCGGACTAGTTTGGCCCCTGGGGACTTAATCCCCAGGAGGCGGCCGACCCCTCCACTTCTCCATTTGGCTCTCTCTCTCTCCCACACACGTGAAACCGCCCTCCTTCGGCGATTTTCGATTCTAACCACCGAAAACTGATTCCAATTCGTGCATTGGAAGCCCCGGAGGTGTGGGAGACTCTCCCCGATCACTCGCGACGCGATCCATCCCCGATTCCATCGTTTTCTCAAGATTTGAAGAGGTATCCCTCACTTTTCAAAATCTTGCCTCATTCTTGATTCATTGAGTTTTTGATAGATGTCTCTTCATTAAAGTTGCTTCTAGTAACCTTGTGATCATAGCCTAGGAATATTGCGACTTGATTCCAAGATTTCTCGAAAAACCGTTAGAGTTAGGGTTTAACTTGTGTAAACTGGACTAGTCCGGTGCCAGGCGGACTAGTCCGCCCCTGGGGCGGACAAGTCCGGTGTACACAGGCCAAACTTCAACTTTGGTTGTTTCTCGTGATTTCTTTCGCATTATTCCGACTCCTTGACCTTCTATCTTATGGCATCTCTCTTTTTCAGCTGAAATGGCAGCTCCTCGCCGATCCGCTTCTCCCCCCACTGACCCCCAGTGGGAGGCGGAGCATCTTCGCCTTGGCGAGGAACGGGCAAGAGCCGAGGTTGAGGCCGCCGAGAAGTTTCTCGAGCAGCAATAAAAGGGAAAGGCAGCCAAGAAGCAACAAGCCAGGGCCGCAGCTATGGCCTATAATGAAGATGAAGCAATGACTCAGGCCATCGAGGAGTCCCGCAAGGAACTCCGAAAGAAGAAGAGAGGGGAGCGTGAGGCTCATAACTCTTAGGCCGCTGCTGCACAAGTCTCCAAGAGGATGAGACTTGTGACAATTGGAGAGAAAGAAAAGGGCAAGGAGCAAGCCCAAGAAGAAATTGTTGAACGCCAGATCGAGCGAGATCCGAAGAAGGGCAAGGCTCCGGCTCCTGTAGAGCCCAAGAAAAGGAATCCCACTGTGAAGATACCGGCGAAGAGAGCCGCAGGCCCTATGATCAAGGAGAAAGGGAAAGCCAAACCGATTGGCCCCTTGCAAGTGCATACTCCTGAGAGAAATCCCAACAGGCAACATGAAATAGCTGCCAATGTCTTCCATGAAAAGGGAGCCGAGAAAGCAAGAAGGCTCCGGACGGACAAGGTATACAAGTATGAGAGGAGCACCGCCGACCCTCAGTTTTGGTGTGACTTTCATTGTGATTATTACCGTCTTGTCTACCAAAGCATGAAGAATCCTGTGATTGAAGCACAATGGGTAGACTGGGAGTACATGGCCAAGAAGCAACATTCTGCTTTTGATGCGGTCATTGAAGCAGCTGAGCACCATGTGCTCACGAAGATCATGGGATTCAAGTACGACTGGAACGTTGAAGTCATCCTGCAGTTTTATTCCACCATCTACTTCACCACCTCAGGTGATAGACGGATCATATGGATGACGCATGGCAAGCAGCTTTCAGTTACATTTGAGGAGTTTGCCAAGATTCTAGGTCTTGAGGCTCACCTGGATCATGAGATCATCATCTCTAACCTCAAGGCTGTAGACCGAGACGAGTTGGCCTACATGTATCCGAGTCATGTTCAGTATGATGTCGGGCATGCTCGTAATATCAAGCCATTCTACAGCATTTTGAACAGGATCCTGAGGCGTACAATAGCACCAAAGGATGGTGATGCAGGGGTGATCCAAGGCAACCTGAGGCACCTGCTACTTCTTATTAATGGGGAGGAGAAGTTCAATCTCGCCGATTACATCTTCAATGACATTTTCAACATCTCGCATACCCCCAACTGTGCTTGCGGGTATGCCCCGTATATCATGTATCTCATTGAGAAGGTGTCGGGCGTGACCTTCGTCAAGGATGTGACTCATCGCCCGCTCCATCCTCAGACGCCTCCTGTAGTACCGCCTCCTCCGCGCCGGAAGAATGCGGAGCCTCCCTCTCACTTGGCGATGCCAGCCCCTCGCCCCGTGGCGCCTCCTTCCCCGCCTCCGCCTCAATCGATGAGCACTTTATTCAAGTGCTTCAAGGTGATCTTCACTTCCTGCCGGAAGCAAGAGATCCAGAACCAGAGGGAACACAAGCGTCAAGAGAAGTACCTCAAGGCGGTTTGTGACAAACTGGAGGTTCCCATGTCCTCTTTGGAGGTGAGCGACGGGGAGATCACTCCATTCCCTGACTTCACCGCCGATGAGCTCGCCCAGCTCCAAGAGGACGGGAGCTCTTCCCAGGCAGCTCCTTCGGCTCATGCCTCCGACGACGATGATGACCACGAGGACTCGGAGGCCACGGAGAGCGACTCTGACGCTGAGGTTGATGATAGTGAGGATGGCGACAACTAAGTGGATAGGGCTCATTGTTCCCTTCTTCTTTTCCTTTTTGGTGTCTTAATGCCAAAGGGGGAGAGTTAGATGGGAGTTAGATAGGGGGAGAGTTAGAAAGGAGGGTAATTAGGTGTAACCCCTTTATTGGGAGTTAGACGGGGAGAGAGTTAGAAAGGAGGGTAATTAGGTGTAACCCCTTTATTTTGGATCCTTGGACATGTTGCACTTCTTATTGTAATATTTATGTCGTGTCGGATGTTTAAATTTGTGCAAGACTATGTTTTGAATGTTTAATATCAATATGATACTTTGAATGTCTATCTTTTAATCATATTCATATTTACTATGTCTTGTCACAAATTGTTGAGCACAACATGTAGGCACCCCACCATAACGTGTGTGTTTATGAAAGACTTCCTCAATCTCTTTTTTATGATGCATTCATTGAGGGGGAGTCACTCATACATCTGCACGTTATGAAAACCAAATTTATACTCATATATGTGAAGAATTAATGTGTTGTCATCAATCACCAAAAAGGGGGAGATTGAAAGTGCATCTAGGATCCCCGTGGGTTTTGAATGATTGATGACAACAATTAAGTGACTAATGAGCTCAGTGATCTTAAGCACAGGTGTGGACTCAAGTGGAAGCACAATCCCTCAAAAAGGAAAAGGATGAAAACAGCGATGTCAACTCGAAAAGGAGAAATAGGGTTTCTAGTGTGTCGAGTTTAGACTAGCCAAATATGTGTGAGGATGTGTGTGTAGATCAAGTTGGGATCTCAAAGCAGTTTAGCGATCAAACCTATTGAGAGAAGAGAGTTGGAAGCAGTCTGGCAGAAGTGGTCGGACTAGTCCGTGCAGGTGGTCGGACTAGTCCGCTCCTGGCCGGCCAAGTCCGTTTTCAGCCGGACCAGAAGGGTTTGACTGAGTTCGGACTAGTCCGTAGCGGAACGTACTAGTCCGGGTAGTCGTGAAGTGGGTTTTGGGGACTAAGTCCCAAAACCACGGACTTGACCGTTTTGGTCTGGACCAAGAGGTCCTGACTGAGATCGGACTAGTCCGCCCTGGGGGACGGACTAGTCCGGGTTTGGAGAGAAGGTTGTGCTTCAGCGACTAAGTCTGGGTAGACCGGACTAGTCCGCCCTGGGGGCTAGACTAGTCCGTGGTCTTCAAACTAGTCCGTTTTCACACGGAACAAAAGGTTCTCTGTGAGATCGGACAAGTCTAGTGTGGGCCGGACTAGTCCGTTTTGAAGTGACCGTTTGAATTTGAAGTTTGGCGGGTAGTGTGACGATTACCGTGCAGTGCGACAGTTGTCAGGGACGTCAGTGGTCCCCTAGGCCGGACTAGTCCGGACTGTAGGCCGGACTAGTCCGCCCTTCTGCTGAAGTCATCAGTATGGGCTGGGAACCTCTATAAATAGAGGACCCGTGGGTTCATTTGAACAAGATCTTTAGCAAGTTGAAACCCTAGCGCCGCCCAGCAACCTTGAGCCTCCAAAAGCCTCCTTCTTGCCTACATTCCCTCTAAAACTAATTCTTATGTGGATTAGGGTTTGGTGAGGTGAAGAAGAGGAAGAACACTGCTCTTTGGCTCTCGTTTTGATCTCTTGCACTTTGTGAATCTTTGTGATCTGTGGCTTGAGTTAATCTTTGTGATTTGTGATTGTATTTGTGGTGGGAGCCTTAGATTGTGAGAAGCCCCAACGAATCTTGTATTCACCCTTTGTGATAGTGGAGAACCAAGTTAGGCCCATGCGGTAAACTTGGTGAGGAAAGGGTTGTTGAACCCGGTCCTTCGTGGACTCCTCAACGGGGACGTAGATTCCTTCGTGGGATCGAACCTCAGGATAAAATCCTTGTGTCACTTGTGTTCTTAGCTTTCATTCATCCCATATTGCTTCTAGGGTTAGCTTTACCGGTTTTGCTCATCACCCTTGTTTCATCGTGATCCTTAGTCTCACATTTGCTTTATAACTTGTTAAGGTTCACTAAGTCATTCTAACATACTTTGCATCACAAGAATTGGACTAAAACTTGTTAGAAACACCTTTTTAGGCTTTCCATGTAGGAGGACCAGACTAGTCCACCCCTTGAGTGCTGATCTCGTTTTATTAAGTCATTTCAGGTCGATTAGCCTATTCACCCCCCCTCTAGGCAACTTTCAACCGGACTAGTCCGACCAACAATTGACCAGTCCGAACAATAATAGAACCTCTTGGTCCGGTTGAAAACGAACAAGTCTGGCCACACCGGACTAGTCCGACCACTGGGGCGGACAAATCCGGCCACCACGACTTAGTCCCAGAAGCCCTCTGAACCTACAGCCACAGACTAGTTCGGCTTACAACGGACTAGTCCAAACCACAACAAAAATGTTTGGTCCGACTGAAAACAAACAAGTTTAGTAGGCCCAGACTATAGTTCAGCCACTGTGGCGGACAAGTTTGGCCTCCTGATACTTGGCCTAAAAACTCTCACCAAGTATAAAACGGACTAGTCCGTCCCTAAATGGACAAGTCCGAAGTACAACAAAAATTCTTAGTCCGTCCCAAAAAGGACTAAGCCGACACACACGCACTAGTCCCGTCTGGAACTCGGACAAATATGTCCTCTAGGGTTTTTTCTCGACAAGGCTTCTCACTTAGGTTTTTCCATCAATCAAGACTTTGAGCCCTCTTCTATGATCTCAATGCACTTTACACACACACCCTCAAACACACTAGGCTAGCCAAACTCAACACAAAAGAAACCATAATTTCTACTCTTGAGTTTTCGACACCCGTTTCAATCTTTTCCTTTTTGAGGGTTTTTCATCCATTTCAATTTCACACCCATGCTTAAGATCAACTAAGCTCATTAGTCTCTTAATTTGTCGTCATCAATCATCCAAAACCTGCGGGGATACCTAGATGCACTTTCAATCTCCCCCTTTTTGGTGATTGATGACAACACATTAAGCTTCAACAAAAATGATATAAATTGGTTTTCATAACAAGTGAGTGTATGAGTAACTCCCCGTCAATGTATGCATCATCAATGAAAAATTTTAGGGAGTTATCATACAAACACATGTTATGGTGGGGTTCCTACGTGTTGTGTCCAATATTTGTCATAAGGCATTAATAAAGCAATGAATATGCAAGAGAGATAAGCATATGAACTTAAGCATCACATCACAATTAAGTTAAAGCAAACATCACATAGTGCTTACAACCCTTAAAACAAATTATGTCTTACACAAATTGAAATGCGAGTTTTAAAACATAACATGTCCATAGGATCAACAAAAGACAACAACTAAAAAGACACCAAGACACCAAGACACCAAAAAGGAAAAGAGGAACGAACTCCTACAATCTACTCCTCGTCATTGTCGTCTCGACCCTCTTGCTTGTAGTCGCTCTCTGTGGCCTCCGAATCTTCATTGTTGTCCTCCTCGCCATCGTCATCATTGGATGGTGCCACCTTCGTAGAGCTATCTTCTTCAAATTGGGCGAGTTCATTGGTGGTGTAGTCGAGATATGGAGTCACCTCTCCATCACTTTCCTCAGCGGGGGACGTGGGGATTTCAAGCTTGTTGCACACCGCCTTGAGTTACTTCTCTTGGCGTTGCTCCATGCAACGAGTTCAAACTTCCATACATCTACAAGAAGCAAAAAGTGCTTTGAAGCACTTGAAGAATCTACTTGAAGATTGTGGTGGAGGAGAAGGATGAGAGGATGAGGCAAGAGGCTCAACATTCTTTCTCCTTGGGGAAGGAGGCTGTGGAGGAGGGGGCATCCGAGGTCGAAGTCTTCTATGGGTGACATCCTTTTTGAAAGTGATTCCAGACACCTTCTCAATGAGGCACATAACTTAAGGTGCATATTCACAAGATCTAATGGAGGTGTGTGAGATGTTGAAAATATCATCATAGATATAATCAACAACATTGAAATTTTGTTCCCCGTCAATCAACACCATCAAGTGCCTTAAGTTGCCTTGAATGACCCCCGATTCCATCTTGGGGGGGGCTATGGTCTTCCTCAAAACTTTATTGAGCACACTATAGAAAGGCTTGACGTTCCTTGTGTGCCCCACCTCATAGGTGTGACGCCCGGTTCCGAAAATGAACCAAGCTAACGCATATGTGTGCCCAGGATGTTCATCACACATACACGAGTGCAATCACAAAAGAGTATACAGAAAATTACCACAAGACAAGATTAATTAACCAAATTTTATTACACAAACCAGATTATCCTCGAATACAAGCTCTAATGAATGTTAATGACAAGTTCAACTAATGCAGCGGAAATAGACTAATTAAGCAACTAAGCAACTATGCAACATAAGCGACAGGGTATGCATGCGCAGCTCCAATCAACACCACAGGCAAAGCTGACGGTAGACACGGCCTAGAACTCCGCATTATCGCTATTAAAATCCCAGTCCTGACCTACAACTGTTGGGGGGATTGCAAGAGTGAGTACATGTCGTACTCAGCAAGTGTGGAAAGTATGACATGTGGCTGATTCAAATGACGACAATAATAATGGTAAAGTGCTGAAAAGTACATTAAAACATTTGAAAAGCAATATAGTATAAGTATGTGAAGTAATCCCAACATAATCACGAGTAATACCATAATACCAAACTGAATTCATTACCATCATCAGTAAGTCTAGATTTCACCATTGCCAATAACCATATTCAATACCAGAGATTAATCCATAACCATCCATACCATTACCAAACCATAACCATCCCAAATTCCAATTTGCCTCTAATCATGGAAGTTGTCCAGGTGCTCATAACCGGGAGCACGGCTATCATGATAGTTTAGTTAACACTCTGCAGAGTTTGTACCTCTTTACCCACGTGTCCGTGATTTCATCACCCTTCGGCGACTAAGAATCTCCCTTATGCCCAAGACCCGTCGGTCACATTACACACTTCCGTTGGTGTGTGGCCAAGAGATCACAAAATAGCCTTTACAAAGGGATTACTAGCCTATTTAGACCCCACTGAGGTTTCACCGGTGGCGATGTCTCCCGCAGAGCACATCTTCAACCAAGGGCCCCCTCTTGAGCCATTCGGATCCCAGGGTAGTCCCACCAATCATCAACAAACCCAATCCGACTACCCCTTCCCCGAGCATCCACAATGGTCCAAACAGCAAAGTGCAAAGCCCTAATTAATCAGCTACGCCGCACCCATACTTGGCCTCGTGGTGGCACTGTAGTCCTGGCTTATTCTCGCATGAACCGGTCCTTAGATCTAAAGCAAGCAACCCACCATAACATCCAACCCATCCACATACCAGGCTTGCTTAGATCATCCATTACCATACCATGTTTAACCAGTTCATGTTAACCATAATCTCATCCATGCATAATTAAATTGAGTGATATAGTTGTTTCCCATCCCAGTTGATTAAGCGAAGCAAAAAGGTAAAAACCCTTCCCGACTCTCTCTACCATAAATTCCAGGTGACAAGGGTGGTTTAGCAAATCTAGTAAACTTCCTACCATAGGATTTCCCATCAATTTGACACAGCATGTAGTTTTGCAAACAAAACATTTATTTTAAAACAGGATCAATATGCTTCAAGGACACTTGCCTTGCTCTTGCTGTTGATTAGGGTCAAAGCCTTCAAACTCTTGATGTTGTAGATCCTCTGTGGCACTCTCTAGCGCAAATCCGTTTAATCCACACAATAAACATACAAAACAAGAAACACAATCAAAGAGTGCACAAATATTACTCAATATGACATGACATGCATGATTGATGCAAATGCAAGGTAGAACTTGTTACTAGATTGCTTTTAATGATCACTAACTAGCTCTGATAGATTTTAACAAGTTTATACAGGTTTGGATTCGATTAGATCAAATTTTAGAATTAATTCAACACAATTTAACCAGAAAGATCGGACTAGTCCGCTAGGGACCGGACAAGTCCGCACTTGACAAGATCAGCAGATTAGGGTTTTCTAGATCGACGTAAATTTGGAGATTAGGGGTTGAATTCACGTAAGGAAAAGAGAATAGGAGGTATACCAGGTGTTTAGAACTCCAATGAACCAAGAAACTTGGAGGTAACACTTGGATCCTGATGATCTAGGGTTGGTGATGAACTTGGAGATGAATTGGTGGTGAAGAACGAAACTTGGTGGAGATCTTGATCCTCCTTCGTTTCCTCCTCTTCTTCCTCTTGCTTGGGATCTTCTCCTCCCTCCTTGATGGTGGCTCCCCACGAACTAGGGTTTGGGTGGGTGGAAAAGTGGCAAATAGATGTCAAACCAAGGGGTGGGGTCGTTTATATAGAGGTGGAGGCTAGGGTTAGATGGATTTCGAGTTTAGGATGAGTAGAGGCCGGTTTAGAGTCCCACATGGGCTCTAAAAGAGTTGGGCATGACGTCCCTAGGCCCACTTGACGTGAAACCCAAGAAACAAGTCATAAAACAAAAGGTCAATCTCGGAATCACGAAATATCGGACAAGTCCGGACAGGACCGGACTAGTCCGAAGTCGTCCAGAGAGAAAATCGGACAAGTCTGGCCAAAAATCGGACAAGTCCGATCTTAGTCAGAAAGGAAAACGGACAAGTCCGCTGGAACACCGGACTAGTCCAGAAAAGTCCAGGGACTTAGCAAATTTTCAAGGATTCATGGAATACCAGACTAGTCCGCACAAAATCGGACAAGTACGAAGTTGTCCAGAGGCAAATATCGGACTAATCCGCAGCAAAACGGACAAGTCCATTTTTAGACAGAGAGAAATCGGACTAGTCCTCAGCAAAACCGGACTAGTCCGCACTTTCCTACATTTTTAAGTGCGGTTTTGCTCCAAATCAATTTTAAACTTGTTCCTCTTGTTATGGGTTAATGTTAAACATGTATATGAGTGCATGTAGGGAATGATGCATGAAAACGAGGGTGTTACAAACCTACCCCCCTTAAAATGAATCTCGCCCTCGAGATTCGACGTGGAAGAGAAGAGATAGGGAAAGTCCTTCTTGATATCATCTTCTAGCTTCCAAGTTGCTTCTTTTTCGGTATGGTGCTTCCATTGAACTTTACACCATTGAATCACCTTGTTCCTTGTGACTCTCTCCTTGGTTTCCAAGATTTTGACCGGTTGCTCGGCATACGTCAAATCTTCCTCTAGTTCCAATTCTTCCATTGGCACTTGATCTTCCGGTACCCTGAGACACTTCTTGAGTTGGGAAACATGAAACACATCATGTACGTCTGAAAGATGAGCTGGCATCTCCAACTTATATGCTACTTCTCCTCTTTTGTCCAAAATCTTGAATGGTCCAATATAACGAGGTGCGAGCTTACCCCTTATGTTAAACCTCTTATGACCTCTCATTGGTGACACCTTGAGGTAAACAAAATCTCCTATTTCAAAGGCTAATTTCCTTCTCCTATTGTCCGCATAGCCCTTTTGCCTTGATTGGGCAGCTCTCAAGTTTCCACGAATTATTTGGACTTGCTTTTCGGCTTCTTGCAACACGTCCGGACCAAATACTTGAGTTTCTCCTGCCTCATTCCAGAATAAAGGTGTCCTACACTTCCTCCCATAAAGCGCTTCATATGGTGACATCTTCAAGCTTGATTGGTAACTATTGTTGTATGAAAATTCCGCGTATGGCAAGCTTTTGTCCCAACCTTTCCCATGCTTTAAAGCACAAGCTCTTAACATGTCCTCCAAAATCTGATTGGTCCTCTCGGTTTGTCCATCCGTTTGAGGATGATATGCTGAACTAAAATTCAACCTCGTTCCCAAAGCTTCATGCAATTTTTGCCAAAATCTGGAGGTAAATTGAGAACCTCTATCCGAGACTATCTTCTTAGGGACTCCATGTCGACACACAATATGCTCCATGTATATTTCGGCCAATCGTGCAGCTGTATACTTGGTTTTCACAGGGACAAAATGAGCTGACTTGGTTAAGCGATCCACAATTATCCAAATTGAGTCATACCCGGACTGAGTACGTGGTAACCCAACTATGAAGTCCATTCCAATTTCTTCCCACTTCCATTCTGGAATCTTCAACGGTTGCAATAATCCGGCTGGCCTTTGATGTTCCGCCTTGACTCGTTGGCACACATCACATAATGCTACATATTCAGCTATGTCCCTTTTCATGCTATCCCACCAATAGCAAGTCTTCAAGTCCTTGTACATCTTCGTACAACCGGGGTGAATCGAGTAAGGCGAGTCATGTGCCTCCTTTAATATTGTCTCCCGAATATGCTTTACATTAGGCACAATGATCCTCTTTCCAAGCCATAAGGTACCATGTTCATCCTTGTCAAATCTGAATTCTCTCCCTTCTTCGGTTCTTTCCTTGATTTCCTTGATCTCCTCATCTGTGGTTCGTGCCTATCGAATTTCTTGCTCCAAGGTCGGATTTAAATCCATCATCTCCATCTCATTTACAAACCCGAGGTTCAACCGTTCAAACTCCTTACATAACTCGGACGGTAACTCTCGAACTGTAAGTTGATGGCTTACTCCCTTTCTACTCAAAGCATCGGCCACTACATTGGCTTTTCTCGGATGATAGTTGATCCCCAAATCATAATCTTTGATGAGCTCCAACCATCTTCGTTGCCTCAAGTTCAGATCCGTTTGTGTGAAAATATACTTCAAACTCTTATGATTCGTATAAATTTCACACCTATGTCCAAGAATATAGTGTCTCCAAATCTTCAATGCATGTACCACGGTTGCTAGTTCAAGATCATGCGTGGGGTAATTCTGCTCATGTTTCTTCAATTGTCTCGACGCATAGGCGACCACTTGACCTTCTTGTATCAATACACATCCAAGCCCTTGTCTTGATGCATCACAATAGATGTCGAAACTCTTGCTTACATCCGGCAATACCAAAACTGGGGCTGTTGTCAACCGCTTCTTCAACTCCTCAAAACTCTCTTGACAAGCTTGAGTCCATTGGAATGCCTTTCCCTTCATTAGCAACTCCGTCATAGGCTTGGCTATCTTGGAAAAATCCTTGATAAACCGACGGTAATATCCAGCCATCCCAAGAAAACTCCTTATTTCCTTGACGTTTTGCGGTGGTTCTCACTTCAACACATCCCTCACTTTACCGGGGTCAACCGATACTCCTCCTCCGGAAATAATATGGCCTAAGAAGGAAACTTCCCGTAACCAGAATTGACATTTACTGAACTTGGCGTACAATTGATGCTCCCTCAATTTCTGCAGCGTAAGCCTCAAGTGTTCCTCATGTTCCCTCTCATCCTTCGAGTAGATCATAATATCATCGATAAACACCACAACGAACTTATATAAGTACTCCATGAAGACTTTATTCATGAGGTACATAAAGTAGGCAGGCGCATTTGTCAATCCAAAAGACATCACAGTGTACTCATAAGATCCATACCGTGTCCTAAAAGCTGTCTTGGGTATGTCCGATGGTCTAATCTTCATTTGAAAGTAACCTGACCTCAAATCAATCTTGGAAAACACACAGGCACCTTTCATCTGATCAAACAAATCCTCTATACGGGGCAAGGTATACTTGTTCTTGATTGTTACCTCGTTGAGAGCTCGGTAATCCACACACATCCTTTGGGATCCATCCTTCTTGTCCACGAATAGAACGGGCGCTCCCCAAGGTGAAGAGCTAGGGCGAATAAAACCCTTCTCTAATTGCTCTTGAATTTGTTTCTTGAGCTCCGCTAATTCCATAGGAGGCATCCTATACGGCCTCTTAGCTATAGGTGCAGTTCCAGGTATTAAATCAATAACAAACTTAATGTCTCGATCGGGTGGCATACCTGGCAACTCGTCCGGAAAAACATCCAAAAATTCACACACCACCGGAATCTCCTCAATTGCGACACCGTCCATATGATTCAGCTCTAATTGCTTCGGTGCATGTTGGGTTGCTTCAAATTCTACGGTGATCCCTTCTTCATTAGTCAACTTCACCGTCTTTGTGGCACATTCAATAACTCCATTGTGCTTCCTCAACCAGTCCATACCAAGTATAATATCCAACCCTTGAGAATCTAAAACAATGAGGTTGGCGGAGAAGTCTACCCCCCTTATTCTAAGGCTTACTTTTGGACATACTATATTTGTCCTCATCTCTCCTCCAGTAGACTTAACCAATAGAGTAAACTTCATATGAGAGATAGGCAAACTATACTTGGCAACATACTTCGATGCAATGAATGAATGCGATGCTCCAGAATCAAATAACATAGTCGCGGGGTTGGAGTTGGCGAGAAACATACCAATGACCACGTCATCCGCTTGTTGAGCATCCTCCATAGAGACATGGTTCACGTTACCACGAGCGAAGTTTTGCTGTCCACGACTTCCTTGTGGTTGTCCACCATTGGGTCTTGGGTTTTGCCTCAGCGCATTGCTTCCTTGACCAAGGCCTGACTTAGGACATTGATTCACAAAGTGTCCAGCTTCTCCAAAAGTATAGCACTTCTTAACTCCACCAGAATTATCGGGACGAGCTTGGTTTTGAACATTGGCTCCAGGAAAATCAGCACGAGGTCATAAGGCATCGGAGTCCTAGGTGCTTGCATGACAGGGCGCTGCTGCACAAACTGAGTT
The DNA here is from genome assembly GCA_036927565.1 of Tuctoria greenei. Classification (NCBI taxonomy): domain Eukaryota; kingdom Viridiplantae; phylum Streptophyta; class Magnoliopsida; order Poales; family Poaceae; genus Tuctoria; species Tuctoria greenei. The sequence goes on along the minus strand of JAYESD010000006.1, from coordinate 34,755,316 downwards.
GGGCGCAGTGCATAACCAGGGCGCTGAGCAGGAATAGAGGAGATGTAATGAGGCGCATTGGGCGGCGCAAAGCGAGGGCGCACATTAGTTCCTTGTTGCTGTCCTTGATATGGCGCCTTCCTCTTGATTTCTTGCTCCATCTCACGGGTCTTGTTCTCAACCACAATTGCTTTGTCCACAAGCTTCTGGAAATTGACATAATCACAGTTGAGCAATTGCACTTGGATCTTATTGTTGAGGCCTCTCATGAACAAATATTGCTTCCGGCTGTCCCGGCTAACATCCTCAGGCGCATATCTTGAGAGTTGAGTGAACTTATTGAGATATTCACTCACGCTTGATTTTCCTTGTCTCAAGTTCTCAAATTATTGCCTCTTCAAGATCATAACACCTTCCGGCACATAATGAGAATGGAAACTCTCCTTGAATTCCGCCCAGGTAATTCTCTCTTGGTTCTCATGAGCATTGCAATAAGAATCCCACCAATCTGCAGCTGCTCCAACGAGTTGATGAGAAGCAAATAGCACCTTCTCCCGGTCACTGCATTGGACAATGGCTAGCTTCTTCTCCACGGACTTGAGCCAATCATCCGCATCCATAGGGTCTGCGGCTTGAGCAAAGGTTGGCGGCCTAGTCCTCATAAACTCTCCCAATCGGTTATGAGGAGGTGGGGGTGGCGGTGGAGGCATGTGGGGCTGATTGTTGATATTGCCAGCCTGCAGCTGTCCCATAGTCTGTATCATGGTCTGCATGAGCTGGTTTTGCATGGCCAATAGCTGCTTGATGTTGATAGCCCCCTGAGTAGATCCTTGCCCATTGTTGTTCTGAGGCACTCCATTGTTCTCCTCTTCATCATTGCCATCCCTCTAGTTGCGAGTCCTCACCATCTGAAGAAAAGCAGTAGGTAAGAATTAGAAAACGCCCCAACTATATGCATCAAGGGATATGAAACTAAACAACTAGCTACACTAGCCTAGGTGGACATGGCAATGCTAAGGCATCCCAAAATCCTCTATTAAGCACACAAGCAAGCAATATATATAGCAAACAGCACTTCAAGCAAAAACACATCGATTCCTGAGTGCTCCTATGTGCTCTAAAGTGTCCATCCTATCTAGGCTGCATCCTACGGTCAACCTGTGGCTCTGATACCAATTTGTGACGCCCGGTTCCGAAAATGAACCAAGCTAACGCATATGTGTGCCCAGGATGTTCATCACACATACACGAGTGCAATCACAAAAGAGTATACAGAAAATTACCACAAGACAAGATTAATTAACCAAATTTTATTACACAAACCAGATTATCCTCGAATACAAGCTCTAATGAATGTTAATGACAAGTTCAACTAATGCAGCGGAAATAGACTAATTAAGCAACTAAGCAACTATGCAACATAAGCGACAGGGTATGCATGCGCAGCTCCAATCAACACCACAGGCAAAGCTGACGGTAGACACGGCCTAGAACTCCGCATTATCGCCATTAAAATCCCAGTCCTGACCTGCAACTGTTGGGGGGGATTGCAAGAGTGAGTACATGTCGTACTCAGCAAGTGTGGAAAGTATGACATGTGGCTGATTCAAATGATGACAATAATAATGGTAAAGTGATGAAAAGTACATTAAAACATTTGAAAAGCAATATAGTATAAGTATGTGAAGTAATCCCAACATAATCACGAGTAATACCATAATACCAAACTGAATTCATTACCATCATCAGTAAGTCCCGATTTCACCATTGCCAATAACCATATTCAATACCAGAGATTAATCCATAACCATCCATACCATTACCAAACCATAACCATCCCAAATTCCAATTTGCCTCTAATCATGGAAGTTGTCCAGGTGCTCATAACCGGGAGCACGGCTATCATGATAGTTTAGTTAACAATCTGCAGAGTTTGTACCTCTTTACCCACGTGTCCGTGATTTCATCACCCTTCGGCGACTAAGAATCTCCCTTATGCCCAAGACCCGTCGGTCACATTACACACTTCCGTTGGTGTGTGGCCAAGAGATCACAAAATAGCCTTTACAAAGGGATTACTAGCCTATTTAGACCCCACTGAGGTTTCACCGGTGGTGATGTCTCCCGCAGAGCACATCTTCAACCAAGGGCCCCCTCTTGAGCCATTCGGATCCCAGGGTAGTCCCACCAATCATCAACAAACCCAATCCGACTACCCCTTCCCCGAGCATCCACAATGGTCCAAACAGCACTAGCAAATCCCTAATTAATCAGCTACGCCGCACCCATACTTGGCCTCGTGGTGGCACTGTAGTCCTGGCTTATTCTCGCATGAACCGGTCCTTAGATCTAAAGCAAGCAACCCACCATAACATCCAACCCATCCACATACCAGGCTTGCTTAGATCATCCATTACCATACCATGTTTAACCAATTCATGTTAACCATAATCTCATCCATGCATAATTACATTGAGTGATATAGTTGTTTCCCATCCCAGTTGATTAAGCGAAGCAAAAAGGTAAAAACCCTTCCCGACTCTCTCTACCATAAATTCCAGGTGACAAGGGTGGTTTAGCAAATCTAGTAAACTTCCTACCATAGGATTTCCCATCAATTTGACACAGCATGCATTTTTGCAAACACAACATTAAATTTAAAACAGGATCAATATGCTTTAAGGACACTTGCCTTGCTCTTGCTGTTGATTAGGGTCAAAGCCTTCAAACTCTTGATGTTGTAGATCCTCTGTGGCACTCTCTAGCGCAAATCCGTTTAATCCACACAATAAACATACAAAACAAGAAACACAATCAAAGAGTGTACAAATATTACTCAATATGATATGACATGCATGATTGATGCAAATGCAAGGTAGAACTTGTTACTAGATTGCTTTTAATGATCACTAACTAGCTCTGATAGATTTTAACAAGTTTATACAGGTTTGGATTCGATTAGATCAAATTTTAGAATTAATTCAACACAATTTAACCAGAAAGATCGAACTAGTCCGCTAGGGACCGGACAAGTCCGCACTTGACAAGATCAGCAGATTAGGGTTTTCTAGATCGACGTAAATTTGGAGATTAGGGGTTGAATTCACGTAAGTAAAAGAGAATAGGAGGTATACCAGGTGTTTAGAACTCCAATGAACCAAGAAACTTGGAGGTAACACTTGGATCCTGATGATCTAGGGTTGGTGATGAACTTGGAGATGAATTGGTGGTGAAGAACGAAACTTGGTGGAGATCTTGATCCTCCTTCGTTTCCTCCTCTTCTTCCTCTTGCTTGGGATCTTCTCCTCCCTCCTTGATGGTGGCTCCCCACGAACTAGGGTTTGGGTGGGTGGAAAAGTGGCAAATAGATGTCAAACCAAGGGGTGGGGTCGTTTATATAGAGGTGGAGGCTAGGGTTAGATGGATTTCGAGTTTAGGATGAGTAGAGGCCGGTTTAGAGTCCCACATGGGCTCTAAAAGAGTTGGGCACGACGTCCCTAGGCCCACTTGACGTGAAACCCAAGAAACAAGTCGTAAAACAAAAGGTCAATCTCGGAGTCACAAAATATCGGACAAGTCCGGACAGGACCGGACTAGTCCGAAGTCGTCCAGAGAGAAAATCGGACAAGTCTGGCCAAAAATCGGACAAGTCCGATCTTAGTCAGAAAGGAAAACGGACAAGTCCGCTGGAACACCGGACTAGTCCAGAAAAGTCCAGAGACTTAGCAAATTTTCAAGGATTCATGGAATACCGGACTAGTCCACACAAAATCGGACAAGTCCGAAGTTGTCCAGAGGCAAATATCGGACTAATCCGCAGCAAAACGGACAAGTCCGTTTTTAGACAGAGAGAAATCGGACTAGTCCTCAGCAAAACCGGACTAGTCCGCACTTTCCTACATTTTTAAGTGCGGTTTTGCTCCAAATCAATTTTAAACTTGTTCCTCTTGTTATGGGTTAATGTTAAACATGTATATGAGTGCATGTAGGGCATGATGCATGAAAACGAGGATGTTACAATAGGTGGCATGACTTGGATACATGTAGTCCAAGTTGTCCCTATTAATAGCCTTGAGATTTGAGATAATGACCTTGTTGTTGAGTTGATCCTCCAAGCCAAGTATTTGAGCAAACTCCGCATAGGTGACTGTGTATTGCTCACCATTTGTGAGCCAAGTGATTCTCCTATCTCCATGCTTGTGAAAGTAGACTGCGGTGTAAATTTGCACTATCACCTCAATGTTCCAGTCATACTTAAAAGCCATGAGGTCCTTGAGTCCATGACATTCTACGGCGTTGATAACTGCATCAAAAGCAATGTGCTTCTTTTCGGCCATGTAATCCCAATCTATCCATTGGGCATCCGTCACTGGGGTCTTCATATTCATGTACACAGCTTGTAGTAATCACAATGGAAGTCACACCAAAACCGAGAGTCAGCGGTGTTCTTCTCATACTTGTAAACATCGTCCATTCTCAACATTTTTGCTTTTTTCGCCCCCTTTCCTTTAAACAAATTTTCTGCAAATGAGAGTTGACAGTTGTAGACGTTTCTTACGGCACAGATAAAAATCCCAAGCACACGGAAACTGTCATGTAGCACTTCCTCTTAAGAGTATTCCCAAGGGTATCGAATTCAAAGAACGTGTGTGTTAATCTCACGAACTAATTCACCCAAGGACACAAAGTTGTTTGGTAGGCAAGGAATAGAGAGGAATTCAAAGTATTGATTCTAATTCAAAGGAATTTGCGGTAGCTGCTTGCTTCAGGCACGGGTTTACCCCTAGCAACACTAGGATGACTCCGGCCAAGAGCCTATGGCATAGCCGAATGTGAAGGATTACAAAGGAAAGATAGGGTTGTCACCACCTACTGCCTACCTCTTTAATCCGTGGGTCTATGAGATATTCACTGGTGATTTCTAACCTAAGCACCACACTTACGTTCTAAATCACAAATCTAGTTGTTTCGAACACAAAGCTACAACTAGGGCCTCTAATAAATTAAAGCAATGAACCCACAAGTAACTACTTGTGCAAACTACTATGAATTGAGAATCAAACCTGAATTGAATTCACAAAGGGCTTACTGAATGTAGGCCTAGAGGGGGGGTGAATAGGCCTTTTTGAATTTTTCTCGGTTCCTGTAATGCTCAACAACACAGTCAATACCAGAGATATCGGACTAGTCCGGTAAAGTGCGAACTAGTCCAATTTTCACGGGTCAAGTTGATCAAGTTCAGTCAATTTGATTGATTCGTTAATGTAGGCAGCGGAAATATAGACTTAAATGACAGTTTAATAGTTGTATGTCAACTTCTATAACAATTAAGTCTCTTGTTTAACAAATTAACTCAAATTGAACAAAATGAATCAAACCCTAGATTAAGTTGATCAATTAAGATGAAGAACACAAAAGGACAAGACACAAGATTTATCCCGTGGTTCGGCTACCACGAAGGCAATCTACATCCACGTTGAGGAGCCCACAAAAGGACCGGGTCTTCTCCAACCCTTCCCTCGTCGGATCGCCATGAAGGCCAATCCTCTTCCACTAATCACAAAGGGGTAAATAACCAAGTTGAAGGGGCGTTCTCACACATTGAGAGCTCCCTTGATTACAACTTACAAAGCCACCAATAACACACTCGAAAATTACAAATTGAAACGCAAGAGTGTGTTAGAGAATCAATCCAAGAGCTCAAAAATGTGTGCCAAGTGTCTCTCCAATGATCTAGAAGTGATCTTCAATAGATTGATCGATTTTGCACTTAATTTCGTGGAGAGAGGTGGTTTTTGAGTCTCTTGGGAGGTGTGACGGCGCTAGGGTTCGAGAGATTGTGAAAGTGGGCCGTGCACCTCTATTTATATGGGGTTTCTAAAAGTGACCGTTAGGGTTTAGAAAGATCGGACTAGTCCGTGGTGGTCACCGGACTAGTCCGGTGTGCTGTGTGTAGCAAACCCTAAGTGCCCAGGAATATCGGACTAGTCCGTTTGAAAACAGACTTGTCCGATTTCGCTACTGGAAATCTTCGGACTAGTCTGGTTGCCATCGGACTTGTTCGGACACATGAAACCCTAAGTGTTTAGGATGACAAGTCCGCACTTGGAGGACTTGTCCGATTTAGATCAGTGTGTATATCGGACTAGTCCGTGTAGACACCGGACTTGTCCGAAGTGGATCAGAATGAATATCGGACTAGTCCGGATTACAACGGACTTGTCCGATTTTGTGTGACTTGTGCATTGTGTTGAGGACTAGTCCGCATTGGGGATGACTAGTCCAAAGTGAATCAGAAAGATATCGGACTAGTCCGGTGGGGACCGGACTTGTCCGATCTAGTGCAGAATGTGATATCGGACTAGTCCGGTCCTGTATAACTTTGTGCATTGTGTGTGTGTGCTTGAAAGTGATTGAGCTCTTGGATGTGTTTCCTTAACACACTCCATACATAATAAACTACTATTTTCTTCTCCTTGAGCTCACATTTACTTTGCTTCTCATTTCCCTTCTTTTTGGCATTTTGCTCATTTTTCATCATTTGCCTGCATTCATCTCAACAAAAGGATTAGGATCCCAATTGCTTGTCATAAATCATCCAAAACCCACAAGGGAGTCCTAGATGCACTTTCAATCTCCCCCTTTTTGGTGATTGATGACAACCAATTGAGATTTCACAAAATAAGGCAAAAATTTGAGATTTTCATAAAGTATACACATATGACTCAAAAATACATCAAGCAACAAGAGAATTATTCATATGTGCATTCTTTATGGTGGGATGCATACTAAGTGCATGAATACATTGAGAATGACAGAATTTACATTAATCAACCGATACAAAGTGCATATGACATTCCAGGAGCAAAAATTCAGTTTTCATCACATACTCGCAAATAAATTGAGCAATTCATCACAGGACCAAACTTAATAGGAAAACAGAGTTAAACTATTACAATCACAAATAAAAGATAAAGAGAACTCTCTCCTCGCACCCTACCACAGCTAAAGCTAAGACTCCCCCTCAATCTCTCCCCCTTTGGCATCAAGACACCAAAAAGAAGGAGAGGAGGGTCCTAGGGTCTTCACTCTTCACTGTCGGTCCTCTCGTCATCGTCTTCATCTTCTTCGCTTTCCGCTTGACGAGGAGGAGAGGGAGGATGAGGAGCAGAGCTGCTCGAGCCCCCAATGCCAAAGTTGTAAAACTAGTCTAGCATACACGTAGTACATCAAATAAGCATGTATCTAGTGAAGGATGCTAGGCTATACGATCAACAATGGAGAAAAACAAGATTTCTAGGGTTTTGAAGAAATTTACTGAAGAAATCGATGGAGGCTCGAAGTGTTGGGGGTTGGAGGTCAGACTAGTCCGATAGCTTCAATCCCCAAGAGGTCAAGCTCGATCTCTGCCCAAATGTGGACTTTTTCGACGGAGGGAGGAGAAAATCGCCTTGGGAGCTCGAGCGCAAGAGAGAGGAGGCGTGAGCAAAAGTGGGGATGAGGAGATTAGGGTTTGGTGGCGGCTAGGGTTATGGACACGAAAAATCGGACAAGTCCGGACATGACCGGACTAGTCCGAAGTCATCCAGAGACCTATATCGGACTAGTCCGTGGTATATCGGACTAGTCCGTCCTAACCGGCACTCTGCGGACTAGTCTGCATGGGCGGACTAGTTCGGGTAACCACGAACTAGTCCGTGGTCACAAGGAAAGAATTGCATAGCCCATTCATATATATTTGAAGGTTCAATAATAAAGAATAGAGAGGCAGAACAAATCAAGTAATCTTGATGAATTTGACCAGTAAGCATACAACAATCATACAATGATCAAAATTCATCAAGATCTAATAATTGACATAGTTTTTCGAGAGAAAAATGGAGAGGGATGATTTTCACAATTCAATCAACATTTTGAAGCAATCATACAGGTATGCAACTTTTCAAGCCACACTCCGAGAATCAAGAATATTTAGCTCATTTCGGAGTTCGCAAAAACGCTTTTCATCAAGTGGCTTGGTGAATATGTCGGCCAATTGTTTTTGGGTGTTGACGTGTGAGATGGTTATGTCTCCTTTCATGGAATGGTCTCTCAAGAAATGATGTCTTATGTCTATGTGTTTAGTCCTAGAGTGCTCAACTGGATTGTGGGCTATTTTAATGGCACTCTCATTATCACAAAGAAGATGAATACGGTTCATATTGTAACCGTAATCCCTTAGAGTTTGTCGCATCCAAAGGAGTTGTGCACAACAACTCCCGGCTGCAACATACTCCGCTTCGGCTGTGGATAATGCAATGGAATTTTGTTTCTTAGATGACCAAGAAACTAAAGATCTTCCTAGGAATTGGCATGTGCCAGAGGTGCTTTTTCTATCAACTTTGCACCCGGCATAATCTGCATCGGAGTAACCAATGAGATTGAATTTTGAGCCTTTTGTCTACCAAAGACCAAGGTTGGGTGTATGAACTAAATATCTCAAGATTCTTTTTACGGCTGTCAAATGACATTCCTTGGGGTTGGCTTGAAATCTTGCACACAAACATACACTTAACATAATGTCTGGCCTAGATGCACATAAGTAGAGTAAAGATCCAATCATGGAGCGATATACCTTTTGGTCGACGCTTGGTCCATCTTCATTGAGATCCAAGTGGCCATTCGTAGCCATGGGAGTCTTTATGGGCTTTGCCTTGTCCATGCCAAACTTCTTGAGTATGTCCTGCGTGTACTTGGTTTGGCTTATGAATGTTCCTTCCCTTTGTTGCCGCACTTGGAATCCCAAGAAGTACTTCAATTCTCCCATCATTGACATTTCAAACCAGTCTGTCATAATTCTACTAAATTCTTCACAGAAGGATTGGTTAGTTGACCCAAAAATTATATCATCAACATAGATTTGGCAAATAAAAAGATCATTATCTAGATTCTTAGTGAATAATGTATAATCTACTTTGCCAATTTGAAAACCATTATCAATTAAGAAATCTCTAAGACACTCATACCAAGCTCTAGGAGCTTGTTTGAGGCCATAGAGAGCCTTACGTAGTTTATATACGTGGTCGGGGAACTCTTCGTCTTCAAACCCGGGTGGTTGCTCCACATACACCTCTTCCTTGATCGGTCCGTTGAGGAAGGCACTTTTTACGTCCATTTGATATAGCTTGAAATCATGGTGAGTAGCATATGCAAGTAGTATTCTAATTGATTCAAGCCTAGCTCCTGGAGCAAAAGTCTCATCGAAATCCAAACCTTCGACTTGTGAGTAACCTTTGGCCACAAGTCGTGCCTTGTTTCTTGTCACCACTCCGTGTTCGTCTTGCTTGTTGTGGAAGACCCACTTGGTGCCCACTATATTTGCATTGGGTCTTGCCACAAGTTCCCGAACCTCGTTTCTCTTGAAGTTGTTCAACTCTTCTTGCATTGCCACCACCCAGTCCGGATCCTTCAATGCATCCTCAGTCCTGCGTGGTTCCAAAAAGGAGACAAACGAGTAATGCTCACAAAAATTAGCTATACGAGATCTAGTGGTTACTCCCTTTTGGATGTCACCGATCATGTTGTCGATTGGGTGATCCCTTTGAATGCATTGGTGTACTCTTGGGTGTGGCACTTGGAGATTTGTGTGTTGGTGATCATTTTCTTCTCCCCCTGAGTGGTTGCCCTCGTTGATTTGTTGATCATCTTCATATTCTTGTGATTGATCTTGTATAGAAGCTCCCCCTTGACTGTTGATCTCCTCTCGTGGTTCACTTTACTCTTGTATTTGTGACGATGACTCTTGTGGTCGAACTTCGCCTAGAGCCATTCTCTTCAATGCTTGATAAGGAGCTTCTTCTTTACCTAATTCACATTGATCAACTTGCTCCTTTTGGGAGCCATTAGTTTCATCGAACACTACGTCACGTGCCACATCAACAAGTCCGGAGGCCTTGTTGAAAACACGATAGGCGTAAGTGTTCGAATCATAACCAAGCAAGAAACCTTCATCGGACTTTGAAGCGAACTTTGAAGTCCTGGGCTTCTTGTTCAAAATATAACATGGAGAACCGAAAACTCTAAAATAAGAAATGTTTGGTTTGTTACCGGTGAGTAGCTCATAAGGAGTCTTCTTGAGTAGTCGATGAAGGTAGAGTCGATTTGCGGCGTGGCAAGCGGTGTTAATTGCTTCCGCCCAAAATCGATCCGAAATCTTGTATTCATCGAGCATTGTTCTTGCCATCTCTATGAGCGTTCGGTTCTTCCTTTCGGCAACTCCGTTTTGTTGTGGAGAGTATGGTGCTGAAAATTCGTGCTTGATTCCCTCCTCATCAAGGTACTCCTCCACTTGTATGTTCTTGAATTTCGTGCCGTTGTCGCTCCGAATACTCTTGATCGATAGTGAGAACTCGTTTTGCGCTCTCTTGAAGAATTTCTTGAGTGTCCCTTGTGTTTCTGACTTGTCATGCAAAAAGAACACCCAAGTGAAGCGGGAAAAATCATCAATAATGACTAAACTGTATTTATTACTGCCGATGCTTATGTAAGCAATTGGACCAAACAAGTCCATATGAAGTAGTTCGAGCGGTCTTGTCGTAGTCATGATGTTCTTTGCGGGATGATGTGCTCCAACTTGCTTCCTGGCTTGGCACGCGCTATAAGGCTTGTCTTTCTCAAAAACAACATCTTTCAAACCTCGGATGTGATCGCCCTTGAGGAGTTTTTGAAGATTCCTCATACCAACATGTGCTAGCCGTCTACGCCACAGCCAACCCATGTTGGTTTTTGCAATCAAGCATGTGTCGAGTTCGGCTTTATCCTTGTTGAAGTCAACAAGGTAAAGCTTTCCCTTCAACATACCCTTGAATGCAACGGAACCATCACTCCTCCTTGAGACGGTCACACCCTCGTTAGTGAACAGACAATTATAACCTTTGTCACATAATTGAGATATGGACAGCAGGTTATAATCTAAAGATTCAACATGTAAAACATGAGAAAGAGTGTGTTCAGAGGATATTGCTATTTTACCGGTACCGAGGACTCTTCCTTGACTATTATCTCCGAAGTAGATGCCTTCGTTTGGGTCCTCGTTTTCTTCATATTCCACGAACATCCTCCTTTCTCCGGTCATGTGGTTGGTGCATCCACTGTCTAGCACCCATTTGGATCCACCGGAGGAGTAGGCCTGCAGAAACAAATTATGTATTGGTTTTAGGTACCCAAGCTTGCTTGGGTCCTTGGAGGTTAGTTACAATACATTTGGGCACCCACACATGGGATTTTGTGTTCCCATGGCGTGGCCCAGCATAATAAGCATAAACTTTACCAAGATTGTTTCTCATTAATACATAAGAGGCATCAAGGGTTTTGAACAAAAGTTGTTGTTGTTTGTTGATCGGACTAGTCTGGGTGATCGGACTTGTCCGTATGACCGGACTTGTCCGGACCACAACCGGACTAGTCCGGTGTTCATGAGAGTTCAGGTTTTTAACTTTCGAGTTACCAGATTGTGAGGGTCCTCCCTTCACAAAGGTAATCTTTCCCTTGTTATTCTTATGACTTCCAGCATTTTGCTTTCCATCATAAGAGTAACCAATGCCATACTTGACATTTGGAGGTCTTTGGACCAAGTATGCACTACGTGCATAGTTGATCCTCTCCTTGTCAAATATTCCACATTGGGTAGGATATTTATCCTTTGTGGAGGTAGACTTTTCCTTCAAACTGGTGTTGATTTTACTACATTTGCACATATGAACAAGATTAGTTGAAGTGGGTTGAGAAGGTAGACTTGAAGAGGAGGAAGATTCACTTAGCTTGAGTGACTCAACTTGCACTTCAAGGATCTTGTTAACCTTGATCAGGTCATCAAGTTGATCCTTGATTGCAACGTTTGAGTTGGTTAACTCCAAGCAAGTTTTCTTGCTTGAAGCTAGATCAAGCTCTAGTGAGTTGTTTTTCTCCTTTTCAAGAACTAGAAGATTGTCAAGTTTGACATACTTCTCCTTTTGGGAGATAATCATGTCCTCTTGACGATCAATTAGCTGTTCCTTCTCAACAAGTTGGTCAAGTAAAAATTTCATTTTAGCAGCAGTTTTTCTGTCTAATCCCATTAACATATCTTCATCATCACTATCTAGTTCATCATTACTTGAGTAGGAATGCATGGAAGGAGTTTTGATGTTTACCTTGCGTTTACCTTCCTTTGCCATGAGGCAAGTGCCATGTCCCTTCTTTGTACCGAGCGTGGGGAAGAGTGTGGGTTTCTTGGACGTGCTTTCAATGGCTATGCTAGCCATCTCTTCTTCATCGGATGATGAAGACTCATCGTTTGAGTCCCACTCCTTTCCAATGTGTGCTTGTTCAGCTTGTTTCTTCTTCTTGAAGAATTTCTTCGGTTGAGGCTTGACTTCTTTATTCTTCTTCTTGTTGTCCTCATACGGGAAATCGACTATAAAGTGGTTATACTCACCACAGTTATAGCACGCCCGCCTCATCTTCGGCTTTGTCCTCTCTTTGTACTTGCCTTCACTTGATTTTGTTCCCTGTCTTTTCTTCAATATTCTTTTGAACTTTTTCATGAACAAAATCATATCCTCTTCATCCAGCTCACTACTTTCATCATCGCTGTCCTCCTCAAGCTGTGCTTCTCTTGCTTCCTTGGATAGTGGCTTGAGTGTGGACTTTAAGGCAACTCCCTTCTTCTTGGCCGATGTGAGGTCGGCTATTTCTTTGACGTGCTTGGCTTGTTTCTCCATCATTTCAAAGTTGATGATTTTGCCAAGCAGCTCATCTGGAGTCATCTTCTTGTACTCGGGACTCTCTCTGATCATAGAGCATAGTGTTACATTGCGAGGCATAAAGGCTCTAAGGATGAGCTTTACAACCTCGTGGTCATTCCACTTCTTGCTCCCATATGATCGAACCTTGTTTACAAGTGTCTTCAATCGGTTGTACATGTCCTGGGGAGACTCGTCTTCCTCAATTGCGAACCTTCCAAGTTCGCCTTTGATCATTTCAATTTTCGCCTCCCGCACATGCCGGTCACCTTCATGGGCTGTTTGTAGCATGTCCCATATTTCCTTGGCAATCTCCAGTCCGTCCACCTTTGTGAATTCATCTCGACTTAGAGAGGAGGTGATTACGGCTGCGGCTTGAGCGTTTCTGTGGATGGCTTGCTCTTGACTTGGGGTGAGCTCTTCGTCGTCATCTGGGATGTCTATTCCTGTGCACACAATATGCCATAAACTTGGGTTAAGGGAAATCAAGTGCATCTTCATATTTTGCCTCCACATGGAGTAATCACTCCCATCGAAGTGTGGGGCTTTTCCAAGAGGAATAGATAGATAATGGCTGTTATTTGAATTTAAACGATCATAGTTAAAAGGATATCGGGAGTAGTCGGTGTGACTACTCCCCTTCTTCTTTTCTTCAACTTTGGCTTTCCCTTTGGAAAGTGCTTTCTTCCTGAGGAGTGCTTTCAGCTCTAGCGTCTCCTCGTCATCATCATCGAAGTCTTGAATTGCTTCGAGATACTTTTCCAGCTTTTGGTTCTTGTCGTTGTCCACTTCTTCCTGGTTGTTGATTTTCTGAACTTCCTTCATGTCTGACATGATCTCTTCGAGTGGTTGCACTCTTTCTTGAAGAACCTGCTTTGATACCAATTGAATGTAGGCCTAGAGGGGGGGTGAATAGGCCTTTTTGAATTTTTCTCAGTTCCTGTAACGGTCAACAACACAGTCAATACCAGAGATATCAGACTAGTCCGGTAAAGTGCGGACTAGGTTTTCACGGGTCAAGTTGATCAAGTTCAGTCAATTTGATTGATTCGTTAATGTAGGCAGCGGAAATATAGACTTAAATGACAGTTTAATAGTTGTATGTCAACTTCTATAACAATTAAGGCTCTTGTTTAACAAATTAACTCAAATTGAACAAAATGAATCAAACCCTAGATTAAGTTGATCAATTAAGATGAAGAACACAAAAGGACAAGACACAAGATTTATCCCGTGGTTCGGCTACCACGAAGGCAACCTACATCCACGTTGAGGAGCCCACAAAAGGACTGGGTCTTCTCCAACCCTTCCCTCGTCGGATCGCCACGAAGGCCAATCCTCTTCCACTAATCACAAAGGGGTAAATAACCAAGTTGAAGGGGCGTTCTCACACGTTGAGAGCTCCCTTGATTACAACTTACAAAGCCACCAATAACACACTCGAAAATTACAAATTGAAACGCAAGAGTGTGTTAGAGAATCAAACCAAGAGCTCAAAAATGTGTGCCAAGTGTCTCTCTAATGATCTAAAAGTGATCTTCAATAGATTGATCAATTTTGCACTTAATTTCGTGGAGAGAGGTGGTTTTTGAGTCTCTTGGGAGGTGTGACGGCGCTAGGGTTCGAGAGATTGTGAAAGTGGGCCGTGCACCTCTATTTATATGGGGTTTCTAAAAGTGACCGTTAGGGTTTAGAAAGATCGGACTAGTCCGTGGTGGTCACCGGACTAGTCCGGTGTGCTGTGTGTAGCATACCCTAAGTGTCCAGGAATATCGGACTAGTCCGTTTGAAAACGAACTTGTCCGATTTCGCTACTGGAAATCTTCGGACTAGTACGGTTGCCATCGGACTTGTCCGGACACATGAAACCCTAAGTGTTTAGGATGAAAAGTCCGCACTTGGAGGACTTGTCCGATTTAGATCAGTGTGTATATCGGACTAGTCCGTGTAGACACCGGACTTGTCCGAAGTGGATCAGAATGAATATCGGACTAGTCCGGATTACAACGGACTTGTCCGATTTTGTGTGACTTGTGCATTGTGTTGAGGACTAGTCCGCATTGGGGAGGACTAGTCCGAAGTGAATCAGAAAGATATCGGACTAGTCCGGTGGGGACCGGACTTGTCCGATCTAGTGCAGAATGTGATATCGGGCTAGTCCGGCTATTTTCGGACTAGTCCGGTCCTGTATAACTTTGTGCATTGTGTGTGTGTGCTTGAAAGTGATTGAGCTCTTGGATGTGTTTCCTTAACACACTCCATACATAATAAACTACTATTTTCTTCTCCTTGAGCTCACATTTACTTTGCTTCTCATTTCCCTTCTTTTTGGCATTTTGCTCATTTTTCATCATTTGCCTGCATTCATCTCAACAAAAGGATTAGGATCCCAATTACTTGTCATAAATCATCCAAAACCCACAAGGGAGTCCTAGATGCACTTTCACTTACTTGATTTGAATAACACCTTTGTAGGGGTACAAGTGTAGATGAGGGACTTGACAAGCCCAAGCCTCCTTCTCCTAAACTCTCACCACACTCTCCTTCTACTTTGTAGCCTCTAGGACTACTCTAAACCTTAGGAGTGGTATTTTTTCTCAACTTCTGGTGTGTGTGTGTGTGAAGTGAGGTGTGGGGTTCTATTTATAGAGGGGAGAAGGGTCGTGCCACCAATCGTGCGCGAATTATTCACCACTGACATCTCCAAGCCGGGAGGAGCCAACACGTGGCATTTGACCGGGTTTGGCGCCAATCCCTAGTCGGCCGACTAGGGAGGTCGGCCGACCTAGTCACAGCTCTGTTGGGGTTGTGCTTTCTCCAGGTCTCTACCAGGTGGGTACATCCTTTGATATGGGTGCTACACTGTTGGATAGCATCAAATACTTCTGTTTGTAGGCCATTTGATCCATGTGATGACATGTGGTGTCGCCTGATTCGTCGAAATCCAATTTTATGGATTACTCCATGCATTTCTTTGTATTTTGGGTCTAAATTCATCTGCTTACAAATAAACACCAACACATGTGGAATTGGTTAGTTTTTAACCCTACCATTATGTTGTGTTCCTCTTTTATGCATATTATGAGGTGAATTGACGATCTAAATATGGCACTTAAGGACGGTCAACAAACTCCCCCACACTTTGTCCTTTGCTCGTCCTTGAATGAAGGCAAGAAAAAGAACTAAGATGTTATCATAAATTTGCTCTAAGTTAGAAAAGGAGAATACTAGATATTTCAACTCATACCTTAATTCATGAATTCCCTTTTTGGAATGTGGATACCACATCAATCTTGGGTGTTTGAAGAGTTGAATGGTTGGAATGTAGTTCCCTTGGATCTTCTTCTACCGAAATGATCTGACGATTTGCTATATTCGGAAAGTCAAAGAAACAATTGCCCTTACCTATCATTTGGAATCTCTCAAGTCTCTCAAAGTGTTTTATCCTCACCTTGGCATGTTGTGCCAATTTTGTCCCTATACTAAATATGGCTATATCTTGAGCTTGGTAAGGATAAATGTGGCACACATTGCAATTCATATGTCACTAAGTCAAAAACTTGATCCTATGATAGACTTATGCAACAAACAAATTGACAAAGAAAATTCTTGTGCGCAAGAATGGAATGGATATTTGTGGACTCCATGGTTTTCTCTCTTTAAGGATGAAACATGGCTACTTTTTTTTGGCATACTTCCTCTTTTGAAGAGTATATGCTTTTCTTTTCCTCTTTTTTTTGTAGCCATGTCTTCTACTCCTTTTTTTTTCTAGAGAGAATTTGATGACCAAAATGTATGGAGTTTCTTTATTGGATGGATGAATAGTGGATGCAAATTCCCAATATGAGGAATTTTGCATGAATTGCACAAGAATTTCTAAGTCAAAAAGTTCATGCATGTTACTCAATTGGGTCACGAGTTTGACAAAGTTCAATGAAAAACAAAGTGACATATGCATGTGGTTTTTCAAGAATTTGTATCATATGACCGTGGTGGGTATTTAATTTTCCAATGAGAGAATCAGGCAAAGTTCAAGACTCCAAATTGTGCAAACATCAAAATCAATTACAAGGAAAGAGATATCTCCTCGAATAACTCATTTACCATATCACACTAGTCAAATACTTAGATGGTGTGTTGTTCCTATTTTATTTGTGGGAATCAAAAACAAGGCAATAAATTGAAATATAAAGTATTCAAATTTTTGTCTCAAGATAATTTTGACTACCAAGTTTTTAAATTTTAATTGTTGTGTTGATTTTATTTCAAATATTCAGTACTAAATACTAAATCAACTCCAAACCGAATTTATGGAGCAAAACAGAGTCATATGGGGCCCACAACAGGTCGACCGACCCCCTTCTGGCCTCTTTGTTGCTCTGTTTTGATGTGTCGAGTCGTATATTCGGTTGCGATGTGTTTCGGGATGCAACACTATTTTTGCACGTCGGGATTTCGCGAATTTGGGGTGCCTCCCCATACTTGTTCCCTGAATTCTTTATTCACAAAAATAAACTAAAGGGAGAACTTTACCAGGATAGATGAACCAGTAAGTTCACTTTATTGAACTCAAAATATTAGGGGTGCTTACATTATTCAATCTAAGTTTAATGAATAAAAATTTGGAATAAAAATAAACTACGCTAGTAAGCATCCTATGCGGTCGGGACATCTAAACTATGGAGCGTTGTAGATGTCGGGCTTCTCAATGGCATTGCATATGCACCGCAGCTTGGCACCCATGCCACAGCGAACACCAGCAATCTCCTCCTTAAGGGATATGAGCTCATCCTTCAATCACTCCCTCTCAATGCGCCCTTCAGCCGCTAAGTCTGATATCTTCTTGATCTGCAAAAGGGGAGAAGCTAACTCCTTAGAAAGATGTGCCACTTTAGGGGCACGAGGAGATTTCCCGTCGCTGTCCTCAAATTGGCCAGGTGGCCCTCTAATGGTAGGTGGCGAGAGGTGATGCCTAATCATGGAGGGTGTCAGTACCCTGAGTATCGTATACCCCTTGAGATTGCAAAGATCTCAAGGAAATGTCGTCTACTTGATTTGAAGACCTTCGGAGGCCAAAATGTCAGACATAACCGGACCCGCTTCCCCAACATGGTTAGTCCCACGGTCGCCATGTGTACCATCAAACCGGAGCTACCGCCCACAAGGGGGAAGCTCCGGGCTATGTACCATAACGGCACCCCCGGACCTAACCCCAGACCTAGGGAAGCTCTAGAACTGACACATGTCTGGTGGCACCGGACCTATCTGTTCCCCACAGTATGCTCCAGAGTTGCCACGTGTCCAACCGTCGGATCTTCAGCCTCAAACCTCCGGTAGAATCCAAAACGGCTCCGAATCTTCAAAGGGGAATCAAGGACTTCAAGACCCGATTAAGTGTCATTAATACTACGTTAATGACACACGATCGGACGACCCTTATTACCAGTAACGGCGCTGTCAAAGCCCGTTACTCGGTCATTAAGAGTAATTAAGCGCATCAAATGTGTATCAATACTAGTAGCCGCCGGGGACAAATGTCGGGCCAGGCCAACTTGTAACGGCCTGTCCTTGTACTATGAAAGGACAGGCTGACGATACATAGAAGGACTCTTTGGGCTGATAACATCTGGTTGGTCGAATCGGCTCACAAGCGCTCTCAACTCACCTGAGTTGATTTCATACATCCAATACAACACCAACACACCCCGTGGAGTAGGGTATTACGCTCAGGCGGCCCGAACCACGTAAATCTTTGTGTCTCCTGTGTCATTTTACATTTCACCTTCTTGAATCTCCGCGCGCCCACACCGAACCTCAAACTCCGTAAACACTTTTAGTAGTGTCGGGAGATCTGCCGGATCAAAACCACCGACAGTTGGTGCGCCGGGTAGGGGCGTTTGAGATTTCAAGAATGGTGAACTCAGCTGCTGAATCATCCAATGGTCATCCTGTTGTTCAAGCTGCTGGGGTCAATCCCTCCTATATGCAGCCACCAGCAGGAACCTTAGTTCCAGCGGGAGTCACACTTCCACCACCGCCGCCTTCACCAGCAAATCAAGCTGGGCAGCGCGATGGTGCACCGGCGTCAATCACTGCGTCGGCGAATCATGACAACCCAGAACACGTGCTCCACGCAACACATGCTCTCCTTCAGTGCCCACCACCTCCGGATGCATCCCGGGATGCAATGGAGCAGTGGAGGGCCAATGTGGAACACTTGGTTGCAGCAGCAGCCGATCGCATCAGTAACCAGGGTCCTCCTCCTTCAGGACGGGCCCCGTCGCAGTGACGGACCTTGTCTGGCAGACTTGGTCCGCACATTTCCAACAACAGGAGATGTGATGCGTCACATCAAGTGACGTTGTTGCCCTCCGGGGCGCGAAGCACTCACACGGTATCAAGGCTTTCAACTCATGACCTCCGGGCGGAGATTGATCGCCGATACCGTCAACAAGGCGGCCGAGTCCATATCGAGCATGCTCGTGAAAGACGAGAAGCTCAGGACATTCCTGCTCTTGAAGGAGTAGGAGGAGGCTGTTCAGCCCTGGCCATGCATCTACGTATGGTCAGGTGGCCACAGAAATTCCGACCTCACCTGCCAGAGAAGTTTGACGGGACCGTTAATCCCGTCGAATTTCTTCAGATTTACTCCACTGCTATCCTAGTAGCTGGAGGAAATGAGGTCGTAATGGCCAACTATTTTCCAGTGGCTTTAACCGGGACCGCCCGATCCTGGTTTATGAGCCTTCCACCCAACTCCATCAATAGTTGGGAGGAGTTGTGCCAACAGTTCACCGCCAACTTCGGGAGTTCATACACCCGACCAGGCACCGAACTGGACCTTTTTGCAGTCGTGCAAAAAGGGGGAGAATCCCTGCGATCATTCATCCAAAGATTCTCTCAGGTACGAAACACTATCCCTTCTATCTCTAGCGCTTCTGTCATTGTGGCCTTTAGACAGGGCGTACGGGATAAGAAGATGTTGGAGAAACTGGCGATCAAGGAGATCACCAGTGTCATGGAACTCTTCAGCTTGGCCGACAAATGTGCCAGAGCTGCGGAGGGCCACGAAATGCACTCCAAACCACCTCCGGAGGATAACAAGAAGTCCTCCAAAGGCGAAGCCACTACCTCCGGGAGTGGCAAAAAAAAAGAAAAATACCAACGACAAGAAGAAGTCGTTGGCCGGCGCATCTAATGTTGCAGCTGCAGCAGCTCCGGGTGGCCGGGGGCCACGCCCCGAGAAGCGACCTCGACCGTCTTCTGAAGACGGAGGCAAACCCAAGGTGTGGTGTCCAATTCATAAGACGGACAACCACAATTTGGAATACTGTCGGGAGGTCCAAAACCTTGCCGAGCGCTACAATAAGCACCGGGAAGAAGTTCCTTTCCGATAGAGGAAAGGAAAACAAAAGGTTGACGAAGCTCTGACTGAAGAGGAGTTAGGTTTTCAGGATCCTAAAAAGGTCCTGAAGGCCGTCTACACCTCTGTCAACGACGATTCTGACGTCTCTGACAACGAGCGTCGGAAGACCATGAACACCATTTTTGGTGGATCATGGGACATCACTTCCCGCCGCGTCCTCAAGACAATGCGTCGGGACATGGCCGATGTAGCTCCTACAGCCAGGGCGGAGCCTCATCGGAAGTGGATGGACACAACCATCACTTTTGATGCTTCGGACTGCCCTCGAAGCATGGTTGGAGCAGGCCAGTTACCTTTGATGGTATCTCCTACCATCAATAACATTCAGCTCCACCATGTTATGGTAGACGGAGGTTCGGGGCTGAACCTCATAAGCTTCGAAGCTTTTACCAAGCTTCAGCTCCGACCATCGGATCTTCACCCTTCCTGACCTTTCTCCAGAGTAGGTCCGGGAGCCATTACCCCTGTAAGACCTATATGTGCTGAATACATTGGCTTGTAGTGAATACACTTGCTTTGACGATAAAAGTTTTGAATATCACCAAAACACCTTTTTATCAAGGTCCGACTCTAGCTTTGAGCTACAGCAAGGTCCGACGGTAGGTCCGGCTTGTTTTGGGTAGCTCCTACTATGTTCGAAGCTAGGTCCGACTTCTTGGTAAGGTCCGACTAGCTTCGGTTAGCTCTAGTGAGCTTTATCTTTAGTTCTGGCATGTCTTTGATAGCTCTGGCATATATTTGATAGCTCCAGAATGCTTTTGCTAAGCTCCGACGTACTTTGTCTAGCTCCAGTTTTTGGGTTGACTAGTTTTGACTAGTTTTTGGTAAACTCCGGTGCTAGGATCTACTAGTTTTGGTAAGCTCCGGCAGGTGCTTCATTGTACTAGTTTTGGTAAGCTCCGGCTCAAGGTCCGGGTTGCTTTGGCAAGGTCCGGAACTTGACCGCAGTGCTTCTGTTTTTCATTTGCAATGTTTCGTACTTGCTTTACATTGTTGGAAAGATTGCTTAGTATTCTTTTACTAAGTTTTTGATGCGTTTTGGATGATATGGCTGATATCGTTACTGTGGTTTTGCAACATGCTTATGTGAGGTGCTCACATAAGGTGTTGTGTTCGGAACTAACTTGAGTCAAGTCGAGGACTTGGGCTCATATGGATTGGTTGTTTATTCATGTGCAGGTGTTGCTTGAGTTCAAGACATGGCTGGTGACGGGATACATTGGACTAGTCTCAGGGAGGAGATGAGGTTCCAACAACCAAGTTCGGGAGGAACTGTGGTTGAGCTGATCAGGAGGTCGCGCAGGATGATTGAATCAAGGGTAGTGCATATGAAGGTTACTGAACGTCGAAGGAAGGTGTTCGCACATATGCATGCAGTGCATGATGTGGCAACATGATTCCGAAGATGGGATAAGGAAGGAAAGATCTGGTTGGAAGGATCGGATCGTACCGGTTGATCACTTCGGCAGCGGCGGAGTCGGTTATGGCTCGGTATGGAAAGTATCGAGTTGGTTATGTTAGGATTTCGTGTGTGTCACGAATTTGAGTTGTTTAGGAATGTGGTATACCTTCCTAAGGTGTTTGGAAGTCTTAAGATTGCTTCTATCCGCGTATAGAAGAATCTTGAGCAGTTATGGAAAGTTATGATTCGTGATCTGAGTAGGATTGGAGTCCTAGTTGATATTGGGTTGGCCTAAGGGCTGGTTATATAAGCAAGGGAGCCCAGATCTCGTGGTAGACGACTTTGGGGCTGTTCCTCTTGTGTTCTATTGAATAAAATTCGTAGTTTGAAGGAACTTTTGTGCCTTGTTCGTCCGACTTGTTCCAGACAAGTTTTACTCATCGAGTTTCTGGACAGCACTACCTTTCGTCGGTGATTTTATCATAACTTGAGTTTTACAGATCCAATTGACGTGATTCTTTTTGGATTGTCTTCACAACTTGATTATCTATCATATATCAAAATTTCACGGTCATTGGATTTGTGGTCTATGATCTACACGAGTTTCTTTGCAGCATTCCAGAACTGTTTTTCCTTGGGTAGGGCAGTTTGATCTGTGTTTGATCTTTCGATCATAACTTGTGTTTTTCTCGACGGATTTGAATGATTCTTTTTGTGTTGTCTTCGTGACTTGATTCTATCTGATATCTATCACTTTTGTCATGGTGAAACACATTTAGATTAGTCTCACACACGATTTCTTTAATAGATCATTTTTCTGCCAAAAGGGTTTGGGTTTTAATTGTTTCCGCTGCGTAAGATTTTTAAATCTACCATTCACTCCCCCCCCTCTGGTAGCTTTTCACGTGCTCTTAGATCCTACAATTGGTATCAGAGCTACATTGCTCTAATATTTGAGATTTGCACGTGTTTTTGACTAATCAGCATGGAGAAGTACTCCGCCAAACCTTGTGTGTTTGTTGGTATTGATTTTCAGGTTTGAAAGGCACGCATGGAGGCTTTCATCCAGGCACAAGGCTTTGCAATATGGGAGAAGGTGTATAAGCCTTATGAAGTGCCACCCAATGATCAAGTCACGACCACAAACCTACGGGACGGCGACAACAACAACAAAGCCCGAAACTTGATCATCCAAGGACTCACTCAAAGCGACTTTGATCGTGTCACGCACCTCCGATCAGCATACGATGTTTGGAGAGCTCTCTGTGATTACCATGGAGGCTCCAACACAATTAAGGAGGTAAAACAAGATATGTTCAAAAAGGAATATATGTGTTTTGAGATGCAACCAGGTGAGTCTATCGATGACCTTTTTGCTCATTTCAATAAAATTCTCAGCAACTTACGTAGTGTCAATGTAAATTTTTCTGATGCTGAGAATGCTAGGCAACTTCTTAGTGCATTAGACATGTCAATTTGGGAGATGAAAGTAACATCTATTCATGAATCAACTGTCATGAGTTCTCTTACATTAGATGTACTTTATTCTAAACTAAAAACTCATGAAATTGACATCCTAGCACGTAAGAACCCAAATAAGTCTATTGCATTTGTTTCACAACGTGATATGTCTAGCTCCAGCCAATCATCATCTTGCAATACTCTTGCTTTATTGTCCTCACTAACCCTGGAGCAGATCGAAGAATTTCCAGAAGAGGAGTTGGCACTCATCTCTACTAGATTCTCAAAAGCATTGCAAAATATGAGAACTAGAAGGAGAGGAAGCTCCGGACCTCAACGCTGTTTTGAATGTGGTAAAACAGGACACTTTCGTACAGAATGCCCTAACCTTTCAGGTCCGACCACCCGGGAAGAACAACAAAGCAAGGTCCAGACCTCCTCTGGAAATTCCAACAAAAATAAAAAGAAGGGTACCATAGGACGCAAGATGATTAACAGCTTCATCACCGTCAAGAACTTAGTTCAAGTGATGTAGACTTTGAAAGTGATGAAGATGATGATGATCTGGCCAACTTATGCTTCATGGCGGACAAAACAAGATCAAGATCAAGTCAGGAGGATGCAGAACACAACAGTGAAGATGATGAGGTATGTTCTACCTGCAATGAAATGTGTGATGCTATTTCTCGTGCAACTATTATTGTCAAGAAAAAGGACAAAAAGCTTAGGGATAGTGCTGCTAAAATTGAATCACTAGAATCTGAAATCAACCGTTTAAAAACATTGATTCCTAGTGATGATGCATGTTCCTCATGTGATTTAATATATGAACAATTGTCCTCATTAAGAAGTGCGCACACCTCCACACTTGATAAACTTGAGTTAGAAATTGAAAAGAACAAAGAGCTTGCTGCACTTAATGATAAAAACTTGAAAGATGCTAGCTGTTCTACAATTGATTTGCATTGTTCTACTTGTGATGATCTTGATAAGAAACTACATGATGCTATAAATGAAATTTCTATATTGAACAATGCTTTACATTCTCATGAAGTTAAATTTTGTTCCAATTGCAAACTAAAAAGAAAAACTTCATGTGAAAATTGCTTTGATCTGTCCAATAAACTTGATGACATGCATAGGACATTAGATCAGTTTTGTAATGGGAATAAGAACCTAAACTTGCTGCTGAATTCTTCCAAGTCATGCAATGATAAAACTGGTTTATGTTTTGGTTCTCATGCTCATGCTAAGACACATCCACCTAAAATTGTAAAGTCATTAGGAAGTTGTTTGATTCAAACAGTTCCTAAACAAAAAGGAGTGGTTTTCAAATCTGTAGGAGTGTTGCCTCATTCGGTTTCAAATAAAAATATTGCTTGCTCATCTAGACATGAACACAAAGTTAAATTTCATTGTACCTTCTGTGGTAGAGATGGTCATGTCATAGATTTTTGTTATAGACTAGCTAAACAACAGAAAAGGGAAAGAATGGTTGCTAGATCTCATAACTTTCATGCAAAATTTGCTGCACACATTAAACCGAATGTACAACCTGCTGTTTTGAGTCAAAAACATTCAAAGTTTACCTCCAGACCTTCTATTTTTACCTCCGGAGCTACTGACTTTTGTGCTACACAAGTAACACCTTATAGGTCAGTAGCCAAGAATAAAAAATCTCAAACTTTGACTCATAAACCTGTTGTTTTGTCTCAGCTTTCGCGTGTTTTTCCTGCTGCAAGTTGCGTGACTCAGTACTGGATTCCTAAATGCCTTTTGACTAACCCCAGTATTGAGTCATCGACGCATTGTGCTTCTATGTAGGTTACACGTTTGAGGAAGGAGAACATTTGGATTGTAGATTCAGGTTGCTCACGCCGCATTACCGGTAACAAAGATTGGTTCTCCTCCCTCTCTTTTGTATCGCGTGTATAGAATGTTACTTTTGCCGATAATTCTTCAACTCCTATAATTGCTAAGGGTTCGGTTAGAGTAAATGATCACTACACTTTGAAGGATGTGGCACTTGTCAAAAAATTGAAATACAACTTGCTTTCTGTTTCACAATTGCTAGATGAAAATCTAGAAATTATTTTCAATAAAAACTGCTGCAAAGTTGTAGGTTCAAATAGTGAGCTTATTTTTAACATGTCTCGGTTTGGAAGAGTTTTAAAGCTGATTTTGATATGTCTTCCTCTAAGCATAGGTGTCTAGTTGCTAATGATTCAAAGGACTTATATTTTTGGCATCGTAGACTTGGTCACGTAGGCTTTGATCACCTAACGCGTGTTAGTGCTCTTGATCGCATACGTGGGCTGCCTAAGCTTAAAGGGGACAAAGAAATTGTGTGCTCTTCTTGTAGACATGATAAGATGGTTGCAGGTTCACATACTCCTCTCACAATGATCATGACAACTGAACCATGTCAACTTTTGCATCTTGACACCGTAGGACCTTCACTAGTTCAATCCTTCGAAGGTAAATGGTATGTTCTTGTTATTGTTGATGATTATTCTAGATACTCTTGGGTTTACTTTATGGCATCTAAGAATGAAGTTTTTAGTCACTTTAGAACTTTATTTCTTAGATTATCAATTGATTACCCAGGATCTTTGAAAGCAATTAGAAGTGGTAATGGAACTGAATTTAAAAATCAATCTTTTGATCACTTTTGTGCTGAAAATAGAATAGATCATCAATTCGCTTCACCATATGTACCTCAACAAAACGGTGTTGTAGAAAGAAAGAATAGAACCTTAGTTGAGATGGCTAGGACTATGCTTGATGAATATCAAACTCCTAGGAAATTTTGGTCTGATGCGTTAGCAACCGCTTGTTATGTCTCAAATTGTGTTTTCTTGCGTACTAGCTAGGTAAAACACCATATGAGCTTCGGTTTGGACATAGACCTAGTGTTACACACTTTCGGGTCTTTGGTTGCAAATGCTTTGTTAAGAAACATGGTAATCTTGATAAATTTGAACCTCGATCCATTGATGGCATGTTTCTTGGTTATCCATCTCATACTAGAGGCTACCGTGTGCTTTTACTTGACACTAGCAAAATTGTTGAGACTTGTAAAGTGTCTTTTGATGAAGCTAGCCCAGGTACTAGCTCCGGTGTTGCAGGACCAGATCCGTATCCTCAGGGGGAGGGTATTTTTGAAGATGAAGAAGAACCGGTGATACTGCCTGGTAGTTCTGAAGTTGACACGTGTCCAGCTCCGGACATTGAACAAGCTCCGACTATCACCTATGCTGGTCCTGATCGTCCACAAGTCACAAGCTCATCAATCTATGATGAACCTAATGAAGAAGAAGCTTGTGATACATCTGTTCCTCTACGTTTTTACAAACATCATCCTCCACAACCGATGATTGGAAGCTTGCACGAACGAGTCAAACGGTCCAGGTTTTGCGATCCAAACTCTCATGCTCATTCTGCTTTTGTTGCTTCTTTTGAACCCAAAGATATATCACACGCACTCACTAATGAATCTTGGATTATTTCCATGCAAGAAGAGCTAGAAAATTTTGAAAGAAATAATGTTTGAAAACTTGTACCTCCACCTCAAGGTCACACTTTAATTGGAACTAAATGGGTATATAAAAATAAACAAAGTGAGGATGGGGTTGTGGTTAGGAATAAGGCTAGGTTGGTTGCTCAAGGTTTCACTCAAGTTGAAGGTCTAGATTTCGATGAAACTTTTGCTCCTGTCGCTAGATTAGAAGCCATAAGAATTTTGTTAGCTTTTGCAGCATCTAAAGGTTTTAGGCTATATCAAATGGATGTTAGTGCTTTTCTTAATGGCTGCATAGATGAGGAGGTTTATGTCAAACAACCATCGGGTTTTGAAAATCCAGATTTTCCTAATCATGTTTACAAACTGTCCAAAGCCTTATACGGTCTCAAACAAGCCCCTAGAGCATGGTATGATAGGTTAAAAACATTCTTACTTGAAAATGGGTTTACCATGGGCAAGGTTGATAAAACTCTTTTTGTGCTTAAGCGTGTCAATGACTCATTATTCGTTCAAGTGTATGTGGATGATATTATCTTTGGTTGTGCTTCTCATGATCTTGTGTCCAAGTTTTCAGCAATGATGAGTTCCGAATTTGAAATGAGTATGATGGGTGAACTCACTTACTTTTTGGGGCTGCAAATCAAGCAAACCAAGGAGGGTACCTTTGCGCATCAAACGAAGTATACCAAAGACCTCCTAAGGCGCTTCAACATGGACAAAAGCAAGCCTCTTCGGACACCAATGGGAACATCAACAACACTTGAACTTGATGAAGATGGTGAACCCGTGGATCAAAAAGAATATAGAAGCATGATCGGATCACTTTTGTACCTCACGGCATCAAGACCGGACATACAATTCAGCGTATGTCTTTGTGCACGGTTTCAAGCTTCCCCACGTGTTTCACATCGTCAAGCCGTCAAAAGGATTCTCAGGTACTTACATGGAACTCAAGAATTTGGCATTTTTCTTCCTTCTTCCTCAACCGTTACTTTGAGAGCTTTTTCGGATGCTGATTTTGGGGGTTGTAGGATTGATAGGAAAAGTACTTCCGGTGCTTGTCATTTTCTTGGTAATTCTCTTGTTGCTTGGTCCTCTAGAAAACAAAATTCAGTTGCACAATCCACAGTCGAATCTGAATATGTAGCCACTGCTAGTGCTTGCTCACAAATTCTTTGGATTGTTCAAACACTTAAGGACTATGGGGTTGATCTAGATAGTGTACCACAGTTTTGTGATAACACTAGTGCTATTTGCATTGCCAAAAACCCCATGCAACATTCTAGAACCAAGCACATTGATATTAGGTATCACTTTCTCCGAGATAACATTGAAAAAGGAAACATTGTGCTTCACCATGTAGATACCGAACATCAACTGGCTGACATTTTTACAAAACCTTTGGATTTCACTCGTTTTTGTTTCATTCGTAGTGAAATAGGGGTTATGCATCCTCATGGCATAAATTGAGGGGGAGTTTTTGAAACTTGGGAAGTCTATGTGTGAATCTGAAATTAAAATAATATGAGCATAGTATTCCATACATATATGACTTTGTGATTCCTTTTACATGCTGAAAGTTCTTACTACATTACTCGTGTTATATATTTTGTAGTTTTTGCCATGTCTAGTAATTGGAATAATTACTTACACTAAATCTGGCCATGGTCGAACTTTCTTGCTATTTTGAACTTGTTGCATGCTCATAAATACTTTTAATCATAAAGAATTCATCAAGTAATCAACTCACATGTTGAGTTTTTATGAACAAATATAAATTGAGAAAAGATCAAGAGAATATGCATGCATCACACTTCTTCTTTTGAGATGGCTTGTCATTGCACTTAGATATGAACTTGGAAGAAGTTGTGTATGACTAAAACCATGTCCTTAAGCTTCTGATTGTCAAATGACATAGGCTTGGCTTGGTTGGTTAGAATAAGGCAGATGCGCATATAATCTCTTGCAAATATCATATGATCTAAATTTATGCTTTGAAAAATAATAAAATGCAGCAACTAGTGTCATGCTATCAGGTTTTGAGATAGTTAAGTTTGTGAGATCATGACTTTCTTAAATTGAAAATTACATTTGATCTCTAGCATGGCTTACACTACTTTATGTATTTCATTGATGTGATAATGTAAGGTACTTGATAGTATGACTTGGATGAGCTTTGTCTATATGTATATGTTATAATATGCTCATAACAACTAAAGAGGGAGAGATAATTTGTTTATATGCTCATAACATGCTGAATACATTGTCAAAGGGGGAGAGATAAGCATGAAGAGAAAGAGAATATGTGCATAAGGAGAGATAATAAAGGGGGAGATATTTTATTCTCATTTTACTTTTGATTTACAAAGGGGGAGAAATTTTCTTCAAAACTTTTAATGGGAATAAGCCAATGTTTGGATTTTAAATGGTGTTGCCAATGCATTCATCAAGGGGGAGATTGTAAGACCTATATGTGATGAATACATTGGCTTGTAGTGAATACACTTGCTTTGACGATAAAAGTTTTGAATATCACCAAAACACCTTTTTATCAAGGTCCGACTCTAGCTCTGAGCTACAGCAAGGTCCGACGGTAGGTCCGGCTTGTTTTGGGTAGCTCCAGCTATGTTCGAAGCTAGGTCCGACTTCTTGGTAAGGTCCGACTAGCTTTGGTTAGCTCCGGTGAGCTTTATCTTTAGCTCCGGCATGTCTTTGATAGCTCCGGCATATATTTGATAGCTCCAGAATGCTTTTGCTAAGCTCCGACGTACTTTGTCTAGCTCCGATTTTTGGGTTGACTAGTTTTGACTAGTTTTTGGTATACTCCGGTGCTAGGATCTACTAGTTTTGGTAAGCTCCGGCAGGTGCTTCATTGTACTAGTTTTGGTAAGCTCCGGCTTAAGGTCCGGGTTGCTCTGGCAAGGTCCGGAACTTGACCGCAGTGCTTCTGCTTTTCATTTGCAATGTTTCGTACTTGCTTTACATTGTTGGAAAGATTGCTTAGTATTCTTTTACTAAGTTTTTGGTGCGTTATGGATGATATGGCTGATATCGTTATTGTGGTTTTGCAACATGCTTATGTGAGGTGCTCACATAAGGTGTTGTATTCGGAACTAACTTGAGTCAAGTCGAGGACTTGGGCTCGTATGGATTGGTTGTTTATTCATGTGCAGGTGTTGCTTGAGTTCAAGACATGGCTGGTGATGGGATCCATTGGACTAGTCTCAGGGAGGAGATGAGGTTCCAACAACCAAGTTCGGGAGGAACTGCGGTTGAGCTGATCAGGAGGTCGCGCAGGATGATTGAATCAAGGGTAGTGCATATAAAGGTTATTGAACGTCGAAGGAAGGTGTTCGCACGTATGCATGCGGTGCATGACGTGGCAACATGATTCCGAAGATGGGATAAGGAAGGAAAGATCTGGTTGGAAGGATCGGATCGTACCGGTTGATGACTTCGGCTGCGACGGAGTCGGTTATGGCTCGGTATGGAAAGTATCGAGTTGGTTATGTTAGGATTTCGTGTGTGTCACGAATTAGAGTTGTTTAGGAATGTGGGATACGTTCCTAAGGTGTTTGGAAGTCTTAAGATTGCTTCTATCTGCGTATAGAAGAATCTTGAGCAGTTATGGAAAGTTATGATTCGTGATCTGAGTAGGATTGGAGTCCTAGTTGATATTGGGTTGGCCTAAGGGCTGGTTATATAAGCAAGGGAGCCCAGAGCTCGTGGTAGACGACTTTGGGGCTGTTCCTTGTGTTCTATTGAATAAAATTCATAGTTTGAAGGAACTTTTGTACCTTGTTCGTCCGACTTGTTCCAGACAAGTTTTACTCATCGAGTTTCTGGACAGCACTACCTTTCATTGATAGTTTTATCATAACTCGAGTTTTACAGATCCAATTGACGTGATTCTTTTTGGATTGTCTTCACAACTTGATTATCTATCATATATAAAAGTTTCACGGTCATTGGATTTGTGGTCTATGATCTACACGAGTTTCTTTGCAGCATTCCAGAACTGTTTTTCCTCGGGTAGGGCAGTTTGATCTGTGTTTGATCTTTCGATCATAACTTGTGTTTTTCTCGACGGATTTGAGTGATTCTTTTTGTGTTGTCTTCGTGACTTGATTCTATCTGATATCTATCACTTTTGTCACGGTGAAACACGTTTAGATTAGTCTCACACACGATTTCTTTAATAGATCGTTTTTCTGCCAAAAGGGTTTGGGTTTTAATTGTTTCCGCTGCGTAAGATTTTTAAATCTACCATTCACCCCCCCCCCCCCCCCTCTGGTAGCTTTTCACGTGCTCTTAGATCCTACAACCCCACTCGGTGCTATTACTCTCCCCGTTACCTTCGGGACCCGGGAGAAGTATCACACCGAGAAGTTGGTCTTTGACGTTGCTCAGATCAACTTACCTTTCAATGCCATCTTGGGTAGGCCTGCCTTGTACAAATTCATGTCAGCTGCTCATTATGGCTACCTGGTGTTAAAGATGCCAACACCAGTAGGCGTTCTCCGGATCCGCGGAGATCACATTGTCGGAGTAACCGCTCTGGAAGAACTTCATGCGCTTACTACGGCGCAAGAGGAGGACTCCAGACAGGAGCAAGCTCCAAAACCCCCGAGCATTCGTCAACGAGGCTCGACTTCTGCACCTCGTGTGCAGCCAAGCAGCGACACCGACATTCCTGTCAAAGTCGTCCAAACCGGCTCCTCTATGGGCCAACAGGACAACTCCAAACCGGTCAACTGGAGAGACACCCTTCTTCCTGGTGTACGGAGCTGAAGCAATCCTTCCTCCGGAAATCACCTTGGGGTCACTCCGGGTCCGGACCTTCGACGAAGCCACACAGGACCAGCTCCGGCGTGAATACCTAGACCTCCTTGAGGAGGGAAGGTGCCAAGCAGCTGTTCGGAATGCCCGATACCGCCAAGCCCTTCGGCGCTATCATCAACGGCATGTACACAACCGACAGCTCGAGGAAGGCGATCTGGTGCTACGGAGAATACAATCCAGAGAAGGGTTAAACAAACTCTCCCCCAGCTGGGAGGGACCCTTCCGAGTGATTAAAGTATCCCGTCCCGGAAGTGTTCGCTTGGCTACCGAGGATGGGACACCTCTCCCAAATCCTTGGAATATTGAGCACCT
This sequence comes from Tuctoria greenei, assembly GCA_036927565.1. Taxonomy (NCBI): domain Eukaryota; kingdom Viridiplantae; phylum Streptophyta; class Magnoliopsida; order Poales; family Poaceae; genus Tuctoria; species Tuctoria greenei. The sequence goes on along the minus strand of JAYESD010000006.1, from coordinate 34,723,610 downwards.
CCGTAAGTTCTACACTTAATATCACGGAGGTGAGTCTGTACTAACTTGAGGTGTATGTTATAGAGTCATTGTACAGAGTCGGGTAGTTCCTCTGGGAGAACAGCCGGACCTTTCCCGGAAGGTCCGCAAAGTTCATGCAACACTTGTCACAGTCTCAGAACTAAAAGTGTGGCTAGCTACCCTGGGTCAAACGAGAAATGAAACACGCTTAGCCTGGTTCTGTACCCTAAGAGTGTACTTGTTTCCCCTGTACCCCGAACCTATAATGAAAGACATCTTCAGGTGAAACAGACTCCACGTGCATTTATTTTGTACAGGCTCAACATTTTTTATTTTTATCTTTCTTGTCTATAACAAAGTAGTGCAATTCTTAAGAAATTTTAGTTCGTCCAGTTCATGTACAATTCGAGCTGTATTGTCAATTCTTTTGGATCCAAGCATTGTTCATGGCCCACTCGCCTGAATGCCGCCAAGCCAATCTAGGGCCGGAGTGCTATCGACTTAGCCTGGTCAAGCACCCTAAGTACGCCACTCTACCTACACCCCGGCAGGCCGAAGTAAGGTGGGTCCAAGTACAATTGGATCTAGAAGAAAGAAGGCAATGCATTCGGTTGTATTCAGAATTGTGTTTGACCTAAAACTTTCTTGGGAATCGTAAGCCACGACGGAGTTATAGGCAAGGAGCGAATTTTACTATTTTTCTTGGCTTCAGTGTGCAGGAAAAATAAAGAATCCATGTTGATGGAGAAAAGCCGGAGCTAACAAAGCTTCGACTCCCCTTAGGTGGCTTGTGATCGATGTTAAACATTGAAAACGAGCATTACCGGAGCAACCAAGCTCCGGCAAAGCTAGGGGGGTTGGCCGTTGACGCAGAATAAAAGATGGTGTAAGACCCACAAGCGGAGTCTGCTGCCGACAAGCTACGTGTTGGCAAAGGTCACTGCCGGAGCTACTAAGCTCTGACACCCCAGAGGGCTAACTATCGATGCTCTACGCGTTTATAGGGACTATTGACGGAGCTACTAAGCTCCGACGGTAGTCAATGCCGGAGCTTCTGAGCTCCGACAACCTCAGGGGGCCTTCACTATCAAAGACTTCGGACCTACACTCTATAAGTTCGAAGCAAACGAGTCTTCAACAAAATACAATATCCTCTTGGTACATGTTCACAATCAAATTGTGTACATCTACCAGGGGGCCAAGTGAAGACAGAAGTGTTGAAGACAAAAAATTAAATTCATTAACAAATTGTGGATTTCATTCATCTGGAGACAAGGGATTACAAAATTGGGGAAGAAAAAGAGAGAATACAAGTGGGAGCTACAGAGATGGTCCTAGACCCTTTTGAAGAACTGGGCGACCTTCTGAGCAACCTCCGACACGTTGGCTCGGGTGGCTTCACCTTCTCCTTCGACGGGACCTTCAAGCACCGGGTCCAGAGGAAATTGGGGATCCCGGTTGGTGTAGCACATCAGCACATACTCTGCGACGTTCTTCGCCGGGGACTGCCCCTCAACCTCCAACTGGTTTGCGATGACGTCACTCACCTTGGAGAGTTTGCCACCCGCCGAGCTCAACGCTTGCAACGCCAGGTCCGGCTCTGGCTCCGGATCATCCGGACGAACGGGACTGAAGCCCATTGGTGTCAGTGCGTCGTTAGCTTTGCTCAGGAACTCCCAAACCTGTAGGAAGTCCACAGTCCTCAAGCCCTTCAGTTCCTCCAAGGATCTTTTGGCCGCCACCAGTTCAGAATTCTCACGAGCAAGGCGCTCAACCTCTTTGGCATTTTGCTGAATCTTTTCAGCAACCTGCTTCTCAAGTTTTCCGAGCTCCTCCTCCCGGAGGTGGATCTTGTTCCGGCGGTCAACCAGGTCCTTCTCCCGGCCCCTAAATTTCTTCTCCCTGACAGCGATGGCACACTCTTGCTGGTAAAGTTCCTGTCCTCGTACCCAGGCCTTCTCCTCCTCCTCAACACAACGCTCCTCCAACTTATTGGTGCGTTCCTCGGGGCCCTTGTCAACCAGAGCCACATTTTCGGCGAGCTCCTCCTCCCTCTTCAAGACATCATCCCGCAGCTCTAGGAGTTTTTGCTCTTCATCTTCGAGCTTCTTCTCCCTCTCCTCAAGTGCCTCCCGGCGCTTGATGAGGGTAGTGTTAATGGCTTCAAGCCTTTCTTGGCGATCATCAGCCGCACTATTAGTTGCCTTGGCCTGCTCATAAATGGCCCGGGATTGAGTGTCGAGGGCACGAGTCAAGCTCTCCCTATCATCCAATAATTTGCCCCAGTATTCTAGGCAGACCTTCTCCTGTTTGATCCACTCATTGTCGTCTGCCAGCCTCGACTGTGCCAGCTTGGTCTCGAAGTAGAGCCGATTACGCCACCGCCTAAGGGTTTGGCGCTCCTCTTCAAGAGCCTTGCTATCGTGGTAGAACGCCAACTGGACTTGACGCAGACTGGAGCAAGCGTTGTCAATGGACAACGATAGGGGAATAGGGTCCGGACCTGCTGGGGTCTCCTCCGCTGGTTCCAACGGGTTCTCGCTTACAAAAATTGGGTCCCACTCCACAAGAGTGGTCCCTTGAGCCTCCACGGTGCTAGGGACGTCCTCTAGGATAGCCTTAGTCGACACCGAGGAGGGTCCCACAGAAGAAGTTCCGACCTCCGGAAGTGGTTCCGAAGGCCCCGCCGCCAGGTCTTCATTTGCCCCCTCGGGCAGGGGGCCAGCGACTTCATCAGGGCACCCAGGCTCAGCAGCAGGCACCTCCGCCGTCATCACTTCCGGAGCAGGGGCTACATTCGGCTCCGGCCTGGGCTCCTCCTCCGCTGGTGGCTCGGGTGTTGGCGCCTCGACCATCATGGGTTCGAGTGCTGATGCCTCTGCAACAACCGGCTCGGGCGCCGGAAGGTCAACAACAACCGGCCCTGAGGCCGGAGCTTCAACCTCAACTGGCTCAGGCGCTGGAAGGTCTTCAACTGCAACCGGCTCTGCAGCTAGAGCTTCAGTGGCAACCGGCTCTGAGGCCGGAGCTTCGGAGGTAGCCGGCTCAACCGTCGGGACTCCTTAAACATCCGGCTCGCTCGCCGGGACTTCAATAACCTCCGGCTCAACCGTCGGGGCTTCGACAATTTCCAGCTCTGGGGCCAGAATCACTGCTTCCTCCGGCTCATCGAGGCAAGCTTCCAACATCTCAGCATCAAGACCCGGGGCTTCAACCTCCGGGGCAGGTGCCGCTGGCACATATTCTCTCCCGTGGTCCAGCGCTACCACGGGAGTCTCAAGGGATGAGTCGAGGTCCATGACCATGACAGCTGGCGCCGGAGCTGCCGCAGCTTTAGTCACCACTTGGGGCGGCACCGGGACAGGAGCAGAAGCCTCTGCCCTCACAGCTTCAGCTGCTGTGGCTGAGGGCAGAGCCTCACTCCTCTTCTTGGGGACGCTGCAGATGATGGATGAAGAAACTTAAAAAAACAGTTACTACAACAAAACGACTGTCTGAGGTAAAGATTAAAAATTACCTCGGAAGGCTTCCGCACCAGCTTGCACGGAATCTCTTTCCCGGGCGTTCTGTACTGACCATGGCCGCCGCCGGCGTGGTAGCCCCTGAAGGCCCCCCCGGGACTTGTTGCAGTTGCGGGCATTTCCTTAGTCGAGGCCCCCCTCGACCGGGAAGGACCTCTGGACCCAGAGGCCTCAGCTGGCCCTGGTACTAGAGTCACATGCCCAGGGCTAGCACCCCGGGAAGACACTGCTGCAGATGCAGTCACCGCAGTTGTAGAAGACCTCCCCCTCCGGGGAAAAGGAGCTGCTGCAGAGGAGGCAGGCCTGATGGACCTTCCGTCGGCATGCTTCAGCTTCCTCTTCCGGCTCGAGGGTTCGGCCGCCGGCTCCTTGCCCTTGCCGATGACTTCGGTCCTTGGCTTCGGGGCAGGGGTGGAGCCACCTTCAGAAGCCCCAGGGATCACCACCCTGGAAGTCGATCGTCTCTCGACGACACCGAGGTCATCAACATCGGCATCATCCGCCGGAGCTCCCGGCAGAATTGTACTTCCACGTTCAGAGGGAGGAAAGTTGGTGGCGGGGTCAAGTCATCACCTGCGACGTCGATGCCGTGCTGGAACTTCTTGAGATGAAACTCCAAGGTCGCCCCTTCCATGTTGGACTTTAGCCCGGTCTTGACCCGGTCGTCGTCCATCATACTATTGAGGCCCCAAGCGAGTTTTTCTCTCCTCTTCAGCGGCGCCCACCTGTTGACCAGGAAATTGCAAAATACCGCCTGAGGAGTTAATCCTCCCTCCACACGATGGCGGATCCTGGTCAGAGTAGGGTTGAAGGCATCCGAGAGCACCGGAGCTTCACTCCAGACTGCAGTGTCGATGTTGGGTAGGCCTTCGGGCAGCTCCAGCTTCTCGTGCTCCTCCACCCGGATGACTATCCAGTCTTTCTTCTAATCGTCCCACTTTCCAGAGGGAAACGACCAGAGGTACTTGAATGGGCACTTCTTGCGCTTCACAAAGTAGTAGAAGCCAAGGTACTCATCACCCCTTCCGGTGGTATGGACGGTGAAGAAGGTCTGGAAAAGCTCAATGCAGGGGGGATGCCCACCCACATTTCACAGAAGTGGACGAAGACAGACACTAGAAGAATGGAGTGGGGGCCAAGGTGATACAGCTGCAGACCATAGAAGTCTAGCAGCATCAAGAAAAAGGAGGAAAAAGGTGGGATCAACCCCACCATGGCGTACGCAGAAAAGTACACCATCTCGCCGGCGTGCTCCTTCTCGAATGGGAGCTCACCCCCGGTGCGGACCAGGTGGTTGAAGAAGTCCGGGGACCACCCCATGAGGGCCCGTATCTTCTTCAGGTCACTTTCAGTCTTCAAGCGGCTCTTGCGGAGACCCAACTCCATTGCAGCACAGCGAGGCAAGGGAGGAAAAGCAAGCGCAAGTTTGGGAGTTCGAGCGCAAGTTCAGATGAGAGGTGTAAAGAACCCCAGACGGTACGCGCTTTCCTTCTTAAGTAAGCCCCCGCAACGCTTGGATGGAAACCGCAGGGAAGCCGAAGATACTATTCAAAAATTTCACCCTGCCGATGATAAGAGGGCCCGGGACCACCCCAACGATCAAGTCGAGGTTCTTACCCAGGCGAACGGTTGTCATCATGAAAGGCAGGAAGCCCGAAGGCGGCGGCCTGACAAGGCGCGCGGAACCGATACAATTTTTGTATCGGGAACTGGCGACCTTCAATTGCGTGAGATCCGCACGCCAAAAATCTCATTTCCCGCACCCGAGATATGCCACGCGACGAGGATTTAACTCCAAAACTATCGCCAATGGCACATATGAAGACCTTTGAAGACTCGGCTCAAAAGTCGAAGGATGGACCCACCTCCGGCGGAATGACTTCACCCAAGGGGTCTTCCCCAGAGGTGGGCCCAGGGGGCCACTGTCGGTACCCTGAGTACCGTATACCCCTTGAGATTGCAAAGATCTCAAGTAAATGTCGTCTACTTGATTTGAAGACCTTCAGAGGCCCACATGTCAGACATAACCGGGCCCGCTTCCCCAACATGGTTAGTCCCAGGGTCGCCACGTGTACCATCAAACTGGAGCTACCGCCCACAAGGGGGAAGCTCCGGTCTATGTACCATAACGGCACCCCTGGACCTAACCCCAGACCGAGGGAAGCTCCGAAACTGACACATGTATGGTGGCACCGGACCTATCTATTCCCCACAGTATGCTCCAGAGCTGCCACGTGTCCAACCGTCGGATCTTCAGCCTCAAACCTCCGGTAGAATCCACAACGACTCCGGATCTTCAAAGGGGAATCAAGGACTTCAAGACCCGATTAAGTGTCATTAATACTATGTTAATGACACACGATCGGACGACCCTTATTACCAGTAACGGCGCTGTCAAAGCCCGTTACTCGGTCATTAAGAGTAATTAAGCGCATCAAATGTGTATCAATACTAGTAGCCACCGGGGCCACATGTCGGGCCAGGCCAACTTGTAACGGCATGTCCTTGTACTATAAAAGGACAGGCTGACGATACATAGAAGGACTCACTGGGCTGATAACATCTGGTTGGTCGAATCGGCTCACAAGCACTGTCAACTCACCCGAGTTGATTTCATACATCCAATACAACACCAACACACCCCGTGGAGTAGGGTATTACGCTCAGGCGGCCCGAACCATGTAAATCTTTGTGTCTCCTATGTCATTTTACATTTCAGCTTCTTGAATCTCTGCGCGCCCACACCGAACCTCTAACTCCATAAACACTTTTAGTAGTGTCGGGAGATCTGCCGGATCAAAACCACCGACAGAGGGTGATGAGCCCGTCGATTTCTCCATCACTAAGTTATCCACTTGATTGAAAAAGCCTTTTGCATAGCCTCCTTTAGGCTTGTGCACCCCGTGGATGATGAGGCAATCTCCCACACGCTCAGGCGAGGTACGCGTCGGTGACTTGTAGTGGTGGCTCACTACGTCACCTTTCTTGGTCTTTAGAGTGTACATGAACTCCTCACCAGGCTGCAGCTTTGGGAGAGACTCGTCTTTTTCAGGAAAAAGATGGGTTTTGACTGACTTAAGGCCAATCATAGTCGGACGATGTGCATGTGTCATCGATTTCATGGGCGTTCTCTGAGGGAAGAACGATCGTGCAGCACCATGAGGCGTGGTTCTACGCCCACACGGAGTTGGCGTTGGCGGCGAGATCATGGCGAGAGGTACGACATCCAATGCCATGACGGACTCCAAAGTGAGGGTGGACTTATCATTGGGCAACACGATGTCTCCGCTAAGGTTGAAGGTTGAGCTAGAGGAGGCATGATGCACAATTTTCTTGTCGGCCACGACTTGGATGGGAGGAATAGAAGATAAGTTTTTCTAGATGGTGCAAGGTTCCCCTCTCTGTTCTCGTCAATAAATAAACGGGGAAAATATGATAGCACCGAGAGTCTTGTTGGGATACATCAGGAGAGTCTGCATGAGAAAACAGAAAGCCGACGGCGCAATGGAGGGAACGGTCGACCCTAGGGTTCGGCCGAACCATTCCTAGCTCTGTTCGGGCTAGGTTTCCATGGGTTGGCTCAATGGGCCCCATGGATGATTAATTAGATGGGTCCATTAATTGTACGCGGAGAAATTAGACAAAATTTAAAGAAGCGACGTGAAAATTAATAAGATTTATCATGTTAATTTCTTTTTTCGCCTCCTCCTCCTAAGATTCAAGAAATAATTTGAGTTGGTGCCCATTAACTTTAAATAGCTGATCATCATCACCTTGAAGTGTGATTGCTCCATGGGATGAGGTTTATACTACAGTGAAGGGTCCTTCCCACTTACTTTTAAGCTTCCCATGTCCAAAGAGTTTAACCCTAGAGTTGAAGAGTATAACTTTATCTCCAGGTTTGAACTCTTTAGGCGTAATCCTCTTATCGTGCCATCTTTTGCTTATTTCCTTGTAGATTTTGGCACTATGGTACACCTTATCTCTCCATTCTTCCAACTCAGAAAGTTGCTTCAGTTGGTGTTTTCCTGCTTCGTGAAGGTCCATGCTCCACTGCTTGATGGCTCAATAGGCTCTATGTTCCAACTCTACAGGAAAATGACAAGTCTTCCCATAGACAAGCTGAAACGGAGACATGCCGATGGGGGTTTTGTAGGCAGTACGGTATGCCCACAATGCATCGGGTATCTTATGCTTCCATCCCGTTCCCATTTCCAAGACGGTCTTTTGCAGAATATTCTTAATTTGCTTAATACATGTTTCTGCTTGACCACTTGTTTGTGGGTGGTATGGAGTAGCAATGTTATGTTGGACACCAAGCTCCCTCAAAAAGTTCCGGAAGGTCTTATCTATGAAATGAGACCCTCTAGCACTTATGACCATACGGGGAGTGCCAAAGCGTGGAAAAATGATCTAATGGAACATTTTCCTAGCTTGCTTGGAATCAGCATTTTTGCATGGCAAAGCTTCAACCCATCACCAGGATATACTCGCAATCATAGGACCTAGGGGAAGGTCCCATGAAATCAATACCCCACACATCAAATAATTCCACTTCGAGATTATATGTTAGGGGCATCGCATTACGAGCTGAAATTCCTCCATGCTTCTGGCATTTCCAACATCTGTGAATGAATTGTATCTTCATACATAGAAGGCCAATAGAAATCCACTTTGCCAGATCTTTGCCTGAGTATGGTAAACACTATAATGGCCACCATAAGGGCTAGCATGGCATTTATCAATAAGCTTGGTGCCTTTGATTGATGGGATGCACCTTCTAAGAAGGCCATCGGCACAGACTCGGTAGAGGTATTCGTCATCCCAAAGGTGTCTATGACTCCCATAGATGAGTTTCTTTTTATTTCCTCCTGATGGTACGTATCCCGTGACCATGAAGTTCACGATCCACATACAAAGGGTGAGAGTCAGTCACATTGAGAATCATATCATCTCGTAGGAAGTCATTGATAGGTATATCCATGGTTTGGGTGACTTCCATACGCGAGAGGTGATCTTCCACAAAATTCTGTACTCCTTTCTTATCCTTTATTTCTAAGTCAAACTCTTGGAGTAGAAGAATCCATCAAATTAGCCTTGGTTTAGCATCCTTTTTGGTGAGCAAGTATTTCAAGGCAGCATGGTCCGTGTAGACTATGACCTTGGCTCCAACCACATAGGACCTAAACTTATCGATAGCAAGAACTACAACCAATAGCTCTTTTTTAGTTGGGGCATAATTGAGTTGAGCTCCTATCAGAGTTTTGCTAGTGTAGGCTATTGCATGATGCTTTTTTATCTTTGGTTTGGACTAGGACTGCACCAACAGCAAAATCACTAGCATCACACATAATTTTGAATGGCAGCATTCAATCGGGAGGTTGGATGATTGGAGCTAAGATGAGTTCCTTTTTTTAGTGTATCAAATGATTTAAGGCATTCATCATCGAAATCAAAGGGAGCTTCCTTAGCTAATAGGTTAGTGAGGGGTCTAGCGACTTTTGAGAAATCTTTGATGAATTGCCGATAGAATCTCACATGACCTCGAAAGCTGTGGATTCCCTTGACATTGATAGGAGGTGGAAGTTTTTCCATGACTTCAATCTTTGCTTGTTCCACCTCTATCCTTCTTTCAGACACTAAGTGTCCAAGAACGATGCCTTCATGGACCATGAAATGGAATATTTCTAATTGCGTACTAGGTCCTTTTCTTGGCATCTTTGTAAGACATTATCTATGTTTTCCAGACAATGATCAAAAGTTTTCCCATAGACGGAGAAATCGTCCATGAAAACTTCTATGATCTCCTCAATCATGTCGGAAAAAATAAACATCATGCATCTTTGAAAAGAGGCAGGAGCATTACACAATTCAAAAGACATACGCCGATCGACATAAGTTCTGTAGGGACAGGTGAATGTGGTATTACTTTGATCATCGGGATGGTTGGGATTTGATGATAGTCAGAATACCCATCAAGAAAACAAAAGTAGGAGTGTTTTGCCAACCGCTCTAACATCTCATCAATGAAGGGCAGTGGAAAATGATCCTTCCTTGTAGCCTTGTTAAGTTTTCGGTAATCAATGCACATCCTCCAACCTGTGATGGTTTGTTGAGGAATTAATTAATTATTCTCATTTTGAATGATCATCATACCTCCCTTCTTAGGCACTACTTGAATTGGGCTGACCCATTCACTATGATGATAGGGGCTTCAAAATCACCATTTAGAAAAAGGCATATCGTAGGCCTGGAGGTAGAATTTTTGGCTCAACGGGAGGTTTTGGGAAGAGCTCTTCTTTTGGCTATTCAATTGTCTCATGAAATTCATCCTCCTCTTGCATGAAATCTTCTTCTACTTCAATTTTAGGAGGTGCTAGGAATTGAAGAGTTCTAACCTCCTCTAATGGTTCATCTTGGATGGGATATTCTGTGGATGTGTTCTTGGAACGCAGGATAGGAATAGAGAACTTTCTCCCTCCAAGCTCAACATTGAGGTTCCCTTCCAAAGGAATTTCCATTAGAAAATTCTCAATGGGAATACCAATCATAATGTTGAAATCTTGAATTTTGAACACATGAAAATCTAGGATTGCCTCAATATCCTTGTGTCTTACAGACACCTGTTGAAAACCCCGCATCCTTCAAGAATGTTTTCGAAAGAATCTTGAAAGGATTTGCATGTTGATGCCAACGGCACATCGCCTAGAATGGCGAGAGCACAAGAATCGGAAATGAGATTTGCTCCAATAGTGGGGTTGTATAGGACCCTCATTGGTGTCCCTCTAATAAAACATAGAATGTCTCCAAAGGTGAGGTCATCCGAAGGATTTCGAGTGACTGCTCAACTTCCGCAGTCCATTCCCTACTTAGAATAGAGGTTAACTCCTTAACTGTCTGTTGGACAAACACTCCATCAGGTGGGTCAGGTGGAGTTAGGGGCAATGATGGTTTCCTATGGCAACAGTACTTCGAGGTATTTCCAAAATCTTCAAATATCTCTTCCTCGAAGTAGAAGGGAAACATCGAAAGATGAATTTCTTCTTCCTTCGTAGTTTCGGGTTTGGGAGAGGATTCCTCCAGCAAGGGTTGAAATAAGCAAGAAGTGGGTTCATCCTTGTCCATGGGTTTATCCTCGGTTCTTAACACAACTTCCTCTTGAGGAGGCTCATTAAGACCTATAATGAACGAAGAATTTTCTAGAATTTGATCTAGAAGATCCTTGCCTTCTTCCAGCGTCTTATGGAGGAAAGATCCTCTAGCCGTAATTTCAAGATGTAGGACAAACTCCTTGTTCAACCCCATATAGAAGTGTTACAAAAGCAACGAATCGGGGATGGATAGATCTGGGCCAAAATTTCTCAAAAGAGAAAATCTATCCCAAGCTGCACCTATGGATTCCTTCTCCATTCGCTGGAAGCATAGTACTTCCTTCTGCAAGGAAACAATTTTGGTAATTGGAAAGAAAGCAAGACAAAATATGTCTCGCAATTCATTCCAATTTCCGTTTGTCTTCCCAACGTTGTGGTCGTACCGTTGTTTGGCTTCTTCCTTAAGGGAAAAAGGAAATAACTTCCATTTGAGAGTTTCTTGCATCATACCCTTGATTAGAAGACATGAACACAATTTATCAAACTCTTGTAGATGGTGGTAAGGGTTTTCACAATCTGTTCCTAAAAAAGATTGTTCCCGAACCATGGCTATAAAGCCAGGGCGAAGTTCATAGCTGGTAGAACAGATGGGTTCCGCCGAAGGCAGTGGCTCACAGAACTTGCCCTTTGGGGCAAAATATGAAAGAATGGTGGACTGCTCCATATAGGTGGTGGTGGTAAGAAAAGGAAAGGTAAGATAAGAAGATAGATATGAGGGTGAACAAGATATGAAGATTAACAGCAACCGCTCTTCGGCAACGGCGCCAGAAATGCTTGTATACGTTTCTTGCATCAGAGATAAAAATCCGCACGCGCACAGAAACTGTCGTGTAGCACTCCCCTTAAGAGTATTCCCAAGGTATCGAATCCAAAGAATGTGTGTGCTAATCTCACGAAATAATTCACCCAAGGACACAAAGTTGTTTGGTAGGCAAATAATAGAGAGGAATTCAAAGTATTGATTCTAATTCAAAGGAATTTGTGGTAGCTGCTTGCTTCGGGCACGGGTTTACCCCTAGCGACACAAGGACGACTCCCGCCAAAAGTTTATGGCATAGCCGAACATGGAGGATTACGAAGGACAGATAGGGTTGTCACCACCTACTTCCTACCTCTTTAATATGTGGGTCTACAAGATATTCACTGGTGATTTCTAACCTAAGCACCACACTTACGTTCTAAATCACAAATCTAGTTGTTTCGAACACAAAGCTACAACTAGAGCCTCTAATAAATTAAAGCAATGAACGCACAAGTAACTACTTGTGCAAACTACTATGAATTGAGAATCAAACTTGAATTGAATTCACAAAGGGCTTACTTGATTTGAATAACACCTTTGTAGGGGTGCAAGTGTAGAAGAGGGACTTGACAAGCCCAAGCCTCCTTCTCCTAAACTCTCACCACACTCTCCTTCTACTTGGCAGCCTCTAGGACTACTCTAAACCTTAAGAGTGGTATTCTATTCTCAACTTTTAGTGTGTGTGTGTGTGAAGTAAGGTGTGGGGTTCTATTATTAAGCGGGGGAAGGGTCGGTTCATGCTACCAATTGTGTGCAAACCAGTCACCACTGACTTCTTCAAGCCGGGAGGAACCAACACATGGCATTTGACCGGGTTTGGCGCAACTCCCTACTTGGTCTGCTAGGGAGGTCGGTTGACCTGGTCACAGCTCCGTTGGGGTTGTGCTTTCTCCAGGTCTCTGTCAAGTGGGTCCCATCCCTTGATATGGGTGCTACACCGTTGGATGGCCTCAGATACTTTTGTTTGTAGGCCATTTGATCCATGTGGTGACATGTGGCTTCGCCTGATTCGTCAAATCCAATTTTATGGATTACTCCCTGCATTTCTTGATATTTTCGGTCTAAATTCACCTGTATACAAATAAACACCAACACTTGTGGAAGTGGTTAGTTTTTAACCTGACCATTATGGTGTGTTCCTCTTTTATGCACATTATGAGATGAATTGACGGTCTAAGTATGGCACTTAAGGACCATCAACAAACTCCCCCACACTTAGTCCTTTGCTCGTCCTCGAGTGAAGGCAAGAAAAAGAACTAAGGTGTTGTCATAAATTTGCTCTAAGTTATAAAAGGAGAATACTAGATATTTCAACTCATACCTTAATTCATGAATTCCCTTTTTGGAATGTGGATCCTAGGCTAGGCTAGGATCACAAAGACATTTAGAACAACATTTGTGAAGAGGTTTCTGGCAACAGATCTAAGAAATTTGAATTTTGAGGGATTTGGGATTAGGTCATGAATACCTCTTCAAATATTCGAATCAAGGAAATTCGTGAGGGGATGCGAGCGAAGATGCGCGAGGAAGGGTTCCCACACACCTTGGGCCTCCAATCCACGGATTGGAAGTGGTTTTTGGTGGATGGGAGTGAAAATCGCTAAATTTGGTGCAATTTTCATGGAGGAGAGGAGAGAGAGTGAAGTAGGCGAAGTGAAGAGTCGGGGTACCTGCTGGGGATGTTAAATCCCCAGGGGCCGGACTAGTCTGGCAGGCAGCCCGGACTAGTCCAGTCCATGGACCCTATGTGGACTACTCAGAGGGTCGGACTTGTCCAGCCCGGGGGTCAGACTAGTCCGTTTGGGACTTGTCCGTCTGAGCCCAGAGAAGCTGGACTCCGGACTTGTCCGACCAGGGAGGTGGACTAGTCGGGTCCAAAAGGTGAAAACTCATATATATTGAGTTTTTAAGAGAAATTTGATCCTTTTGGATTGGTTTTCACAAATAATCTTTGCAAACATGGACAGTAAGCAATCAACGACCAAACTATGACCATATTTCACAAATATTCCATAATTTCAAATAGTCTTGTAGAAAATTGAGGGGGATGAGGTTTTCGCAAGCATGCATGATTTTCAAGCAAATACAAGTAACAATCAGATGTGCAAGACCCAAGCCACATTTTAAGAATATAAGATATTGAGCTCACTCGTAAGTTCACAAAATCTCTTCTCATCTAAGGGTTTGGTGGAAATATCGACCAATTGTTTGTCGGTTCTCACATGGGAAATCACTATGTCTCCTTTGATGGAGTAATCTCTCAAGAAATGGTGGCGGATATCAATGTGCTTGGTTCTTGAATGCTCAACTAGATTGTGGGCTATTTTGATGGAGCTCTCATTGTCACATACGAGAGGAATATGACACAGGTTTATGCCATAATTCCTAAGAGTTTGTCGCATCCAAAGAAGTTGTGCACAACAACTTCTGGCTGCGACATACTCCGCTTTGGCTATGGAGAGATCTATGGAGTTTTTTTAAGGACCAAGACACTAGGGACCTACCCAAGAATTGGAAAGTCACGTATGTGCTCTTTGTATCTACTTTGCACTCCGCATAATCCGCATCGGAATATCCAATGAAATTAAACTTGGAGCCCTTGGGGTACCACAATCCTAGGCTTGATGTGTGAACCAAATATCTAAAAATTCTTTTCACGACGGTCAAATGACACACCTTGGGAGCGGCTTGAAAATGTGCACACATACAAACACTTAATATTATATCGGGCCTAGATGCACAAAGGTAAAGTAATGAACCAATCATGGAGCGATATACCTTTTGGTACACACTTGACAATCTTCATTGAGGTCGAGGTGTTTCATTGGTTCCCATTGGAGTCTTGATAGGTTTGGCCTTGTCCATGTAAAACTTCTTGTGACGCCCGGTTCCAAAAAATGAACCAAGCTAACGCATATGTGTGCTCAGGATGTTCATCACACATACACGAGTGCAATCACAAAAGAGTATACAGAAAATTATCACAGGACAAGATTAATTAACCAAATTTTATTACACAAATCATATTATTCTCAAATACAAGCTCTGATGAATATTTATGACAAGTTCAACTAATGTAGCAGAAATAAACTAATTAAGCAAACTAAACAGCTAGGCAGCATAAGCAATAGGGTATATATAGCGCAGCTCCAAAAATACCACAGGCAAGCTGACGGTAGACACGGCCTAGAACTCTGCATTACCACCATTAAACTCCCAATCCTGACCTGCAACTGTTAGGGGGGGGACTGCAAGAGTGAGTACATGTCGTACTCAGCAAGTGTGGAAAGTATGACATGTAGCAGATTCAAATGACGACAATAATAATGGCAAAGTGCTGAAAAGTACATAAAAACATTCGAAAAGCAATATATTACATGTATGTGAAATAAATCCATCATAATCATAAGTAATACCATAATACCAGTCCACAATTCACCCTCCTCATCAATAATTCCAGATTTCACCATTTGACAATAACCATATTCAATACTGGAAATAAATCCATAACCATTACCAAACCATAACCATCTCAATTACCAATTTCCCTCTAATCATGTACGTCATCCAGGCGCTCATAACCGGGAGCACGGCTATCATGATAGTTTTATTCAACTCTGGAGAGTTTGTACCTCTTTATCCACGTGTTTATGATTTCATCACCCGTCGGCGACTAAAGAACCTCCCTTATGCCAATTACACTTCCTTTGGTGTATGGCCAAGAGATCACAAAATAGCCTTTACAAAGGGATTACTAGCCTATTTAGACCCCACTGAGGTTTCACCAGTGGCGATGTCTCCCGCAGAGCACATCTTCAACCAAGGGCCCCCTCTTGAGACATTCGAATCCTAGGGTAGTCCCACCATTCATCCACAAACCCAATCCGACTACCCCTTCCCCGAGCATCCACAATGGTCCAAACAGTACTAACAAAGCCCTAAATAATCAGCTACGCCGCACCCATACTTGGCCTCGTGGTGGCACTGTAGTTCTGGCCTATTCTCGCATGAACCGGTCCTTAGATCTAAAGCAAGCAAACCACCATTACATCCAACCCATCCACATACCGGGCTTGCTTAGATCACCCATTACCATACCATGTTTAACCAGTTCATGTTAACCATAGTCTCATTCATGCATAATTAAGTTGAGTGGTATAGTTGTTCCCATCCCAGTTGATTAAGCGAAGCAAAAAGGTAAAAGCCCTTCCCGACTCTCTCTACCATAAATTCCAGGTGACAAGGGTGGTTAAACAAATCTAGTAAACTTCCTACCATAGGAATCCCATCAAATTGACACAACATGCAGTTTTGCAAACAAAACATTTATTTCAAAAACAGGATCAATATGCTTCAAGGACACTTGCCTTGCTCTTGCTGTTGATTAGGGTCAAAGCCTTCAAACTCTTAGTGCTGTAGATCCTCCGCGGCACTCTATAGTGCAAATCCGTCTAATCCACACAATAAACATACAAGACAAGAAACACAATCAAAGAGTGCACAAATATTACTCAATATGTCATGACATGCATGATTAATGCAAATGCAAGGTAGAACTTGTTACTAGATTGCTTTTAATGATCACTAACTAGTTCTAATAGCTTTTAACAAGTTTATACAGGTTTGGATTTGATTATATCAAATTTTAGAGTCAATTCAACACAATTTAACCAGGAAGATCGGACTAGTCCGCTAGGGACCGGACAAGTCCGCACTCTACGAGATCAGCGGATTAAGGTTTCCTAGATCGACGTGAATTTGGAGATTAGGGGTTGAATTCACGTAAGGAAAAGAGAATAGAAGGTATACCAGGTGTTTAGAACTCCAATGAATCAAGAAACTTGGAGGTAACACTTGGATCTTGATGATCTGAGGTTGGTGATGAACTTGGGGATGAACTGGTGGTGAAGAACGGAACTTGGTGGAAATCTTGATCCTCTTTTGTTTCCTCCTCTTCTTCTTCTTGCTTGGGATCTTCTCCTCCCTCCTTGATGGTGGCTCCCCACGAACTAGGGTTTGGGTGGGTGGAAAAGTGGCAAATAGATGTCCAACCAAGAGGTGGGGTTGTTTATATAGAGGTGGAGGCTAGGGTTAGATGGATTTCGAGTTTGGGATAAGTAGAGGCCGGTTTAGAGTCCCACAAGGGCTCTAAAAGAGTTGGGCACGACGTCCCTAGGCCCACTTAACGTGAAACCAAAGAAACAAGTTGTAAAACAAAAGATCAATTCGGAGTCACGAAATATCGGACAAGTCCAGACAGGACCGGACTAGTCCGAAGTCGTCCAGAGATAAAATCGGACAAGTCTGGCCAAACATCGGACAATTCCGAATTTGAACAGAAAGGAAAACGGACAAGTCTGTTGGAACATCGGACTAGTCCGGAAAAGCCCAAGGACTTAGCAATTTTTCAAGGATTCATGGAACATCGGACTAGTCCGCACAAAATCGGACAAGTCCGAAAGTTTCCAGTGCCAAAAATCGGACTAATCCGCAGCAAAAACGGACAAGTCCGTTTTTAGTCAGAGAGAAATCGGACTAGTCCGCAGCAAAATCGAACTAGTCCGCACTTTCCTGCGTTTTAAGTGTGGTTTTGTTCCAAATCAATTTTAAACTTGTTCCTCTTTATGTGGGTTAATGTTAAACATGTATATGAATGTATGCAAGGCATGATGCATGAAAATGAGGGTGTTACAAACCTACCCCCCCCCCCCCTTAAAATGAATCTCGCCCTCGAGATTCGACGCGGAAGAGAAGAGATAGGGAAATTCCTTCTTGAGATCATCCTCCAATTCCCATGTTGCTTCTTTTTCGGTGTGGCGCTTCCATTGAACTTTACACCATCGAATCACCCTGTTCCTTGTGACTCTCTCCTTAGTTTCCAAGATTTTGACCGATTGTTCGGCATAAGCCAAATCTTCCCCTAGTTCTAATTCTTCCATTGGCACTTGTTCTTCTGGTACTCTCAAGCACTTCTTGAGCTGGGAAACATGAAAGACATCATGTACATCTGAAAGATGAGCTGGTATCTCCAACTTATACGCTACTTCTCCTCTTTTGTCCAAAATCTGGAATGGTCCAATATAACGAGGTGCGAGCTTTCCCCTTATGTTAAACCTATTATGACCTCTCATTGGTGACACCTTGAGGTAAACAAAATCTCCTATTTCAAAGGCTAATTTCCTTCTCCTATTGTCCGCATAGCCTTTTTGTCTTGATTGGGCAGCCCTCAAGTTTTCACAAATTATTTGGACTTGCTTTTCGGCTTCTTGCAACACATCCGGACCAAATACTTGAGTTTCCCCTGCTTCATTCCAGAATAAAGGGGTCCTACACTTCCTCCCATAAAGCGCTTCGTACGGTGACATCTTCAAACTTGCTTGGTAACTATTGTTGTATGAAAATTCCGCGTATGGCAAGCTTTTGTCCCAACTTTTCCCATGCTTCAAGGCACAAGCTCTTAACATGTCCTCCAAAATCTGATTGGTCCTCTCGGTTTGTCCATCCGTTTGAGGATGATATGCTGAACTAAAATTCAACCTTGTTCCCAAAGCTTCATGCAACTTTTGCCAAAACCTAGAGGTAAATTGAGAACTTCTATCCGAGACTATCGTCTTCGGGACTCCATGTCGGCACACAATATGTTCCATGTACAATTCTGCTAGCTTCGCGGTGGTATATGTGGTCTTGACAGGAATGAAGTGAGCTGATTTTGTCAACCGATCTACAATGACCCATGTTGAATCATAGCCATACTGGGTTCGCGGTAATCCAACTATAAAGTCATACCAATCTCTTCCCACTTCCACTCCAGAATCTTTAACGGCTGCAATAATCCTGCTGGCCTTTGATGTTCCGCCTTGACTCGTTGGCACACGTCACACAATGCAACATATTCAGCTATGTCCTTTTTCATGCTATCCCACCAATAGCAAGTCTTCAAGTCTTTGTACATCTTTGTACAACCAGGGTGAATTGAATAAGGTGAGTCATGTGCCTCCTTTAATATTGTCTCCCGAATATGCTTTACATTAGGCACAACGATCCTCTTTCCCAGCCATAAGGTACCATGTTCATCCTCGTCAAATCTGAATTCTCTCCCTTCCTCGATCCTTTCCTTGATTTCCTTGATCTCCTCATCTGCAGTTTGTGCCTCTCGAATTTCCTGCTCCAAGGTTGGGTTTAACTCCATCATCTCCATCTCATTTACAAACCCGAGGTTCAACACGTTCAAACTCCTTACATAACTCGAATGGTAACTCTCGAACCGTGAGTTGATGACTTACTCCTTTTCTACTCAAAGCATCGGCCACTACATTGGCTATTCCCGGGTGATAGTTGATCCCCAAATCATAATCTTTGATGAACTCCAACCATCTTCGTTGCCTCAAGTTCAGATCCGTTTGTGTGAAAATATACTTCAAACTCTTATGATCCGTATAAATTTCACACCTATGTCCAAGAATATAGTGTCTCCAAATCTTCAATGCATGTACCACGGCTGCAAGTTCCAAATCGTGCGTGGGGTAATTCTGCTCATGTTTCTTCAATTGTCTTGATGCATAGGCGACCACTTGGCCTTCTTGCATCAATACACATCCAAGTCCTTGTCTCGATGCGTCGCAATAAATATCAAAACTCTTGCTCACATCCAGCAGTACCAAAACTGGGGTTGTTGTCAACCTCTTCTTCAACTCCTCAAAACTATTCTGACAAGCTTCAGTCCATTGGAACGCCTTTCCCTTCATTAGTAACTCCGTCATAGGCTTGGCTATCTTGGAAAAGTCCTTGATGAATCTATGGTAATATCCAGCCATTCCAAGAAAACTTCTTATTTCCTTTACATTTTGCGGTGGTTCCCACTTCAACACGTCTCTCACTTTTCTGAGGTCAACCGACACTCCTTCTCCTGAGATGATGTGACCCAAAAACGACACCTCTCTCAACCAAAATTGACACTTGTTGAACTTGGCATACAATTGATGCTCCCTCAATTTCTGCAACGTAAGTCTCAAGTGTTCCTCATGTTCTTTCTCATCCTTCGAGTAGATCATAATATCATCAATAAACACCACAACGAACTTATCCAAGTACTCCATGAAGACCTTATTCATGAGGTACATAAAGTAGGTAGGCGCATTTGTCAATCCAAAGGACATCACGGTGTACTCATAAGATCCATACCGTGTTCTAAAAGCTGTCTTGGGTATGTCCGATGGTCTAATCTTCATTTGAAAGTATCCCGACCTCAAGTCGATCTTAGAGAAGACACAAGCACCCTTCATCTGATCAAACAAGTCCTCTATGCGTGGCAAGTATACTTGTTCTTGATTGTTACCTCGTTGAGAGCTCGATAATCCACGCACATCCTTTGGGATCCATCCTTCTTGTCCACAAATAGAACGGGTGCTCCCCAAGGCGAAGAGCTAGGGCAAATAAAACCCTTCTCTAGTTTCTCATGAATTTGCTTCTTGAGCTCCGCTAATTCCAAAGGAGGCATCCTATACGGCCTCTTAGCTATAGGTGCAGTTCCAGGTATTAAATCAATAACAAACTCAATGTCTCGATCAGGTGGCATACCGGGCAACTTGTCCGGAAAAACATCCAAAAATTCACACACCACCGAAATCTCCTCAATTGCGGCACCGTCCATATGATTCAACTCCAATTGCTTCGGTGCGGTTTGAGATGCTTCAAATTCTACGGTGATCCCTTCTTTGTTGGTCAACTTCACCGTCTTCGTGGCACACTCAATAACTCCATTGTGCTTCTTCAACCAGTCCATACCAAGTATAATATCCAATCCTTGGGAATCCAAAACAATGAGGTTGGCGGAGAAGTCTACCCCCCTTATTCTAAGGCTTACTTTTGGACATACTATATTTGTCCTCATCTCTCCTCCGGGAGACTTAACCAATAGAGTAAACTTCATATGAGAGATAGGGAAACTATACTTGGCAACATACTTCGATGCAATGAATGAATGTGATGCTCCAGAATCAAATAACATAGTCGCGGGGTTGGAGTTTGCGAGAAACATACCAATGACCACATCATCCGCTTGTTGAGCATCCTCCGTAGAGACATGGTTCACGTTGCCACGAGCAAAATTCTGCTATCCATGGTTCCCTTGTGGTTGTCCTCCATTGGGTCTTGGGTTTTGCCTCGGTGCATTGCTTCCTTGACCAAGACCTGACTTAGGACATTGATGCGCAAAGTGTCCAGCTTCTCCATAAGTATAACACTTCTAACTCCACCAGAATTATTGGGACGGGCTTGGTTTTGAACACTTGCAGCAGGAAAATTAGCACGAGGCGCATAAGGCATTGGAGGCCTAGGTGCTTGCATAACAGGGCATTGCTGCACAAACTGAGTTGGGTGCGGTGCAAATCCAGGGCGTTGAGCAGGAATAGAGGAGCTGTAGTATGGCGCATTGGGTGGTGCAAGGCGAGGGCGCACATTACTTCCTTGTTGCTGTCCTTGATATAGCGCCTTCCTCTTGATTTCTTGCTCCATCTCACGGATCTTGTTCTCAACCACAATTGATTTGTCCACAAGCTTCTGAAAATTTGCATAGTCACAATTGAGTAATTGCACTTGAATTTCATTGTTCAAGACCCTCATGAACAAGTATTGTTTCCGGCTGTCCCGACTCACATCCTCAGGCGCATACCTTGAGAGTTGAGTGAATTTATTGAGATATTCACTCACGCTTGATCTCCCTTGCCTTAAGTTCTCAAATTCTTGCCTTTCCAAAATCATAACTCCTTCCGGCACATAATGAGAACGGAAACTCTCCTTGAATTCCGCCCAGGTAATTCTCTCTTGGTTCTCATGATCATTGCAATAAGAATCCCACCAATCCGCAGCTGATACAACTAGTTGATGAGAAGCAAATAGCACCTTCTCCCGGTCATTGCATTGGACAATAGCTAACTTCTTCTCCACGGACTTGAGCCAATCATCCGCATCCATAGGGTCAGCAGCTTGAGCAAAGGTTGGCAGCCTAGTCCTAACAAACTCTCCCAATCGGTTATGAGGAGACGGGGGTGGCGGCATGTGGGGCTGATTGTTGATGTTGCCAGCCTGCAGCTGTCCCATTGTTTGTATCATGGTCTGCATGAGCTGGTTTTGCATAGCCAATAGCTGCTCAATGTTGATAGCTCCATGAGCTGGTCCTTGCCCATTGTTGTTCTGAGGCACTCCATTGTTCTCCTCCTCATCATTGCCATCCCTCTGGTTGCGAGTCCTCACCATCTGAAGAAAAGCAATAGGTAAGAATTAGAGAACGTCCCCAACTATATGCATCAAGGGATATGAAACTAAACAACTAGCTACACTAGCCTAGGTGGACATGGCAATGCTAAAGCACCCCAAAATCCTCTATTAAGCACACAAGCAAGCAATATATATAGCAAACAGCACTCCAAGCAAAAACACATCAATTCCTGAGTGCTCCTATGTGCTCTAAAGTGTCCATTCTATCTAGGTTGCATCCTACAATCAACCAGTGGCTCTGATACCAATCTGTGACGCCCGGTTCCGAAAAATGAACCAAGCTAACTATAAGGATCGAAACGCCCAAGAGGGGGGTGAATTGGGCTTTCTTTCAAATTCTAAGGTAATTAAAAACTAACAACTTAAAGCCCAATTCCCTATGCGATTAATCTATGCAATCAATGTAAATTATAAGTCGCGGAATGAAGATTGCATAAATGTAAAAGGGAGAGGGATGCAAACACTCAAGGGACACGGAGTTTATCCCGTGGTTCGGCAAGATCACAAGGATCTTCCTACATCCACGTTGTGGCACCCACCCAAGGGTTTTGCCACTCCCAAGTCACCGAGACAAGGGGGTCTTCACTATTCTTCTCCGTTCGCCAACCTTGGCAAGGTGGAGCTCAAGCCTTGTACACTTTGAATCCTCCGGGCTTCCACAATCCTCTTGGCAAGCTCCGGAAGTCACACACACCAAGGGACACTCCCTTATGGCTCTCACTACACTAGAGACTCCAATCACCTAGAATGGAGGCACACAAGCACTATCTCTAGCTAGTTCTAGCCTATCTCTTGGTGTACAAATGATGAACAATGATGTGAAAGTGGTAGCTCTATGTCTTGAATGCTCTAGGATGTGTAGAGTATGCCTGGGCTTCAAGTC
Source organism: Tuctoria greenei (assembly GCA_036927565.1). Lineage (NCBI taxonomy): Eukaryota > Viridiplantae > Streptophyta > Magnoliopsida > Poales > Poaceae > Tuctoria > Tuctoria greenei. The sequence continues at coordinate 34,700,978 of JAYESD010000006.1, read as the reverse complement.
ATTTCGATTTGACAGGTTGAAGGGGTATAAATAGCCAGCCTCCACGAAATAGCCGTTGGAAAAGTAGGCTGACATCACTTCTCTGTGAACACCGGATGATCCGATGTCTCCCCTTCAGTTAACATCGGTCAAAGCCAAATTAGCTGATGTCATTGTGTCAGATATGACCGTTGTTAGACCGATGTTGACCTGTCTTCTCGTCGGATGATCCGGTGGCTCTTTCTCCAGAATTTTGCTTGATCTTGAAGCTTACTGGAATGATCGACCGATGTATGTAATTCTGCACATTGGATGATCCGGTGCTTCACTTGGTCCAATGGTATTGCAAACTGTGATGATGGACCGATGTCACTGAGCCACTCACATAGGATGATCCGGTGCTTCACTTGGTCCAATGGTATTGCAAACTGTGATGATGGACCGATGTCACTGAGCCACTCACATCGGATGATCCGGTGAGTGCATTTGTCTGAGGTCTTCTTCTTCTGTTGACACAACTCGACCGATGCAGTCAACTCAACAAACATCGGATGATCCGGTGTGTTCAATCTGTTGACTTCGAGTTGTTTTGAGTTGTTCTTTTGGAAATTGAACTTGTGACCTCTTTGACACTTGATTGAAGTGTTGTTTTGATAGTCTTCAAGTATCAAGTTAGAGCTTTCACTACTTGTCTTCGTATGATTCGATTTGATCTCATTGGTTGATTTTATATGGGTCTCCAATGTAATATTGATTTCATTTGATTGAGTGTTATTGGGACCTTGCATTCACAAATTCATTAGTAATATCGAATGGTTGTCATTAATCACCGAAATCGTACCTCATGGGGCCTAGATGCTTTCAATCTCCCCCTTTTTGGTGATTGATGACAACACAATAATTTAAAGCGCAATAGTAATGAATTTGATGGTACAATACTCAAGTAGATATGCAATGAATACAAGATAGGACACATTAAGCTTTTAGAAATCAAATGAAATTAATGGCGCGAAAAGCTCAATCGATTAATAACATAAGCAAATGTAACAAGCGGAAGAGTGCTTAATTAAAAATTACATAAGAGTACTCAAGCACGAATACAAAGGATAAACACACGAGAATACAAAGAGCAAACTCAAACTCCCCCTGAGAATACTACTACCACTCCCCCTGACTCCTCTACCTCGTCTCCCCCTTTGGCATCAAGACACCAAAAAGGGGTCAGAGAGCCTACAGACCCTGAGAGCTGGGCGCGATGACGAACTGGTCACTGTCGCAGTCGTCGGAGCTGGAGTCGCCGGTCGTAGGAGCTGCCGGGGCGGAGGGAGCTGGGGGGTCCGCTGCCGGTGCTGGAGGAGAGGAAGCAGGTACTGGAGGCGCCGGTGGAGCTGGAGGAAGTGGAGCGCTCACCACGGATGCCGGCGTCTGCTGGAACAGAGTTGTCGCCGGCAGAGGTGAGTGAATCGGTGCGCTGGGTGCCAGAAGTGGTGACATACTGATCGAGGGAATAGGAGTAGTGGGCACCTGAGCAACACCTGGAGCCAGTCCCAGTCCAGGCTGCTGTGGAGGAAGGGCGATCCCAGTCTGAGTGTAAAGGTTGGTGATCAACCCTAGGATCCCCATCATGGCCTGCTGGGTCTGCTGCTGCTGGTCGAGGGTACGCCGATGCATTTGATCAACGAGGTTTGTGAACCGGTCCGTATCCTCTCGCCTCTGTCGGGCGATCTCCAGCTGAAGCTCCTGCTGCTGCCTCTGAAGTTGTGCCAGGTGAGCAGCCTACTCTGCCCTGGCCTGCTCAGCAGCGAGCCTGTCCTGGCGATGCTGCTCTATCATCTGCTGGAGTAGTGTCGACAACTCTGACGGCTGTGACACCTGCGCCTCGGACACAGGAGGTGGAGTTGGTGGTGGAGCAGCTGAACCTCCTGCCTCTGCATCGTGCTGCCTCGGTGAAGGAGGAGGAGGAGGGAAGTACTCCTCGACACTCTCGTCTGTGTCGCTCTCGGACCAGACGTGCTGCAGATCTCCTCCTTGAGCTTCCGCCTCAGCTAGTCGCTCATCCTCTCTCTCAAGGTCAGACCAATCCTCCTCAGTCAGCATCGCCCTGACCTGACGCTCAACAGGGCGGCCAAGGCGGCGGTCCCCTGGAGCTGGAGCTCGGTAGTGTCCGAACCGTGACACACTCTCGTCAGAGAGACGGTCGTGTGCGGCGGACCCCTCGGGAACCATCATAGTGAGCAGGTAGCTGATCCAGTGCCCATATACTAGCTGCCTCATCATGCCCACTCCATCTGTGATGACATCCTCCATCTCGCAGATAATGACATCCACTATATCAAAGTCCATCCCGTTCATGATGTAGAACAGGATCGTCTGCTGAAGGCTAGTGAACCCCTCAAGATAGCCGGACCTCGGTAGGAGAGAGCGACGCAGGGCAAGGTGCACCGTGCGCACTGCAGGAGTTAGCAAGGCCGGGACTCTCGGCTGGTCTGGAGAGAAAGTGGGTCCAAATAGTAATCTGATCTCCTCCAGAGCAGGAGCCACTCCTCCAGTGAGCGGCCTCCTCGACGGGTCTGCCTGACCGTAGACCCTCTCATGTATGCAAGTGTCGTGCAGGTCTACTCCAAGCAACTGTCCCAACGTCTGCCTAGACAAGTGGTAGTGCTGACCCATGAACATGAAGTCAATGGATCGTCTGCCCTCAGAGACATAGAGGGTGGCGTAGAACACGCGGACCCAATCCTCCACGTAAGCACTCCGCTCATATGATAGCAACTGCACCAGGCCCCTGTACCTCTCAAAGAACGGCCTGATCTCTGTCCCTGCGGCTACTTCAAGCTGAACCCAATCCATGTAGTTGTGTTGGAACAGCTTGTGGCCACGGCGTCTGTAGGTCTCGTAGAGAGACGCCTGTGTGACCGTCCAGAACCGACTGTCCACCATAGCTTCCCGGGGCTGCGGGTACCACTCCTCAAGCAACACACTCCATCTGAGCTTCCGGAGTTTCTTGGCCTTCATCTTCCGGTAGTCCGTGAGACGGACTCCCTCACCGACATGGACTGCCGTGTCCATCTCGTAGATGGCCCTCTCGGCCTCCCTGTCCTCACGACGGTCGGCAGCCGTCGGTCTCCGACGAGGAGCAGCCTCGGTGTGACCCCCACGCGTCCGGGCTGAGCGCCGGCGGACGAGAGGCTCAACCGGCTCCTCTTCGGCCTTGGAGTCGTCGATCACGGGAGGCTGCCTGGAACGAGCCTCGCGAATCCTCAGGGACCCTCCTCGGCCACGCTCACGCTCCTCGGCGGCGCGAGCGGCCATCAACGCCTTCTTCTCCTCCTTGGATAGCTTTTGCTTCTTTGCGACAGGCTCCGCGATGGCCTTGCCCTTGTTCTTCCTGTCGCGAGCCATCGCGATCACGAGATTGCACGGAGTCGACGACGGGATGTGAAGATCGACGGGTCGGGAAACCCTAGCGACGGGGAGGTGGCCGGAGAAGACGGCGTCGCTCGAGTGGAGGTGCTTCGATGGAGGAAGGAGCGGTTTGTGCGTGGGGCGGCTGTGGCGGTGGATAGAGGCAGCGGCGGCACTTGGGTGCGGTGGAGAGGTGTGGAGACGGCGGTGCGGCGCTTGGAGGTGAGGCGGCGCGGGTGGCGGTGGTGTCCGGCGGGAGTGGCACTGGGCGGTGGCGCTGTGGGCGGCGGCAGCCGGGGACGGCGGTGGCGGCTGCGTGCGAGGGAGAGGCGGCGGCGCGAGGGAGAGGCGGCGGCGCGAGGGAGACGGTGGTCGGCGGCGGCGGGAGAGAAGGGTGTCGGGGAGAGAGAAAGTCGGGCCGGAGTGTGGGTTTAAATAGTGAACCCCAAACCCTAGCCGTTATTTTAACACCGGATGGACCGATGCTAGATAAAATGAACATCGGTCGAATGCAACAGTAAGGATATTCAATAATTGCTGTTGACACCGGATGGACCGACGTCTAGGGTTTTGATCATCGGTCGAATATCACAGTAAGGATGTTCAACAGAGTGATGTTGACACCGGATGATCCGACGTAGGAGAAAGTAAACATCGGTTGAATTGACCACAGCTCCAGAAGAGTGAACATCGGATGGACCGATGTTTTCCAGAATGAACGCGTCGGATCATTTGAGGTTCTGACTGAACTGGCCCTTGAAGAATGAACACCTATTGATCCGATGATGGATGGGTTTAGGCATCGGATAATCCGATGACAACAGAATAAAAACATCCCATATATGTCCTTGGACCAAACAAACAATCAAAGAGAAACACATGTCTTAGGACTTTTTGGGCAACCCCTTACCCCTCAAGAAGCTAATATGCCAATAGCTTGGCTAAACCTTAAAGCAGATGGAACACCGAGAAAAAAAGGAAGAAAAATATCCAAATAAAATGTAAGGCCCATGCTTTGTGAGGTAGAGTATGAAGACTTCTATCTCTTTGAAGCATGTTCCTCTAGGCATTAACGTACCTAACATTTTGTTCTTTCCCCCTTATATGAGTTGAGATATTGTATTTTAAACAAGTCTCCTTCTCATGAGGTGGGTTCCCCTTTGTGACAATCTACCGTATGCAATGCCAAACAAGTTATAGTGCAAGAAATTAAATGAGTGCAAGTCTATATGGCAGGGATCATGCAAGGCATAAAATAAATCTATCTTGCCAAGTTTAAACCTTCCAAAGGCTTCCTCAGGGAAAACTATTTCTAGCTCACCCCTATCCTTTGGGAGTTAGACAAGACCTATATGATATGCATCCTTACATGAACATGGCAACTTACATGACGTTAGATGCATCTAGCACATTTAATTCACTTCGAAGTCTATAAAAGGTTTTCTCATCAAGTGGTTTTGTGAAGATATCCGCCAATTGTTCTTCGGATCTAACACCTTGCAAAGAGATGTCTCCTTTAGCCTCATGATCCCGCAAGAAGTGATGGCGAATATCAATGTGCTTAGTGCGGGAGTGTTGAACGGGGTTTCTAGCTATCTTGACTGCACTTTCATTGTCACAAAGGAGAGGCACACAACCAAATTTAATTCCAAAGTCCAAAAGGGTTTGCTTCATATATAGAATTTGGGCACAACATGCACCGGACGCTATATACTCCGCTTCCGCGGTGAACAAAGCCACGGAATTTTGCTTTTTGCTTGACCAAGATACTAGGGAACGCCCAAGTAAGTGGCACCCACCGGAGGTACTCTTGCGATCCACACGGCATCCGGCAAAGTCCGAATCCGAGTATCCCAAGAGATGGAAACTAGCGTTCTTGGGGTACCACAAACCTACACTTGGGGTATGCTTGAGATACCGAAGTATCCTAAAGACCGCCTTCTTATGCGATTCTTTAGGTGCCGCTTGAAAGCGTGCACACAAGCACACACTAAACATGATATCGGGCCTAGATGTGGTAAGATATAACAATGAACCAATCATGGAACAGTAGAGGGATTGATCAATAGTTTACCGTCCAAGTCCGCGTCGAGATGACAATTTGTCGCCATTGGAGTACTTCTTGAGCTACAATCTCCCGTCTCAAATTTCTTCAAGAGGTCCTTGGTGTACTTCTCTTGGTAGATGAAGGTCCCCTCTTGAAGTTGCTTGATTTGAAATCCAAGGAAGAAGTTGAGCTCTCCAATCATTGACATCTCGAATTCCCTAGACATCATGGTGCCAAACTCATGGCTAAGAGATTTGTTAGTTGAGCCAAAAATGATATCATCGACATAAATTTGACAAATAAATAAATCCCCGTCGATGTCCTTGGTGAAGAGTGTGGTGTCCACCCTCCCGATCTTGAATCCTTGCATGACCAAGAAATCCCTTAGACGTTCATACCACGCCCTAGGTGCTTGCTTGAGCCCGTAGAGCGACTTGTGTAACCTATACACATGGTTAGGATTCCTCGGATCTTCAAACCCGGGAGGTTGCTCAACATAAACAAGCTTGTTAATATAGCCATTAAGAAAGGCACTTTTAACATCCATTTGATAAAGCATTATATTGTGATGTGAAGCAAAAGCAAGGAGTATACGAATAGCTTCTAACCGAGCGACCGAAGCGAATGTTTCTCCAAAGTCTAGTCCTTCAACTTGTGAAAAACCCTTGGCCACAAGTCTTGCCTTGTTGCGGACCACAACGCCATTCTCGTCTTGCTTGTTGCGGTACACCCACTTCGTTTCGATGACGTTCTTGTCCTTGGGTCGCTCCTCCAATACCCAAACTTCATTGCGGGTGAAGTTGTTGAGTTCTTCTTGCATGGCCATCACCCAATTTGGATCTTGGAGTGCTTCCTCTATATGAGTGGGTTCTACACACGAAACAAAAGAGTAGTGCTCACAAAATGAAGCGACCTGGCGAGAACGAGTACTTACTCCCCGTGACGGACTTCCGATGATTTGATCAATCGGATGCGCCTTGGAGATGCGTCCATGCCTCATTAGTGATTGTGAAGCACTTGGCGGTGGTGAAGCATCTTGCTCGTCTTGTGGTTGGACTTGATCTTGGAATTCTTCTTCTTGTTGTTGGTGTTGTGTGACTTGTGAATCTTGCATTGGCAATGGATCATCTTTCTCTTCTTCTTCATCAACTTGAGGCGCCATGGAGGTGTTGATGTTGGAACTTGACGCTCCCCCTTGATCATGGCTTTCCTCAACTTCGGGCTTGATGTCTCCAATGGTCATGTTTTTCATGGCTTCTCGTAGAGGCTCATCATCTATATCATCATGACCAAAACTCTCCTCTCGGGAGCCATTAGTCTCATCAAACTCAACATCACAACTTTCTTCAACTAACCCGGAGGTTTGGTTGAATACTCGATATGCTTTTGAGTTTGACGCATAACCAAGAAAGATACCAACATCACACCTTCTTTCAAACTTACCGAGCCTTTTCTTGCGGTAAATGTAGCACTTGCACCCGAAGACTCGGAAGTAGGAGATGTTGGGCTTTCTCCCAATAAGGAGCTCATATGGGTTCTTTTGAAGTAGACGATGAAGATAGACCCTATTTGCGGCATGGCACGCCGTGTTGATTGCTTCGGCCCAAAACTTCTCCGACGTGCCATAGTCATCAAGCATTGCTCTAGCAAGGGTGATGAGAGTCTTGTTCTTCCTTTCAACGACACCGTTTTGTTGAGGGGTGTATGTGGCCGAAAACTCATGCTTCACGCCTTCACGATCACACCACTACCCAATGTTGTAGTTTTTGAACTCGGTGCCGTTGTCACTCCGGACCTTGATGATGGGAAGTTGAAATTCCCTTTGAGCACATTTAGCAAAGGTTTTGAAGACTTCCAGAGTTTCACCCTTGTCACCTAGAAACAAGGTCCAAGCATATCTAGAATAGTCATCAACAATAACAAGACAATAGAAATTACCACCAAGACTTTGATATGTGGACGGTCCGAAGAGGTCCATGTGGAGTAGTTCAAGCGGCTTGGAGGTTGACAACATTGTATTCATTGGGTGGTGTGAAGCAACTTGCTTCCCAGCTTGACAAGCGCTACAAAGCTTGTTCTTCTCAAACGTGACATCCTTCATGCCGGTCACCATCCCAAGCTTGAACGACTTCTTAAGCTTGCTCATCCCAATGTGAGCAATGCGTCGATGCCATAGCCAACCCAAGCTTGTCTTAGTGAAAAGACAAGTGGTCAAGATAGCATCCTTGTTGGAGAAGTCCACCAAGTAAAGATGTCCATGCCGAAAACCTTTGAAGATTAGTTCTTTGCTTGATTCACTAGTTACTACAACACCATTCTTGTCAAAGGTGCACGTTAGTCCAAGATCACATAGTTGTGCAATGGAAAGTAGATTGAAACTAAGTGACTTAACATATAGTACATTAGAAATGGACAAATCATGCGAAATAGCAATTTTACCTAAACCAATTACCTTCCCCTTTGAGTTGTCACCAAAGGTGACTTGTTCATGATTATCGGGGTTCTCTATGGTCGTGAACATACCATCATTGCCGGTCATATGTTGAGTGCACCCGCTATCGAGTACCCAATGCTTTCCTCCGGCTTTGTAGTTCACCTACACACATGAAGTTAGTTTTTGAGTTTAGGCACCCAAGCCAACTTAGGTCCTTGTATGTGTGATACAAGTGATTTTGGGACCCAAAGTTGCTTGGGGAGCTTCCCCTTCATGCCCTTAATGTCTTTGCCGATGAACCTTGCCTTCACCTTGCCACCTACTTTGCTCAAGAGATAGTGGTAATCATTGAAAGTAGATTTGTAGTTAGGAGGCAATTTGGGAGAAGGGCGGTTGGGAAGAGGACACTCCCTCGTGTGATGTCGGGTGACCCCACAATGTTGGCAATAGGAACCAACTTCTTTGATGAAGCTCGTCCTAAGCTCCGGTGAGGGCACCTTCCCTTTGTTGAGCACCGGGAAGGATCCAAGTCCTCTCTTGTTGAAGCCTTTAGATTGTTGGTAGAGGATTCCCTTGTGCTTGTCCTCCCCCTTAGAAAGTCTTTCCACACTAGTGCGGAGACTTTCAATCTCGTCCATCAACTCCTCCCTAAGGCTTGCTTTCAAAGGCAAAGACTTATCCAAAATATTAGTGGCATGTGAAGTAGTTGATACTTTGCCATCAATGGTTTCCTTTTTCATGTTTTTCATTTTTAGTTCAATTGCTTCATAAGCACGGTTAAGCACTTCGTGTTCTTGAACCAAGTCATTGTGCTTTCCCAAGAGTGCTTGGTTTGCTAAGTCAAGCTCATGATGATCAAGCTTGATTTGAGCATTTTCCTCCTCGATTTTCTTGACATGTGTTTTGAGCATGTCATGCTCTTTAAGTATGGTTACATACTTGTCATGTAAATCGAGCTTCGCACTCTCAAGCTTAGCACAAGCTTGTTCAAGTGCCTTAACCTTGCTCTTTTCCCTTTTTATGATGACATGGTATTCATTAATCATAGATGCTAATTCATCGGGGGGGGGGGGGGGGGGGAGCTCATCATCATCATCGCTAGAGTCGTCACGTACCTTAGTGTTACCTTTTGCCATGAGGCACATAGGAGGTGGACGAAGAGGTGAGTTGTCCTTGTCGACGATGGCAAGGCCCGCCAAGTTTTCTTCATCTTCACTTTCTTCGTCGCTTGATTCTTCATTCGTGATCCACTCATTGGCCTCGCACATGAAGACTTTTTGAGGCCCTCTTCTTTTCTTTGGAAAGAGCTTGGTCTTCTTGCCTTTGTCAAATTTCTTCTTTCCAAAGGAGCGCTTGGGCTTGACCTCTTCTTCATCTTCATCACTTTCTTCTAGCTTTCGATGCTTTCCCTTGTGGTTGTCCTTCCTCTTGTCCGGTCTTGGACAATCATATGATATGTGGCCTTGATCACCACAATTATAGCATGTCTTGTTTTCATCTTTTCTTGGGAGGAAGGCTTTCTTCTTGGGATCAAAAGAGTATCCCTTCTTTGCGATTTTGTAGTTTAAACGTGAAAATTTCCTCATCATCAACGCAAGCTCGTCATCGTCCTCTTTGCTTGTTGCTTGCTCTTCTTCACTTGAGCTAGGCTCAACCACTCTCTTCTTCTTGGGAGTTGTCTTCTTGGTTGAGGCCTTGAGAGCAATGGTTTTTGACGATGACTCCTCCATCATTCCAAGTACGCTCATCTCATGAGCATGAATTTCTCCAATGAGCTCTGAGACTTCAATGTTGTCAAGTGATTCCTTTTGGAGCATTGAATTGATAATGTTGTACTTGGGCTTGGGTAGAAGCATGAGGATCTTGCGGTTGATAAGTCCCTTACCAAGAGAAGCAATGTCAAGTGCGTTAATCTCCTCAACGAGCACATTTAAACGAGAAAACATTTGGTTAACATTCTCATGAGGAAGCATTTTGAATTCATCATACTTGGATTTAAGCAAGTGATATTTGAGTTCTTTAACACGAGATGAGCCCTCATGTATTTCAATTAAACATGCCCAAATTTCACAAGCTTTCTCTTTACTAGCAATTCTAGCAAATACGTCTTGACTTATGCATTCATAGATAGCATTTCTAGCCTTAGCATCCCATTTTAGTTGGTCACCAACATAATTAAGATCTCCAAACCCCGCATGGGTCGCTTCCCAAACTTCGGGAGCAATAGCCTCTAGGTAGGCACGCATGCGTGCTTTCCAGTAGGCAAAGTTCTTGCCCTCGAAAGTAGGAACCGAACCCCCATTCTTGGCCATTTTAGCTCTCTAGCGGTGAGGCTAGAATGATCCAAAGAGCAACAAGGCTCTGATACCAATTGTAAGGATCGAAACGCCCAAGAGGGGGGGTGAATTGGGCTTTCTTTCAAATTTTAAGGTAATTAAAAACTAACAACTTAAAGCCCAATTCCCTATGCGATTAATCTATGCAATCAATGTAAATTATAAGTCGCGGAATGAAGATTGCATAAATGTAAAAGGGAGAGGGATGCAAACGCTCAAGGGACACGGAGTTTATCCCGTGGTTCGGCAAGATCACAAGGATCTTCCTACATCCACGTTGTGGCACCCACCCAAGGGTTTTTCCACTCCCAAGTCACCGAGACAAGGGGGTCTTCACTATTCTTCTCCGTTCGCCAACCTTGGCAAGGTGGAGCTCAAGCCTTGTACACTTTGAATCCTCCGGGCTTCCACAATCCTCTTGGCAAGCTCCGGAAGTCACACACACCAAGGGACACTCCCTTATGGCTCTCACTACACTAGAGACTCCAATAACCTAGAATGGAGGCACACAAGCACTATCTCTAGCTAGTTCTAGCCTATCTCTTGGTGTACAAATGATGAACAATGATGTGAAAGTGGTAGCTCTATGTCTTGAATGCTCTAGGATGTGTAGAGTATGTCTGGGCTTCAAGTCATTTCGATTTGACAGGTTGAAGGGGTATAAATAGCCAGCCTCCACGAAATAGCCGTTGGAAAAGTAGGCTGACATCACTTCTCTGCGAACACCGGATGATCTGATGTCTCCCCTTCAGTTAACATCGGTCAAAGCTAAATTAGATGATGTCACTGTGTCAGATATGACCGTTGTTAGACCGATGTTGACCTGTCTTCTCGTCGGATGATCCGGTGGCTCTTTCTCCAGAATTTTGCTTGATCTTGAAGCTTACTGGAGTGATCGACCGATGTATGTAATTCTGCACATCGGATGATCCGGTGCTTCACTTGGTCCAATGGTATTGCAAACTGTGATGATGGACCGATGTCACTGAGCCACTCACATCGGATGATCTGGTGCTTCACTTGGTCCAATGGTATTGCAAACTGTGATGATGGACCGATGTCACTGAGCGACTCACATCGGATGATCCGGTGAGTGCATTTGTCTGAGGTCTTCTTCTTCTGTTGACACAACTCGACCGATGCAGTCAACTCAACAAACATCGGATGATCCAGTGTGTTCAATCTGTTGACTTCGAGTTGTTTTGAGTTGTTCTTTTGGAAATTGAACTTGTGACCTCTTTGACACTTGATTGAAGTGTTGTTTTGATAGTCTTCAAGTATCAAGTTAGAGCTTTCACTACTTGTCTTCGTATGATTCGATTTGATCTCATTGGTTGATTTTATATGGGTCTCCAATGTAATATTGATTTCATTTGATTGAGTGTTATTGGGACCTTGCATTCACAAATTCATTAGTAATATCGAATGATTGTCATTAATCACCGAAACTGTACCTCATGGGGCCTAGATGCTTTCACTAACGCATATGTGTGCCCAGGATGTTCATCACACATACACGAGTGCAATCACAAAAGAGTATACAGAAAATTACCACAGGACTACACAAACCATATTATTCTCAAATACAAGCTCTAATGAATATTTATGACAAGTTCAACTAATGCAGCGGAAATAAACCTATTAAGCAAACTAAACAAATAGGTAGCATAAGCAATAGGGTATATATATGCGCAGCTCCAAAAACACCATAGGCAAGCTGACGGTAGAAACGGCCTAGAACTCCGCATTATCACCATTAAACTCCCAATCCTGACCTGCAACTGTTGGGGGGGGATTGCAAGAGTGAGTATATGTCGTACTCAGCAAGTGTGGAAAGTATGACATGTGGCTGATTCAAATGACGACAATAATAATGGCAAATTGCTGAAAAGTACATAAAAACATTTGAAAAGCAATATATTACATGTATGTGAAATAAACCCATCATAATCATAAGTAATACCATAATACCAGTCCACAATTCACCCTCCTCATCAATAATTCCAGATTTCACCATTTGCCAATAACCATATTCAATACCGGAAATAAATCCATAACCATAACCAAACCATAACCATCCCAATTACCAATTTCCCTCTAATCAAGTAGGTCATCCAGGCGCTCATAACCGGGAGCACGGCTATCATGATAGTTTTATTCAACTCTGCAGAGTGTGTACCTCTTTACCCACGTGTTTGTGATTTCATCACCCGTCGGCGACTAGAGAACCTCCCTTATGCCAATTACACTTCCTTTGGTGTATGGCCAAGAGATCACAAAATAGCCTTTACAAAGGGATTACTAGCCTATTTAGACCCCACTGAGGTTTCATCGGTGGCGATGTCTCCCGCATAGCACATCTTCAACCAAGGCCCCCCTCTTGAGCCATTCGGATCCCAGGGTAGTCCCACCATTCATCAACAAACCCAATCCGACTACCCCTTCCCTGAACATCCACAATGGTCCAAACAGTACTAACAAAGCCCTAATTAATCAGCTACGCCGCACCCATACTTGGCCTCATGGTGGCACTGTAGCCCTGGCCTATTCTCGCATGAACTGGTCCTTAGATCTAAAGCAAGCAAACTACCATTACATCCGACCCATCCACATACCGGGCTTGCTTAGATCACCCATTACCATACCATGTTTAACCAGTTCATGTTAACCATAGTCTCATTCATGCATAATTAAGTTGAGTGGTATAGTTGTTCCCATCCCAGTTGATTAAGCGAAGCAAAAAGGTAAAAGCCCTTCCCGACTCTCTCTACCATAAATTCCAGGTGACAAGGGTGGTTAAACAAATCTAGTAAACTTCCTACCATAGGATTCCCATCAAATTGACACAGCATGCAGTTTTGCAAACAAAACATTTATTTGAAAAACAGGATCAATATGCTTCAAGGACACTTGCCTTGCTCTTGCTGTTGATTAGGGTCAAAGCCTTCAAACTCTTGGTGCTGTAGATCCTCCGCGGCACTCTCTAGCGCAAATCCGTCTAATCCATACAATAAACATACAAGACAAGAAACACAATCAAAGAGTGCACAAATATTACTCAATATGTCATGACATGCATGATTAATGCAAATGCAAGGTAGAACTTGTTACTAGATTGCTTTTAATGATCACTAACTAGTTCTAATAGCTTTTAACAAGTTTATACAGGTTTGGATTCGATTAGATCAAATTTTAGAGTGAATTCAACACAATTTAACCAGGAAGATCGGACTAGTCCGCTAGGGACCGGACAAGTCCGCACTCTGCAAGATCAGCGGATTAGGGTTTCCTAGATCGACGTGAATTTGGAGATTAGGGGTTGAATTCACGTAAGGAAAAGAGAATAGAAGGTATACCAGGTGTTTAGAACTCCAATGAATCAAGAAACTTGGAGGTAACACTTGGATCTTGATGATCTGGGGTTGGTGATGAACTTGGGGATGAACTGGTGGTGAAGAACGAAACTTGGTGGAAATCTTGATCCTCTTTTGTTTCCTCCTCTTCTTCTTCTTGCTTGGGATCTTCTCCTCCCTCCTTGATGGTGGCTCCCCACGAACTAGGGTTTGGGTGGGTGGAAAAGTGGCAAATAGATGTCCAACCAAGAGGTGGGGTTGTTTATATAGAGGTGGAGGCTAGGGTTAGATGGATTTTGAGTTTGGGATAAGTAGAGGCCGGTTTAGAGTCCCACATGGGCTCTAAAAGAGTTGGGCACGACGTCCCTAGGCCCACTTAACGTGAAACCAAAGAAACAAGTTGTAAAACAAAAGATCAATTCGGAGTCACGAAATATCGGACAAGTCCAGACAGGACCGGACTAGTCCGAAGTCGTCCAGAGATAAAATCAGACAAGTCTGGCCAAACATCGGACAATTCCGAATTTGAACAGAAAGGAAAACGGACAAGTCTGTTGGAACACCGGACTAGTCCGGAAAAGCCCAAGGACTTAGCAATTTTTCAAGGATTCAGGGAACATCGGACTAGTCCGCACAAAATCGGACAAGTCCGAAAGTTTCCAGTGCCAAAAATCGGACTAATTCGCAGCAAAAACGGACAAGTCCGTTTTTAGTCAGAGAGAAATCGGACTAGTCCACAGCAAAAATCGGACTAGTCCGCACTTTCCTGCGTTTTAAGTGTGGTTTTGTTCCAAATCAATTTTAAACTTGTTCCTCTTTATGTGGGTTAATGTTAAACATGTATATGAATGTATGCAAGGCATGATGCATGAAAATGAGGGTGTTACACTTCTTGAGTATGTCTTGTGTGTACTTTGTTTGACTAATGAGTGTGCCTTCCTTGAGAACTCCCCCCTGATGGACATCTCAGACCTTTTGGTCATAATCTTAGAACACTCGTCACAAAAAGTTTTGTTAGTAGAACCAAATATAATGTCATCGACATATATTTGGCAAACAAACGAATCATCATTGAAATGCTTTGTGAATAGAGTTTAGTCGACCTTCCCAATTTTGAAACCATTTTGAGTTAGAAAGTATCTAAGGCACTCATACCAAGCTCCAGGAGCTTGTTTGAGGCCATAGAGAGCCTTATACAGTTTGTAGACATGGTTTGAGAAGTCTTGATCTTCAAAGCCGAGGGGTTGTTCCACGTACACCTCTTCTTTAATTGGACCGTTGAGGAAAGCACTCTTGACATCCATTTGGTATAGATTAAAATCATGGTGAGTAGTACAGGCAAGTAATATGCAAATTGATTCAAGCCTAGCTACGGGAGCAAATGTTTCATCGAAATCCAAACCTTCGACTTGTGAGTACCCCTTAGCCACAAGTCATGCTTTGTTCTTGGTAACCAACTTGTGCTCATCGTGCTTGTTGTGGAACACCCATTTGGTGCCCACAATGTTTGCATTTGGCCTCTTCACGAGCTCCCATACTTGGTTTTTATCGATGTTGTTAAGCACTTCTTGCATGGCCACCACCCAATCCAGATCTCGTAGTGCTTCTTCTACCTTGTGTGGTTCCAAAGAGGAAACAAAGGAGTAATGTTCACAAAAATTTGCAACACGAGATTGAGTAGTTACCCCCTTGGAGATGTCTCCAAGGATGTTGTTAACAGGGTGATCCCGTTGAACGCTTTGGTGCACTCTTGGGTGTGGAGCTTGATTTCTTGGAGTGTCATCCTCTTCTCCCTCATCTTCTTCGTCTCCCCTACATCGATGCCTTCATTTTGATCTTGATCATCTTGATCTTGTTGAAGTGCATCTTGAGGGTATTGACTTTGATCATGTGAGGAAGAACTTGCTTTATTTGTGGGATGGTCACTTGTGTCTTGAGATTGTTCTGGTGGTCGAATGTCTCCAAGTGCCATCCTCCCTATCACCAATGGTGGAGTCTCTTCTTAATCTAGCACACAATGATCAACTTGCTTCACTTGGGAGCCATTAGTTTCATTAAAAACCACGTCACATGCTACTTCAACAATTCCGGAGGATTTGTTGAAGACACGATAGGCATAGGTGTTTGAGTCATAACCAAGCAACAAAACCCTCATTGGACTTTGAAGCAAACTTTGGAGTCCTAGGCTTCTTGTTGAGAATATAACATTTTCTCCCAAAAACACGAAAATATGAAATGTTAGGCTTGTTACTGGTTAGGAGTTCATAAGATGTATTCTTCAATATGCGATGGAGATACAACCGGTTTATGGCATGGCAAACGGTGTTAACCGCTTCCACCCAAAACTGGTCTGATGTCTTGTACTCATTAAGCATGGTTCCATACATCTCAATGAGAGTCCTATTCTTCCTATCGGCCACCCCATTTTGTTGAGGGGAGTAGGGGGCCGATAACTCATAATTGATGCCTTCTTCATCCAAAAACTCTTCAACTTGAGTGTTCTTGAACTCGGTGCCATTGTCACTCCTTATTGTCTCGATTCTTTAGGAGAACTAGTTTTGAGCTCTCCTGCAGTACTTCTTGAGGACACCTTGAGTCTCGCTCTTGTCATGCAAAAAGAACACCCAAGTGTAACGTGAAAAACCATCAACAATTACAAGACCATATTTGTTATCGCCAATGCTTATGTAGGCATGGACCGAAGAGGTCCATGTGTAGAAGTTACAATGGTCTTGTAGTTGTCATGATGTTCTTGGATGGATATTGTTCTATAACTTGCTTTTTGGCTTGACATGCGCTACACGGTCTATCCTTTTCAAAAACAACATTCTTCAAACCACAGATGTGCTCGCCCTTAAGAAGTTTTTTGCTAATTTCTCATCCCATCATGGTCCAGTCTTCCATGCCAAAGCCACTCCATGTTGGTTTTTGCCATTAAGAACATGTCAAGTTAGGCTTTATCCGCGAAGAAGTACACAAGATAGAGGTTTCCCTTGAGCACGCCCTTAAAGGCAACTAGTCCTTGCTTCTTCTTGTGACGGTAGCACCCTCGTTAGTGAATAGACAATTATAACTTTTGTTGCATAGTTGTGATATGGGCAATAAGTTATAATCGAGTGAATCAACATGTAAAACATGAGAAAGGGTATAATTAGGGGATATAGCAATTTTACTGGTGCCAAGGATTTTCTCTTGTCTATTGTCCCCAAAGTAGATTCCTTCACTTGGATCTTTATTTTCCTCATATTCCACGAACATTTTCCTCTCTCCGATCATATGATTTGTGCATTCACTATCAAGGACCCACATTGAGCCACCGGAGAGGTTCAAGGAGTACTTGGAGGAAGTATTAGGGACGTGGAGGACTAGAGAATTCGTTCAAAGATTATGGAAACCGAGCCAAACTCAAAATCGTGTCCAACTCGGAGTCCAGGAGCAGTTCGCACTAAAACGGACGCCCAGGACGCATACAATCTCTGTTTTGGACATTCTACATTTGCACGGAAAGGGGAGAGGATAACCTTTCCAATGCTGCTAGTCCTATGTCAAAACTCCTGCGGAGTCGACTGGAATATTCGAAACAAAATCAAGTTTAGAATCTTTCACGGTGTTGCGCCACCATATTGGGCCATTGGGCCTTGTATCAAGTCTACATCTCTTATTTTCGTGTCTTAGGGTTAGGTTACGACCCCAACACCCCCTTGGACGTCCTCCCACCTGTATATACTCCATGGTGGCCACCATAAACAATTGGGTTTTCCTTATATTAATAATATCGCCGTTCTACGGTTTGTGAAACCCCATCTTCGTGATTTCAGATCGTGTCTTCTACGTTCTTGCTTGTGTTCTCGGTTGCACTTGCAAGGATTAGCCTTCTTGGCGAGGTCAATCATGTGCAGCACGGTTGATAACCAACGGAGCGGTGATGTAGTAATTGCAGGGGTTTTTCCTGTTCTACTCGAATGTCTCGGATCATCAACGTCGAGATCTCCATACAACGACTTATCCATTACCTTTCGGAAGATCTGGCTCATTTTTCTTATCAATTGGTATTAGATTTCTAGGTTGTCTGTTAGGTAATTCATCTATCCATTATATTAGTTTTATTTTTCATACCTAGAGTCCACAAAAAACCACAAAAAACTTGTAGTTTAGTAGATCTGTTCATTACTTTGTCCAAACCACATTGAGCCTTTGCAACTTTTGTTTTCAGTTTGGTTTTGTTGAGTTTTGTCCTTGGTTGAGTCATATTGCTGGTTTAGAAATTGTTTTTGGCTTTAGTTTGAGTTTTGCATTGTGTTGATTCATCCTTTTGAATCACGTCATCACAACCAGATTAGATTCGTCTTTGTCCAGTTCAGTATTTTCGTCATATCTCACTCATATGAACTCGGATTTTTTTTCTTGTACTTCGTGGAAAGCTTAAGAAGTTCTCTATAACTTTTGTATTCATCAGTTTCCCATAAAATAGAGTTAGCAAGGTCGAAATTGCATTAGATCTGAATATGTTATTGACCTATAAATTCTGAACAGTTTGTATTTCGGGGGCAATATCTCTCATTGTTATTTTCTAAAATAGGTCTTCCATATACTGAAATTAAAGAGGAGCGATATATATATAATATTTCTGTTCAAAGTTTTTAGATTTGGGGCCTATAAAGGTGCTTAATTGTCCTTAGAACATTGAGCAGAAAATCTGTAACAGACCTACGAGATATCTTTGAGTGTTTGCATTGTGTTCTTCTTTTGCAGCACATTCTAAAAAAACAAAGAATACAAAAGAAAAAGGCAAGTGGAAAACAATATACAAAAGCTGCACAAAAAAAGAGAAAAAAAACAAAAAATAGAAGTGCTTGCATTCTTTGTGTCATCCAGTTTTGTCTCATGTCTTGCTTGCTTGAACTACTAGGAACACATTTGGGCTAGCAACTTTGACAAGTACTTTGGACACTGTCGGTACCCTGGGTACCATATACCCCTTGGGATTGCAAAGATCTCAAGGGAATGTCATCTACTTGATTTGAAGACCTTCGGAGGCCCACATGTCAGACATAACCGGACCCGCTTCCCCAACATGTTTAGTCCCAGGATCGCCACGTGTACTATCAAATCGGAGCTACCGCCTACAAGGGGGAAGCTCCGGGCTATGTACCATAGTGGCACCCCGGACCTAACCCCAGACCGAGGGAAGCTTCAGAACTGACACGTGTTAAGTGGCACCGGACCTACCTGTTCCCCACAGTATGCTCCAGAGCTACCATGTGTCTTCAGCCTCTAACCTCCAGAAGACTCCACAACGGCTCCGAATCTTCAAAGGGGAATCAAGGACTTCAAGACCCGATTAAGTGTCATTAACACTATATTAATGACACACGATCGGACGACCTTAATTACCAGTAACGGTGCTGTCAAAGCCCGTAACTCGGTTATTAAGGGTAATTAAGCGCATCAAATGTGTATCAATATTAGTAACCGTCGGGGCCACATGTCAGGCCAAGCTAACTCGTAACGGCCTGCCCTTGTACTATAAAGGACAGGCCGACAATATATAGAGGGGGACTCGATGCGCTCGCTCTATACTCTCAACTTAAGTTTAGCTCATACATTCAATACAACACCAACACACCCCGTGGAGTAGGGTATTACGCTCAGGCGGCCCGAACCATGTAAATCTTCGTGTCTCCTATGTCATTTATTACTTTCACCTTCTTGAATCTCCGTGCGCCCACACCGAACTTCAAACTCCGCAAACACCTTAGTAGTGTCGGGAGATCTGCCGGATCAAAACCACCGATAGTTGGCGCGCCAGGAAGGGGGGCGCCTGAGATTTCAAGAATGGTGAACTCAGCCGCTGGATCATACAATGGTCATCCCGTTGTTCAAGCTGTTGGGGGCAATCCCTCCAATATGTAGCCACCAGCAGGAGTCACACTTCCACCACCGCCGCCTCCATCAGCAAATCAAGCTGGGCAACACGATGGTGCACCAGCGTCAATCACTGCGTCGGCGAATCTTGACAACCCAGAACACGCGCTCCATGCAGCACGTGCTCTCCTTCAACGCCGACCACCTCCGGATGCATCCCGGGATGCCATGGAGCAGTGGAGGGCCGATGTGGAACACTTGGTTGTAGCATCCCTCACTCTGGTCGGTAAAGGCTTTCGGCATGGCTTTTACTGGCCTACAGCACTCCAGGATGCAATTGAGCTAGTGAAGAAATGCGAAGCATGCCAATTTCATGCAAAGCAAATTCACACACCGGCTCAGCCTCTACAAATGATACCTCCTACATGGCCCTTCGCTGTGTGGGGGATGGACATCTTGGGACCTTTCCCAAGAGCCGTCGGAGGTTACAAGTTCCTGTACGTTGCCATTGACAAGTTCACTAAGTGGCCGGAAGCAACTCCAGTTGTGACAATCAACAAGAAGTCTGCTATCAACTTTTTGCAGTCCATTGTATGTAGATTTGGAGTCCCAAACAAAATCATCACTGATAATGGGACCCAATTCACAAGCTCTGCATTTCAAGGATATTGTGAAGACCTCGGCATTCAAGTTTGCTACGCCTCCGTAGCTCACCCGGCAAGCAATGGCCAGGCCGAGAGAGCAAATGCTGAAATCCTTAAAGGACTCAAAATGCGCACCTATGAGCGCTTGAAAAAACATGGAGCCAACTTTGATTGAAGAACTTCCGCCCACTCTATGGGCCAACAGGACAACTCCAAACCGGTCAACTGGAGAGACACCCTTCTTCCTGGTGTACGGAGCTGAAGCAATCCTTCCTCCGGAGATCACCTTGGGGTCACTCCGGGTCCGAACCTTCGATGAAGCCACGCAGGACCAGCTCTGACGTGAAGACTTAGACCTCCTTGAGGAGGGAAGGTGCCAAGCAGCTGTTCGGAATGCCCGATACCGCCAAGCCCTTCGGCGCTATCATCAGCGGCATGTACATAACCGACAGCTCGAGGAAGGTGATCTGGTGCTACAGAGAATACAATCCAGAGAAGGGTTAAACAAACTCTCCCCCAGCTAGGAGGGACCCTTTCGAGTGATTAAAGTGTCCCGTCCCGGAAGCGTTTGCTTGGCTACCGAGGATGGGACATCTCTCCCAAATCCTTGGAATATCTAGCACCTCTGTAAGTTCTACACTTAATATCACGGAGGTGAGTCTGTAGTAACTTGAGGTGTATGTTATAGAGTCATTGTACAGAGTTGGGTAGTTCCTCCGGGAGAACAGCCGGACCTTTCTCGGAAGGTCCGCAAAGTTCATGCAACACTTGTCACAGTCTCAGGACTAAAAGTGTAGCTAGCTACCCTGGGTCAAACGAGAAATGAAACACGCTTAGCCTGGTTCCATGCCCTAAGAGTGTACTTGTTTCCCCTGTACCCCGGACCTATAATGAAAGACATCTTCATGTGAAACAGACTCCACGTGCATTTATTTTGTACAGGCTCAACATTTTTTATTTTCTCTTCCTTGTATATAATAAAGTTGTGCAATTCTTAAGAAATTTTAGTCCGACCGATTCATGTACAATTCAAGCTGTATTGTCAATTCTTTTGGATTCAAATATTGTTCATGGCTCACTCGCCTGAATGCCGCCAAGCCAATCTAGGGCCGGAGTGTGCTATTGGCTTAGCCTGGTCAAGCACCCTAAGTACGCCACCCTACCTACACCCCGACAGGCCGAAGTAAGGCGGGTCCAAGTACAATTGGATCTGGAAGAAAAGACAACGCATTCGGTTGTATTCAGAATCGCGTTTGACCTAAAACTCTCTTGGGAATCGTAAGCCGCGACGAAGTTATAGGCAAGGAACGAATTTTACTATTTTTCTTGGCTTCAGTGTGCAGGAAAAATAAAAGATCCACGTTGATGGAGAAAATCCCCTAGGTCGCTTGTAACCGATATTAAACATTGAAAATGAGCATCACCGGAGCAACCAAGCTACGGTAAAGCTAGGGGGGCCAGCCGTCGACGCAAAATAAAAGATGGTGAGAAGACCCCACAAGCGGAGTCTGTTGCCGACAAACTATGCGTTGGTAAAGGTCACTGCCGGAGCTACTAAGCTCCGACACCCCGGAGGGCTAACTATCGATGCTCTACGGGTTGATAGGGACTATTGCCGGAGCTACTAAGCTCCGACGGTAGCCAATGTCGGAGCTTCTAAGCTCTGACAACCTCAGGGGGGCTTCACTATCGAAGACTTCGGACCTACACTCTACAAGTTCGAAGCAAATGAGTCTTCAACAAAACATAATATCCTCTTGGTACATGTTCACAATTAAATTGTGTACATCTACCAGGGGGGCAAGTGAAGACAAAAGTGTTGAAGACAAAAAATGAAATTCTCAAAAATTTGGGGATTTCATTCATCTAGAGACAAGGGATTACAAAATTGGGGAAGAAAAAGAGAGAATACAAGTGGGAGCTACAGAGATGGTCCTAGACCCTATGGAAGAACTGGGCGACCCTCTGAGCAACCTCCGACACGTTGGCTCGGGTGGCTTCACCTTCTCCTTCGACGCGACCTTCAAGCACCAGGTCCAAAGGGAATTGGGGATCCTGGCTGGTGTAGCACGTCAGCACATACTCTGCGACGTTCTTCGCGAGGGATTGCCCCTCAACCTCCAACTGGTCTGCGATGACGTTGCCCACCTTGGGGAGTTTCCTACCCGCTGAGCTCAACGCTTGCAACGCCAGGTCCGGCTCTGGCTCCGGATCATCCGGACGCACGGGACTAAAGCCCATCAGTGTCTGCGCATTGTTGGCTTTGCTCAGGAACTCCCAAACCTGTAGGGAGTCCGCAGTCCTCAAACCCTTCAGTTCCTCCAAGGATCTTTTGGCCGCCGCCAGTTCAGAATTCTCGCGAGCAAGGCGCTCAACCTCTTTGGCATTTTGCTGAATCTTTTCAGCAACCTGCTTCTCGAGTTTGCCGAGCTCCTCCTCCCGGAGGTAAATCTTGTTCCGGCGGTCGACCAGGTCCTTCTCCTGGCCCCTAACTTTCTTCTCCCTGGCAGCGAGGGCACACTCTTGCTGGTAGAGTTCCTGCCCTCGCACCCAGGCCTTCTCCTCCTCCTCAAGGCAACGCTCCTCCAACTTCTTGGTGCGTTCCTCGAGACCCTTGTCAACCAGAGCCACCTTTTCGGCGAGCTCCTCCTCCCTCCTCAAGACGTCATCCCGCAGCTCTAGGAGTTTTTGCTCTTCATCTTCGAGCCTCTTCTCCCTCTCCTCAAGTGCCTCCCGGCGCTTGATGAGAGTAGTGTTAATGGCTTCAAGCCTTTCTTGGCGTTCATCAGCCGCACTATTAGCTGCCTTGGTCTGCTCATAGATGGCCCGGGATTGAGCGTCGAGGGCGCGAGTCAAGATCTCCCTGTCATCCAATAATTTGCCCCAGTATTCCAGGCGGACCTTCTCCTGCTTGATCCATTCCTTGTCGTCTGTCAGCCTCGACTGCGCAAGCTTGGTCTCGAAGTAGAGCCGGTAATGCCACCACCTAAGGGTTTGGCACTCCTCTTCAAGAGCCTTGCTGTCGTGGTAGAACGCCAGCTGGACTTGACGCAAGCTGGAGCAAGCATTGTCAATAGACAACGACAGGGGAATAGGTATTGGACCTACTGGGGCCTCCTCCGCTGGTTCCAGCGGGTTCTCGCTTACAAAAATTGGGTCCCACTCCACAAGAGTGGTCCCCTGAGCCTCCACAGCATTAGGGCCGTCCTCCGGTATAGCCTCAGTTGCCACCGAGGAGGGTCCTACGGAAGAGGTTCTGACCTCCGGAAGTGGTTTCGAAGGCCCTGCCGCCAAGTCTTCATTTGCCCCCTCAGGCAGGGGGGCAACGACTTCATCTGGGTACCCTGGCCCAGTAGCAGAAACCTCCGCCATCATCACTTCCAGAGCAGGGGCAACATCAAGCTCCGGCCTGGACTCCTCCTCCGCTGGTGGCTCGGGTGTTGGCGCCTCGACCATCAATGGTTCGAGTGCCGATGTCTCCGCAACAACCGTCCCTGCGGCCGGAGCTTCAACCTCAACCAGCTCGGGCGCCAGAAGGTTTTCAACTACAACCGGCTCTGCGGCCGGAGCTTCGGAGGTAGCCGGCTCAACCGCTGGAGCTTCCTCTACATCCGGGTCACTTGCCAGGACTTCAATAACCTCCGGATCAACCGTCGGGGCTTCGACAATTTCTGGCTCTGGGGCCGGAATTACTGCTTCCTCCGGCTCAACGGCCGGAGCTTCCATCATCTCAGCATCAAGACCCGGGGCTTCAACCTCCGGGGCAGGTGCCGCTGGCGCATCTTCTCTCCCGTGGTCCGGCGCTACCACGAGAGTATCAGGGGATGAGTCAAGGTCCATGACCACAACAGCTGGCGCCGGAGCTGCCGCAGCTTCAGCCACCGCTTGGGGCAGCACCGGGACAGGAGCAAAAGCTTCCGCCCTCACAGCTCCAGCTGCTGTGGCTGAGGGTGGAGCCTCGCTCCTCTTCTTGGAACGCTGCAGATGATGGATGAAGAAACTTAAAAAATAGTTACTACAATAAAACAACTGTCTAAGGTAAAGATTAAAATACCTCGGGAGGCTTCCGCACCAGCTTGCGCGGAACCTCTTTCCCGGGCGTTCTGGGCTAACCATAGCCGCCGCCGGTGTGGAAGCTCCGGAAGGCCCCCCGGAACTCTTTGCAGCCACGGGCATTTCCTTAGTCGAGGCCCTCCTCGACCGGGAAGGACCTCCGGACCTAGAAGCCTCAACTGGCCCTGGTGCTGGAGTCGCATGCCCGGAGCTAGCACCCCGTGAAGACGCCGCTACGAGTATAGTCGTTGCAGTTGTAGAAGACCTCCCCCTCCGGGCAGAAGGAGCTGATGCAGAGGTTGCAGGCCTGACGGACCTTCCGTCTGCATGCTGCAGCTTCCTCTTCCGGCTCAAGGGTTCGTTCGCCGGCTCCTTGCCCTTGCCGACGACTTCGATCCTTGGCTTCAGGGCAGGGTCAGAGCCACCTTCGGAAGCCCCAGAGATCACCACCCGGGAGGTCGATCTTCTCTTGACGACACCAAGGTCGTCAAGCACCGGCATCGTCCGTCGGAGCTCCCTGCTGAACTCTACTTCCACGTTCAGAGGGAGAAAAGCTGGTGGCGGGGTCAAGTCATCA
The DNA here is from genome assembly GCA_036927565.1 of Tuctoria greenei. Taxonomy (NCBI): domain Eukaryota; kingdom Viridiplantae; phylum Streptophyta; class Magnoliopsida; order Poales; family Poaceae; genus Tuctoria; species Tuctoria greenei. The sequence goes on along the minus strand of JAYESD010000006.1, from coordinate 34,676,285 downwards.
CCCGCGACGTCGATGTCGTGCTGGAACTTCTTGAGATGAAACTCCAAGGTTGCTCCCGCCATGTTGGACTTCAGCCCGGTCTCGACCCGGTCGTCGTCCATCACGCTGTTGAGGGCCCAAGCGAGTTTTTCTCTCCTCTTCAGCGGTGCCCACCTGTTGACCAGGAAATTGCAAAATACCGCCTGAGGAGTTAATCCTCCCTCCACGCACTGGCGGATCCTGGTCAGAGCAGGGTTGAAAACCTCCGACAGCACCGGAGCTTCACTCCAGACTGCAGTGTCAATGTTGGGGAGGCCTTCGGGCAGCTCCAGCTTCTCGTGCTCCTCCACCCGGATGACTATCCAGTCCTTCTTCCAACCATCCCATTATCCAGAGGGAAACGACCGGAGGTACTTGAATGGGCACTTCTTGCGCTTCACGAAGTAATAGAAGCCAAGGTACTCATTACTCCTATCGGTGGTATGGACGGTGAAGAAGGTCCGGAAAAGTTCAATGCAGGGGGGATGCCCACCCACATTTCATAGAAGTGGACGAAGATAGACACAAGAAGAATGGAGTGGGGGCCAAGGTGGTACAGCTGCAGACCATAAAAGTCTAGCAGCATCAAGAAAAAGGAGGAAAAAGGTGGGATCAACCCCACCATGGCGTACGAAGAGAAGTACACCATCTCGCTGGCATGCTCCTTCTGGAACGAGAGCTCTCCCCCTGCGCAGAACAGGCGGTTGAAGAAGTCCAGGGACCATCCCATGAGGGCCCGGACCTTCTTCAGGTCACCTTCGGTTTTCAAACAGCTCTCACGGAGACCCAACTCCATCGCGGCACAGCAAGGCAAGAGAGGAAAAGCGAGCACAAGTTGGGAGTTTGAGCGCAAGATCAGATGAGAGGCGTAAAGAACCCCAGACGGTGCGCGCTTTCCTTCTTAAGTAATCCCTCGCAACGCTTGGATGGAAACCGCAAGGAAGTCTAAGATACTACCCAAAAATTCTATCCTGCCAATGACAAGAGGGCCCGGGACCACCCTGACGATCAAGTCGAGGTTCTTACCCAGGCGAACGGTTGTCATCATGAGGCGGGAAGCCCGAAGGCGGCGGCCTGACAAGGTGCGCGGAACCGATACGATTTTCGTATCGAGAACCGGTGACCTTTAATTGCGTGAGATCCGCACGCCAAAGATCTCATTTGCCGCACACGGGATATGCCATGCGGCGAGGATTTAACCCCAAACTATCGCCAACGGCACACCCGAAGACCTTTGAAGACTCAGTTCAAAAGTCGAAGGATGGACCCACCTCCGGCAGAATGACTTCACCCAAGGGGTCTTCCCCAGAGGTGGGCCCAGGGGGCAACTGTCGGTACCCTGGGTACCATATACCCCTTTGGATTGCAAAGATCTCAAGGGAATGTCATCTACCTGATTTGAAGACCTTCGGAGGCCCACATGTCAGACATAACTGGACCCGCTTCCCCAACATGGTTAGTCCCAGGGTCGCCACGTGTACTATCAAACCGGAGCTACCGCCCACAAGGGGGAAGCTCCGGGCTATGTACCATAGAAGCACCCCTAACCCCAGACCGAGGGAAGCTCCAGAACTGACACGTGTTAAGTGGCACCGGACCTACCTGTTCCCCACAGTATGCTCCAGAGCTGCCACGTGTCCAACCGTCGGATCTTCAGCCTCTAACCTCCAGAAGACTCCACAACGGCTCCGGATCTTCAAAGGGGAATCAAGGACTTCAAGACCCGATTAAGTGTCATTAATACTATATTAATGACACACGATCGGACGACCTTAATTACCAGTAACGGTGCTGTCAAAGCCCGTAACTCGATTATTAAGGGTAATTAAGCGCATCAAATGTGTATCAATATTAGTAACCGTCGGGGCCACATGTCGGGCCAGGCTAACTCGTAACGGCCTGCCCTTGTACTATAAAAGGACAGGCCAACGATACATAGAGGGGGACTCGACGCGCTCACTCTATACTCTCAACTTACGTTGAGCTCATACATTCAATACAACACCAACACACCCCGTGGAGTAGGGTATTACGCTCAGGCGGCGCGAACCACGTAAATCTTCGTGTCTCCTGTGTCATTTATTACTTTCACCTTCTTGAATCTCCGCGCGCCCACACCGAACTTCAAACTCCGCAAACACCTTAGTAGTGTCGAGAGATCTGCCGGATCAAAACCACCGACAGACACTTATTCAACTTTACTACCTGATTGCATTATTGCTAATACTTGCTACATATAAAGTGCCATCCAAGCTACACTTTACTCTTGAGCAGAATTGATACACCTTTGCAATCATCCCATGCTTCATTGGTTTCTTCATACCGGCCACCGTTTGTCATCTACAGTGTCGGTAAGAACACTTGTAAGAGCATGGTAAGACGCTTCACAGTGTGTGATTCCACTTCCACTTTTCCATTATCCTTTGTAGTTGATAGGGATAACATATTTTTTTGTTGTCTTCTGTTTGCTACTAACAATGTCAGATAAAAGCAAGAATTATGCATTATATGCTGAGATGATTGACATGATGAAGACGGCGATGGAGTTGCTCACTAAAAATCAAACATCAATCAAGACTTCACATGACATTCAGACCACCTTTACAACACCTTCTACAAGAAGTAATTACATTCTCCCATCTCTTCCTTCTTATGATGGTTTTGGTTACGATAATATATTGCTTGAGAAATAGAGTTGGATAAAATATTTGGACAATGGCATATGTGTGAGAGGAGAAAGATTAGAAATATTGCTAGTGCGTTAGTTGATTGTGCATTAACTTGGTGGGACAACCTGAGCGATTCAGAAAAACCTCAAACATGGAAAGATATGAAAATTATTGTGCGAGAAAATTTTGCTAATGTATCTAATTGCAAAGATGAAATACATGAACTTGAGAAGAATTTTCTTGTTGTACCTCCTCCTATGCCTAACCTTTTGCTGGAACATGAACAAATAAATGTAGATGCAAATAAGAATGAGGTGTTGAACAAATCTTCTGAAGTTTTTGATGAATCAACTCATAATGCATTTGAATTTCTTGTTGAAAATGAGAGTAATGTTAATGGACAATGCTCTACAGTTAGCCAAGGTATGACATTTTCAGATGTGCTGAATTTTTCGACCAATCATACTGTTGTAGAGCACCGACTTATGAAAGCTTTTATAGATTTACCTTTGTCACAAATTAATTTTCCTACTAGTCTTTGTGATAAAGAGAAGTTCGGTGTTGATAATTTTGTTATACCTATGCTAGAACAAGTGAATGAGCTTGATACGTTATCACCCACATGTTCTGAAATTAAGCATTTGATTCCCATTACTTGTGAAAATGATGCACTAAAATTGTTGTCTTCTCTAAATATCTTAGGATATATTGAATTCGATACTCTTTGTGATCTAGGTATTGTAGAGAGGAGAATATTTTTCCAATCTGAATTGTCTTTCTTAAGTAGAAATATTTTTCATGCTATAGGCAACTATGAAGATAGTGGTGAATTTATGATGCATAAAGTTTACATATGCTCAAATGAGAAATCCCATTTTGTGCTGCAACAACATGGTGAAATGAATGGATGCACTAACACTAATAATTATTTCTCAAGTTTTTCTAGTATTTTTTCCTTGCAGCAGGGACAATATATAATAGAGGAGCATTGTTCGCTGTGGTTGTGCAATATGGAAAACGCTCATTCTATCCCCAAAAGCCTCTTTCCTGGACATACGAGCAAGCCGAGGACGGCTTGTCATAACGAAGGGGAGAATGATGAGATCATGCACGTTATCATTGCACCTACAAACATGACACAATGTTTATTTATTTGGGATCCTGGCTCAAGTGAATGTGCACTCTTATTTGATGGACAAGATCAAGATGGCGCACTATGTCGTCCACCACCTTGGCCTCCTCCATTCATGCATACAAAAAGATTTGATGGCGTTGCACATTTGGACCAACACAAGAGAGAAGATGAACGTGAGTCGAGGACGACTCCAATTCAAAAAGGGGAGGATGATGACGAGATCACTTCTATGGATACAAACAACACTCCATTGAACATACAAGATGCAATCAATAGAGTTCATACACAACAATTAATTTCAGAGGTGAACTCGTTCTTATATGTTTTTTAGCATAGATTGCTACCTAATGATTTAATTATGATTAGGATCCATGGAGAGGTTCAAGGAGTACTTGGAGGAAGTATTAGGGACGTGGAGGACCAGAGAATTCTTTCAAAGAAGATGGAAACCGAGCCAAACTCAAAATCGTGTCCAACTCGGAGTCCAGGAGCAGTTCGCACTAAAACGGACGCCCAGGACGCATACAATGTCCGTTTTGGACGTTCTACATATGCACGGAAAACGGGAGAGGATAACCTTTCCAATGCCGCTAGTCACATGTCAAAACTCCTCCGTTGTCGACGGGAATATTCGAAACAAAATAGAGTTCAGAATCTGTTAGGGTGTTGTGCCACCATATTGGGCCATTGGGCCTTGTATCAAGTCTACATCTCTTATTTTCATGTATTAGGGTTAGGTTATGACCCCAACACCCCCTTGTACGTCTTCCCACCTATATATACTCCATGGTGGCCACCATAAACAATTGGATTTTCCTTATATTAATAATATCGCCGTTCTATAGTTTGTGAAACCCCAACTTTGTGATTTCGGATCGTGTCTTCTACGTTCTTACTTGTGTTCTTAGTTGCACTTGCAGAGATTAGCCTTCTTGGCGAGGTCAATAGTGTGCATCACGATTGATAACTAACGGAGCGGTGGTGTAGTGATTGCAGGGGTTTTTCATGTTATACTCAAATGTCTCGGATCATCAACGTCGAGATCTCCATCAAACTTCTTATCATGGAGTATATGTTCACTTGTGCATTAGCTAGGTTCGAGAGATTTAAAGACTTCCGCTATTGTAACTACTTCTGTTGTAAAATGAGATAAATGACGTAACATGCTCACTTATGTCATGGATTTTGGATTCCTTATGTGTTGTGCTATTGGGGGTCACATCAAACAACACCATCCAATGTAACTCCTAGAATGTTGGGATCCAAGGTCCTTACATCAAGCGGGCAGGAAAACCCTAGCAGGCACGTGCGACGGTTTATAGATGGAACGACTCCTATTTGGAAGGACACTGGCGAGGCGAGATTCGCGGAGAGGAAGGCCGATTCCATCGGGAGCTTGCGGCGTGGCGCGAGTTCATGAGGAAGGAGGTTGAATTGACAGGTGGGACCCATTGTGAGAGGATGAGGAGGAAGAGGGCGCTTGTGGGTTGGCAGGTCGCGACCCAGAGTGTGACACTCCAAAAATTTAAAGTCATGTAATCAAGATCAAATCTATTAGAGTGCAAATTTTCTTGTGCATTTGTGTGAATATTTGAATTCAAAATTCAATAGAAAATGTTAGAAACATAAACCTATTGGAGAAGATAAATAATAGTAATAATAATAATAGATTAAACCTAATTGGGGTGAAACCTCCCCCACGGCCCACTCCTCTTCCGTCTTGCCCCCACTGGCCCAGCTAGGGGTGGGCAAAAGAAACCGGAACTGAAAAACCAAAACCGAAAAAATCGAGACCAAGAACAAAAAAACGATGTATCGGATACTTATTCGGGTAGAAAATTTAAATAACCGATATATTAATTTCGGGTTCGGATATCACCCTCGGGTACCCAAAATACCTGAACAATCAAACAATAAAATCTCAAATTAAGTTATGATCTATGAACTCTAAATCATATGAATTTTGATATTTTTTGTGAGTGTATGTGAAGTCATTAGATTAAACTACTTATTTACGATCCGTCATTAGTTAACTAATAATTTATAGTCTTTAGAGATTAAATTTATGAATGATATTAAACTTATATTGATTGTTGAGAGCATGAAATGATAATAATGTAGAATTCGGGTATTTCGGATAATATCGAACCAAAATTTAGGTACCCGAAAATTTCAAATACCTAATATTTGTATAACATTTCGATTAGTGATTCTAAAAACCAAAATTCAAAAAGACCGAAATAACCGAATCAAGTTTACTGGGTAGAAAGAACCCCACCCCTAGGCACAGCGCGCCCACACCGCTCCAGCCCAGCCCTCCAGCGCGCCCCTCATCTCCCCTCCCTCTCTTTCCTCGCGCCCGGCCTGCAAGCTTTGCGGCCCACCTCAGCCAACCAATGCGTGCCAGGCTCGCCTCCCTGGCGAACCCTAGTCACGCTTGCGCACGATGTCACCGCCTCCGCTTTTGCACGCGCCCCAGCCAATTGTTCCCTCTCCTTCTCCCTCTGACATGTGGGACCCACTTGTCATCATCGTCTCTTCCAACCGTCGCACCCGGGATGCCGCTCCCACGTTGTTCCCTCCCGCCCACGCTCGCATCTGTTTTGCCCGGCACCCGCCGCCCTCGAGAAAATGCCTCCCTCTACATGTATCCCGTCTGCAGCTCCATTCTACCCATTTTCCAATTTCTGAAACCCTAGCCTCGCTCTACCATAGCCGCCAAATTAGAGCTCGATGCGTTGCACTGCCACATCGTCCCAGCGGCACCGATGATATGTCGAGGACCACACCATGGTGCCGCCCTCGTAGAACCTCTACTTAACACGAATCGGCGCCCATACCCTCTTTCGGACAATGCCTGTTGTTAGTTCCACGAACACCACAACCGCTGCCGCCATGGAGCTCTACGACCTGTATGAAGACGCCCTCTCGTATGACTACGACCAAAAGAAGAGCGCCACAACGCGAAATTGCCCCCTAAACACCTCTACGCGACCATGATTGCCGCTTCAAACACCACCCCAACAGCGCTGAAACTCGGAGGTCCATTACCACCGTCGAGAGTCCGTCTCCAACTGATTTCTCGCATTCACGATGCCCTAGGTGAGTTTTCCGTGCTCCTCTCTCTCCCAAAGCAATCACCATCGAGTTTTATCCACTATAGCGTTGTTCGGGTGATTCTCCGACAATGGTCGACATGGCGCCATCGCCTTTCAGAGCTCCGACCGCTAGCCCACCTTGTCGGGCTCACCCTGGCCGCCCATCCAAGAATCGATGGTCCAGATTACAATAGGTCCACCGTGGACCATGAGCCAGCCCCACCCGCCACGGTGCTCAAACCCGTAGACCAAGTCCACCGCCTTTTGCGCAGAAAAAAATAAATACCAAAAGAAATAGAAAAGACATTATTGTAGTTAGGTCCCTACGCATTTTTATAAAATCATGAATAGGTCTGGTATTTACAAACATGACCCTGACCTTTTTATTAATTTTGAATAAATCTGGAAGTTATTGAAAATTGCTATAAGAAACTTGTTAATTCACAAATTCTGTTTTTAACCAATATGATGTTGTAATAGTTATTGAATAGACCTTCAACAATAAAATAGTAATATTTTAGATTCATAATATTCTGCAATAAATATTTTTCAGCATGGAATAAATAGAATAATTTCCCAAATGATTTATAAAATAGAAATTAAATTCCATAAATTTTTAATAATTTAGAAAAAAAATTAGGCAATTAGTATTAATTATTTTATAAATAATCCATATATGAATTAATTGTTTTAATTTATAATCAACTCCATATGTTATTAATTAATTGTGAAATATTTATTGATGAATGTGAAATACATTTTAATTATGGAAAACATATATATATATATATATATGAAATATTTTAACATATATAAGTTATTAAAAATATTTTAGAATTGTCAAAATATTTCTAAAAATATTATAATCTAATAAATTATTCAATTTACAAGTAAAACATTGTTAGCATATGTAATAAAATCGTAAAATCATATTGTCACATCAATAAATTGTCATAATTACACTATTAGATTGAGATTTTCAATATAACATATTCGTAACCTTGATTTAAACCATTAATACGCTAGAACCTTGTCTCATTCACCACGACATAACCAACTGTAGTATTTTTATCATTTGTTTTGTATGTATGGTGTACTATTTTTCATTGCTCTTATCTTATCTTTTATTGGTATTTATGGAGAAGTAGCATGAAGATCCCGAAGATCAAGAGTTCCATCAAGAAGACTGAGCAACTAAATAATAAAAGTCAAGTGCCCTTGATCATATTGTATTCATTTTAGGGATTATAGTTAGTTGCATGTTTAATTTAATATGAATCCCATGTTATGATTACCATTTGTTTTACCGTACTTTCCTTGTCACCTGGGTATGGAAGGGTGGAACTTGGTGAATTGTTATATGCTTAGCCATGCAAAGTAGATGGGAGAAAACATTAATTACATATATCACCCTTGATTTATGATTATTCATTGTGATATGGGAAATGAATTGTAGTGGATAGGACTCTAGCGGGCTGGTTTAAATGGTATGATGTTATATGCACGAGATCCGGTTAGGGGTTTGGACCTTGCCGAATTCTAAGGACCGGTTTACGGTGGAGGCCACTAAACTTTACAGTACCACCACGAAACTGAGATTGGGGTAGCTTGATCAATTAATTAGGTTTTCCCTGGTGTAGTGTTACTAGTTGGATAGTGCGAAGAATTGGTTCAAGATTACTACCTTGGGATCCGCATGGCTCAGAAGGGGGCTTCTAAGGTGGAGGGTTACTACACAAATGCCTCAACGGTGAAATTTAGAGGGCTAGCACTCCTCAGAGACGATCTTTATAAAGACCTCTTAGTGATCTCCTGGCCGCACACCTACAATGTCTATTGTTGTTGTCTGCCACTGGCAACAGAGAGGTTTACTTAGTCCATCTATGTAACATCCATATTTTATGTATAAAAATTTGCTCAAACCCTTGAACATTCTTGTATGCATTTTTGGGTGATTTTTGAAGTTCAAACGTGTAGCATACGACTTAAGTTTGAATTTGAATTCAAATCAAAGGAAAAAGAAATGAAAAAGAAAAAGAAAAAAAAAAGAATAAAGCCCTTTTGGGCCAAAACCTCCCCTCTGGCCCATTTCCCCCCAGCCCAGCCGAACCCTCCACTCTCCCCTCTCTCTCTCTCTCTCTCTCTCTCTCTCTCTGCGCCACGGACCCCACCTGTCATCCCTCACCTCAGCAATCGTCGCCCCTTTTCCCGTGCCGCGCCCACGCCGAAGTCGCTCCACGCACGGATCACCCCCGGGGAAACTCCCTTCGCGTGCACCTGCAACCGCCACACTCCCCCTCTCTATAAAACCCCGCCCTCTCCCTCTCTTTCCCCCTTCCCGCACGCAACCCTAGCCATTGCCGTCGTCGAGGTTGGTCTCGCGTGTTCCCGACGCCTCGTCGGTTATTTCTCTCTTCCTCCCTCCCTAACCTCTTCTCCCCGTTGCCAGGAGCACGCCGGGCAAGTCGGTGCGGAGAATTAGCCACGGTTTCACCGGAATCATCGGGTGCTGATGCCAACCACCGCCACCTCTCGCCGCCGACCCCTCTCCGGCCAATTTCGGACCCCGAGAACCCCCAAGGTATGCTCACCCCTCTCCCCTCTTGTGTTTAAGTTATTCAGCGCTCGAGATCAGTGGCATTTTGGTCTAGCGCCGCCGCGTCGTGCGCCGCCGACGTCGCCAGAGGCGACGTGGCTCAATCTCAGCCCTCGGTTGAGGGCCAACGGCTGAGATTATAACATCATACCGGTTCGTTTAATTAAATCTCGTGCGTCCATTTCAAAACCGACGGCCCACATTGAATTCCCTTTTCCCACCGCTGGAATTGCTCTCAGGCCCCTGGAAATTCACCAGCTACCCCTTGGAATCTTCGGGAATTCAGATCTAGCCCCTCAATTTAGCAAACTAGCCCCTGGACTCCCTGAAATAGGATTTAATCATTTAAATAGTCAATTTAACCCCTGGAAATTTATAGAATTATGGATTTAGCCCCTGTACAGTGTAGTAATCTTATTGTTCAGTCCCTGGACTTTTATTTAATTGCTGAATATTGTTTTTAGGTGTATTTAATGTGTAGAAAATAGATAAAAATGGTATTTAAGTGTAAAAATGGTTGGAAAAATTAGTATAAAATACTTTATGCTGTGATTAAATTTTAGATTGCATGTAAAATATATTTTGTCCATGAAAAATTTATTATAAATGTTTAAAAATAAATTTTGGCCATAGGAAATTCAATAAAAATGGTTTTAGGCTATAATTAAATCCCAAAAAAGTAGGATAAATATAAAATGCATACCTTGGCCATGTAAATTAATAAATGCTTCGTAGGGACGCATTAGTATAGGATTTTATGCTTATGTGTGTGTTGTCATGCATTGTATTGCATGCTCTTTACTTATTTAGCTTTATTTTATTCTTGCCATGCTTGGGCAATATATTTAGAGTCGTACTACGACCCCAATCTTAACCTCCAAGACCAAGACTTCACCAACACTCAAGTCTTCAACGAAGGCAAGTGCCCTTGACCATCTTGTACCATTTTAGGAATTTAGATAGATGCATGCTAATTAAATTGATGTCCTATTTCATGTTTACATGCCCTGTTCCATACAATTCCTTGTTACCTGAAATGGGTTGGGAAGTAGATAGGTCTTATTTATGCTTAGCCATGCTTAGACATTGGAATTGGGATTTCATACAATTGTGCCATGTTAAACTTTATGGTTACTTTAATTTGTGGTGAGTATACAATAGTAGTGGATAGGAATCTGGTGGTTGGATAGTTTTGGTATGGTGCAGTTTGCACGAGACCCGGGATTGGGGTTTGTTACCACCGGATTCTAAGGACCGGTTTATGGAGGAAGCCACTAAGCTTTATAGTACCACCATGAGACTGAGATGGGGCAGCTTGGTCAATTAATTAGGTTTCTCCCGATGAAATGCTAGTAGTTGGACGGTGCGGGGAATGATGCAGGGGAACTGCTCTGGGATCCGCAAGGCTCAAGAGGGGGCTCTGAGGCGGAGGGTTACTCCAAGAATCCTCAGTGGTGGAAACCTTATAGGACTAGCACTAGTCGGGAGCACCTTTGTAAAGACCATGTAGTGGTCTCCTGGCCTCACACCAAAGGAAGTGTGAAATGTGGTTAGCTACCACGGGCATTCGGGGAGGTTCGCTAGTCCACCTGGCAACAGGGGATGAAATCACTGCTTGTGGGTAAAGGGTACATTCTCTGCAGAGATTTGGTAAAACTGTCATGACAGCCGTGCTCACGGATAAGAGCGGCTTGGGGCCAGTTCATAATTAGTCTATGGTTGGGAAATGGTGGTTAACTATGATTCAAGTTACATTCATTATCATTACTCATGTGTGGATTACTTCTTGAATTATGATATTGGTAATTGAAAGCTAAGGTTAGGTTTTAAGCATAATGCTAAGCCATAATTGGCCTTCCCTTGCTTTAGCCAATCATGTCATTCTCTTCCCGCACTTGCTGAGTACTCTATGTACTCAAGCGTTTACTTTTCCATTAGAATATGAAGAAGAAGAAGCGGCATCGGAAGACTTCTTCGTCAATCCAGAGGACTTGGCCTAGGCTGGCGACCGTACGCGCAACTGCTGCCTATGAAGATGGAGCCACGCTTACCTATTTCACCTTCCGCTATAGTTTGGATATTTATGAATTGTTTAAGCATTGTAACTAGATTGTGGTGTGTATTTGTAGACCTTCGGGTCGTATTGTAAGACTATTTATGTATTCGAACATGGCTATGTAATGATATTTCGCTTTCATCGACGCATGTACGATTCAACTGATCCTGGCGTACATGTGATTAGCGTCTGTTCATCTTTACGATGACCGGGCGTGACAAAGTGGTATCAGAGCCGTGTTGCCCGTAGGACGCAAGCCTAGTTAGAAATGGCCAAAAATTAAGGACTATACTATTTTCTTATAAAATAGTATTTCCAAAACATTGTGCTCTTCATCTCAACCCTTGTGCTTCTTATCTTGCTGTACTTATTGCTTTATTCTAACTTAATTTATTGATTATTAATCTCACTCTCTTCTTTTCAAATGTTTGTAGATGGCGCGCACCAAGCAGACGGCTCGTAAGTCGACTGGGGGTCGTGTTCCTCACCACGCCCTAGCCAGTCGCTCCGCACCTCACACCCCCTGGAGGGAGACGACGCTGTTCTCCACTGGGAGTGCTGCCTCGAGGATGTGTGTCCGTCTTCGCTCTCTTCTTCATGCTGCAGGGTACCGCGAGTACCGTATTCGCTTCGTCTACCACACCACTAGGGTCTTTGCACCCTACACTAGTGGACTGGAGTGGACTTCCCAGCTAGCCGTCTACTACGACTCGGAGCTGCTGCACTCACACTTCTCTCCGGCCTAGAGGAGCTCCCAGCGTGCGGCTGAGGAGGATGCTACGTGGGAGGCGACTACCTACTGGAGTCACGCCCACCAGTTCTGCCTCGGGTGCACGGAGCACGCTACACCCCTCAGCGCCCTAGTGGCACAGCCGACTTCACTGGACGTGACATCGAGGGGCCTTTGTACCACGCCCAGTGCGAGAGGCTTGTGGACGACGTTGTGGAGTTGTCTTCACGACTCCAGCGTTGTCAGCAGGAGCTTTAGGACAGCAGGGACCTGGTTGACCACTACGAGCGACTTCGCCGACGCTATGCGAGGATCACTGCAGCTGATCCGAACTCTCCTCAGTACGCTTTAGACGTTGAGCCTTGGGACCCGAACTCTCTAGATCGTCGTATGAACTCCCCCCAGAATTCAAGAGAGGATTCGGAAGAAGAAGACCCGGAGATGGAGGTTGAGGAGGACTCCGATGAGTAGGAGTGGACTTGTTTCCCCGCTGGACGACTCAGGACACCTATCCTTAGTATGTAGTAGCGTGTAGCTGCGCCCTCTCTAGTCTTGAGTTGTGTTATCTATGGTATTGTATTAGTTTGCTTTATGTTGTGTGTGTGTGTGGGGGACGTGAGTTGTGGAATGCTACGGCATCCTGTCCACATCCACGTCATTTGTATATAGGCTTGTTAGTTTGTCGTGTGAGTTGTGGAATGCCTTAGCATCTTGTCCACATCCACACTAGTTAATTAATGGATTTGCTTTATATCTATTATCCTTGATGCATATAGTTGGACCGTTTTACCCTAGTGTATTTCTTCATATCTCATCTATTATTCTAAAACTTCAGTGAATTTCTCTAACACAGATGGTTGGTCGAGGTAGAGGTAGAGGCCGTGGTCGGGGCAACCCACCCCTAGATGAAGGACTTGGAGGTGTTCCCGGATGGAATGGTAGGGGTGCTCGAGGAGCCCCAGCATCTCAACAAATGCAGCAGATGATGGCCCTCCAAACCCAACTACTTAACAACCTTACTCAGATTGTCACCAACATGCAGCAAGCCCCACCCCCCCCCCCCCCACCACCAAATTACAACCTTCCGCCACCACCACCTTTTCCACCCAGGTCCTTTCTAAGGGACTTCCTAAACACTCATCCACCCACTTTTGCCACAGTCACTGAACCCATGGATGCTGATGATTGGCTCCGAACAGTTGAAAGCAAGTTGAGGCTCATACACTGTGAAGGAAGAGAGAAGGTATTATTAGCCTCCCATCAACTCCAAGGACCGGCAGCTGACTGGTGGACTGCCTTCACTGAAGCCCACCAGGATCCGGAGAACGTTACTTGGGAAGAATTCAGGACCAACTTTCGTAATCACTTTTTGCCAGAAGGAGAAATACAAGCAAGACGCGAGGAGTTCCTTATGTTGAAGCAAGGTTGTATGACTGTGAGAGCCCACCTGAATGCCTTCACCCAGTTATCCCGCTATGCACCGACAGACGTGGATACCGATTCCAAGAAACAGTTCCGTTTCAAGAATGGATTGGACAAGGAGTTAAAGTTCGCCATGTCTTCCTGTGATTACAGCGACTTTCAGAAGTTAGTTGACAAAGCTTTTGAAGTGGAGAGGACTAAAAAGGAACTGGATGATGATGAAAGAAAAAGGAAGTTGACTATAGCACATGCCTCTAGCAGCAATGTACGCCCCCGTCTCAACCCTCAGCCTGCAACCCATATGACTCGTCCCATGAACTACTCAGGACCGAGATTTCCAAACTCCAATTACAGGCCACCCACTCCCTACAATCAGCAAATGCACCAACAGCAGCAGCCACCACGCCAGCCAATGCAACCCCCACGTCAGCAGATGCAGCCACCCCGCCCTTCAGCTCCAGCTAACCGTCCAAATGGCCAACCCCCAAGAAACCAATCAGGAGGCAACAAGGGCCAGAGTAATGCTGCGGGAGTTCAATGTTACAAGTGCGGAGAATGGGGACACTACGCCAGCAGTTGTCCAAAGAAGCAACAAAACCCACCTGGCCGTGTCAACCATGTGACACTAGAGCAAGCACAGGAAGCGCCTGATGTGGTGATCGGTATGTTTTCTGTTAACTCCCACCCCGCCACCATATTGTTTGATTCGGATGCTACACATTCATTTATATCCAAGGATTTCATAAAGAAGCATGACATGGTAGTTACGTTCTTGAATCGGCCATTATTGATAAACTCTCCTGGAGGAGAGATGGTGGCAAGGCATATATGCCGTAAAGTGAGTATAAACATAAGGGGGGTAGTCTTTTGGGCCAACCTAATAGTGTTGGACTCACAAGGATTAGATATCATTTTGGGAATGGACTGGTTAACGAAGAATCAAGGAGTAATTCATTGTGCAACTAGAACAGTTTGCTTAACACAACCGGATGGCACTACAGTGGAGTTCAAGCCAGATCAGACACAAGAGACAGTAGTACAGCTCAACCATCTTGAGAGTACCGAAGACATAAGGGTTGTGAAGGAATTTCCAGATGTATTCCCAGATGACTTACCAGGTATGCCCCCTGATCGAGAGATTGAATTTGTCATTGAGTTAGTACCTGGAATGGCCCCAATATATAAGAGGCTGTATAGAATGGATGCTAAACAATTAGCTGAACTAAAGGATCATATTGAGGAGTTATTTGGAAAAGGATATATTCGTCCTAGCTCATCACCTTGGGGAGCACCAGTTATATTTGTACCTAAGAAGGATGGAACTCAAAGGTTGTGTGTTGATTACCGTGCCTTAAATGCGGTAACAATCAAGAATAAGTACCCACTGCCAAGAATTGAAGATTTATTTGATCACTTGAGGGGAGCATGTGTGTTCTCTAAGATTGATCTTCGCTCAGGTTATCACCAACTGAAGATTAGACCCTCAGATATTCCCAAGACTGCATTTGTCTCTCGATATGGACTATACGGTTATGTCGTTTGGACTAACTAATGCTCCAGCATATTTTATGTATCTAATGAACAAGGTATTCATGGAGTACTTGGACAAGTTTGTAGTGGTGTTCATCGACGACATACTTATCTACTCCAAGACTAAAGAAGAGCATGAGGAGCACATCAGGATGGCTCTACAGAAGCTTCGCCAACACCAATTATATGCCAAACTTAGTAAGTGTGAGTTTTGGCTAAAGGAAGTATCATTTTTGGGTCATGTCATATCTGAAGGAGGTATAGCAGTGGATCCAGGCAAAGTGGTCGATGTCCTTAAGTGGGAAACACCTGAGAGTGTACATGATATACGAAGATTCTTAGGCATGGCTGGTTATTACTATCGATTCATTGAGGGATTTTCAAAGATCGCTCGACCACTAACCAAGTTGCTTGAGAAAGGAGTTGCTTTCAAGTGGACCCCCGAATGTGAAGTAAGCTTTGCCGAGTTGAAGAAGAGGTTAACCAGTGCACCGGTATTGGTGATGCCTGATATGCAGAAGGAGTTTGTAGTTTATTGTGATGCATCTGGTCATGGTTTAGGATGTGTCTTAATGCAAGAAGGACATGTTGTAGAATATGCTTCAAGAAACCTTCGGAAACATGAGAGGAATTATCCAACACATGATTTAGAATTTGCAGATGTTGTTCATGCATTGAAGATATGGAGACACTACTTGATGGGAAAAAGAACCGAGATATACACGGATCACAAGAGCTTGAAGTACATATTCACACACCCAGATCTTAATCTTAGACAACATCGTTGGTTGGAGTTAATAAATGACTTCGATGTGGGAATCAACTACCATCCAGGAAAGGCTAATGTGGTCGTTGATGCTCTCAGTAGGAAAGGACAATGTAATAAATTGTCAGTACAAGCTCTTCAACCCCAGCTATGTGAATAATTTGCAAGGTTAAACTTATGCCTAGTGTCAAGCACTGAAGCAGTTGCTATGGAAGTGGACTCAACCTTGAACGTGATATACGAGAAGGACAAAAGAATGATGAGAAGATCAAGGATATCAAGCAATTAATGAAGAAGGGGAAAGCTCCGAACTTTAGGGAAGATGAACAAGGAACTCTATGGCTAAGAAAGAGGATTTGTGTTCCAGATATCAAGGAAACTAGAGAGTTGATACTAAGGGAAGCTCATAACTCATCATACTCCATCCTGGAAGCACAAAGATGTATCAAGACCTTAAAGATCGATATTGGTGGCATGGAATGAAACGGGATGTAGCAGAATATGTGGTCAATTGATTAAGGCGGAACACCAAAGACCAGCAGGGTTGTTGCAACCAATCAAAGTGTAAGAATGGAAATGGGAAGAAATTAGTATGGATTTCATTGTGGGACTACCAAGAACACAGTCTGGATATGATTCTATATGGGTTATAGTGGATCGTTTGACTAAGGTTGCTCACTTTATTCCCGTGAAAGAAACCTACAATGGTCCCAAGTTGGCGGAACTGTATATCTCCAGGATTGTATGCTTACATGGAGTTCCTAAGAAGATTATTTCAGATCGAGGCACTCAATTCACCTCAAGATTCTGGCAGAAGTTGCATGAATCAATGGATACCCGTCTAAACTTTAGTTCGGCGTATCATCCTCAAACTGACGGTCAGACAGAATGAACCAACCAGATATTAGAAGACATGTTAAGAGCGTGTGCTCTAAAGAATAGTCAAAGTTGGGATAAGAATCTGTCATATGCTGAATTTTCTTGCAACAATAGTTATCAAGCCAGTTTGAAGATGTCTCCTTTTGAAGCATTATATGGGCGGAAATGTAGGACACCGTTGTTTTGGAATCAAACTGGGGAAAGCCAAGTCTTTGGTCCCGATGTGTTGAAAGAGGCTGAAAGACAAGTGCAAGAAATTCGAAAGAACTTAAAAGCAGCCCAAACAAGACAGAAGAGTTATGTGGATACTCAAAGACGTGATCTAACTTTTGAGGTTGGTGATTATGTGTACTTGAAAGTGTCACCTATGAGAGGATTAAGAAGATTTAAAGTAAGAGGCAAGTTGTCACCCCGCTATATTGGCCCGTTCAAGATACTCGAAATACGATGAGAAGTGGCTTATCAGCTTGAGCTTCCACCGCACTTATCAGAGGTTCATAATGTATTCCATGTTTCACAACTTAAGAAGTGTTTGAGAGTGCCTGAGGAGCAATTGCCTATGGAAGCAGTCGATGTACAAGAAGATTTATCTTATGTGGAACAACCAGTCAAGATACTTGAGACATTAGAAAAGGTTATCAGAAACAAAGTCATTCGCATGTGTAAAGTGCAGTGGAAACATCACTCAGAGGCAGAAGCAACATGGGAAAGAGAAGAAGATCTCAAGGCTGATTTCCCTCATCTATTCTCTTAGGACGTCCGAATCTCGAGGGCGAGATTCCTTTTAAGGGGGGTAGAGTTGTAACATCCATATTTTATGTATAAAAATTTGCTCAAACCCTTGAACATTCTTGTATGCATTTTTTGGTGATTTTTGAAGTTCAAACGTGTAGCAAACGACTTAAGTTTGAATTTGAATTCAAATCAAAGGAAAAAAAATGAAAAAGAAAAAGAAAAAAAATCAAGCCCTTTTGGGCCAAAACCTCCCCTCTGGCCCATTTTCCCCCAGCCCAGCCGAACCCTCCACTCTCCCCTCTCCCTCTCTCTCTCTCTCTCTCTCTCTCTCTCTCTCTGCGCCACAGACCCCACCTGTCATCCCTCACCTCAGCAACCGTTGCCCCTTTTCCCGCACCGCGCCCACGCCGAAACCCCCCCCCCCTACAACCGTCGCTCCACGCACGGATCACCCCAGGGGAAACTCCCTTCGCGTGCGCCTGCAACCGCCACACTCCCCCTCTCTATAAAACCCCGCCCTCTCCCTCTCTTTCCCCCTTCCCACACACAACCCTAGCCATTGCCGTCGTCGAGGTTGGTCTCGCGTGTTCTCGATGCCTCGCCGGTTATTTCCCTCTTCCTCCGTCCCTAACCTCTTCTCCCCGTCGCCAGGAGCACGCCGGGCAAGTCGGTGCGGAGAATTAGCCAGGGTTTCACCGGAATCATCGGGTGCCGATGCCAACCGCCGCCACCTCTCGCCGCCAACCCCACTTCGGCCAATTTCGGACCCCGAGAACCCCCAAGGTATGCTCACCCCTCTCCCCTCTTGCGTTTAAGTTATTCAGCGCTCGAGATCAGTGGTGTTTTGGCCAAATTGGCCAACGCCGGCGAGATCGCCGCCGTGGGCGTCTAGCGCCGCCGCGCCGTGCGTCGCCGACGTCACCAGAGGCGACGTGGCTCAATCTCAGCCCTCGGTTGGGGGCCAACGGCTGAGATTATAACATCATACCGGTTCGTTTAAATCTCGTGCGTCCATTCAAAACCGACGGCCCACATTGAATTCCCTTTTCCCGCCGCCGGAATTGCTCCCAGGCCCCTGGAAATTCACCAGCTACCCCCTGGAATCTTTGGGAATTCAGATCTAGCCCCTGAATTCAGCAAACTAGCCCCTGGACTCCATGGAATTGGATTTAATCATTTAAATAGTAAATTTAACCCCTGGAAATTTATAGAATTGTGGATTTAGCCCCTGTACAGTGTAGTAATCTTATTGTTCAGTCCCTGGACTTTTATTTAATTGCTGAATATTGTTTTTAGGTGTATTTAATGTGTAGAAAATAGATAAAAATGGTATTTAAGTGTAAAAATGGTAGGAAAATTAGTATAAAATACTTTATGCTGTGATTAAATTGTAGATTGCATATAAAATATATTTTGTCCATGAAAATTTTATTATAAATGTTTAAAAATACATTTTGGCCATAGGAAATTCAATAAAAATGGTTTTAGGCTATAATTAAATCCCAAAAATGTAGGATAAATATAAAATGCATACATTGGCCATGTAAATTAATAAATGCTTCGTAGGGACGCATTAGTATAGGATTTTATGCTTATGTGTGTGTTGTGATGCATTGTATTGCATGCTCTTTACTTATTTAGCTTTATTTTATTCTTGCCATGCTTGGGCAATATATTTAGAGTCGTACTACGACCCCAATCTTAACCTCCAAGACCAAGACTTTACCAGCACTCAAGTCTTCAACGAAGGCAAGTGCCCTTGACCATCTTGTACCAATTTTAGTAATTTAGATAGATGCATGTTAATTAAATTGATGTCCTATTTCATGTTTACATGCCCTGTTTCATACAATTCCGTGTTACCTGAAATGGGTTGGGAAGTAGATAGGTCTTATTTATGCTTAGCCATGCTTAGACATTGGAATTGGGATTTCATACAATTGTGCCATGTTAAACTTTATGGTTACTTTAATTTGTGGTGACTATACAATAGTAGTGGATAGGAATCTGGTGATTGGATAGTTTTGGTATGGTGCAGTTTGCACGAGACCCGGGATTGGGATTTGTTACCACCGGATTCTAAGGACCGGTTTATGGAAGAAGCCACTAAGCTTTATAGTACCACCACGAGACTGAGATGGGGCGGCTTGGTCAATTAATTAGGTTTCTCCCGATGAAATGCTAGTAGTTGGACGGTGCGGGGAATGATGCAGGAGAACTGCTCTGGGATCTGCAAGGCTCAAGAGGGGGCTCTGAGGTGGAGGGTTACTCCGAGAATCCTCAGTGGTGGAAACCTTAGAGGGCTAGCACTAGTCGGGAGCACGTTTGTAAAGACCATGTAGTGATCTCCTGGCCTCACACCAAAGGAAGTGTGAAATGTGGTTAGCTACCACGGGCATTCGGGGAGGTTCGCTAGTCCACCTGGCAACAGGGGATGAAATCACTGCTTGTGGGTAAAGGGTACATTCTCCGCAGAGATTTGGTAAAACTGTCATGACAGCCGTGCTCACGGATAAGAGCGGCTTGGGGCCAGTTCATAATTAGTCTATGGTTGGGAAATGGTGGTTAACTATGATTCAAGTTACATTCATTATCATTACTCATGTGTGGATTACTTCTTGAATTATGATATTTGTAATTGAAAGCTAAGGTTAGGTTTTAAGCATAGTGCTAAGCCATAATTGGCCTTCCCTTGCTTTAGCCAATCATGTCATTCTCTTCCCGCACTTGCTGAGTACTCTATGTACTCAAGCGTTTACTTTTCCATTAGAATATGAAGAAGAAGAAGCGGCACCGGAAGACTTCTTCATCAATCCGGAGGACTTGGCCTAGGCTGGCGACCGTACACGCAACTGCTGCCTGTGAAGATGGAGCCACGCTTACCTAATTCACCTTTCGCTATAGTTTGGATATTTATGAACTGTTTAAGCATTGTAACTAGATTGTGGTGTGTATTTGTAGACCTTCGGGTCGTATTGTAAGACTATTTATGTATTCGAACATGGCTATGTAATGATATTGCGCTTTCGTCGACGCATGTACGATTCAACTGATCCTGGCGTACATGTGATTAGCGTCTGTTCATCTTTACGATGATCGGGCGTGACAATCTAGCAACAGTAGATGAAATCATGACTTGTGGGTAAATGGTACATTCTCTGTAGAGATTTGACAAACTGTCTAGATAGTCGTGCTCACGGACAAGAACGGCTTGAGACCTAATTCATGATTAGTAAAAATGGTTGGATTGGTGGTTTTGTTTGGACTTGATTTATGATTGAGATTTGGTGGGATCATACACATAGAGATAGGTTGCTAATAAAAGCTAAGCTTTGGTTATAATACTATAGTGATTAACCATATTTGGCCTTCCTTGTTGAAGTTTGCATATCATTTATTTCTCACACCTACTGAGTACTCTATATACTCATGTGCTTGACATTGTTTCTATTATAAATGTTGCTCAGTGAAAAGAAGATCAAACGAAGACAAGTGCTAATTGAAGACGGTGCAATCTGAAGGTCGCGTTGCTGCGAGTGATTTACCTGTGGTTGTCCTAAAGTTTTTCCTCTTCTGTTGCTATTCAAAAACTCTTTCAAAGGCATTAATGCTGTTTGTATTCAATATAGAACTGTTTATCAATATATGTCCTACATGTATGATTAAACTGATTCAGACATGCATGTAGTTTGCAGCTGATTTTATTTTTAATAAAACCGGGTGTGACACAAAAAGAGGTAAGGGCGTGCTATGGGAAAACTGGGTTTCGGCCCAAATAGATTTGCCCCTCTGATTATTTCATTTTATTTTTATTTTCTGTTTTCAGTTCAATCTGGAATGAATTTCTAGCGTGTTTCAAAATTAAATTTCCCACTCGAATGTACATACAATGATGCAGGCCTACTTTAATTTTATTTTATTTTTATTCCCAACGTTTTTATTTTACCCATTTACTTCTAATTAATAATTATGAATATTATTTATGTCAAGATAAATTTTATTTTATTTTATTCCCCTTTACAAAATCAGGGTGTTACAATAATGAAAGCGGCGCAATATGGGAAAAAGGTTTACAAAAGAGATTTGAATCTCACATAATTTGTAGGAATTACAGTTCGTCAGTTTCATAGTTGATACGTCCGAACGTCTAGTGCTGCAGTATCTAATACTTGAGCTTCTCGATCAGTATGTTAAATTGCATGATCGTCTGTCCTTGGTACATCTAAAGTGGAATGTGTCGATTTTGCTAGCTCCATATAGTTCAGATATAGGTATTTTTTTCCGCTATCGTTTGGTGTAAAATTCATGCATTAGTGTCGCACTTACAACACACATCTATACGTGGTTGGTCTTATGACGCTGTTGCAGTTATTCAGATACTATATATACACCATACGTTTTGCAGACTTGTCACCTTTCAAATATGGTGATTGACATGCTATATTGCTATGATGATCCACATACAACTAAACGGAACTTGATTGTTGCTTTAAATTAAGAGTTTGATAAACTCTATTGCAAAGTGAAACTACTCACTGTCTACTGAGAACAGAATGATTTATCATATATTTAGTAGACATTAGACACAGTCCTTTAGTAAGTACACCAGTTTTCTTTAGATTGTTGAAGACAAATAGTAGTGCAAATTCTTCTTTTTGAAGCAGACTAGTGATAATTCTTTATCCTAAGCATCATCATCAAAATAAAAGTGATGGTAGTATTAGTCAAATGCGCATATTGAAACCCGAGAAGAACAGAGTGCATCCATAAGCAACATAAACCTCACACAGGAAGGAAGGTGCGACACTCACATGACTCAACTCAGACTCACACCTCTTGAAAAAGATTCACGTTGCTTAAGTTTAGCAATGGCCGGTGTCAAATTCAGCTGTGAATTCTTCTCAGACTTTTGTAACCTTGTGAATAACTCCCCAAATTTTGGTACTTCAGAGTATTGTCTGACCGCAGCTTCTCTGAATTTCTCTGTTCCGTTCCGGACTCGGTTACTAGTATGCGATTTCTTGTTCATGTTGAGTCTAAACGGTGATTGTTCTGATGGGCCGTGTGTGTGTGTCTATATATATATATATATATATATATATATATATATATATAATGTGTTCTTAGAGGCAAATTAATGCTAGTCAAGTTTAAGATCATATATAACTTAATTTTTCAGACTACATATCCGATTGCCTGGAAAATATTGTTGGATATTGGAAACATACAACGCGTGACAATAATTTACCACTTCTAGTAGCAGGGTAGTCCTGGAAATCTACCCAAGTAAACTATTCCGATCACGAACAGGAATCCGACATGGTTCGTCGAGCCGTGCCTCCCAAGTTTGGCGCACTGGCCGCTGGGTCAAGGGCTTCAAGCAATGAGCAATCCGAGTCGGAACTGAGAAATTGCAGCGCGCATTTCTGAACCATCCGCCGCCTCCATGTGTATATAAGAGCAGGGGAACCCCATACCAAGCCACCAAGCTCTTCCTTTCTCCCCCCGATCCAGCTACGACTACGAGGAGAGACGCCATCAAGATGAAGCGCGCCGCCGCCGCAGCAGAGGCACCTCGCAGGGTCAGGCGCATCGTCGCCGGCAACGCCGAGCAGTACGAGGAGGAGACGTGCAGCCTCGGCAAGGGCAGCTACGGCACCGTCGTCAAGGCGCGGCACCGCGTCACCGGCAAGATCGTCGCCATCAAGCACGTCGTCGGAGCCGACGGCGACCCCGAGAAGGAGGTGATGCGGGAGGCGCGCTTCCTGGAGTCGTGCGGGGGCATCCCTTTTATCGTCGGCTACCACGGCGTCGTCCGCGAACCGGCCACCAACAACCTCTGCCTCGTGATGGAATACGTCGGCCCCAGTATCGCCAGCTTCCTTCGCCGGCCGGGCGGCGACCACCCGCTGCTTCCGGAGTCCGTGCTGCGCGCCGTGATGTGGCAGCTGCTGACCGCCGCCGCAGAGATGCACGGTCGCGGCATCATCCACCGCGACATCAAGCCGGAGAACATCCTCATCGCCGAGGACCACAGCGTCGTCAAGATCTGCGACTTCGGACTCGCCATGCCCACCTAGCTCCGACGTGCCGCCGTACGAGCCTGCCGGGACGATGTGGTACAAGGCCCCGGAGATGCTTCTTGACATACCGGACTACGACTCGCGCGTCGACACCTGGTCGCTCGGCTGCGTCATGGCGGCGATGATCAAGGGGAGAGCGCTGTTCCAAGGCTGCTACGAGGACGGGCAGCTCTGCGCCATCTTCGACGTGCTCGGCGTTCCAGACGACGAGACGTGGCCGGGGTTCTCGTCCACGGCGTTCGCAACCGTAGTGCTGCCGGAGGTGGACGTGCAGAAGCAAAGCCGGCTGCGCGAGCTGTTCCCAGAGACGACGCTGTCCGAGCAAGGATTCGAGGTCCTGAGCGGCCTCCTGGCGTGCAATCCTGAGAACCGGCTCACGGCGGCCGCCGCGATCAAGCTCCCTTGGTTCGCCGACGTCGATGCGATGGAGCTGCCGATCAAGAAGAAGGTGGCCTCGACGCTGCCCAAGAAGGAGAGGAATCTGCTGAACATTCATCCGCAGAAGAGAAGGAAGCTGCATTGTGTTTGATTCCAGAATCCTCTGACTCCGATCCGCCGAAGCAGTCGCCCATCCTTCTGCAAGAACTCTGATGTTGTACGCATGCAACGATCTGACTCAAGATCATGTAATTCAATTGTTGTATAAACTGTTATGATATAAACTGAATTACTGTTGACCCAATGAGCGGTGCTACATCATCTCTGAATTTTGTTCTGCCACAATCGAAGAACTTGACTAAACATTCGTGTTTCGTAATACCAAGACTGTTCATTGCTTGGATAGAGTCTGACAGTTGATTTTGTTTTTCAGTGTCACAGCTTTAACTTGATTGCTTCTTGTTATCTTGCGAAGTGCTTCCTTTGTACTTTGTTGCACAGGCTTGGACCTTTTCCTACTTTCATCCCTAGCTAAAAACACATGGAATTTACAGATCATAACATGATTACTCAAGATCGCGGTAGTAGAAGTGGATTGTTTGATGATATTCATTGACGATAGCCTGCTGTCAAACTTTGGAAATAGCTCGCTGATCAAGAGGAGCAAAACGAACTAGACGCAGGGAAAAGGCCAGAAAAATCTAGAATTCTAAAGTACTATGTTTTGTTCAGGACTCTCAATCTGATGAGAGCGCCAGCGACATTGTTGGTAGATATTTGTTTTCCCGCTAGAATCTACTGCGCACATTAGGTTATAAATCTGAAGACCTTGATTGGGCTCTGATTAGGCCGTAATCGGCTCGTATGTGACCTTTTCTAAGTCGGACTGGACTCAGCTTTTGACGACCCAAGCCATGGCCCATGTTATGTATTTACTCCTACAAACTTTTACATTTGGGTAATTTCTCCTGATCAACTCCGGCACACCCTACATACACTACTACAAAAAGCCTTTTTACAGGCGCCTCAAATTTTCAAACACAGGCGGTCCTTAAAAATATGCGATTGTGATGACGATTGATAAAATAACCGCCTGTGATGAAAGAACAATACAGGCGGATTTTAAATAACAATCATCTGGGTAAATACATGATCTTCACAAGCGGTTCTTAATTAAGAACCGCCTGTAATGCAATTAACTTCACAGGCAGATTTTAAGAAACAACCGCCTGGGTAAATACATGATCTTCATAGGCGGTTCTTAATTAATAACCGTCTGTAATGTAATGAACTTCACAGACGGTTCTTAATTAACAACGGCCTGAGAAGATCATGTATTTTCAGTGGCGGTCATTGTTTAAGAACTGTATGTAGTTGTTCAATTATCACAAACGGTTTTCATTGAAATTATAGAGATGTAGTCGTTGCAATTATCACAACCGTATGTAGTCGTTGCAAGGAAAATTGTATCAGGAAAAAAACACAGATGAGCGGATACTAGTACAGTAATGCATTATAGGAAATAATCGATCACCAGTGAGGCTGACTTAATTGTGATAATACACCATTAGAAGCTTTATAATTGTTCAAAGATAATTTCTTTACACACTGAGAACAAAAATCATGCTACATTCATTGTAGATCGGCGATGAAGCTCCCATCGATCAATCTAAATTGTATCGTCCTGCTTGCTCCCGAACACGTCTCTTATATTCCGCTGGATCCTGAAAATATTGACATTATTTAAATTAACAAATGTCAAAGGAGGAATGAATAACCTACATTGGTCACTAAGTCAAAGTGTCATCTAACCTTGATAAGTAGATTATAGCAATCATTTTCAACATCAGGCACATTTGGCTGATGCAGCAAACGCTGAACTTCAAGTAGTATAGTTTTGATTGTAAAAGCACTGCACCACCCCTACGAAATATAATTTAAGCAATATAAGAAACCAGTTCAAATAAGTTCGACAACAATTATAAATAATAATTACAAGAATAAAATAGATCTATCTTACAGTCTCTTGATCAAGAATCCCGATGCAGAGTGCTCCCGAACGATGGACATTTGGGTGGAAGAACCCAATTGGAAAGGCGCATCTTGGAGGCACCAAGGGATATTCCTCAGAGAAGGAGATTGTCAGGGGGTAGTAACCATCTTCCCATTCAGTCTGCAAAAGAAATTTATTAATAGGAGGACGATGGTTAAACTCATATTGTGCTTGTTCTTCATGACTTACCCCTTCTTTACCGGGGACGATGCACTGCCACTTCAGTAAATCTCCCGATTCAGGCTTCGCAGAGAAACCCTACGCGGAGAAATTGAAAATACCAAAAACAAACAAGACGGAAAAACAAACTACAGTTAAGTTCATCAGTTCATTACGGATACATATGTATATACAACCATGCGACCGGTGTGCCATATGTACATACATGGGGATGGTTCTTGCGCCACGCCAAGCGCTCCTCCTTCAATCGGCTACACGCCCGAGACATCATTATCTGAAAGACCAAACTTCCAAACTTCCAAATTATTGAGTCCAAACGCATATGTACACAAATGCAAAAGGACACAATCCATCTACCAACATTGTTCTAAGTTGATTTCAGAAGATACAAATATATACAATATATATCATCTCGCGTTGCTATATACATTTTTTCCAGCATTGATATCTTCGCGCATATAGGGTTTCAAATTCTTTTTAATGCTTCTCTCTACGCGCTTGATGTTTTCTGGTTCGGTGAAAAGGTACATCTCTTCATACTGATTATATTCCTCTTCATTATCTCCCACATTCTCAACCCCAACAATATTTTGCTTTCCAGAAACAACTACCTGCAACTTCTCAATTTCTGGATCTTGAACATAAAAAACTTGTGCAACATTATCAGCGAGAACCCATAGCTCATCTTTGTAACCCACTTTATTCAAGTCTACCAGTGTCAGCCCGTAATTGTCCACTTTCAAACCATCAGGATGTTTGACCCATTGGCACTTAAATACGGGCACTACCATTCTTTCGCCATAATCGAGTTTCCATATTTCCTCTATGAACCCGAAGTATGTGGTCTTCTGCCCTTGTGAATCATAAGCCTCAATACCACTATTTTGTGTAACACTCTTACCGTCTTTTTCTTTAGTGTAAAATGTGTAACCATTGATATCATATGATTGCCATGATGTTACCAAAGCAGATGGGCTAGAAGCTTACTTCTTCATTGTTGCCTCTTCTATAGTGTTTCTGTATGATATATTTTTGTACATTAACCATTCAGTGAAACATCTTCTGTGTTCTTTCATGATCCAGTCCTCTGTGCGGTCTTGGTTTTTATCACGAAGCTCAATTTGGTGTTCCACGATGTACGGCTCAGCTACTGCGAGCTGTTGTAGTACACCAAAATGTGCACGGTGTACATTCTTGTAATCTTGAACAATAAAAGTTTTCTTGCCCACTTTGCCTCTCCCACGTAGTCTACCCTCATGTACCGGTATAGGCACACCTATCGATTTTCCATCTTTGATGTAATCAGCGCAACCCTCAATCACTTCTTCAGTGGTGTATCCTTCCATAATTGAACCCTCTGGGTGAGCACGGTTCCGCACATAACCTTTTAATACTCCTGAATATCTCTCCAACGAAAACATATGATGTAAATATAGTGGCTCCAATGCTTATATCTGATCAACAAGATGTATGATTAGGTGTACTTTCATATCAAAAAAGGGTGGTGGGAAACACATCTCAAGCTTGCACATTGTCTCGACGATGTATGTTTTCAGATAGTCTAAATCTTCACGTGCTATCACCTTTTGCGATACTGCATTGAAGAAGTAACACATACGTGTGATGACAACTTTTATATGCTCAGGTTTGATTACTCTTATTGCAATGACAAGGAAAATTGTCATCATCATGTGACAGTCGTGAGAATTATAACCGAATAAAGACAAGTCTTTCATCGAGACTAGTTTGTGGATATTGGATGAGAAACTCGTGGGCACTTTGATCCCATGCAAGCATTCAATAATAGAATTTTTGTCAGATTTACAAAATTTGGCCACAAATATTCTCTAAAGGTCTTCTATAAAATGAATTTACAGAGACATAACAAGTATGATTAGGGCGACTAATGTAGGAGACGGGCGACGTCTTGAGGCGGACGGGGTCAAAGGGGGAAACAGGCCCAGCAGCATGGGCTAGGTCTGGGTGGGATCTGGTCCGTTATATCTTGACGTCGGATCCCATCCAACGATGGTAACTAAATGTGTGAGTTATAAAACCATCTCCTTAGAAAGCTAACCCTAATCACTCCTTCGAAATATATGCAAGCAGGAGGTACACACACACAAGTAGCATATTGAAAAGGAAAACACATAAAACTACAATTACAAGTTCGGGTAAACTTCATGCATCTTATATATATATTACAATAGCATCTGTTAATTAAACATCATATTCATGTCACATAATAGGTACAAAAAGGAAACAATCCATATAGTCCATACATCAATATACCAGAACACAATCCATACAGTGCTTACACATGCAAAAGGACAGAATCCATATACCAGAACACACAAAACTAACAGCTTATCAGCTAATGAAAATATACAAAGAAAAAGTAAGGAATCTACATTTACCTTGCATCTATTAATTAAACAATAGCATCTTATATATATTACAATAGCATCTGTTAATTAAACATCATATTCATGTCACATAATAGGTACAAACTACAATAAGCTTATTACAATATAGTCCATACATCAATATATAAAAGATCAAACTAGCAGAACACACAAAAAGGAAACAATCTATATAGTCCATACATCAATATACCAGAACACAATCCATATAGTGCTTACACATGCAAAAGGACAGAATCCATATATCAGAATACACAAAACTAACAGCTTATCAGCTAATGAAAATATACAAAGAAAAAGTAAGGAAACTACATTTACCTTGCAGAGGCGTCAGCACGGTGGGCAAGCTGGGTGGAGAAGTGGCGGTGCGGGGTTGAGCGGCGGCGCGGCAGTATGGGCAGGGCGGCGGAGCAGCGGCGCGGCGCAGGGGAAATTCAACAGCCTTGCGGCGTCGATATAAATTCTCCAGGGTTGCATTTTGACTGCGGTGAGGGGTCCTTATATAGACGTCGGTTTTTCACAGGCGGTTTTTAACTTTATCTCAGGCGGGTTTTACTTACCAACCGCCTAAAAAGATATTTAATCAAGAATATTAATTAAGAAGTAAATATCTTCACATGTTGTTGGTACTTAATAACCGCCTGAGAAAATGTTTATCTCAGGTGGGTATTACTTACCAACCGCCTGAGATAATGCCAACTGAACAAAATATTTTTAAAACTTGTATAGCTGACATTGTAATGTTTTGGTAAATATCAAATTAATTTCTACTCACATATTATTCACATTTGTGTATCTCATAAAAAAAAGTTCCTTCACAATTGTTGGTATGAACATATTTGTATAATTTATACATGTATGAATTTTTTTAATTTTTTAAAAGCATTCCAACATGTCAAACTCCAAATTATCCACCATTTTAACTAAATGCTCATATACATATGAGCATTTAGAGCACATTCACTTGATTGAAATCCAGAAATTCTAACACACCAGTATTCATTGACACGAATGAACACATATATATTACAAAACACAAGAAATATATACAAGAACAGAATTGAAGCTAAACATGTACAAGAACTCCTAAAACTACAAAAGAAATATGTACAAGAACTCCTAAAACTATACTACGACCCCGCCTCCTCCGCCCTCTCCGCCAACTTCTCAAACCACGCCAAGCGGTCCTCCTCTGACTCATCGTCGTCGTCGTCGTCACCATGGTGGTGGTCACCTTCGTCGTCACCGTCGTCATCGTCGTCATCATCATCGTCGTCGTCGTCCTCCTCCTCCTCTTCCTCCTCCTCCTCCTCCTCCTCCTCCTCCTCCTCCTCCTCCTTCGGCGACGATGCAGCAGGAGAGTGGGTCGGCTGCTCTGGCTGAGCCGATTGCTCTGGTTGTACCGGTGGCTCCGACTGCACCGGCGGTGGAACGTGCTGGTCGTCATTCACCCTCTCGGGGGAGCTGCAGCATATCCGCTTGCAGGGTGGCTGCCTCGCCGGGATAGGAGGCAGAAGGTTGGCCATGACTGTGGTGGTTCGTCGGCGCCGGGCTAGGAGGTGGAACGATGGAAGAAGAAGAAAGGAGTGCAAAAGTTCTGTGCTTGTACATAACCGACGACGCGCCTTATATATGGTCTGTGCGGAGCGGTTCGTTTCCTGCGCATTGAACTCTTTGCAGACCTCGTGCAGCGCACAATTAAACCACTGTGGAAGATGATCTTCAGAGATCCTTCTGTCTCTCTGGTATCTTTGTGGAACGTCGCGCACGCGTCCCTGCACAACGGCTTCTGAACTTCTCCGCAGACCTCGTGCGGGGCGTCAGTTAATTAACATCTTCTCAGACCGTTAATTAACATCTTGTAGTTTCAAAAATGTTTATCTCAGGCGGGTATTACTTACCAACTGTCTGAGATAATGCCCGATATTGTTCTTCAGTTTCCTTATCTCTTGCTTCTTTTTTATTTAGATTCCAATATAAATACTCAAACATGTTTAGATTCTGCAAATGGTGTCCAAGTTCAATGATTCTTTCTTCTATATTTGTATAAAATTAACATCTACCACCTGAACAAAATATTTTGTTCATTGCGCATTGAACTCTTTGCAGACCTCGTGCGGCGCACAATTAAACCACTGTGGAAGACGATCTTCAGAGATCGTTACGTCTCTCTTGTATCCATGTGGAACGTCGTGCTCGCGTCCCTGCACCACGGCTTCTTAACTTCTCCGCAGACCTCGTGCAGCGCGTCAGTTAATTAACATCTTCTCAAGCCGTTAATTAACATCTTGTAGTTTCAAAAATGTTTATCTCAGGCGGGTATTACTTACCAACCGTCTGAGATAATACACGATACTGTTCTTCAGTTTCTTTATCCCTTGCTTCTTTTTTATTTAGATTCCAATATAAATACTCAAACATGTTTAGATTCTGCAAATTGTGTCCAAATTCGATGATTCTTTCTTCTACATTTGTATAAAATTAACATCTACCACCTGAACAAAATATTTTTAAAACTTGTATAGCTGACATTGTAATGTTTTGGTAAATATCAAATTAATTTCTACTCACATATTATTCACATTTGTGTATCTCATAAAAAAAGTTCCTTCAATCAAAATTGTTGGTATGAACATATTTGTATAATTTATACATGTATGAATTTTTTTAATTTTTTTAAAAGCATTCCAACATGTCAAACTTCAAATTATCCACCATTCTAACTAAATGCTCATATACATATGAGGCATTCATCAAATTATGAACACACATTGATTCAAAAAAATTTAAAAAAATCTGAAAAAATTCATAGAGGTTGGTATGATGAGTAAAAATGTCCACTGAAAAAATAAATGAAAAAAGCATTATATTAATGAAGACAGAAAAATGAAAAATAGCATTTGTTGTATGTTTTTTATGTTCTGACCACTTTCAAAGGATTTATGAAGTGCAATTTAATGGTAACCTTTACTTATCAATAATATTACAAGAAAGTGGTTTTTTGCCTTTTTTTAAAGGACCATATTTAATTAAGAATATTAATTAAGAATAAGTAAATATCTTCACAGGTGGTTGGTACTTACCAACCGTCTGAGAAGATGTTTATCTCAGGCGGGTATTACTTATCAACCATTTGAGATAATGCCCGATACTGTTCTTCAATTTCCTTATCCCTTGCTTCTTTTTTATTTAGATTCCAATATAAATACTCAAACATGTTTAGATTCTGCAAATTGTGTCCAAATTCGATGATTCTTTCTTCTACATTTGTATAAAATTAACATCTACCACCTGAACAAAATATTTTTAAAACTTGTATAGCTGGCATTGTAATGTTTTGGTAAATATCAAATTAATTTCTACTCACATATTATTCACATTTGTGTATCTCATAAAAAAAAGTTCCTTCACTCAAAATTGTTGGTATGAACATATTTGTATAATTTATACATGTATGATTTTTTTGAATTTTTTTAAAAGCATTCCAACATGTCAAACTTCAAATTATCCACCATTCTAACTAAATGCTCATATACATATGAGGCATTCATCAAATTATAAACACACATTGATTCAAAAAAATTTAAAAAAAAAATCTGAAAAATTCATAGAGGTTGGTATGATGAGTAAAAATGTCCATTGAAAGAATAAATGAAAAAAGCATTATATTCATCAAGATAGAAAAATGAAAAATAGCATTTGTTGTATGTTTTTTATGTTCTGACCAATTTCAAAGGATTTATGAAGTGAAATTTAATGGTAACCTTTACTTATCAATAATATTACAAGAAAGTGGATTTTTGCCTTTTTAAAGGACCACATTTAATCAAGAATATTAATTAATAAGAAGTAAATATCTTCATAGGCGGTTGGTACTTACCAACCGTCTGAGAAGATGTTTATCTCAGGCGGGTATTACTTACCAACCGTCTGAGATAATCTTCTTCTCAGATGTGTTTTAATTAACAATGAACACACTACACATTCATTCATTCACACAGTTGAAGAACACACAAGATACTCATTCATTAACAATATTCAATCACACATCTCACAAAAGAACACACAAGATGCACAATATTTACACAAGAACACACAAGAACACACAAGATACACAAGTAATATTCAATCACATAGATGAACAAAGATAGATTTCATTCATTAACAATATTTACAAAACAGAAGCAACTAAAAACAACAAAGAGAAAAACTAATTAAATCCTACTCCTACTCCTACTCCTCTTCCTCCTCCTCCTCCTCCTCCTCCTCCTCCAGCGGCGACTCCGGCACCGGTGCAACAGGAGACAGGGCCGGCTGCACCGGCGGTGCAACCCCGAGGTTGCTAGCCGTCGCCTCCACCAGCGTTCTACGACCTTCGGGGCCAAGAACCTGGGCCATCGTCGCGAACAGAATGTCGAGATGATCAGTCACCCCTGTGAGGGCATAGAGGTAGTGGCTGATGGTACCCATTCCAGGATACTCTGGAAGGGTACCCAGCCCCAAGGCACTCATGGCGCGAAATGTATTGTTGTACGCCTCTCGTGCCATGAGGAGGCGCTGCTCGGTGTTGATCTTCTCGGGGGAGCTGCAACATAGTTTCTTGCAAGGTGGCTCCTTCGAAAGGCTTGGCGGCAGAAGGTCAGCCATAGTGGTGTTGGGTCGTCGGAGCAGAGGAAGACGAAGAAAACAAGAGGATTCAAAGTGAGCGATGCGCTTGTGGAGAACTAACGGGTGATAGCGCATCTTTAAGGCCGCGCGGAGTGGAAGATGGAGCAGTTGGTTTACTACGCATTGAAAGGTCGCACCTCAGGGAAAAGAAAGGTCGCGCACGGTCGTCGACACATATTAATTAAGAACCTCACAGACGGTTGGTGAGGGGTCTTTATGTAGGCGTTCATCAAATTATGAACACATATTAATTAAGAAGAAGTAAATATCTTCACAAGCGGTTGGTAATTAATAACCGTCTGAGAAGATGTTTATCTCAGACGGGTGTTACTAACCAACCGCCTGAGATAATTGTATCTTCTCAAGCGGTTGGTAAGTAAAACCCGCCTGAGGTAAAAATCTTCTCAGACGGTCGGTACTTAAAATCCGCCTGAGAAAATGAGAGTCTATATATACCCCTCAGCAGCGTTGGAAAAACCTAACCCGGGCGAAACACTTAGACGCCGTTAGGCTGCCAAAACTTCGTTTGCCGCCAAGTGTTCGCCCTCGTCAGTTCCAGTACACCGCCGAGCTTCGCCGTCGCCGCCGAGCTTCGCCCTCGTCACTTCCAGGTACGCCGAGCGAAGCCATTGCCATCGCCGTTGAGCTTCAAGGTAAACCCTAAACCCTTCGACCTTCCATCCTCCTTCGCTGTGCCGCCTCCCTCCCCGCCCTCGCCGCCGCCTTGCATATCCTTGGTTAGGGTTCGGGAATTGGAAAATGGTAGGCATCCTTGGTTAGGGTTCGGTGAAATTCAAAAAACTGTCAACTTCGATGGCATCTTTGGTTAGGGTTCGGTGGGTAGGCATCCTTGGTTTGTCGGTGTACTTCCATCAATTCTACGCAGCAGCAGTTCCAGCAACCCAATGTCCTCACCTGATCGGAATTCGAATACGTAATGAACTGGAATATTCATGGTGACTCACACTCGATACACAAAATGAGTTAGGTTGAGGGGGTAACTGCAATGAGAACTCTATTGGAAGTAGGTGTGTCCATCTTCTAGCGGTGCTGGATGCCAAACATATGATGTGTCACTCAAATACGTAGGATTGTGATGATAATGGCCATATTGGCACAATTGAACGAAATTAGTGGCTACGATTTGCATTTTTTAGTACAATGGTCAAATTGAAATACATGAACACGTACAATAAACATATATGTATCCTATCCTTTGGAGAATGATATATTACTATGTTGAATAATTCTTGTTGATAGTGTAGCTGTTATATGACTATGAGTTTATTTATTGAATAGCTTATTCAATCATGATGATGTGAAGAATTACAGAAGGATTGCATGCGTTAAAACAATTATGTATCCCATTATTGAACTCATCTTAATATTAAGGCATTTCACAGGAAAAAAGTTTATGTACCCATTTATGATTTGTTAGCACCATTTGTATCAAACTAGATATATTGGGACTTCATTTTTGTTGGATGATCTGGGTATCTGGTGCACCCAGTAGAGGAGTCGAACTTGGACTTTGGACAAAGTTGCGGAAACACCCGTCTAGGGGTATATGATTGTTCTAGATAAAGCATATTTCGTCCTTAACGATATTAGTAGAGTCCTACTCTGAATAGAGTTAGGAGTCAGATTCAGTTTAGGAACCAGTCCTAGTCCTAGTACGAATTGAGTTACAATCCATATAGGATTTGGAGTCACATGAAGGGGGATTTCAAAAATAAGCCCCCAACCCCTCGACCTGGTTAATCCCATCCTATCAGAAATATTCCACTAAAGGTTTCATATGCCCAGACTTGATCAAGTCACCTAACCCTCGTGAACCTCTAGAACTCACCAAGTTTATCACTATAGGAGGCGCCAACTTCCCTGTCCTGTTTTCTAAACAGCCAGGACAATTGACCATCCCAGAAATCCTTGGTGCCATCATATGTGGGGTACGTAATGCCATTCATGATGGCTGAACCTGCTGCCATGATGAGCCCATTTAGTGCAGTCGGGCACACCGGGATTAGATTTTGGCGAATGTTTCCGGATTCCTGATTCGTTTGAGAATGTGGGTCTTTTATCTTTTTTTACCGTGCAAATCCCACGGTTGTAGAGATGATCGCTGAAAAAGAGTGTCTCTTCTCGCCTGCAGCTACTCTGAATGAAGCTAGCCTATTTAGAATAAAAAGATAAAATTGCCATTGCTGGTGATCAACTTTAACATGCTTGTCACCCTCACAATGTATAGGAACCTTTTGGTCAGTCGCCTTAAACCCTAGAATGCCTTATCAAATCCTAGAATGCTTCCATCTTTTTCTTCAAGCAACACTTCATGTAGAGTTAATATGCCATTTATTATATTTTTTGTCTTATTAGATCTAGCATAGAAAGCCCTAAGAAGACTGGTCTTGGTAGAAACAACAAAGAAGACAATATGGAGTTTACTGACTCCAGCAGTTTAGGCTCCTATCACAGTCCATCGGATCCTTTTACGAATATAAAAATTAAAAAGACTTCACTGGATCTAGACCCGGACTATGATCCTGCCGACGAGGTATGGATCACGAATCTTAACTTTAGCAGTTCAAGTTAATGTTAGTTGTCAGGTATACAAAGTCTTATAATTTTTTTCTACCTAGATTAATCGCGAAGACAATGAGGTGATATCGGCTCCTAAAACTGCAGAAGGTTCTCCAATGGATGAATCCTCAGCTTCACTCAAGCGGAAACGAGGGCAACGAGGTCCCAATAAGGGTCCATTGGACCGCATCATGTACATAACAAGGGTCGGTCCAGGTGGGCTTCCCCAAGAACCACTGGATTTAGTTACCAAGTATCGTAATGCATGCAGTTTTCTTGTTAGGGAGGTTGTGTCGATCACAACTGAGAATTGGAGGAAATTACCCGAGCAGACCAAGAATGAGTTTTGGGAAAAGATAAAGAAATAATTCAAGTTCCTGAAAGGCACAGAAGAAGCTGTAAAGAAAGCAACATTGGTCTCTTGCGGCAAGAAGTTTCGATGCTGGAAGAGTGAAATGAATGCTTATGTTAAGGCCGATAAGGTCCCTAGCCCAAGGAAGATGGGAAAAATCACACAAGCTCAGTGGCAAGAGTTTGTTCGTCAAAAGAGCACACCTGATGCTAAAGCTCTAAGTGCAACTAGTTCAGAGCTTGCAAAAAAGAACAAATACCATTATCGCTTGGGGTCTGCCAGATATGCCCCCAAAGTCCAGAAATGGAATAAGATATTAGAAGAAATTACCAGTAAGGGCAATCCTCACCCATTAGAAGGGTGCGATGAGCGAACCCAACGCTAGGTCTTTGCTCGGTCAGGTTTGACCAGCGAGGGCAAACTTGAAAAGCCCGACTCTCTGAATGAAGTAGAGGATAAAATGAAAGAAGTAATTGAAAAGCAACAGAAGGGTATCTTCAAGCTGAAGAGGGAGAATGACCAACTTACCGCTATCTTAGGAAACCCTGAACACAGCGGACGGGTTCGAGCCGTCTCTTCTCAAATGTCTTGGCTAGATGGTTTTCCTAAAGATAAAGACACATATAGAAGACGTGAGAAGTTTAAGAAAACACTTGATGAAACGATTGCTCAAAAGGTCAAAGAAAATATGCAAGAAATAATGGAACAACTTAGACAATCAGGACAATTAGTGGCACCGAGTACAGTGATGGTTCCGGTGCAAAAGGAGCAATTAGTATCTCCAACTGCCTACCCTAGCAGCGTTGGTTCCGTGCCAGGCTCAGGGTCAACCCATAAGTTCCCTGTCGATGATATTGCTAACGACAAATCTTTTCGTCTTCTTGTTCTGATAGGTAGAGCAGGGAACAAAACCAAACAGGTTGCCACTGCTATGGCAAAGCCTGATCGTGACTTCAATGGGAATCCACTTCCGTTGTATTATGTTGTGGTGCAAGTTCTTCAGATCATTGATAATGATTATGAAGATTATGAAATAGACCACATCACACCTGAGGGGATCACGACTCTGGGGCAGGCTATCAACCAATTAATCCTTTGGCACCGACGCGATATCGTGTTGGACGATGAGCCAATTTCTAGCCCCGTCGCATCTCCAAATATTGCAACCCCATCTTCTAAGGCGAAAGTGCATGAAGATACACTCCCCCTATGTCTCGGCAAGGATGATATCCAAGAGCAACAAGTTGGACAACAGCTTCAAGCAGTACCAGAGCAAGCTGTTGCTAGTAAAGAGCAACCAGTTGAGCAACAACTTGAAGTAGTACTAGAGCCAACTGCTGGGAGTAAAGAGCAATCAGTTGAACAACAGGTTCAACAACAAGCCAGTGTCCAACTTTCGACGACTACTCCTCGATCATCAGTGCCTATCAAAGTTAGCTCATATGAAATTAATAAACCTTCATCAGAAGTGTCAAAGTATTTGGAAGCTATGAAGGAAAATATTAGAAAATTGAGTGCATCTCATTCTTCTCATGAGCCAGCATTAGAAGATATCGAGGAGTGGGAAGAAGACGGTGTCATGTATAATCAGCGGACGACTTTAGTTAAACCAGGAGTTCCAATATATAAGCTTGAGGATGTTCCTCCTAAATTTGCGAATGGAAAGTCGTTCATGACATCCGTACAACTTAGCAAACAACCCGTCCAGCTCAGAAGAATGCATGAGTGGTACATCACTGCCAGCACAAAATATGGTCTTAATTGTGTCACATTTCGTATTCCAAAAGCAACATTCTGGAGCACTGGAGTAGATAAACGAGTCATTTTATTTGAAGAGTTGCATTCCCTTTTCCATCAGGGCATGCTCGAAATCAACATGCTGCTCGTCTGGTGCTTGTAAGTGCTCTAATATTTTGTATTTGATTTTCTTACTACATGCATACGCATTTCATGAGATTATAACAATTATGGACTTCTTCAATAGGATGCAATACATGGATAATGAAAAGTTGGAGCACAAGACAGGTATCCTTGACCCTACTAGGATTGCAAAGTCGCTATTCGACGTCCAGGCGAATCGAGACTCAGGACATTACAAACACATGAACAAAAGAGATTTTGAAAAAGCAATTGCAAAACTTAAGAATGATAGAAAGACAGAAGTTGCAGCTTACATAGGACATGCGATGTTTAACTTTGTCAGAGATAGCAAGGACTTCGTAAAGGCTCCGTACCACTTCGAGTAAGTTTGACACATGACATTGAAATAGCAATTATTGGTAATTGTTAACACGTGTGTTTGTATGTTTGCAGTAATCACTACATAATGATCTTCATCAAGCCAACGTAGGGAATTGCAATAGTCTTGGACTCGGCCGATTTCTCACCAGATCGTTACAAAGATTTCCTTTCCATTTTGAAACTGTACGTCTATTCAATAATTTTAATTTACGCACATTTAGAATGTGTTGACAAGTTTTATATGACATTTCTTGTATTACAGCGCTTGGCGGTTTTACGCGGAACAGCTTGGCGGTCAGAGACCTCCTAATACGAATGCATTGAACATTAAAACATATTATGCTTGTCCGAAGTAGTCTATTGGGAGTGTCTTATGCGGGTATTATGTATGCGAGCATCTTCGGACCGCCGGCGTATATAGAGTGAATCGTGAGGATGTAAGTTATCCTTAATGTCGATACCTTATTTTCTTACTTTTGTGTTTCATTTCATTGTAACTAGCATAGTTTAATACTTATATTATCTGTTGTTCAATATTACCAGAAACATTATTTTCATATTTTGATTCCAACTTCAAAATTCAATTGCTCATAGTACAACTGCTCCAAAAATACCAAATAAATTCCTGTATACTCTCACTTTGATCTATACTTTGAGATTGTTTAAACCAATACATTCTAAACCTTGTTATGTGTTATATTGCAGCACACGAAGAATCTGAACGAAGAATGACCGGTTTGTAGAAGTATTCTTAGTGGAGGAGCCGACAGGATTGCTGCTGAACTCTGTCAGATCATTCGTCGTGAAATTTTGCACAAAAAAGGGAATTTCTTTGATAAGAATTGTGCAGCAGCTGATGTGCCAGAACTTTGCTACTATGCCAATAGAAACAGTTTTTAGTGAAAACTTGTAAACTTTAAGACGAATTGTATCTGTAACTTGTACATATGTATATTGTTTTAGTGAAATTGACTTCTATGATGATAATATTGTTGACTTTTGTTCTGTGATGATATTGTTGTTTTTTGTTATGTGATTATATTGAATTGACCTGGAAATTAGAAATAACGGCAGTAGTACTGCATAGGTTATACCTTATCACAGGCGGTTATTAACCAACGGCTAGGCATGACTGTGAAAAACAATTATCACAGGCGGCTAGATACAAGTAAAGAACCATCTGTGATAACCTAATTTTCACAGGCGGTGACTGTTATGGTAGAAACCGACTATGTTAAAAGATCTTCACAAACGGCTGATGTAGGTAAATGTCCGCCTATGATAACACCATTATCATAGGCACTTAGTTATGCTTCAATACCCGCCTGTGAAGACACATTATCATAGGCGGTTAGTTATGCTTCAATACCCGCCTGTGATAAGACATTTATCACAGGCGGTTATATATATTACACGACCCGTCTGTGATAAAATATCTTCACAGACGGCTAGCCTAAGTAAAGAACCGCCTATGATAATTTGTCTTCACAGGCGGTATCACTTCTCCGCCTGTGAAATTGCGGATTATCACAGGATCTTCGTTTCAGGCGGTTTTAAAAGCCGTTTGTGATAATAGGTTTAGAGCCGCCTGTGATGAGGCTTATTGTACTAGTGATATATGTACCCTTCCTTCCACTCCCGCAACACTACCTGGAGGGAGAAAACAGCGGATGTTATAAATAGTAGGAAAAATCTATATTGTAAGGATTATTTATAATACAATGACATATAGAAATACAAATATGGATAACTCAAATCACTACAAAAAAACGTGAACACTTACGTCGTTCAGCTTAACTTTCGTCGGCCAGCCGATGTAATTAAGTTAACTTACGTCGGTTACTGATAACCGATGTAAGCCTGCTAACTTACGTCGGTTGTGGTCCCGTAGCCGACATAAGTTGAGAGGCCGACAGCAATAAAGTTAAACTAACGTCGGGTGGGACCCGCAGCCAGCATAAATAAGGCGACCGTCTGAAGTTACACTTAAATTACGTCAGCCATGAGAGCGGCCGACGTTAGTCTACCTAGTCGACGTAAGTAATTGAATTTAGCCGACATAAGTATGGAGTTTAACCTATACTCGTGCGCTTCTTCTTTTTCCTTCCCCGCCACTTCCTTATTCTTTCCCGCCGCCGCGCCCGATGCCGCCACGGCTGCCGCCGCGCTCGACTGAAAGTGCATCTAGGCATCCCCGTGGGTTTTGGATGACTGATGACGACAATTAAGAGGCTAATGAGCTTAGTTGATTTTAAGCACAGGTACAAGGATTGAAATGAGATGAAAACCCCCAAAAAGGAAAAGGAGAAAATGGGCATCAAAGACTCAAGCGTAGAAATTAGGGTTTCTATGGTATTGAGCTTATATGAGTCGTATCATGTGAGAGGGTTGATGTATCTGTGCATTGAGATCATACCAAGGGGCTCAAAGTGGTGGTTTAGAGAAAAACCTAAGTGAGAAGCCTAAAATGAGAAAAACCCTAGGAGGCGGGACTAGTCATGGCCTCATGGCCGGACTAGTCCGGCCATGGAAGACAAGTCCGTTTTGAGACAGACCAAACATCTCTGGAGTGAATCTGGGTGAATTTGGAGCTAATTTCGAGAAGTCCAGACTTGTCTGTTTTTGGACAGACCAAAGCTCTCTGGAGTAGTTCGGACTTGTCTGTTTGGGTGCGGACTTGTTCGTTTGAGACTAAGTGAGATTAACCGAGAGAAACCCTAGGGGGCCAGACTGTTCTGCCCCTGTGGCCAGACTAGTCCGGGCCAACCACGAAGAGTCCATTTTGAGATGGACCAAATGGTTTTGTTCCACTTCGGACTAGTCCGTTCTAGATCGGACTAGTCTGTTGTCTAGTGACCATTTGAATTTGGAAATTTGGCGGGTAGCGTGACAATCATTGTTCAGTATGGCAGTTGTTGAGAACTGACCAGAGGTCAGTGGTCCCATAGGGCCGGACTAGTCCGGGCCCAGAGGCCGGACTAGTCCGCCCCTCTGCTGAGGTTAGCAGTAGGGGCTCGGGACCCCTATAAAAAGGGGACCCTCTGGCTCATTTGAACAAGTCTTGAACCCTAGCGCCGCCACAAGCGTCCTAGAGCCTTCCAAAGCCTTCTACTCGTACTACTAACCCTCTAAGAGCAAATCTTGAAAAGATTAGGGTTTGGGGAAGAGAGTAAAGGAAGATCATCACGCTTTGGCTCTCGGTTTGATATCTTGCACATTGTGTTGTGTTTTGTGGCTTGTGTGAGTTGAGCTTCGTGTGCTCCTTGTTGTATTGATTTGTGGGAGCCTCAAGTTGTGAGTAACCCCATCAAACTTGGTGATTACCCATTGATATAGTGGAAACCAAGCCGGCTATCGTGGTGGCTTGGTGACAGAACGGTCAAGTGAGACCCGATCCTTGTGTGGACTTCTCAACGTGGAGGTAGGCTTCTTCATGGAGCTGAACCACGAGATAAATCTCATTTCACTTGTCTTTCGCTTTTCGTGATCACTAGTACTACTATTAGGGTTCATCTCGCTCTTATTGCCCTACACTTTGATCATTATTGTAAACTTGCAATCTAAGTGTTTAAACCTTATAATCTGAGCTTTACAAGTTTGCTACACATTGCCTATCTCTTTGATGAACTTTAATTCCACAAACAACTTGGAGAAATCAAGTTTTAGGGTTTCTACCCTGTGATGAGCGGACTAGTCCGACCCTGTGCAGACTAGTCCGGCCACAGGAATCTAATCGTGTTTGATTAAGTGATTTCAGGTATTATTGCCTATTCACCCCCCTCTAGATGACTTTCACCGACGCCGCCTGACGCAGCCGCCGCGCCTGATGTCGCCGCCCCGCGCCGCCGCCTCCTTACTAGGTAAGGGCTCCTCTACACCTCCCTCCCTGCTCCACGCCAAGCTGCAACCTCCCCCCACTCCCCCTCCGCGAGCGCTCCCCTCCCCCCACACACACACTCGCTACCCCTCCCCGAGCGCCCCCCACCCTCACCCTCCCTACAGAGCCCCCCCCCATCCTCCCCCTCCCCCCCCCCCAATTAAAGTGTAATCAAATTCAAATTTGAAATTGAATTTAATTGTTTAAATTATGCTTGATTGATTACTTGTTTATTTAATTATGCTTAAGTAGTTAATTTGCTTAGTGTAGATTATGCTTAAGTGGTTAATTTGCTTAATTATGCATAATTTGCTTAGTGTAGATTATGCTTAATTGGCTTAGTGTAGATTATGCTTAATTGGTTTCATTATGCGCTGAGCTCGACCGCCGTGGGGAGGGCGGAGATAGGGACCGCTGACCGTCGGGGTGCTACGGCGCCAGAGGTGGCCGGCGTGAGGGAGGTTCGATTGGGGCACC
Organism: Tuctoria greenei; assembly: GCA_036927565.1. NCBI lineage: Eukaryota > Viridiplantae > Streptophyta > Magnoliopsida > Poales > Poaceae > Tuctoria > Tuctoria greenei. The sequence continues at coordinate 34,633,339 of JAYESD010000006.1, read as the reverse complement.
GAGCTCGGGCACCATGAGAAGGGCGGCGTCGGGGGCAGTCGACTCTCAGGTGTCGTGGCATCGGTGGTGGCCGGTGGCTTCGGGAGAGCGAGAGAAGGTGCGAGCAGCGTTGTGTGAGGAAGATAAGAGAGGTGGGTCGTGTCGACCAGAGATTGGTTAGTTGGAGACGTGGATTGGTTGGTTAGATGTCCTCGGCGGGGGCATCCTGGTCAGGTCAACCGCGTTAAGAAGCCAAGGGCCCTGGGTCCGGTCCTGCCTGCCTCCGCCATTCTCCGCTCCCAGTCCCAGTCTCCCACCTCCCAAAGGGTCGGGGGCAAGGCACCAAGGAAGGAGATGCATGGTGAAGGGCATCAGAATCCATAAGGTCGCTCGGTGATGAAAATGAAACGGGAGGGTGGGAACGACTGCATCCCCTTTCTCTTTCTCACCACTGATGGCTGCCATGCCAATGTCATGAAGAAGGAGGAGAAACGCGCGGAAGTCGCTGCCCAACCCCGATGGTCCACTTTGGTTCTGTCGTGGCCCATTTAGTGTGAAGTTAAGGAATGCTTCTAAACCACCCGCGCGTGTGTATGGCAGACCCCGACAGACTCAGTTCACTGTCTCTCTCATTATTTCCTCTATCGTGCATAAACTAACGGAAAACTTCATGCTTATTTGTTCGGCTTTAAATTGTGGAGTCAAACATGGGCAAAGACCGTAGTTGGATGTATACTGGTTGGAAGAGCAGAATTGGTGGTCACTCATATGAGTGGTACGCCAAGACAGAAGCTTTTGTGGAACGAGCTTTTTCGTTGACAAATAGCAATAGGCGCGGTGCCCATGTACGAAATTCCAGAACGGAACATTTTTGGACAAAGTGGAACTTACGATGCACTTGCGTCAAAATGGTTACATATCACATTATGAGTTGTGGAACTTTCATGACGAGACAGCTTCTCAAGCTGTACAAGAAGTGGAAGCGGACAATAATGATGCTACGGAGGTTGATATTATGGATGAGATGCTGGAAGCTATACGACCAGAGCTTACGGAGGATCCTCAAACAGCGGAGGTTAAAGAGTTCTTCAAACTTCTCAAAGATTCAGAACAGCCGCTGCATAGACACACTAAAATGACAATCCTCAATTTTAAGACTAGACTTATGGCAAATAAGTCTAAGTTCTTCTTTTCTAATAACTGTTACAACGAGCTCATCAATTTATTCAACGATGCTCTTACACATCCTAACAAAGTGCGTAAAGATATGTATAAGTCGAAGAAAATTCTTTCCGGTCTCGGTATGAACTACGAGAAGATTGATGTGTGTCCAGACAACTGCATGCTTTTCTTGAGAGAGCATGCCAATGAGAACATATGTTTAAAATGTGTTCAACCGAGATTTGTCGAAGTTGTTAATAACGATGGTGATACTGTGACGAGGAGCACGTACTTGACAGAGGAGCAGTACGCGGAGTTAAGTTTTTGATATTGTTAAATATTTACAATACCTATGTATGTTAACGACATTGATGAAAAATGAAATATGTGCAGGTTAGTATTTATTGGTTACAGGGTAACTCCAAGGCGTACTTGGCTCTCTGTCGATATTGGGCTAGCGAAGCTTTCGTCGATAAGTCCACAAAGGCTAGACAGTGTCGCATGGGGTCTGAGGACAAGTACAACTATGGTGGCGACGGCTACTTGCATTTGGCTAAATGCATGGTAAGTACTTTTTCACTTTGTTTATGGGTCCTAATTTATTTATCTCACTAACACGGCTATACGTGAGCGAGCGACGGGTCAGGAGCCGACCCCGAATCAGGTTTGGAAGAGAGGTCACAAGGGAAGTGACCCTTCTCAGCCAGAGTAGTGTAGTCAGATCCCAGCCGATCGACTGGTAAGTTTTCGAAATTCATCAATTCATTATAACTACTACTATTATTGTCAAGATTTCATTGTTTTGCAGGCAAAGTATGCACAGGAGGTCACGAAGATATATGCTGCAGATTATGATTGGGAAAACACGCCGATCGACCCCCCAAGCCGTGTGCGCGAGCAGAGGCGGGAAAACCCATGGACGGTGAGTTGGTTATTTGTTTTATTTTCTTTTCAATTTATCTTTTTATACTTAGTGTTTTCATTCTTTTGCAGGTTTGCCATTTTTGATGGAGTTGTCAACTTGAGGTTGGCGCGACCTTTGAGAGGCACTTCATCGTTGCAAGCCTCGTTCGTTGTGCCCTCAAGTGGTCGTCTCTCGCAGACCTAGCTGGAGCTCCTTGCCTTGAAGGAGACGCTTGTGCAAACTAGGCAGAGCTGGAGAGGTCGAGGGCGGAGGCAAGGGAGGAGCAGTGGAGGATGACCTTAATGATGGCTCAGATGCAAGCAGCGGTGGCGGTAAGTAGTTTAAACTACCGTATTTAAATTTCATAGCATTTCAATAACATATATCTTCTAATATTTTGCAATAGTAGACTCTTGCTCGAAACACCGGTCAGGATATCGAGATTCCTACGCTTCCACCGCAGTAGACCCCAGAGCTGGTAATAAACTATTTCTTTAATATTGTGCTTTGTTGCATCTGTCATTATTTATTGTCTATAGTTGCATCTGCAATTTGTTGTTGTCATCACATCTCCAAGTGATTCTTGATTTTGATGTCCATTATTGTTCTATATTCATGGGCAAAACCTAACATTTGTGGAGTAATTCTTATACTTGTTTTGCCTCAAGTTCTGCCTCCATTGTTATCAATGTTACATATGATATCTGGTGATTTGTTAAAATTTTCGATAAGATGAAAACTAAGTTGAATTTTATCTTCTGGTATAGGTGCAGTTCTATGGCAAAATATTTTAGTATTATATTATCTTGTGAAATTTGAAGATACAGGGAGGTTGAATGCTTGATTGCCCAAATTTTGGTTATTCAGCTGTATTCAATTGTATTAAAATGCTTCTGGTACCATAGGTGCAGTTATATTCAAGTTCCAGTTTTTATTATTTTTGTGTTGGTTTTATGATTATATTATCTTGTGAAATGTGTTGGTTTTTGTAGTGGAGGGGCTAGCGTGTAGCCCGGTGAATGCTTTAAAACTGTCACTACAGGAATTCGTCGATAGGACATCGGACATATGAGCGTCGGTTCAACTCTAGCGTATCACTAGCTATTTCTACGAGTCCTATCTCACAAGATATCATAAAGTCTTCTGCTTCCTCAACTTCATCTTGATAGATAATACCATCATCTTCTTGAATCTCTATATACTCATCATAACGGTGAGGGTGCACTTTAGAGTTAACTGTATACACAACCCACCAATTTTCAAACTTGGATGAGAATAACTTAAATAGTACACTTGTACCACTTGATTCGCAAGTACAACATTGTTGTTATGGGTTGCAATGTGTACGAGCTTTGCAATTGAATACAATGAGTAGGATTCGCAAGTACAACATTTTAATACAATTGAATACAGCTGAATGTACGAGCTTTGCAATGCGTACAATGAGTATCGTTCTGGTGTTCCTTCCAAAACAACATGCAATTATTCTCGCACACATCAATTTTCTCATAACTCATGCCCACACCTTCTAAAATCTTCTTTGAGTGATATATGTCTTCAGACATCTTATGTTTTGACAGAAGGAGATCATTGATCAACTTCAGGATACCATTGTAGCAATTGTTTGCAAAATTGAACTTAGACTTCAACCCCATAAGTCGTGTGACCGCCTGCAGAACAGTCACACTAGCACCCTTATATATATTTTCATCCGCGGAGGAAAGAAGCCTGTAAAACTTCTTCACCTCCTCTTGCAGTGACTGCTCTTCGTACTCTCGACCAACATCCGCCATCATCTCATCCATCCGATGTTCATTCTCGTTTCCGTCTGACTCACTAGCATGATTCATCTCTCTATGCTCACGCCACATTAGATAGCCTGGCAAAAATCTGTGCTTACAAAGGTGCAATATCATTTCAGACCTATCCAAACGTCGATGATTCTGGCACCTGCTACACGGACATTTCACAAAATAAGCACCACTAGGAAACGCTTGGTTCACGAACACATTTGCGATTTGTGCCCATTCCAAAGTGTACACACCATCTGAACTTCATCCATCATACATCACCTTACGGTCGTCACCCATTTTTCAGCTTATACCTATTTACACTAATAAGTCGCACATATTAGAGACTACTAAAACCTAAACATGCTCACATATACATACAAGTTAAATTACCTATTCATACAAGTTAAATTTAGAAATTATTAATCATGCTCACATATTTAGAAACTATTAATCATGCCCACATATATAAGTTAAACATGTAAATTTGCATATAATTTAAGAATTAACTATTAATTAATCTTACATATCCACATTAGCTATGAATTAAGCTCACACATAGAACATCACATATACAAACTCATGCACCAAACAAAGATCACACATAAAGTTCAAATAAATGACTTCATTTTACCTTATGCGCCGAGGAGGAGCGAACGGGGCGCCGAGGAGGGCTGGACGGGGGGTGCGGAGGGGGGTCGGATGGGGGGCGCCAGACCAGGGGGCGCTGGGGGCAGGACCAGGGGGCGCCGGAGGGGGGTCGGACCAGGGGGGCGCCGAAGGGGGCTGGACCAGGGGGCGCTAGAGGGGGGCCAGACCAGGGGGCAGGAGCGTCGGCGAGCGGGGGCGCGGGCAAGGGGCGCCGGCAACGGGGCGGCGGGCAGGGGCGCCGACGAGGTGGGGGGCCGACGGCGGCGGCGTATGGGGCGCGGGCGAGAAGTCGGGACTAAACTGCACGCGTGTGAGAAGAGAAGAGCCGCCGAAGGGTTTAGGCCTCCAGCCGGGCCTGCTTAAGAGCGTCGGTTTGGCCCTGGCCGACGCTCTTAGAGCCTGATCCAGCCGGGCCCACTTAAGAGTGTCAGTTTGGCCCTAGCCGACGCTCTTAGAGCCTGAGCCAGCCGAGCCCGCTTTGAGTCTCGAGTGGAGCCTTCTTAAGAGCGTCGTTAGGCCGACACATTTAATATATGCATCGGATCGGCCGACACATTTAATATGTGCGTCGGTTGCTTCAAGGAAACCGACGCTTCTAACTTATGGGTGTCCGTTACCTTAAACCGACACCCTTAGACGCGTTAAATGCATCGGGGCCAACACATCTATTTAAATCAACACCCTATTCATCGTTTTCTGTAGTGTGTTTTGTGTTGTTGTGGATGTTTTGAATGTTTTATGAACTATTTTGTGAACTGTTTCTGTATAAACTGTTCTCTGTATCTGTCTGTGGAGCTCGCCATCGTGCGAACTTACGTCGTCTATGGTTAAGCCGATGTAAGTTAGCCCAGTTTAACTTACGTCGGTCAGACCATACCTACATAAGTTATACCACTTAACTTACGTCGGTTATGACATACCGACGTAAGCCATCCTGGTAAATAATTTATGTCGGTTACGGGATACCGAGGTAATTAAGTAACTTACGTCGGCGGCCGACGTAAGTTACCTTAATTACGTCCAAACTTCTTTGTCGACCGGCAACCGACGTAATTAAGGGAAAACCGACGTAATTAAGTAACTTACGTCGGTTTGTGTCTTAATTACGTCGGCAGTGAATATCAGATGGCAAAACCCTAAACCACTTCTACATCCATATTTCCCAATTGAATTTGAACGTGAATATGAATACTGTAAAAAATTAGTAGATACATAAATTTATACCATACTTATATTTTATCAGAAACTGATATGGAACAATACGAAATATCCATGTCCACTTTCCATCCGTAGCTGCAATGGGGAAGTATAGTGTTCACGCAAAATGAAAAAAACGCATGCATTGTTGATGCCGAAATAGGTAGTGGGCTAACTAATAATCTAATTGTTACAAACTTTACTGGTTAAAAACGCTCCAAGTTAATAGTTAACTAGTTAATAATAATTTGTTGATAAAATAAAATGAAATGAATGGAGTACCAGCTATTAGTCAACTAACAACTGTTTCATATTTAAGAACCAGTTTCGTAAGTGTCATGTTTCTCACAATTTTTTCTTCTCGTCGGACGGACAGCACGGGAGCGCCGCGTTTAGGCCACACCTGTCTTCCGACTGGGTCCAGCAGCAGCACGTTAATGTTCGAAATCAGGCAGCACGTCGGACCGGATCGCAGGCCAAGAACTAACCATACGTGCAGCAGGCTTTGCCGTCCTTCGCTATAGAGATCGTCTTCTAGCTGTCCGAATACCGGAAAAAAAAATGAGAAGTCTTAATTGGTCCTGGCTTTGCTAGTTTGCTGGATTGATAGCTACGCGTAGAGCATTTCCGTTATCAAATACTAGGTCCACACCTCTGAGGCAGACCACACCTCTGAGGCAGATGGAGTCGATGACAACGAAACGCATTGCTCGCCGATTTTTCTTACGAGAACAATCATTAGTCGATCGGCAAAGGGTACCGTACCCGGAGATTAAAAGGAGCATTAACCAAACGTTCCAAAAAGAGCAAGATGGCGCGGTGCGGTCGTCACAAGCTCCAAAAGATTAGATTGACACTACATAAACACCGAAAGACCATGCTGATGGGGTGTTGTTGCAAGTTGCAACAACGAACGACGACTGTTGTGTTCGGAAACTAGCTTTTGGTCAGTTTGGACAAAGAGGAGGACGAAGCCCAAGGAATGTTGAGTCAGTGGTCACCGCGGCCGACGCGTGGTAAAGAACCCGATGATGACTGAGTCGACCCGTTCGGCTTGCGTAAAGAGAGCACCCGTCATCAAAAAGAGAAAAGGCGAGGAAGGGAGGGAATATGGCACGTGCCACGAGTTTGCACTTTGGAGCTCGGAAGAACATTTCGAGGGATGGTCTAAACTGCAGTAGAAAATGGTGTATTCCAGCGCTGAATGTTTCCTCAAAAGCTATTTTGAATTCAAAACCACAGAACAAATACAGAAACTCACTACCACTGTTCCCGTCCTTCTCTTAACAGCTGTAAAATTCGAAAAAAGATATCGCTTTATTTCAATTCGGGAGAGTTATTAAAAAGGAATATCAAATCAGATTTTTAAACAATTTTCTCCATCTGGATAGTACTTGTAGGGCCTGTTTGGGTTGAAGCCCCAAGTTGTCACATTTTGCCACACCTAAGGTTAGACAAGTTTGACCAACTTAGGGCCTGTTTGAATTGAGGCCACAATTTACCACGCCTAAACTTAGTCAGCCACAATTTTCTTAGTCAGTGTTTGGTTCTAGCCACAACTAAGGCTGACTAACTTTGTCACACTTTGCCTCACATGTCATAGACACAATTTTTTGCCACACTTTGTCTAAGCTTAGTTGGCCAATTTTATTGCCACAAAAGTGTGGCAAGACTACCCTTAGTCACCTTAGGCAAGATTGCGTGGCAAACTTAGGGTCTGTTTGGTTTAGTGCCTAACTTGTCTAAGCCTAATGTTAGGCATGCCACACTATTTTAGGCAGACGTTTGGTTGTTGAATAAAGTTAGGCGTGCCATAGAAGTTATGCAACTTTTGCTTCTATTGCCTAACAAAAAACTGCCTCAACTGTGGCACTCAAATCAACCACCTAAGCTTAGCTATTTGCCTAAGCTTAGTCATAGTAACAAAACAAATACATGCCACATTTTTTTAGACGCGCCTAAGCTTAGGTTATGGTAGCAATCCAAACACATGCTAACATTAATTAGCTTAGGTGCGCCACAAGTGTGGCAAGTGGCTAAGCTTAAGCTTAGACAAGTTAGCCATCATCCAAACAACCCCTTAGTATACAATCCAAACAGCCCTTTAGTCATTGTTTGGTTCATAGTCACAAATGTGGTAAGATTTTTTTCATCTAACTAGGTCCCACATGTCATTGAATCAAAAAATGTAGCAAGATTTCCTTAGATTTACTAAGTTGTAGCTGAGATTTTGAGCACCTAAAGTTAGTCAAGTGTGACAATTTTTTGTAACAAATGGTGACAATTTTAGTATATGAAGCAAACAGCCCCGTAGTCTGCCTCCTCGATGAGGCCCAGCACCTCGAGGAGGGGGGGCAAAGGAGACGAATGAAACGACCAACACATCTCGTCCATCACCAAACTCTGTCGCGCTGATTCCAATTCCCCCCAAATCCAAACAGCGCCGCGGCGCCGCTCTTCGATCGATTCGGTTGTACTCAAACCCTCACCGCTACACGCCACCGCCGCCGCCGCCGCCGCGCTTCGATTCGATTCGATTGTCATGGACGACCAGGACCCAGACACCTCCCCACCGGCAGACGGTGTCCTGTGCCCCTGCTGCTCCGCGCCGTCTGCGGCGGCGGCGTGGCGGAGGTCCGTGAAGCGGAAGCTTGACCGGGAGAAGGGGTCAGCGGGCGGCGACGAGGGGGAGGGGGAGGAGTCCGGGCCCACGGCGCGGGTGGAAGTGGAGGAGGAGTGCATGGCGCTGCGGGAGGCGGTCGCGGCGGCGCAGGCCTCCGCGGCTCTGCTGCGAGCGGAGGTCGAGGAGGAGCGCCTCGCTGCGGCCAGCGCCGCCAGCGAGACCATGTCCATGATGCTCCGTCTGCAGCAAGAGAAGGCCGGGGTCCAGATGGAGCTTCGCCAGTTCCGCCGCTTCGCCGACGAGAAGATGGCGCTCGACGCCGCCGAGGTCGAGCACCTCCGCGCGCTCCTCTCCCGCCGTGCGCGTTACCTCCTCCGACTCCGCGCCAGGCTCCGCGAGTACCGCCTCCAGTTCCTCCACCTCGGCATCCCGCTACCAAAGGGCGAGGACCTCGTCGACCAGAACGGTGACGAGGAAGATGATTTGTTCATGCTCCAGGGCGAGGCCGAGGACGGCGACGGGGGCTACTACCCTGAGCTACGCTGCTACGACGGTGAGTACTACTACGTGGAGGAGCAGGGGGAGGAGGATGGGGTGGCCGTAGATCTGGAGCGCCGGATCTGCCACCTCGAACTTGATCACGAACCGCACCTGCTTGAGTCACCACTGGAGGAAGATGAAGGCGACCACCTTTACACGGACGAGGTGTTGAAGGAATCGTCAGGGCCGGAATGGGGCATCCTTTATGCCAATCAGATGTTACCTGATGTGGCTGTGGAAGAACGAAACCACCTTGATAATGATGAGAAAGAGATACCAGAGTCTCCGGATGCTGGATGCGTTAGCGGGGAGGAAGGGTTGAGTGAGACTGATGTTAGCAGTGCAAGTGGCAGCGACAGGGTATACACCATTGACAAGGTGCATCAAGGGGTCTCCGCGCCTATAGCCAGGGTTCCGGAGAAGTGTCAAAATGAAGCGGTGGAGCCGGACATCAAAAAGCTGTACATGAGGCTGGAGGCCCTGGAAGCTGATCGGGAGTCGATGCGCCAGGCCCTTGTGGCCATGCGCACAGAGAAGACACAGCTGGTGCTTCTCCGTGAAATTGCTCAGCAGCTTGCCAAGGATGGAGCTCCAGCTGGGGTGGTGCCAGGTGTACAACATTCACCTGGAAAGCACACTGCAGTCATTGCTCAAAGGAGGTCTATGGGGGACAAAAAAGCAGCACTCATCAAAACATACTCCATAGTTTCCTTATTTAAGGTACAATGCTCCTTTCTCCTGGTCGTATGCTCTGAGGATGCTGGTAAATGCATATTATCAATTGATATCTCACAAAACATTGCAGCATTTTGAAAAGGTGTTAGGAATTTAAGGGGTACCAGACTTATGCTGCTTTGATGTTTAAATCATTTCTAGCTCCATTCAAATTTGAACACCAGAAAACCTACAAATTTGAAACCAGTGGTTTTATGCTACTTTTTATGTAGATCATCTGCACCAATGCATTCATTAGTAGATCCAGCAACAACAAGACATATACAGATGTGCATTTCATTATTCCTGCTGAGTTTCAGAAATGATTTTTTGTAGAATATTGTTTTATAATGTGGCCTCTGTTTAGTGTTCTGGTCGGTATTTAAAATTTAAATTTGTGGCCCCTAAATATAGTATTTTTATTTCTGTTTTGGATTTTCAGTAACCAGCTAAACATGATGAATTTGATTATCTATGTGCAGGTATTATCTGTGTTTCTAGTTACAAACAAAAATAGGACAAAATCCTTATTCCCTGGACTTTATTTGATACATGAAATTGAGTACAAACTCTTTTATCTTGCAGCTTTGGTAGTATTGTATTTAATGTAGAGCTTTGTGCAGATTCATTCGTTAGTAGAGCACGCAAGGCAAATTTGAGAGAAATGACTATGTTCTGATTGCCTTTTTTTTCTGATTGCCTTTTATGTTAAGTAGTGTCTAATTATAGGATAAACTTTTTTCTTCATAAACATAATTAGCATTTACTGGGCACAAATCAGTCTACCTATCATAAAAATCTGCTAAAAAAAGGTAATGTAGAAGTAATTTAATTTCTATTCTGCATTCCACATGAATTCTTTAGTGATCCTTGCGAGATTCCCTTCTCCTTGGAATATTTTTTTAGAAGTTATTAGTTATTGTTGGATTCCGGGACCAAATCCTTCGTTTTTCATTGATCAAAACACAACACCATTATATAGGGTTGGATTGGTTACAATTTTAGGACTCCTTCACACAAACTTGACTACTTGACTTGGGCTCAATCTCTAACACTTTTATGTGCGTCCGGATCTAGACGCCTTCCTGCCTTCTAGAAAACATGATTAACTCAATAATGACCCCTAATCTTGTTTTTTGATGAAGACACACCTATTCCATCCTACACACACTTTGAGTGGACGCAACTCACCCTGCGATGGATACAAGTACATCGCGAACACATCTAACTTTGGGGTGGACATACCTACATCCTTGGAAGGGATGTATACAACTACATCTCGAACCCTAATTTGGGTTTCAACCTTGGTGCGGACACAAATATCTATGATGGACACATCCATCTCGAACACTCTTTGATGTCAGATCACCACAAAGTTTCCTTTGACGCAAGAAGCTTCTTATCTTGTTTGCCATCTCATCTTCCTTGTTTTTGGAACACTCACTGGCAAAGTATCCAAACTTTTGACAGTTGAATCATCAAATCTTCCACTTGTCTGTTTTGTTTTTCTTCCTCCACTTTGCCTCTCTTTCTCTCCATTCCTTCTTTGTCAAAATGAGTTTCTCTTCATCCATTGTCTCTCTTGCTTTCCGTTCCTCTCTTGTTAAATAAGTCTCTCTTCATGCCCTTGGTTGTTGAAGTCATGCACTCGTTCCTCATGCGTCTTGAGTTTATCATCGAGTTTCCCCACAATCATCATCTTAAAATCAACAAATTGTTCAATAGTAGATGCAATTTGGAGAAACTTAGAAGGCAGATCATGTAACAATTTCTTCACGTTATAACTTTCTTCAGCTTTTCCACCAACACCATTTTATCTTTGTGACGATTATCATCACCCTTGTGACAAAGTCGTTGATGGAGTCTTCTTCATTCGTGCACATCACATCAAACTCGTTTTGGAGAGTTTGAATCCTTACTTCCATCACATGTTTTTTTGATCGAAAACTGTCGGGAAAACCCCGCAGTGCATATATTGATTTATAAAAACAACAATAAAATTACAATAAGTAGCCACAGGTTATGTCGAGCCGAGAATCCGGACGTTCCTAAGGCAGGAAACATTCCTATAGACTCCCGATCCAATCTTCCAATGCAGTTTATCCACTTCCTTGAAGCGACTGCACTGAGCAGTCAACGAGTCAGTGAAGTAGGCTTTCCACCCGATTACCGTTGGTTGAGCATCTCTAAATATTTTCGCATCTGGTCTTCACATGTTCTTCACCCAAGAATTTGGTCTTCATCATCTCCCAAACGTCTTTCGCCGTCTCCTTCTCGGAAATTCGCATGAGTGTCTTCATCAATAGCATTGATAGATGGGCGCAAGAGCCATCTGATCTTACTTTGAATCATCCTGGTCCTTTTCTTTTGTATCCACAGCTTTCCACACCCCCGCTCCTTCAAGAAAACCTTCATCTCTATTGACCATGCTATATAATTCGTTTTTGTTAGCAGGGGATATTGCAACGCCATTGACTTTCTCTACACCTCCTGTGTACATTCAGTACATTCAGCAGGGAACATCAGGTTAGTAGAACAGATAGACAACATCTAGGAGTTAAGTTCTTAGCAGTCAAACCACCACTTTTCTTAAGCATTTCCCTCCTTGCAGCCTACGAAGCACTCCAATGGCTTGCTTGCCTACCTGGAACGAGCACTGCAAAGTCTCAGACCAACAGAGAAAGAATACATGCATCAGTTTGAGTTGATACAGTCAAGGTTACAAGTTGAAAATTGGGAACCCTGGTACACTTAGCAAGAATACCCAGGTAGGCCTAGGCGCCCAGCCCAACATTCTCTATCCCCCCCTTAAAGTAGCCTGTAGATGTTGGTCCAGACCAAGCTTTGAAGCCCAGTTGAACTGAGCTTTTCCTCCACACTCGAGCATTGAACCCTACTACTCCTCACTGACAGCTCTGCTCAAGCTGCCACCAGCAACGATCTGTCGGCGCTCGCCCCAACCTTCGATCGGTGATCATTCATGCACCACCATCGACTCGAGATTGAGCGATCGGTCCTTGCCCGCGGTGCTCACGATCGGACCTTGACCTGAGATTCCCGGGGCGCAGTCGCCGCCGACGCTCGCGGAGGAGGCATCGCTCAACCTTGGGAGATCCGCTCGCGTCCGCCGAGTTAAGAGACAACCTGTCCAGTCGCACGAATCGAGCTTGATTCGTTGGCACCCATCAGGATCTGAGGCTCTGAGTAGGTACACTCTTCGTTCATCGGTTCTTTCCATCCCTCGACCCTAGCTCTTGATACCAATTGTTGGAATTGCGGAACTTAATTCTTCGTTCTTCATTGATCAAAATACATCAGCATCATACAGGGCTGGATCAGTTACAATTTTAGGATTCGCACACACAAACTTGACTAGGACTCAGTCTCTAACATTTTTATGTGCGTTCCGATCTGGACGTCTCCCTACCTTCTAGAAAACATGATTAGCTCAACAGTGCTTGCAAAAAATTTCATGTCTTGAGGACTTCACCTTTTCACATATCCCAAAACTTAAGCATTCATTATTATCTTTTGCAGTGGATCCTTACTTTATTTTGCAAGAAAAAAAAGCCAAGACAAAGCAGGTAGGAGAGACTTTGATGGGAATTTGTGACCTTTTATCTGTAAAGCATGGTGATATTGACTGGTTTCCTACTTGATTGACAGGTATACATTTGGTTTATCAAATAACAATGTTGGCTTGCTCCTACTCTTGGATAAGTCCCCACGAATTCAGAAAATCCTCATGACAAGAAAGTAAAAACTTGTCGAAAGAAGAACCACTCCTGTTCAACGTAAATATAGCAGTCAGTTGGGATGTTGATATCCCGTTGCATTCTTTAGTGAAGGTTGGATGAAGCTGGAGTTATTTTGATTCTTTAGTATTGATTTTTCTTTTGGTCCCATCACAAGGGAAGTTCATGGTTATGCGTTGATCTTGCAAATGTTCATGTCAGGGGAACACTTTTGCTTGTTTCATCAGCAGAAGTTATATGCATGTATAATGTGCTTGTTATACAAGGTGATGATTGGTTGTTTCGTTTGCTTCCATATTGCTGATTGAATATTAACGAACTTAGGTTGAAACGTGTCTTTTTTTTTTCCTCTCGAAATGTTCCTTCTGCAACTGCACAAACTATTTGTTGGCCTTTGTATCCATGTGTGTACAGTTTTATCGCGGGTGTCATTTGTTTTCCAGATAACGCGTTGTCATTGTCATGGAACATCAGTTCTTTTTGGTAATATTACTTTTTGAGCTGCAGCCCCTCCTGAGCTGGTTGAGAACATGCATGAACCACACAAGTATGCTACCGAGACAGCTGGCTTTCCAAAGGATTGTGCATCGTATAGCTTAGGATTGTACTTGCTGACATTGTATCCGTCCACTTGGATACCATGTCAGCAATTCCATTTCTCATGGACGACCTGCGAATGTTGGTGTTTCATTTGTACTTGCGCTGTTTTTTAGACTTCAAATGGTTTTGCTTGTTAAAATGCATTATACGAACGTTTTATTTAACTTAAAAATAATGAACACGTCACAAATCAATAACTAGACATACAACATCCTTTCCAATTTACACTAGAAGGATCAAAGGAGAATTTGTTAAATCTGCTCAATTTATTTTTTCCAACCTGCACCAGGTCGAGAACCACAACATGAATGCAGTGGATTCCTGGCTTCTTTCAGGTGCTTGAATGAAATAACCTTTGGTTATATGTCAATCTCTGTCAAGGTGGTATCTTGGTACTTGCTTGTAGTTCAAAAATGTAGCATGCCGTCTTGGTGATTATTGACAAACATTAGGCTACCAATGAATTGGTAAGATTTGTAACTTTCAGATTCCCATTGATAGCATGGCCTGTGATTCCCAGTATTCTTTGGATTGCTTCACCATCTCGGTTCGTTCTTCACGCAGTCTTTGCCTCCAGTAATCTTTGTCCCTGATTAAACAAGAGGGTAAATTACATCTCGAAAAGATTTATTATATTTCCATATATCTTGCTGAACAAGAGACGTTGATTAAATCAAGTACCTTGTTTTGAGAAGCAAGTCGAGTTCAGTCATATGCACAGGACGGCCAAACACACCAACCTGAAGAACATCCAGAAACTATTATTACGGTAAAAGTTGAAAATAAGGCAAACATGAACAAATTGGTTATCTGAAAGGTAAGCGATTTTACAGTTGCTATTGACAGATTATCAGAAGGTAATACCATGGAAATGGAGATTGAACGAGAATCAAAGTAGGATTTCTGACATACCGCTCTGCATACAGGGCACCTGGACTCCGGAGGTGCAGACTTGACACCTTGGAAGATGTAGGCAGAAGCAGCACCACATGCACAGGCCTTGCAGAAGAGATGCCCACAGCTAAGAGCATATGGGTTGAACAAAGTGTCCTGAATGTTATAAGTTGGAAATAATCAGCACAAAAGAACGGTGTATTTAGCAACTTTAAAAAATTACCCGCATAGAGAATGGAAAGTTTAAGAGGTTGCGGACAAGTTATTCATCCTCTGCAGGTTTTCTTACATCTTACCAAAAATATCTTCAGAGACTACCTACTTCTTTGATTTAAGTGCAATTTGTTTTACAAACATAGCCTCACTACAGTTTTACAAGATCTATCATATTTTTTTAAAAAAAGTTGAAAAATCCCATGTTGTACATAGGTACAAAGCAGGACAAAACTGTACCTAACAAGGAAACTATGCTTATGACAACTGTCTATATAGCCATAGTATACATGAGGGGTTGTTAGATGCTGCAGTGCCTATAAAATATTGGCTATTCAAGTTAATAATGCTTCCTGTGCAAGAAACTGGAGCAAATAAAATATGTTACTAGGGTGTAACTAGGTTATGTTTCCGATTCTAGAAAATAATGGAACATAGAAAATGAAACTTAAAGAAGAAATCCTCACCAAGCAAATTGGGCAAGTTAGGTTGTACTCATATTTTATAGCATCAGAAATGGCCATCGTCAGTATTGGTTGTGCTCCTGTCAGGTCACAGGAAAAATTCTTGAAGAATTCATTCTTAAAGAACCCTACAGGTTCATCAGCATCGGAATTGTTACAGTTCAGATGGAAAGCGCACAACTCTATTAGCCAAGGTGATTGCAGCAGTTCAATATGCTCGGTTTGCATTTTGCTCTTGAATTCTCTGCCACTAACAGAGCCATGTATCTGCAAGATTAACCAAACAAATAAGCTCAAATATATTTAAAATATACTCTCTCTTATTTTAATTGTTGTTGTCAGTACAACTTTTTTAGTTCATTTTTGAACTAAAAGATTGTCCTAACAACAACTACTAAAAACTGGTGGGAGTTGTTGGGATTCCGGAGATAATTTTCTTGATTTCTTTGCCGGGGGAAACGGCATCTATATATAGGAGCCCCTTACAATCTCAAAACCAACTCTAATTTGCCTTGGACTCTATCTTTACTTTGGACTCTATCTCTAACCTATTCAAGAGAACATGATTAATTTGAACACAACCCCTTAATCATGTTTTCTATGACTCACTAATTTAGGATGTAGACACACTACACCCCCAAGACGAACACATCATCTTGGATGACCATGGGACGAACACATCACCCCCTGAGACGAGCACATCATCTCGTACACTGACACCTATGAGACGAACACATCGTCTCTGGATGAACACATCATCCACTGGAACAAACACATCGTCCCAGACACAAATTTGAGGCGAACACATCACCCTCTCAAGATGAACACATCATCCCGAGCACTCTTCCACGCAAGATCAAAACAATTCTCCTTCCGACGCGAAAAGCGCCTTCTCTTCTTCCTTGTTCTTAGGACACTCACTGGCAAAGTGTCCACGCTTCCGACAAGTGTAGCACTGAATCTTTGTCTTGTCAACTTTCTTCTTCTTTTGACCACTTTTTGCTTCTTCAGCTTTCCATTCTTCTCTTGTCAGAAGTTTCTCACCATCTTTTGTCTCTCTTGCTTTCCACTCCTCCCTTGTTAAGTAGAGTCTTTCTTCATGTTCTTGGTTGTTGAAACCATGCACTCGTTCCTCATGTGCCTTGAGTCTGTCAACGAGCTCCTCTACGGTCATCATCTTCAAATCAACAAATTGCTCAATAGTAGATGCAATGTGGACGAATTCTAAGGGCAGAGCCCGTAGCAATTTCTTCACGATATAATTTTCTTTAACTTCACCTCCCAGTCCTCGGATTTTTGTGACGATGGTCATCACCCTTGTGGCAAAGTCGTCAATAGAGTCTCCCCTGTTCATACGCATCACATCAAGCTTGTTTTGAAGAGTTTGAATTCTTGCTTCCATCACATGTTCCTCACCCAAGAATTTAGTCTTGATCATCTTACAAGCGTCTTTCGCCGTCTCTTGTTCGGAAATTCACATGAGAGTGACTTCATCAATTGCGTGATAGATGACCGCAAGAGCCAACTGATCCTGCTTTGGATCAACCTTGTCTTTTGTCACCTCTATGGCTTCCCATACCCCCTGTGCCTTCAAGAAGATTTTCATCTTAATAGCCCATGCTGTATAATTACTCTTCGTTAGCAGAGGATATTGGAGTGCCATTGATTTTCCCTCCATAGCGCGTACGTATTTTTCAGCTAATCAAGGCAGCAACCTCTTTTGTGCTGATGAATCTTGACCCAAAAGCCCTGTCAGCCCAGTAGAATTGTTAGCCTAGCAAAGCTCGGCGGCCCAGCACTTGGGCTCAACTGAGTTCCACAGCCTTGGCCCAACAAAACTCGTCGGCCCAACACTTGGGTACAACCCTAGCTGAATCAGGCGCACCCCTGTCGCCACCTCCGTTACTCACTTCGCCGCCGCTCGGGAGTTCCGACGAGTGCTGCCTCCGCCCTCCAAGTTGTCGACCTCGCCTGGGCCGAACAGAGCCGCGGTGATGCCGAGATCTTCTGTGCCGCCCTTGCCACGCCTTCCTCCCGTTAGGCCTCTGCGCCTTCGACTAAGAGCGCCGCCGTCCGGGATCCGCGTCTTTGTGCCGCCGCCGGTCCAAGCACCGTCGGGCTCTGCAACCTCTGCTCGCCAGATCCGCCATGATATGAGCCGCGCCGCACGAGCCGCCGTGCGCGCGCCAAGCCGCTGTCGACGGGATTCAACTTCCGCACGAGGTTGCCCGCTCCGCCTGGATTCGTACCGAGCAGAGTCTTCGTTGACCCGCCGAGGTACACACACCCCTAGATCGGTCTCGCTCTGATTCCAATTGTTAGGATTCCGGAGATAATTTTCTTGATTTCTTTGCCGGGGGAAACGGCATCTATATATAGGAGCCCCTTACAATCTCAAAACCGACTTTAATTTGTCTTGGACTCTATCTCTAATCTATTCTAGAGAACGTGATTAATTTCAACAGGAGTATCAATATGACCAGATCAGTACCTTGTCATATTTTTTGAGAATTTTGCGAATGGCAATAGCATTCATTGTCACGTAATTGAGAAGCATTCTGCCTTCTTGAGCCATGAGTTGTTGATCATCTATGAAGCATTGCCTGACACGCCATATATAGCGTTGCAATCCTGATGGGACATGAAGATGGAGGAGACGCTGTACTCTCGATCTGAAACAGCCAGCAATTTCTGATGCCTCCTTGTTGAGTTCTGTAAAGAACATCTGATCACATACTGAACAAGAAAGATGGTAATAGTCAGGACAACAGAAGTGCAGATTGTAAAAAAAGAAAAAGAAAATTCTGAACAGTAGCAAACTGTAACGTTAGTGACCTCAGAGATTCAAATCACACAATCCAGTTTCATGCTTCCAGCTATGAAATCAAATAGTTACCACAATACTTTGCAGAAAATCAAGAGTTGTATCCCATCTAAAACTGTACCCACTAGTACAAACATGTGAAATAGTAACCCCTTATATCACAGAAGTCAATGATGACGATCATCAAGTTTTTTATTTACATCTTGTTTTATCTATATGGTGCAATTTATCACAGAAATTATGATATTACCTCAGAACGTTTTGAACTGAAAATAAAATCACATGTTATATCAAACAAATAGGGAAATGCAAGAGGAATGATTGTTAGATACGAAATAAGATGATGATAACATATATTGCCATAGCAAGAAAGATGAAGGAATTATGCATGGTAAGAATTGTTGGACTTACACATACATGAGTTGCATTCACAAACTTCTGAAGACTCATGCTGCTCGTCACCATTTGTGACATCTTGCAAGGACCGACCAACTCGACATCTCTTCAGCACCTTCTTTAGGCGTTTGTATTCTACGTGGGCACATTTTGCCAAGTACTCGTCCTGCTCTGCCTGGAGATACTCTTTGTATATCGCACCAAACTTCATCTTGTCTACAGAAAGAAAAAGAATTATAGCTCAGATCTGTCATTACTATTTCAAGGAGATTAGCAACCCTGTTATGAAATTGTAACAGAATCAACAAAGCAGAAATCACTAGCATTATGGCACATAATGAACACATCACAATATTATTGTTAGTAGCTGGATTTTTACTCTCATTGAAGAGAGAACGACACTAGAGAGTTGGGGCAATTTTCTTGTCTATTCCTCACACAATGCCATACCAACCCAAGGGGTTGAGGCTACATATTTATAGCAGCCCAAGGGCAGCCAACCAGCCAAACATATGCCTTCTTGCTAGTCCAAGATGCCATGCAAGGTGCTGTCCTAAAGATGCTAACAACCGTCCTAAAAGCAGTCAAGATGCTGCTGTCCTAACTGCTGTCCTAAAAGCAGTCAAGATGCTGCCCTCTAGTCTAAGATGAGTACAACAAGGACCAAAGACCAAATGACTACAAGACTTAACAAACTAAGGACAAGGGTACAAGGGACTAGGGGACCAAAGACCAAAGGACTACAAGACTTATTCCATCATTCTCCCCCTAAGTCTTGTACGTCGTCTTCTGGGAGGGTTGGACCATCCCGATCCTGGAGCAAAGTTCAATGAACTTGAGCCTCCCAAGGGGCTTGGTGAGCAGATCCGCAAGCTGGTCCTTGGTGTTGATGTAGATCGCCTTGATGCTACCTTCCTCCAAGCAGCCTCAGATGAAGTGGTACCTCACCCGGATGTGCTTGCTCCGTTCATGAAAAACGGGGTTCTTTGCCAGGGCCAGAGCAGACACGTTGTCCACCCTGAGCTCCACCGCTCCAGTGTCTCTGCCGAGTAGATCACCAAGCAGTCGAACAAGCCAGAGCGCCTGAGTCGAAGCGGTGGAGGCCGCTATGTACTCGGCCTCGCAGCTGGACATGGCCACCACCTGCTGCTTGACCGACTGCCAGCTAACGAGGCACTTGCCGAAGAAGAAGAGGATCCCGCTCGTGCTTTTGCTGGTGTCGATGTCGCCGGCGTGGTCGCTGTCGCTGTACCCGACAAGGTGTGCCTCTCCAGGACACCTCGAGTAGTGAAGGCCGTGATCAAGAGTCCCCGCAACGTAGCGGATGATCCTCTTCACAGCCTGCTGGTGCTCCGTCGTCGGTCGCTGCAGGAACCGACTAACGTAGCCGACGGAGAATGCCAAGTCCGGCCGTGTGTGGGCGAGGTAGCGAAGGCTCCCCACAAGACGCCGGTACAGTGTAGCGTCCACCTCCTCCGCCGTGCTGTCGCGGCTCAGCTTCAGCCTCTCCTCCATCGGAGTGAGGGCTGGGTTGCAGTTTGTGAGCCCAGCTAGCTCAACAATTCGCCTGGCGTAGGCGGTCTGTCGAAGTGTGATCCCGGAGTCGGCCTGGTGCACCTCAATTCCTAGGTAGAAGGAGAGGGATCCCAGGTCACTCATCTGGAAAGTGGCTTTCATCTCTTCCTTGAACGCTGCCACCTCCGCCTCCTTGGTGCCGGTGATCACCAAGTCGTCGACGTAGACACCCACCAGTAGGGTGTTTCCTCCATTGCCCCGCCGGTAGATGGCCGCCTCGTGTGGGCACTGCCCGAAGCCCATCCTCTTGAGCGTGGAATCCAACTTGGCATTCCACGCCCGTGGTGCCTGCCGCAAGCCATAGAGGGCCTTGCGCAGGCGCAACACCTTGCCCTCCTTGCCAGGGAGCGCAAACCCTGGCGGCTGGTGTACGTAGACCTCCTCCTTCAAGTCGCCGTTGAGGAACGCCGACTTGACGTCCATGTGTTGGACACGCCAGCCTTCTTGAGCAGCCAGCGCAAGAAGGAGTCGCACGGATTCCATCCGTGCCACGGGGGCAAAGGCATCGTCGAAGTCGATCCCCTCCTGCTGCACGAAGCCGCGTGCCACCAAGCGAGCCTTGTGCTTGACGATGGCGCCGGCTTCATCCCTCTTCAGCTTGAACACCCACTTAAGGGTGATCGCACGGTGACCGCGAGGGAGGTCAGCAAGCTCCCAAGTGCGGTTCGTCTCAACCGCATCCATCTCCGACTGCATCGCGGCACGCCATGCCGCGTGTTTCTCAGCCTCCGCGAAAGATCGAGGCTCGCCGTCGTCGCATGCAAGGTGCAACTGCGCCTCCGAATCTTGATCATCCAGATCGTGAGGGGCCAGTCCCGGCACCGGCTGGTCGCCGAGAATGTTCTCCATCTTGCGATACCACAACTGCTCGCCTTCGTAGCACCTGTCGAGGCGCTCCTCGTCGTGGGAGAGCGGAGTGACAAACTCCACTGGGTCGTGCTCGACACAAGCTGGTGACGGAGTGGACGTGGCTGGAGGGGTGGCCGTCGGTGCTGGAGTGCGTGGGGTCGCCGGCTGAGGTGGAGGTGGACGCTCTGGGGCAGGGGTAGACACGCTCGGTGGAGAAGAGTTGCCTACTCCCCCAGCTCCCTTGGAGTAGACGTAGTCGACGATGAAGTCGTCGTTCGTCGAGGTCGAACTATCGTCCACCGCCTTGTCCCATGCCCATCCTCGCCCTTCGTTGAACACAACGTCGTGCGTCGTGCGCACACGCTGTGCCTCTGGGTCGAGAATGCGGTAGGCCTTCGAGCCCTCCGCGTAGCCGATGAACACCCCGGGGGTGCTCCTGTCGTCGAGCTTGCCGATCTGGCCAAGCTCCTTGGCGAACGCGAGGCAGCCGAAGACTCGTAGGTGAGAGACCGCCGGCTTGCGCCCATACCAAGCCTCGTACGGCGTCCTGCCGTGGAGGGCCTTGGTGGGCGAACGGTTGAGGATGTAAACGGCGGTCACCACCGCCTCTCCCCAAAAGATAGCCGGCATTCCCCTCTGCTTGAGGAGGGCCCGAGTCATCCCCACAACCGTCTGGTTGCGCCGCTCGACGACGCCGTTCTGCTGCGGGCTGTAGGGCGCGGAGTAGTGGCGCTGAACACCCTCATCCGCGCAATACGACGCGAATTCAGCCGCCGTGAATTCGCCGCCGTTGTCGGTGCGCAACACGCGCAGCTTGCGGCCGCACTCCGCCTCCGCAGTGGCCTGCGCATGCCTGATGGCGTTCGCAGCCTCTCCCTTGCTGCCAAGGACCACCACCCACATGTAGCGGGAGAGGTCGTCGACGAGCAGCAGGAAGTAGCGTCGTCCTCCTGGTGTAGCCGGTGTCACCGGGCCACACAAGTCCCCGTGAACGAGCTCGAGCCGCTCCTTGGCTCGAAAGCTCGACTGCTGGGGAAAAGGAAGCCGCCTCTGCTTCGTCACCACGCAGACGTCACAGAGCTGCTCCACGTGGTCAAGGCATGGCATGCCTCGCACCATCTCCTTGGCACTGAGCTGCTTCAGGGCCTCGAAGTGAAGGTGCCCAAAGCGCTCGTGCCACTGCCATGCCTCGTCCTCCCGACGAGTGGCAAGACAGACAGGCTGTGCTACCTGCACGTGAAGGACATAGAGTCGATTGGTGCCTCTAGTTACCTTGGCAAGAAGGCGACAATGGCGATCCCAAATCCTCATGACTCCGTCCTTGATCTCCACGCGCGAACCACTCTCATCCAGCTGTCCCAAGCTGATGATGGAGTTTCACAACGCGGGGATGTAGTAGACTCCGACGAGCAGCTTGTGCTCACCGGACTTAGCGCTGAGGAGGACGGAGCCAACACCCTTGATCTCCACGCCGGAGGCGTCACCAAACTTGACGGAGCCTCGGACATGGGGATCAAGCTCGGCGAAGAACTCCCGTCGACCGGTCATGTGATGGGTGGCGCCGGTGTCGAGGCACCACCCGTCAGTCTTGTCGTTGCTGGAGCCGTCGCCGAGGAGAGCATGTGCTCTCGGCTCATCAAGATGAAAGAGAGCCGATGCGGTCGATGCCGCTAGAGGTGGCTTGATGCTTCTATGTGCCATGAGCAAAGCTGGCTCCTCCTCCACCTGTGCGACATGGGCCTCCTCCTCCACTTGTGCGACGTGGGCCTGACCACGTCGTGGCTGTCGACACTCCCTGGCCCAATGACCAAGCTTGCCACAGTTGTGGCAGGTGTCGTCTCGTGCCGGCTTGTGGTTGCCGGCGGCACCGCCCTAGGCGCCTCCGCGGGCACGTCCTTGCGTCCCGGCCTGGGCGCCTCCGCGCCCCTTGCGCGGCTTGCCGCGCTTGCGGCCGCCTGTCTAGGAAGAGGACTCCCCCTTCTTCCGGTCACCCTGGCCAGCCTCCCACTGCTCGCGAGTGAGATGAAGCTTCCCGCCAATGGTGATAGGCCCCGAGAGAGGTTGTGCTTCGTCGCTGTCGACGACCTTGAGGCGACCTATCGCCTCTTCGATCGACATCGTGGAGAGGTCCAGTAGAGACTCAATCGAGCGAGCGATCTGCTTGTACTTCTCGGGGATGCAACGGAAGAGCTTCTCGACAGCTCTCTCCTCATCGTAGGTGTCGTCGCCGAACTGCTCCAACTTCTGCAACAAAGTGTTGAGACGGAGAGCAAAGTCACCGACGTCCTCACCTGGCTTAAAGGCCAGGTTCTCCCACTCCTTGCGAAGCGCCTGCAGTGTGGTCTTGCGGGCGCGGTCGCTGCCGATGCGTGCCGCAGCGATGGCATCCCAAGCCTCCTTAGCAGTACGCTTCTTGGAAAGCGAGAACTGCATCTCGGGCGGGACTGCAGCAATGAGGGCATCCAGCGCCCGTCGATCCTCGTAGTAGTCGACGTCGCCGTACCGAACTGCTTCCCACATGTGTCGCACCTGGAGCCGCACCCTCATCACCGCGGCCCACTCGACGTAGTTGGTCTTGGTGAGGGTAGGCCACCCACCGCCGGGACCGACATCCCTGACAATGGCCTGGACCCCATGGTGTCCATGGTACCGATCTGGGGAGGGAGAACCGCGCTGCCTGTAACGGCCACGTTCTCCGTCGACTGCGCCGCCGCCGCCGGGAGCGCCACCAGCACGTCCGTGCCGGTCTGGGCTGCGGCTATCGCGCCCATGGGGACGCGCGGCTACTCGATGCATCTCCTGTGCTCGCGCCACTTCCCTTGCCAACCTGAGCTCATCGTCGACGCCGCCGTCGACAGAGCCGCTGGAGCTACTACCGCGCAGAGCCTCCAGCTCTGCTGCCGCTGCACGCGCTACAGCCGCCGCCGCCGCTGCTTCCACTTCCGCCCTCGCCGCTGCCAGTTCCGCCGCCGCCAACTTTGCCGCTAGTGCCGCCGTCGCCGCAGCCCCTGCCGCCGCTCGCTCGCGCTCCTCCGCCGCGGCGACCTCCGTCTGCCGCGCGCTCGAGGCGACCGAACGCTGAGACTGTCCGTCGGACATCGCGCACTAGTGGAGAGCTGGTGTGTGGGGAAGAGGGATGAGCTGGGGCAGCCGGTGTTCCTGCTACCGGTTGCGGACAGAGAGAGGCGCGGGAGGGAGATGAGCAAGAGATGTTTAGGCTACAGGATAGAACGGCTCTGATACCAAGTGTTAGTAGCTGGATTTTTACTCTCATTGAAGAGAGGATGACACTAGAGAGTTGGGGCAATTTTCTTGTCTATTCCTCACACAATGCCATACCAACCCAAGGGGTTGAGGCTACATATTTATAGCAGCCCAAGGGCAGCCAACCAGCCAAGCATATGCCTTCTTGCTAGTCCAAGATGCCATGCAAGGTGCTGTCCTAAAGATGCTAACAACCGTCCTAAAAGCAGTCAAGATGCTGCTGTCCTAACTGCTGTCCTAAAAGCAGTCAAGATGCTGTCCTCTAGTCTAAGATGAGTACAACAAGGACCAAAGACCAAAGGACTACAAGACTTAACAAACTAAGGACAAGGGTACAAGGGACTAGGGGACCAAAGACCAAAGGACTACAATACTTATTCCATCAATTATGACTATCATTAGATAAAAGAATGTTTCAGTTGTATTTTTCCAATGCAATAACTAATGATTTGTTTTTAAAGTCCAAATTCGTACAAGTTCTGTTCGGAAGATTTCCCAAGTCCTTGTGCATCACTAACTATGTTATGACTGTATGTACAAAAGACTGCATGGTACAAAATACAAATTGCAGCAAATTAAACAAGAATAAACAAAGAGGTAACATGCATGTGGGAATTCCTGACTCAAATATTCAACTTGAAAATTTTCCTTCTAATTGATTCGTTTATTCTAATGGGATTGGTAGACATTTATAACCCGTTTACAGTCAATTTGACTCCCGTCAGGACTTTAACTCAACTCCAACTTGGACTAGGACTCCTAACTCCAATCTAACTTGGACTCTCCCTAATCTCATGTTGAGATCACCTAACATTCTCCCTCTTATCTCAACATCCTACAACTTAAACCATGTCTGTAGCACACAACGCTCAGGATCATCCAACATACCCCCCCCCCCAAATCCTGACGTTTGTGCTTGTCTCGTGATTTTGTCACCGCCCCCCGTTATCATGAGCCTTCTTCGCACTGAGTCTCCTCGGCATTCGAGCCGCCATAGGAGAATTTTGTCAGGTCCCGCGCACTTCAAATCTTCCCAACCTGAGCCGATGCTCCGCCTTCGATCAACCACGGTCACATATTTGTTGTTGCGTGTCCACTCGTGCTCATCAGCCTCATGTACAGCCGCATGCCTCGCGTGTGCCAAGCCTCCTCTTAGGATAATGATGAGACTTGAATCCAAAATCTCCTCGCAAACATAAGAAGACTCGAACCCAAAATCAGACGTGCGCACGATGGGACTTGAACCCACAATCTCCTGCGACCACGATGAGACTCGAACCCACAGCCGATCGTGTGTGTGATGGAGTGTACATGGTGGCATGGAATGTCTAC
Source organism: Tuctoria greenei (assembly GCA_036927565.1). NCBI lineage: Eukaryota > Viridiplantae > Streptophyta > Magnoliopsida > Poales > Poaceae > Tuctoria > Tuctoria greenei. The sequence continues at coordinate 34,607,614 of JAYESD010000006.1, read as the reverse complement.
TACGTAGCAAATCCTCATGTTGAACTGATTCTTCGCGTGTACATCAGTCATTCGCATACACCTCCCATGTACGTTACTAAGGTCCCCTTTGGCACAGCTCCACAAAGCTGATTCTCTGAATTCACTTCAGATTCTCTGGTGAAGTGATTCTGTAGCTGAAAATGATTCTCTATGATTCTCTAGAATAAACTCTTAGAATCAGGATTGAGAATCACTTCACAAAATCAGGAGAAGCTACTTTTTTCAACTTCCAGCACCTTAGTTCATTTCAGAGAATCACTTCATAGAATCAGCCAAGAATCACTTCTTCTGAAAAACAGTGTTTGACACAGCTTCCCTGATTCTGCCTGAGAATCAGCTCCGTAAAGCTCTGCCAAAGGGGGCCTAACACCTACGCAGGCTACTGGGCCAGCCCAGGCGGTCTCTTCCTCTGTCCTGGTTTTCTCCTTGTGCAAACACCACAGACCACCAAGCTCATGCCACGACGCCTCCTCAGGACATCCACTGTCCTCCCGTCACGAACGCCCAACTTCGTCCAACCATGACCTCCTCCAACCATGCCTGCTGGAGCTCCACCCGCCACCTCATCTCATCCAGAATCGTGTCTTGTCGTAGCAACTCCCTCCTCGCCTCGAGTGTGGCCTCAAGGCGGCTAGCCAGGGTCGCCCGTTTCTCGGCTGCAGCCACGAGCGCAGCGACTTGCTCGCGCAGGTCTTGCCACACGACCATCGCAGCTCCGTCCCGATAATGCACTGTCGGTGGATTCGCATCGATCCGTTGGGATCCATGACTGGTGTCCTTCGATCTAGCGCCGTTGCCTCAAGTACGCTGGCCTCCGTTGACCTCATCCTCAGGTGCAGCTGGCTCTGGCGAGATCCACACCTTGTTGGTATGCGCCTGCCTCAGATCGGGCCATGATGTTTCAGTCAAGCCTGGGTATCCTCTTCAACCCACTCGCACCCCTGGCCTGGTCGGAGATGTGCCTGCCTCGTTGGCCACCCCCGAGGAGCACGTCTTTCCGAGGCAACAGATAGGATGTCTTCACTAGACTCTGATACCAGATTGTTGGAATTCTGAACTCAAATATTCAACTTGAAATTTTCTTCTAATTGATTCGTTTATTCTAATGGGATTGGTGGCTATTATAGTCCCATTACAACCAATTTGACTCTTGTTAGGAGTCTAACTCAACTCCAACTACGACTAGAACTCCTAAGTCCAATCTAACTCTTAGGACTCTCTCTAATCTTGAGATCACCTAACAATGCAAAGTAGAAATGTGTAAAAATTCGTCGTCCCAGAAAAACAAAAGAAGACACACTAATGCTAACTGTTGTGGAGCATTCACCTTTCAGTTGCAGTTGCTCCACTGACAAGATATGGTATTAATCATTACGGATTCTATAAGAATAATTTCACCTACCATATCCTGTCATGAAGGTGGATTTGTGTATTACTAATTTTCGAATAATAAATAATAAATTATGAATCATATTAATTAATATTTTTTCTTGAACACACAATAGAGTTGTGCATCTTTATATTATAAGAAAAAAGAAAAGATTCATACAACACCTTCTCTTACTAGGACCACGGTAAGAGAGGATAAGGTTAACTCAATTCAACTCACCCTTGAATGCAACAATAGTAACCTTGGGGATCAAGCAGCCTAGCTGTAGGCCCTTAAGTCGCTGATCAATATTATTCGTGCAAAATGATGGGTACTGCTGATTTTTTATCCTAAAAGAAAATATTTGATCTTATCAATCCTATAAAACATTTTAACATGAGGTCGTATTCAGAAAGCATGTCAGCATCAGTGTATTAATAGGGTAAAGCATTTGACTTTTGTTCACGGGTGTACCCCTAAACCCGCAAATAGTAAACCATAGACGTGACGGTTGGAGAAACGAAGAGACGAAGTACTGGCAGAAATCGTCAAATAAAAGCAAGTTGATTGTTTGACGTAGCGACGAATCAGTGGACCAGAAAGCGCCAATGGACATTTCAAGTTAACTGGACAGAGCATTATACATCTTGTCTTTAGAGTTTGCGTAGCTTCAAACCAGCATATAAATCGTGTCAGCTGAGAACCCCTAATGAAGATCGTTGACGACGTTGCAATGAATTGGTCGATGAGAATAAAAAAAACGCAGCAATTGCTAACAAAGATACGTAGGGAGCAACGATTCGAGAAGCGGAAAAGACAAGGGGCGAAGCATGACGTCCACAAACCAGAGTATCTTATTCCCACAAGAATAGGATAGACAAGGTAGAATGGAAGAGAGAAAGTTTTGAAACTCTCTCTCCGCTTGCCACCCGCTCCACCTCGACGCGACGGGATTTGGTGGATTCGGGAACGGAAGATCTAAGAACTTGAACAAACGCAACGATTAATACCGCGTCCTGAATAGCCGAATCTTGATCGCAGCGCCGACCTGGAAACGGCGGAGCAGCGTCCTAGCTAAACCGGAGGCCAGATCACGGCGGGCGCAACCGGCCAAGAATGGCGCATGCGGAAAGAAGAGATCACACGATACTACCGAGAACCGGGAAGGAAGAAGCCATTGCCGTCCTCCCGGTCCCAGAGAGGCGGTGAGTTGGCGGCGCGGGGTTACCTGCATGCGCGGCAGGGCAGGAACCAGGACCGCCGTGCGGATGCTCCGGATAATCGGGACTCTCAACAGTCCTAGGGGGCGGCGGCCGGCCGCCGGCGGCGCGCTTGCTTGCTTGGTCGCAAATTGAAGCTCCCCTCTCCTTTCTCGTGTTTTTTGGGTGGCCGCCTCTGCCCAGCAGAGCTGCAATGGGAAACGGGAAGCGCGAAGAGGGGGCTGCCTGCCTTCAAGCTCGTCCGACCTGGACGCGGCGGGGCACACACGCGCGAGGTCGGCGGCGGGGCCCACCTGCGCGTGAAGGTTTGAGATGTGACGGTTGCGTAGTTGGCATGGCCTAGCTCTCTTTGCTTTGCTTGGGGATTCCAATGGCCAAGTGGAGATCGTGGGTGAAAAAAGGCGCAGCTTTTACGCCGCCGCCGGCAGACGGGATAGCTAGCCGGGTAGGCACTCTGGACGGGTTAGGAGCGCCCAGGGTCCACGCATCTGCTGCTGCTTCTTAGCATCGCCTAAATTTGTCATTAGAGGCGGGCCTGCGAGCACGTGAACCTGATGTGATAAGCCCATGCCCCTCAAAATAATTCAAATATTTCACAGTAAATAAGTGTAAGAACTCAATTATTTTAACAGAAAATAACCTGAGAACTCGTTATTGATACTATTTGCTATGCTTAGAAAATATACGTTTCATTGCTGATGATTTTAAGTCTAACTATAATAACACACTTGTTGCCAATAAGTAAAAATTTACAGATATTCCGTCAAAACTGACGACGGTTTGCTTAAAGAAAAGGAGGATGATAAGCCCATGATCCATCAAAATACTCCAAATATTTTCATATTAAATAAATGCAAGTACTACTCAATTACTTTAACATGTACTCCCTCCTTTCTCAAAAGATTGTCACCTTTAGTTCAAAAAATGAACTAAAGGTGACAATCTTTTAAGAAAGGAGGGAGTAATAATATGTTGAACTCTTCATCGGTACTGTTTGGTGAATTTTGTGTTAATGTGAAGATTGCACGAGTTGGAGAAGAAAAGTCTATTAGTCTTCTTTCATGCAATTTGTTTTTCAAGTGAATTGATCTGTTAGGGAAAGGAGCACTACTACAATAAGCTTTATCGCAGGAGGCTCCAAACCTATTATCACACGTGGTTTTTAAAACCGCCTGAAACGAAGATCCTGTGATAATCCGCAATTTCACAGGCGGAGAAGTGATACCGTCTGTGAAGAAACATTATCACAGACGGTTTTTACTTATGCTAGCCGCCTGCGAAGATCAGTTATCACAGGCGGGTGGTGCATCATATATCCGCTTGTGATAATTGTCTTATCACAGGCGGGTATTGCAGCATAACTAACCGCCTGTGATAATGGTGTTATCATAGGTGGATGTTGACCTACATCAAGTCACCTGTGAAGACCTTTTACCGCAGCCGGTTTCTACCATAACAGTAACCGTCTGTGATAATTAGGTTATCACAGATGGTTCTTTACCTGTATCTAGCCGCCTGTGATAATTGTTTTTCACAGACATGCCTAGCCGTTGGTTACTAACCGCATGTGATAAGGTATAACCTATATTGTTATTTCTAATCTCTAGGTCAATTCAATATAATCACAGAACAAAAATCAACAATATCATCACAGAACAAAAGTCAACAATATTATCATCACAGAAGTCAATTTCACTAAAACAATATACATATGTACAAGTTACACATACAATTCATCTCATAGTTTACAAGTTTTCACTAAAAACTGTTTCTATTGGCATAGTCGCAAAGTTCTAGCACATCAGCTGCTGCACCATTCTCATCAAAGAACTTCCCTTTTTTGTGCAAAATTTCGCAACGAATGAATTGACAGAGTTCAGAAGCAATCCTGTCGGCTCCTCCATCAGGAATACTTCTACAAACCGGCCATTCTTCGTTCAGATTCTTCGTGTGCTCCAATATAACACATAACAAGGTTTAGAATGTGTTGGTTTGAACAATCTCAAAGTATAGATCAAAGTGAGAGTATACATGAATTTAGTTGGTATTTTTGGAGCAGTTGTACTATGAGCAATTGAATTTTGAAGTTGAGATTGAAATATAAAAATAATGTTTCTGGTAATATTGAACAGCAGAGAATATAAATATTAAACTATGCTAGTTACAATGAAAATGAAACTCAAAAGTAAGAAAATAAGGTATCGACATTAAGGATAACTTATATCCTCACGATTCACTCTATATATGCCGGCGGTCCGAAGATGCTCGCATACATAATAACCGCATAAGACACTCCCAACAGGCTGCTTCGGACAAGCATAATACGTTTTAATGTTCAATGCATTCGTATTGGAATGTCTCTCACCGCCAAGCTGTTTCGCGGAAAACCGCCAAGCGCTGTAATACAAGAAATGTCATATAAAACTTATCAACACATTCTAAATGTGTGTAAATTAAAATTATTGAATAAACGTACAGTTTCAAAATGGGAAGGAAATCTTTGTAACGATCTGGTGGGAAATCGGCTGAGTCCAAGACTGTTGAATTTCCTTGCGTTGGCTTGATGAAGATCATTATGTAGTGATCACTGCAAACACACAAACACACGTCTTAACAATTACCAATAACTGCTATTTCAATGTCATGTGTCGAACTTACTCGAAGTTGTACGGAGCCTTTACGAGGTCCTTGCCGTCTCTAACAAAGTTAAACATTGCATGTCCTATGTAAGCTGCAACTTCTGTCCTTTTATCCTTCTTAAGTTTTGCAATTGCTTTTTCAAAATCTTTTTTTTTCATGTGCTTGAACTGTGCTGAGTCTTGATCCGCCTGGACGTCGAATAGCACCTTTGCAATCCTAGTAGGGTCAAGGATACCTGTCTTGCACGCCAACTTTTCATTATTCATGTATCGCATCCTATTGAAGAAGTCCAGAATTGTTATAATATCATGAAATGCGTATGCGTGTAGTCAGAAAAGCAAATACAATATTAGCGCACTTACAAGCACCAGACGAGCAGCAGGTTGATTTCGAGCATGCCCCGATGCAAAAGGGGACGCAACTCTTCAAATAAAATGACTCGTCTATCTTCTTCAGTGCTCCAGAATGCTTCTTTTGGAATATGAAATGTGACGCAATTAAGACCATATCTTGTGCTGGTAAGGATGTACCACTCATGCATTCTTATGAGCGGGACGGGTTGTTGCTAAGTTGTACGGATGTCATGAACGGCTTCCCATTGTCAAATTCAGGAGGAACATCCTCAATCTTGTATATTGGAACTCCTAGTTTAACTAAAGCTGTCCGCCGATTATACATGACACCATCTTCTTCCCACTCCTCGATATTTACTAATTCTGGCTCATGAGAAGAACGAGTTGCACTCGATTTTATAATATTTTCCTTCATAGTTTCCAAATACTTTTACACTTCTGATGAAGGTTTCTTATTTTCGTATGAGCTAACTTTGATAGGCACTAATGATCGAGGAGTAGTCGTCGGAAGTTGGACACTGACTTGTTGAACCTGTTGTTCAACTGATTGCTCTTTACTCCCAACAGCTGGCTCTAGTACTACTTCAAGCTGTTGCTCAACTGGTTGCTCTTTACTAGCAACAGCTTGCTCTGGTACTGCTTGAAGCTGTTGTCCAACTTGTTGCTCTTGAATATCTTTACTAGCAAGGTTACTATCATCCTTGCTGAGACATAGGGGGAGTGGATCTTCTTGGACTGGAAGTGGATCTTCATGCACTTTCGCCTTAGAAGATGAGGTTGCAGTATTTGGAGATGCGACAGGACTAGAAATTGGCTCATCATCCATCAGATATCGCGTCGGTGCCAAAGGATTAATTGGTTGACAGCCTGCCCCATAGTCGTGATCCCCTCAGGTGTGACGTGGTCTATTTCATAATCTTCATAATCATTATCAATGATCTGAAGAACTTGCACCACATCATAATACAACGAAAGTGGATTCCCGTTGAAGTCACAATCAGACTTTGCCATAGCAGTGGCAACCTGTTTGGTTTTGTTCCCTGCTCTTCCTATCGGGACAAGAAGACGACAAGATTTGTCGTTAGCAATATCATCGACAGGGAACTTATGGGTTGACCTTGAGCCTGGCACATAACCAACGCTACTAGCGTAGGCAGTTAGAGATACTAATTACTCCTTTTGCCCCGGAACCATCACTGTACTCGGTGTCACTAATTGTCCCAATTGTCTAAGTTGTTTCATTATTTCTTGCGTATTTTCTTTGACCTTTTGAGCAATCGTTTAATCAAGTGTTTTCTTAATCTTCTCACGTCTTCTATATGTGTCTTTATCTTTAGGAAAACCATCTAGCCAAGACATTTGAGAAGAGACCGCTCGAACCCATCCGCTGTGTTCAGGGTTTCCTAAGATAGCGGTAAGTTGGTCATTCTCCCTCTTCGCCTTGAAGAGACCCTTCTGTTGCTTTTCAATTACTTCTTTTATTTTAACCTCTACTTCATTCACAGAGTCGGGCTTTTCAAGTTTGCCCTCGTTGGTCAAACCTGACCGAGCAAAGACCCACCGTTGAGTTCGCTCATCGCACCCTTCTAATGGGTGAGGATTGCCCTTACTGGTAATTTCATCTAATATCTTATTCCATTTCTTTACTTTGGGGGCATATCCGGCAGACCCCAAGCGATGATGGTATTTGTTCTTTTTTGCAAGCTCTGACCTAGTTGCACTTAGAGCTTTAGCATCAGGTGTGCTCTTTTGACGAACAAACTCTTGCCACTGAGCTTGTGTGATTTTTCCCATCTTCCTCGGGCTAGGGACCTTATCAGCCTTAACATAAGAATTCATTTCACTCTTCTAGCCACGAAACTTCTTGCCGCAAGAGACCAATGTTGCTTTCTTTACAACTTCTTCTATGCCTTTCGGGAACTTGAATTGTTTCTTTATCCTTTCCCACAACTCATTCTTGGTCTGCTCGGGAATTTCCTCCAATTCTCGGTTGTGATCGGCACAACCTCTCTAACAAGAAAACCGCATGCATTACGGTACTTGGTAACTGAATCCAGTGGTTCTTGGGGAAGCCCACCTGGACCGACCCTTGTTATGTACATGATGCGGTCCAATGGACCCTTATTGGGACCTCGTTGCCCTCGTTTCCGCTTGAGTGAAGCTGAGGATTCATCTATTGGAGAACCTTCTGCGGTTTTAGGAGCCGATGTAACCTCATTGTCTTCGCGATTAATCTAGGTAGAAAAGAATTATAAGACTTCGTATACTTGACAACCAACATTAACTTGAACTGCTGAAGTTAAGATTCGTGATCCATACCTCGTCGGCAGGATCATATTTCAGGTCTAGATCCTCTGAAGTCTTTTTAATTTTTATATTCGGAAAAGGATCCGATGGACTGTGATAGGAGCCTGATCTGCTGGAGTCAGTAAACTCCATATTGTCTTTTTTATTGTTACTACCAGGACCAGTCTTCTTAGGGCTTTCCATGCTAGAACTAATAAGACAAAAAATCTAATAAATGGCATATTAACTCTACATGAAGTGTTGCATGAAGAAAAAGATGGAAGCATTCTAGGATTTGATAAGGCATTCTAGGGTTTAAGGCGACTGACCAAAAGGTTCCTATACATTGCGAGGGTGACAAGCATGTTAAAGTTGCTCACTAGTAATGGCAATTTTATCTTCTTATTCTAAATAGGCTAGCTTCATTCAAAGTGGCGATCACGTTTTTGAGGTTTACTAGGCGGCGCCTAGCTCCGAACCTATAACTGATCAAGCAAGGGACAAAAAGCAAATCCTCCAGCCTTTTTCTAGTATCAAGAATCGCAAAGTGTGGCACTTGGATTTGGATGGTGAGGTGAGGCGAGGCGAGGTAGCTGCAAGCGAGAAGAGACACTCTTTTTCAGCGATCATCTCTACAACCGTGAGATTTGCACGGTAAAAAGAGATAAAAGACCCACATTCTCAAATGAATTAGGAATCCGGAAATATTCGCCAAAATCTAATCCCGGTGTGCCCGACCGCACCAAATGGGCTCATCATGACAGCAGGTTCAGCTATCATGAAAGGCATTACGTACCCCACATATGATGGCACCGACAACCCAAGGCATAACTTAGTCAAAATTAGTCAAGTATAGCTATATCTAATGTAACTTAGCCAAAATTAGCCAAATTTGCTCAACTTAACCAAATATAGCTAAATCTTGCTTGATTATGCTTCAGTTAGCTAAATTTGGTCATATTTAAAACAAATTTTCTCAATTTTGACTCAATTAAGTAAATTTAGCCAAAACACATTTTTGAAGTTATATAGGTCTAACTAAATTTTTGTATCATAGAGATTGGCAGCATATGCTCAGACTCCATCGCCACACCTAGTGGTACCTAGATATGGGCGTGAGGATGCTCCTGGCATCACAAATGAGTTGGCCAGCAAATTGCCTACCCACCGAAACCTAACCAAAGATGCCACCGAACTTGACAGTTTTTCGAATTCCACCGAACCCTAACCAAGGATGCCTAACATTTTCCAATTCCTGAACCCTAACCAAGGATATGCAAGGCAGCGGCGAGGGCGGGGAGGGAGGCAGCACGGCGAAGGAGGATGGAAGGTCGAAGGGTTTAGGGTTTACCTTGAAGCGTACCTGGGAGTGACGAGGGCGAAGCTCAGTGACGACGGCGAAGCTCGGCGGCGACGGCGGCGAACACTTGGCGGCAAACGAAATTTTGGCAGCCTAACGACGTCTAAGTGTTTCGTCCGGGTTAGGTTTTTCCAACGCTGCCGAGGGGTATATATAGACTCCCATTTTCTCAGGCGGATTTTAAGTACCGACTGCCTGAGAAGATGGTTACCTCAGGCGGGTTTTACTTACCAACCGCCTGAGAAGATACAATTATCTCAGGCGGTTGGTAAGTAATACCCCCTACGATAAACATCTTCTCAGGTGGTTATTAAGTACCAACCGCCTGTGAAGATATTTACTCCTTCTTAATTAATATTCTTGATTAAATGTGGGTCCTTTAAAAAGGCAAAATTTCACATTCTTGTAATATTATTGATAAGTAAAGGTTACCATTAAATTTCACTTCATAAATCCTTTGAAATTGGTCAGAACATAAAAAACATACAACAAATGCTATTTTTCATTTTTCTATCTTGATGAATATAATGCTTTTTTCATTTATTTTTTCAGTGGACATTTTTACTCATCATACCAACCTCTATGAATTTTTTCAGATTGTTTTAAATTTTTTGAATCAATGTGTGTTCATAATTTGATGAATGCCTCATGTATATGAGCATTTAGTTAGAATGATGGATAATTTGAAGTTTGACATGTTGGAATGCTTTTAAAAAATTAACAAAATTCATACATGTATAAATGATACAATTATGTTCATACAAACAAAATTAAGTGAAGGATCTTTTTTATGAGATACACAAATGTGAATAATATGTGAGTAGAAATTAATTTGATATTTACCAAACATTACAATGTTAGCTATACAAGTTTTAAAATATTTTGTTCAGGTGGTAGATGTTAATTTTATACAAATGTAGAAGAAAGAATCATCGAATTTGGACACAATTTGCAGAATCTAAACATGTTTGAGTATTTATATTGGAATCTAAATAAAAAAGAAGCAAGGGATAAGGAAACTGAAGAACAGTATCGGACATTATCTCAGGCGGTTGGTAAGTAATACCCGCCTGAGATAAACATCTTCTCAGACGGTTATTAAGTACCAACCGACTGTGAAGATATTTACTTCTTCTTAATTAATATTCTTGATTAAATGTGGGTCCTTTAAAAAGGCAAAATTCCACTTTCTTGTACTATTATTGATAAGTAAATGTTACCATTAAATTTCACTTCATAAATCCTTTGAAATTGGTTAGAACATAAACAACATACAACAATGCTATTTTTCAATTTTCTATCTTGATGAATATAATGTTTTTTTCATTTATTTTTTCAGTGGACATTTTTACTCATCATACCAACCTCTATGAATTTTTTCAGATTTTTTTAAATTTTTTTTGAATCTATGTGTGTTCATAATTTGATGAATGCCTCATATATATATATGAGCATTTAGTTAGAATGATGGATAATTTGAAGTTTGACATGTTGGAATGCTTTTAAAAAAAATTAACAAAATTCATACATGTATAAATGATACAATTATGTTCATACAAACAAAATTAAGTGAAGGATCTTTTTTTTATGAGATACACAAATGTGAATAATATGTGAGTAGAAATTAATTTGATATTTACCAAGACATTACAATGTCATCTATACAAGTTTAAAAATATTTTGCTCAGGTGGTAGATGTTAATTTTATACAAATGTAGAAGAAAGAATCATCGAATTTGGACACAATTTGTAGCATCTAAACATGTTTGAGTATTTATATTGGAATCTAAATAAAAAAGAAGCAAAGGATAAGGAAACTGAAGAACAGTATTGGATATTATCTCAGACGGTTGGTAAGTAATACTCGCCTGAGATAAACATCTTCTCAGGCGGTTATTAAGTACCAACCGCCTGTGAAGATATTTACTTCTTCTTAATTAATATTCTTGATTAAATGTGGGTCCTTTAAAAAGGAAAAATTTCAAATTCTTGTAATATTATTGATAAGTAAAGGTTACCAAAATTTCACTTCATAAACCCTTTGAAATTGGTCAGAACATAAAAAACATACAACAAATTCTATTTTTTCATTTTTCTATCTTGATGAATATAATGCTTTTTTCATTTATTTTTCAGTGGACATTTTTACTCATCATACCAACCTCTATGAATTTTTTCAGATTGTTTTAATTTTTTGAATCAATGTGTGTTCATAATTTGATGAATGCCTCATGTATATGAGCATTTAGTTAGAATGATGGATAATTTGAAGTTTGACATGTTGGAATGCTTTTAAAAAATTAACAAAATTCATACATGTATAAATGATACAATTATGTTCATACAAACAAAATTAAGTGAAGGATCTTTTTTATGAGATACACAAATGTGAATAATATGTGAGTAGAAATTAATTTGATATTTATCAAACATTACAATGTTAGCTATACAAGTTTTAAAATATTTTGTTCAGGTGGTAGATGTTAATTTTATACAAATGTAGAAGAAAGAATCATCGAATTTGGACACAATTTGCAGAATCTAAACATGTTTGAGTATTTATATTGGAATCTAAATAAAAAAGAAGCAAGAGATAAGGAAACTGAAGAACAGTATCGGACATTATCTCAGGCGGTTGGTAAGTAATACCCGCCTGAGATAAACATCTTCTCAGACGGTTATTAAGTACCAACCGACTGTGAAGATATTTACTTCTTCTTAATTAATATTCTTGATTAAATGTGGGTCCTTTAAAAAGGCAAAATTCCACTTTCTTGTACTATTATTGATAAGTAAATGTTACCATTAAATTTCACTTCATAAATCCTTTGAAATTGGTTAGAACATAAACAACATACAACAATGCTATTTTTCAATTTTCTATCTTGATGAATATAATGCTTTTTTCATTTATTTTTTCAGTGGACATTTTTACTCATCATACCAACCTCTATGAATTTTTTCAGATTTTTTTAAATTTTTTTTGAATCTATGTGTGTTCATAATTTGATGAATGCCTCATATATATATGAGCATTTAGTTAGAATGATGGATAATTTGAAGTTTGACATGTTGGAATGCTTTTAAAAAAAATTAACAAAATTCATACATGTATAAATGATACAATTATGTTCATACAAACAAAATTAAGTGAAGGATCTTTTTTTTTATGAGATACACAAATGTGAATAATATGTGAGTAGAAATTAATTTGATATTTACCAAGACATTACAATGTCATCTATACAAGTTTAAAAATATTTTGCTCAGGTGGTAGATGTTAATTTTATACAAATGTAGAAGAAAGAATCATCGAATTTGGACACAATTTGTAGCATCTAAACATGTTTGAGTATTTATATTGGAATCTAAATAAAAAAGAAGCAAAGGATAAGGAAACTGAAGAACAGTATTGGATATTATCTCAGACGGTTGGTAAGTAATACTCGCCTGAGATAAACATCTTCTCAGGCGGTTATTAAGTACCAACCGCCTGTGAAGATATTTACTTCTTCTTAATTAATATTCTTGATTAAATGTGGGTCCTTTAAAAAGGAAAAATTTCAAATTCTTGTAATATTATTGATAAGTAAAGGTTACCAAAATTTCACTTCATAAACCCTTTGAAATTGGTCAGAACATAAAAAAACATACAACAAATTCTATTTTTCATTTTTCTATCTTGATGAATATAATGCTTTTTTCATTTATTTTTCAGTGGACATTTTTACTCATCATACCAACCTCTATGAATTTTTTCAGTTTTTTTTTTAAAATTTTTTGAATCAATGTGTGTTCATAATTTGATGAATGCCTCATATGTATATGAGCATTTAGTTAGAATGATGGATAATTTGAAGTTTGACATGTTGGAATGCTTTTAAAAAAAATTAACAAAATTCATATATGTATAAATGATACAATTATGTTCATACAAACAAAATTAAGTGAAAGATCTTTTTTTTATGAGATACACAAATGTGAATAATATGTGAGTAGAAATTAATTTGATATTTACCAAAACATTACAATGTCAGCTATACAAGTTTTAAAATATTTTGTTCAGGTGGTAGATGTTAATTTTATACAAATGTAGAAGAAAGAATCATCGAATTTGGACACAGTTTGCAGAATCTAAACATGTTTGAGTATTTATATTGGAATCTAAATAAAAAAGAAGCAAGGGATAAGGAAACTGAAGAACATTATCAGACATTATCTCAGGCGGTTGGTAAGTAATACCCGCCTGAGATAAACATCTTCTCAGGCGGTTATGTAAGACCTATATGTGCTGAATACATTGGCTTGTAGTGAATATACTTGCTTTGATGATAAAAGTTTTAGATATCACCAAAATACCTTTTTATCAAGGTTCGACTCTAGCTCTGAGCTACAGCAAGGTCCCAAGGTAGGTCCGGCTAGGTTTGGGTAGCTCCGGTTACGTTCGATGCTAGGTCCGACTAGCTTTGGTCAGCTCCGGTGAAGTTTTTTCTTTAGCTCCAGCATGTCTTTGATAGCTCCGACATGTTTTTGCTAAGCTCCGAGTTGATTTTTCTAGCTCCAGCTTTTGGGATTACTAGTTCCGATTAGTTCTGGTTAGCTCCGGCGCTAGGTCATGCTAGTTTTGTAAGCTCCGGTGGGAGCTTGGTTGTACTAGTTTTGGTAAGCTCTGGCGCTAGGTTCTACTACCTTTTGTTAGCTCCGGCTCAAGATTCGGGTTGCTCTGGCAAGGTCCGGAACTTGACCGCAGTGCTTCTGCTTTTCATTTGCAATGTTTCGTACTTGCTTTACATTGTTGGAAAGATTGCTTAGTATTCATTTGCTAAGTTTTTTGTGCGTTTTGGTCGATATGGATGATATCGTGTTACTGTGGTTTTGCAACATGCTTATGTGAGGTTCTCACGTAAGGTGTTGTGTTCGGAACTAACTTGAGTCAAGTCGAGGACTTGGGCTCGTATGGATTGGTTGTTTATTCATGTGCAGGTGTTTCTTGAGTTCAAGACATGGATGGTGATGGGATCTATTAGACTAGTCTCAGGGAGGAGATGAGGTTCCAACAACCAAATTCAGGAGGAATTGTGGTTGAGCTGATCAGGAGGTTGCGCAACATGATTGAATCAAGAACAATGCATGTGAAGGTATCGTGGACGTCATTGGAAGATGTTTGCACGTGTGCAAGGAGTGCATGGACATGGATACATGGTTTCGAGATGTGATGAAGAGATGTGGACGTAAAGAATTGGTCGGAAAGGTCCAACCGACTAGGTTATGGACTCAGGCTGCGGCTGAGTCGGGTTTGACTCAAATATGGAAAGATTTGAGTTGGTTATGATAGGATTTCGTGTGGGTCACGAATTTGAGTTTTTTAGGAATGTGGGATACGTTCCTAAGCTGTTTGGAAGTCTTAAGATTGCTTCTATCTGCGTATAGAAGAATCTTGAGCAGTTATGGAAAGTTATGATTCATGATCTGAGTAGGATTGGAGTCCTAGTTGATATTGGGTTGACCTAAGGGCTGGTTATATAAGCAAGAGAGCCCAGAGCTCGTGGTGCATGACTTTGGGGCTGTTCCTCTTGTGTTCTATTGAATAAAATTCGTAGTTTGAAGGAACTTTTGTGCCTTGTTCGTCCGACTTGTTCCAGACAAGTTTTACTCGTCGAGTTTCTGGACATCACTACCTTTCGTCGGTGGTTTTATCATAACTCGAGTTTTACAGATCCAATTGACGTGATTCTTTTTGAGTTGTCTTCACAACTTTATTTTCTATCATATGTACAAATTTCACGGTCATTGGATTTGTGGTCTATGATCTACACGAGTTTCTTTGCAGCATTCCAGAACTGTTTTTTCTCGGGTAGGGCAGATTGACCATTGTTTGATCTTTCGATCATAACTTGAGTTTTTCTCAACGGATTTGAGTGATTCTTCTTGTGTTGTCTTCGTGACTTGATTCTCTCTGATATATATCACTTTTGTCACGGTAAAACACATTTAGATTGGTATCACACACGATTTCTTTAAGAGATCGCTTTTCTGCCGAAGGGGTTGGGGTTTAATTGTTTCTGCTGCGTAAGATTTTTAAATCTACCATTCACCCCCCTCTGGTAGTTTTTCACGTGCTCTTCGATCCTACAATTGGTATCAAAGCCACGGTGCTCTAATCTTTGTGATTTGCACGTGTTTTCGACTAATCATCATGGAGAAGTACTCTGCCAAACCTTGTGTGTTCGCTGGTATTGATTTTCAGGTTTGGAAGGCACGCATGGAGGCTTTCATACAGGCACAAGGCTTTGCAATATGGGAGAAGGTATACAAGCCTTACGAAGTGCCATCAAATGATCAAGCTACAGCTACAAATTTGAGAGATGTCGACAACAACAACAAGGCTCGAAACTAGATCATACAAGGATTAACACAAAGCGACTTCGACCGTGTTGCACACCTCCGATCTGCATACGATGTGTGGAAAGCACTTTGTGACTACCACGAAGGATCCAACACGATCAAAGAAGTAAGGCAAGACATGTTCAAAAGGGAATACAGCGCTTCAAGATGCAACCCGATGAGTCTATTGATGACCTTTTTGCTCGCTTTAATAAAATTCTCAGCAACTTGCGTAGTGTCAATGTTAATTTTTCAGATGCTGAAAATGCTAGGAAATTGCTAAGTGCATTAGATATGTCAATTTGGGAGATGAAAGTCACATCTATTCGTGAATCTACTGTCATGAGTTCACTTACTTTAGATGTGCTATATTCCAAGTTAAAAACTCATGAAATTGACATAATCTCACGTAAGAACCTCAATAAGTCTATTGCATTTGTTTCACAACGTGATATGTCTAGCTCCGGCCAATCATCATCTTGCAATACTCTTGCTTTGTTGTCCTCACTAACCGTGGAGCAGATCGAAGAATTTCCAGAAGAGGAGTTGGCACTCATCTCTACTAGATTCTCAAAAGCATTGCAAAATGTGAGAACTAGAAGGAGAGGAAGCTCCGGACCTCAACGCTGTTTTGAATGTGGTAAAACAGGACACTTTCGTACAGAATGCCCTAACCTTTCAGGTCCGACCACCCGGGAAGAAAAACAAAGCAAGGTCCGAACCTCCTTTGAAAATTCCAACAAGAAGAAGAAAGGTACCATAGGACGCAAGATGATCAACCGTTTCATCACCGCGCTTCAAGAGTTCAGTTCAAGTGATGTCGACATTGGAAGTGATGAAGATGAAGATGATTTGGTAAACTTGTGCTTCATGACAAGCAAGTCAAGATCAAGTATGGAGGAGGCAGAACACAACAGCGACAATGAAGAGGTTCCTACTTGCGAAGAAATGTGTGATGCTATTTCTCGTGCCACTATTATTGTTAAGAAAAAGGACAAAAAGCTTAGGGATAGTGCTGCTAAAATTGAATCACTAGAATCTGAAATCAACCATTTAAAAACTTTGATTCCTAGTGATGATGCATGTTCCTCATGTGATTTAATATATGAACAATTGTCCTCATTAAGAAGTGCGCACACCTCCACACTTGATAAACTTGAGTTAGAAATTGAAAAGAACAAAGAGCTTGCTGCACTTAATGATAAAAACTTGAAAGATGCTAGCTGTTCTAAAATTGATTTGCATTGTTCTACTTGTGATGATCTTGATAAGAAACTACATGATGCTATGAATGAAATTTCTATATTGAACAATGCTTTATGTTCTCATGAAGTTAAATTTTGTTCAAATTGCAAACTAAAAGGAAAAACTTCATGTGAAAATTGGCTTGATCTGTCCAATAAACTTGATGACATGCATAGGACATTAGATCGGTTTTGTAATGGGAATAAGAACCTAAACTTACTGCTGAATTCTTCCGAGTCTTGCAATGATAAAACTGGTTTAGGTTTTGATTCTCATGCTCATGCTAAGGCACATCCACCTAAAATTGTAAAGTCATTAGGAAGTGGTTTGATTCAAATAGTTCCTAAACAAAAAGGAGTGGTTTTCAAATCTGCAGGAGTGTTGTCTCATTCGGTTTCAAATAAAAATATTGCTTGCTCATCTAGACATGAACACAAAGTTAAATTTCATTGTACCTTCTGTGGTAGAGATGGTCATGTCATAGATTTTTGTTATAGACTATCTAAACAACAGAAAAGGGAAAGAATGGTTGCTAGATCTCATAACTTTCATGCAAAATTTGCTGCACACATTGAACCGAATGTACAACCTGCTGTTTTGAGTCAAAAACATTCAAAGTTTACCTCCGGACCTTCCGTTTTTGCCTCCAGAGCTACTGATTTTTGTGCTACACAAGTAACACCTTATAGGTCAGTAGTTAAGAATAAAAAATCTCAAACTTTGACTCATAAACCTGCTGTTTTGTCTCAGCTTTCGCGTGTTTTTCCTACTGCACGTTGCATGACTCAGTACTGGATTCCTAAATGCCTTTTGACTAACCCCAGTATTGAGTCATCGACGTATTGTGCTTCTATGTAGGTTACACGTTTGAGGAAGGAGAACATTTGGATTGTGGATTCAGGTTGCTCACGCCACATGACCGGTAACAAAGATTGGTTCTCCTCCCTCTCTTTTGTGTCACGTGTAGAGAATGTTACTTTTGCCGATAATTCTTCAACTCTTATAACTGCTAAGGGTTCGGTTAGAGTAAATGATCACTACACTTTGAAGGATGTGGCACTTGTCAAAAATTTGAAATACAACTTGCTTTCTGTTGCACAATTGCTAGATGAAAATCTAGAAATTATTTTCAATAAAAACTGCTGCAAAGTTGTAGGTTCAAATAGTGAGCTTATTTTTAACATGTCTCGGTTTGGAAGAGCTTTTAAAGCTGATTTTGATATGTCTTCCTCTAAGCATAGGTGTCTAGTTGCTAATAATTCAAAGGACTTATATTTTTGGCATCGTAGACTTGGTCACGTAGGCTTTGATCACCTAACGCGTGTTAGTGCTCTTGATCGCATACGTGGGCTGCCTAAGCTTAAAGGGGACAAAGAAATTATGTGCTCTTATTGTAGACATGCTAAGATGGTTGCAGGTTCACATACTCCTCTCACAATGATCATGTCAACTAAACCATGTCAACTTTTGCACCTTGACACCGTAGGACCTTCATGTGTTCAATCCTTCGGAGGTAAATGGTATGTTCTTGTTATTGTTGATGATTATTCTAGATACTCTTGGGTTTACTTTATGGCGTCTAAGAATGAAGCTTTTAGTCACTTTAGGACTTTATTTCTTAGATTATCAATTGATCACCCAGGATCTTTAAAGGGAATTAGAAGTGATAACAGAACTGAATTTAAAAATCAATCTTTTGATCACTTTTGTGCTGAAAATGGAATAGATCATCAACTTTCTTCCCCATATGTACCTCAACAAAACGGTGTTGTAGAAAGAAAGAACAAAACCTTAGTTGAGATGGCTAGGACTATGCTTGATGAATATCAAACTCCTAGGAAATTTTGGACTGATGCGTTAGCAACCGCTTGTTATGTCTCAAATCGTGTTTTCTTGCGTGCTAAGCTAGGTAAAACACCATATGAGCTTCGGTTTGGATATAGGCCTAGTGTTACACACTTTCGGGTCTTTGGTTGCAGATGCTTTGTTAAGAAACATGATAATCTTGATAAATTTGAACCTCAATCCATTGATGGCATGTTTCTTGGTTATCCATCTCATACTAGAGGCTACCGTGTGCTTTTACTTGACACTAACAAAATTGTGGAGACTTGTGAAGTGTCTTTTGATGAATCTAGCCCAGGTACTAGCTCAAACATTGCAGGTCCAGATCCATATCCGCAGAGGGAGAGCATTTTCATTGAAGATGAGGAAGAATTGGAGTTGCTGCCAGAAAATTCAGCAGCTAAAGACTTTGGTTTAGCTCTGGATGTTAATTCTCAACCAGCACCGACAACCATCAATGCTGATTCAAATCATCCTCAAGCCACAAGCTCATCGATTTGTGATGAACATGAAGAAGAAGAAGCTTGTGAGACATCTGTTCCCCTACGATTTTTACAAAGATCATCCCCCACAACAGATGATTGGAAGCTTGCACGAACGAGTCACACGGTCTAGGTTTTGCGATCCAAACTCTTATGCTCATTCTGCTTTTGTTGCTTCTTTTGAACCCAAAGATATATCACACACACTCACTAATGAATCTTGGATTATTGCCATGCAAGAAGAGTTAGAAAATTTTGAAAGAAATAATGTTTGGAAACTTGTACCTCCACCTCAAAGTCACACTTTATTTGGAACTAAATGGGTATATAAAAATAAACAAAGTGAGGATGGGGTTGTGGTTAGGAATAACGCTAGGTTGGTTGCTCAAGTTTTCACTCAAGTTGAAGGTCTGGATTTTGATGAAACTTTTGCTCCTGTCGCTAGATTAGACGCCATAAGAATTTTGTTAGTTTTTGCAGCATCTAAAGGTTTTAAGCTATTTCAAATGGATGTTAAAAGTGCTATTCTTAATGGCTACATAGATGAGGAGGTTTATGTCAAACAACCATCTGGTTTTGAAAATCCAGGTTTTCCTAATCATGTTTACAAACTGTCCAAAGCCTTATACGGTCTCAAACAAACCCCTAGAGCGTGGTATGATAGGTTAAAAACATTCTTACTTGAAAAGGGGTTTACCATGGGCAAGGTTGATAAAACTCTTTTTGTGCTTAAACATGGTAATGACTCATTATTCGTTCAAGTGTATGTGGATGATATTATCTTTGGTTGTGCTTCTCATGATCTTGTGTCCAAGTTTTCAGCAATGATGAGTTCCAAATTTGAAATGAGTATGATGGGTGAACTCACTTACTTTTTGGGGCTGCAAATCAAGCAAACCAAGGAGGGTACCTTTGTGCATCAAACGAAGTATACCAAAGACCTTCTAAGGCGCTTCAACATGGACAAAAGCAAGCCTCTTCGGACACCAATGGGAACAGCAACAACACTTGAACTTGATGAAGATGGTGAACCTGTGAATCAAAAATAATATAGAAGCATGATCGGATCACTTTTGTACCTCACGGCATCAAGACCGGACATACAATTCAGCGTATGTCTTTGTGCACGGTTTCAAGCTTCCCCACGTGCTTCACATCGTCAAGCCGTCAAAAGGATTATCAGGTACTTACATGGAACACAAGAATTTGGAATTTTCTTCCTTCTTCCTCAACCGTTACTTTGAAAGCTTTTTCGGATGCTGATTTTGGGGGTTGTAGGATTGATAGGAAAAGTACTTCTGGTGCTTGTCATTTTCTTGGTAATTCTCTTGTTGCTTGGTCCTCTAGAAAACAAAATTCAGTTGCTCAATCCACAGCCGAATCTGAATATGTAGCTGCTGCTAGTGCTTGCTCACAAATTCTTTGGATTGTTCAAACACTTAAGGACTATGGGGTTGATCTAGATAGTGTTCCACTGTTATGTGATAACACTAGTGCCATTTGCATTGCTAAAAACCCCGTGCAACATTCTAGAACTAAGCACATTGATATTAGGTATCACTTTCTCCGAGATAACGTTGAAAAAGGAAACATTGTGCTTCACCATGTAGATACCGAACAACAATTGGCTGACATTTTTACAAAACCTTTGGATTTCGCTCGTTTTTGTTACATTCGTAGTGAAATAGGGGTTATGCATCCTCATGGCTTAAATTGAGGGGGAGTTTTTTGAAACTTGGGAAGTCTATGTGTGAATCTGAAATTAAAATAATATAAGCATAGTATTTCATACATATATGACTCTGTGATTCCTTTTACATGCTGAAAGTTCTTACTACATTACTCGTGTTATACATTTTGTAGTTTTTGACATGTCTAGTAATTGGAATAATTACTTACACTAAATCTGGTCATGGTCGAACTTTATTGCTGTTTTGAACTTGTTGCATGCTCACAAATGCTTTTAATCATAAAGAATTAATCAAGTAATCAACTCACATGTTGAGTTTTTATGAACAAATATAAATTGAGAAAAGATCAAGAGAATATGCATGCATCGCACTTCTTTTTTTGAGATGGCTTATCATTGCACTTAGATATGAACTTGGAAGAAGTTGTGTATGACTAAAACCATGTCCTTAAGCTTCTGATTGTCAAATGACATAGGCTTGGCTTGGTTGGTTAGAATAAGGCAGATGCGCATATAATCTCTTGCAAATATCATATGATCTAAATTTTTGCTTTGAAAAATAATAAAATGCAGCAACTAGTGTCATGCTTTCAGGTTTTGAAATAGTTAAGTTTGTGAGATCATGACTTGCTTAAATTGAAAATTACATTTGATCTCTAGCATGGCTTACACTACCTTATGTATTTCATTGATGTGATAATGTAAGGTATTTTATAGTATGACTTGGATGAACTTTGTTTATATGTATATGTTATAATATGCTCATAACAACTAAAGGGGGAGAGATAATTTGTTTATATGCTCATGACTTGCTGAATACATTGTCAAAGGGGGAGAGATAAGCATGAAGAGAAAGAGAATATGTGCATAAGGAGAGATAATAAAAGGGGGAGAGATAATATGGGATAATTTTTCTTCTCATTTTACTTTTGATTTACAAAGGGGGAGAAATTGCCTTCAAAACTTTTATGTGAATAAACCAATGTTCGGATTTTAAATGGTGTTGCCAATGCATTCATCAGGGGGAGATTGTAAGACCTATATGTGCTGAATACATTGGCTTGTAGTGAATATACTTGCTTTGATGATAAAAGTTTTAAATATCACCAAAATACCTTTTTATCAAGGTCCGACTCTAGCTCTGAGCTACAGCAAGGTCCGACGGTAGGTCCGGCTTGGTTTGGGTAGCTCCGGTTACGTTCGATGTTAGGTCCGACTAGCTTTTGTCATCTCCGATGAAGTTTTGTCTTTAGCTTCGGCATGTCTTTGATAGCTCCGACATGTTTTTGCTAAGCTCCGAGTTGATTTTTCTAGCCCCGGCTTTTGGGATTACTAGTTCCGACTAGTTCTGGTTAGCTCCGGTGCTAGGTCCTGCTAGTTTTGTAAGCTCCGGCGGGAGCTTAGTTGTACTAGTTTTGGAAAGCTCCAGCGCTAGGTTCTACTACCTTTTGTTAGCTCCGGCTCAAGGTTCGGGTTGCTCTGACAAGGTCCGGAACTTGACTGCAGTGCTTCTGCTTTTCATTTACAATGTTTCGTACTCGCTTTACATTGTTGGAAAGATTGCTTAGTATTCATTTGCTAAGTTTTTTGTGCGTTTTGGTTGATATGGATGATATCGTGTTATTGTGGTTTTGCAACATGCTTATGTGAGGTTCTCACGTAAGGTGTTGTGTTCGGAACTAACTTGAGTCAAGTCGAGGACTTGGGCTCGTATGGATTGGTTGTTTATTCATGTGCAGGTGTTGCTTGAGTTCAAGACATGGCTGGTGACAGGATCCATTGTACTAGTCTCAGGGAGGAGATGAGGTTCCAACAATCAAATTTAGGAGGAATTGTGGTTGAGCTGATCAGGAGGTTGCGCAACATGATTGAATCAAGAACAATGCATGTGAAGGTATCGTGGACGTCATTGGAAGATGTTTGCACGTGTGCAAGGAGTGCATGGACGTGGCTACATGGTTTCGAGATGTGATGAAGAGATGTAGACGTAAAGAATTGGTCGGAAAGGTCCAACCGACTAGGTTATGGACTCAGGCTGCGGCTGAGTCGGGTTTGACTCAAATATGGAAAGATTTGAGTTGGTTATGATAGGATTTCGTGTGGGTCACGAATTTGAGTTTTTTAGGAATGTGGGATACGTTCCTAAGGTGTTTGGAAGTCTTAAGATTGCTTCTATCTGCGTATAGAAGAATCTTGAGCAGTTATGGAAAGTTACGATTCGTGATCTGAGTAGGATTGGAGTCCTAGTTGATATTGGGTTGGCCTAAGGGCTGGTTATATAAGCAAGAGAGCCCAGAGCTCGTGGTGCACGACTTTGGGGCTGTTCCTATTGTGGTATATTGAATAAAATTCGTAGTTTGAAGGAACTTTTGTGCCTTGTTCGTCCGACTTGTTCCAGACAAGTTTTACTCGTTGAGTTTCTGGACAGCACTACCTTTTGTCGGTGGTTTTATCATAACTCGAGTTTTACAGATCCAATTGACGTGATTCTTTTTGAGTTGTCTTCACAACTTGATTTTCTATCATATGTCAAAATTTCACGGTCATTGGATTTGTGGTCTATGATCTACACGAGTTTCTTTGCAGCGTTCCAGAACTGTTTTTTCTCGGGTAGGGCAGATTGACCATTGTTTGATCTTTCAATCATAACTTGAGTTTTTCTCGACGGATTTGAGTGATTCTTCTTGTGTTGTCTTCGTGACTTGATTCTCTCTGATATCTATCACTTTTGTTATGGTAAAACACATTTAGATTGGTATCACACACAATTTTTTTAAGAGATCGCTTTTCTGCCGAAGGGGTTGGATTTTAATTGTTTCCGCTGCGTAAGATTTTTAAATCTACCATTCACCCCCCCTCTGGTAAATTTTCAAGTGCTCTTCGATCCTACAGGTTATTAAGTACCAACCGCCTGTGAAGATAGTTACTTTGTTGTAAATTAATATTCTTGATTGGAATCTAAATAACCTCCCCGGGCATTATCACAGGCGGTTTGTAAGGAATAACCGCCTGAGATAATGTTTCTCTCAGACGGTTATTTATTACCAACCGCCTGTAAAAAATTTAAAAACCGTATGTGAAAAACTGACGCCTATATAAAGACCCCTCACTACAGTCGAAACGTAACCCTGGAGAATTTTCTACCGCTGCAAGGCTGCCAAAATTTCCCACCGCCGCGCCTACTCTGCCGCGTTGCCGCCCATCCTGCACTACCACGCCGCCGCTCAGCCCGCACAGCCGCGCCGCCGCCCAGAGCCCGCACTGCCGCGCCGCCGCCCAGACCCGCGGAGGCACGCCTGATCTGCCCAGTTCCACATTGCGCCACAAGGTATAAATTCTCATAGTTTCTTTCTGCATGTTGTGTTGGTATATGGATTGTGTCCTTTGCATGTTGGTATATTCTCATAGTGTGTTGGTATATGGATTGTGTCCTTTTGCATGTCGGTATATTCTCATAGTGTGTTGGTATATGGATTGTGTCATAGTGTGTTGTTATATGGATTGTGTCCCTTTGCATGTTGGTATATATGGATTGTACACGAACCCAAACCTGCAGGTAAAATATAGCACCCGTACCTGTACCCGACGGGTTTCTAACGGGTTTCGGGTACCCATCGGGTACCCGCTTTTAATATCCCAAAGGCCGGGCTGAAATCAAAGCTGCAGTAGGGTTGGGCGTTGGCGACCATACCTCCTCGTTGCTAGGTGACATCAATGGTGGCAGGGTGCAGAAGCCAGCGACAGGGCCATCTGCAAGCGGCAGCGAGGTCGGGAAATGGCATCGGGGGTGGAAGGCGGCACCGGGGCCAGCTGCAGGTGGCGACAAGGACGAAGACAGTGTTGAAGGCACCGGAGCCAGCTGTCGGCGGCGGCAAGACCGAAAGACGGAGGTGATGGCCGGAGCCGCGGGCAACGGCGCGCGGTGGTCGGTGGAAAGTAATACCCACACCCATACCCGCAACACATTGGATCGGGTACGGGTTGTACCCACGGGTAAAAAAATCCACCCGTACCCGCACCCGTCGGGTGCAATACCTGTCGGGTACCCGTAGCCGCAGGTATAATTGCCATCTCTAGATCCTACCCAGACCTAGCCCATGCCACTGGGCCTGTTTGCCCCACGACTTCAATCCTTCACCCCCGCTTGCTGCTCCCGACGCCTTCGACTCCGTCCGCCTCAAGACGTCGCCCGTCTCCTACATTAGTCGCCCTAATCATACTTGTTATGTCTCTATAAATTAATTTTATAGAAGACCTTTAGAGAATATTTGTGGCTAAGTTTTGTAAATCTGACAAAAATTCTATTATTGAAGCATGGACCGTCGAGCGTGGATGTATAACATGCCAAGACCCGATCCTATGTACATTCATAATGTTGCAAATTTTATTGAAGCATCCAAGAGACATGCAAAGTTGCAAAAGATAGATGACATATTATGTCCATGTATCGACTGCGAAAATAAGATTGCTTGGACGGATACTATAGTAATCCAATCTCATTTGGTGAAAAGAGGTTTCAAAAAAAAGCTACACAATATGGACAGAGCATGGTGAGTTAGATACACATGATGTGGATAAAGATGATGAGAGAGGTTCAGATGATGATAATGTTCATATCGATGATGGTAGTGACAATCAAGCTGGTGATGATGATGATGAGTTCGATTGTGAGGAGATGTTGCGTCACATTGAACCATATGTATTGACTTCTATGAGAGCAAGCAAAGATTTAAGTAAAATGGAGACATTGCAGAATGCGGCGACGGAGCTTTTATATGATGAATCAAACGGTTGTGATAAAGAGTTTACTACATTGCGTGCAGTCTTAGAACTACTAAAGTTGAAAGCTACGCACGGATGGTCCGATTGTAGTTTCTCTGATCTTTTGAATCTTTTGGTAGAAATTCTTCCAAATCCAAATAAACTGTCCAGAAGCACTTATAAAATGAAGAAACTTATTTGCCCGATGGCACTAGGTGTGACAAAAATACACGCTTGTGTGAACCATTGTATTCTGTATCGCAAAGAGCATGAGCTCACAACTAGATGCCCTGTGTCAGTAGATATAAGAAGGACTACAATCACCAATATGTTACCAACATGAAAAAGACTCAGAAGAATAAGAAGTTTATTATTGGTCCTGAAGGTGACGATGATGATACTTCTGGCGATGCAGACGGGAAGAATAAGAGAAAAATTCCTGCCTTGGTGATGTGGTACCTTCCAGTAATTGATCACTGAAGCGTTTGTTCTCAAACCCTAGGGAGGTTGAACTTATGCGTTGACATTCCGAGCAACGCAAGAAGAATGAAAAACATATATGACACCCTGGTGATGCAATGCAGTGGAAAAATTTTGATATTCAGTATCCAGAATTTGCGAAGGAAATCAGAAATGTGAGGTTTGCCTTGGGTACAGACGGAATGAATCCGTTTGGTGAAAAAAGGAGCATACACAGCACACGGCCCGTAGTCTTAACAATGTACAACCTACCGACGTGGTTGTGTCACAAAAGGAAATATATCTTGTTATCTGTTCTTATCAAAGGTCCGAAACAACCCTGCATCAAAATTGATGTGTTCTTGGAACCTTTAATGGAAGATATGGCAAAATTATGGAATGAAGGGGTACATACATGGGATGAGTACAAGCGGGAGTATTTCACGCTAAGAGCAATGATATTCGTTACCGTGCATGATTACCCCAAACTGTTTACATTATTGGGACAAATGAAAGAGAAGAAAGGTTGTGTTAGGTGCATGGATAGAACTGGATTTCTATACCTCACTTCATCCAGAAAGACGGTGTACATGAGACACCGATGGTTCTTGACAGATACACACAAGTATAGGAAGATGAAAGAACAATTTGATAACAAAATCGAAAAATATACTGCACCAAAACCTTACAGTGGAAAACTTGTGTTTGAAATGGTCAAGAACATTCATATTGCTTTCGGTAAGGGCAAAAATAATAAAGGAATTAAGTGAAAGAAAAGTACATCTTCGGATGATACAACTGACATGGCTTTCAAGAAACAATCAATTTTTTTCAAGTATCTTCCGTATTGGAAGAATCTGGAATTTTGCATAGTATTGATTTGATGCACGTTACAAAGAATGTATTTGACAGCATCATTGGGACCTTGCTGCACATGCCGAGGAAAACAAAGGACGGATTAAATTCACGTATGGACCTAGTAAATCTTGATTTGAGACCAGAGCTTCATCCAGTAGAAAAGGTGAACGGGAAGCATCGCCTCCCCCCAGCCAGCTACAACTTGACGCTAAAAGAGAAAAAAAAGCAATTTGTGAATGCTTGCGTAGGATCAAAGTGCCCACGAGTTTCTCATCCAATATCCGCAAACTAGTCTCGATGAAAGACTTGTCTTTATTCGGTTATAATGCTCACGATTGTCACATGATGATGACAATTTTCTTTGCCATTGCAATAAGAGTCATCAAACTTGAGCATATAAAAGTTGTCATCACACGTTTGTATTACTTCTTCAATGCAGTATCGCAAAAGGTGATAGCACGTGAAGATTTAGACTATCTGAAAACATACATCGTCGAGACAATGTGCAAGCTTGAGATGTGTTTCCCACCATCCTTTTTCGGTATGCAGGTACACCTAATCATACATCTTGTTAATCAGATAAAAGCATTGGGGCCACTATATTTACATCATATGTTTTCGTTGGAGAGATATTTAGGAGTATTAAAAGGTTATGTGCGAAACCGTGCTCACCTAGAGGGTTCAATTATGGAAGGATACACCACTAAAGAAGTGATTGAGGGTTGTGCTGATTACATCAAAGATGGAAAATCAATAGGTGTGCCTATACCGGTACATGAGGGTAGACTACGTG
Organism: Tuctoria greenei; assembly: GCA_036927565.1. Lineage (NCBI taxonomy): Eukaryota > Viridiplantae > Streptophyta > Magnoliopsida > Poales > Poaceae > Tuctoria > Tuctoria greenei. The sequence goes on along the minus strand of JAYESD010000006.1, from coordinate 34,579,848 downwards.
GGAGAGGCAAAGTGGGTAAGAAAACTTTTATCGTTCAAGATTACAAAAATGTACACCGTGCACATTTTGGTGTACTATAACAACTCGCAATAGCTGAGTCGTACATCGAGGAATACCAAAATGAGCTTCGTGATAAAAATCAAGACTGCACAGAGGACTGGATCATGAAAGAGCACAAAAGATGTTTCATTGAATGGTTAATGGACAAAAATATACCATACGGAAACACTATGGAAGAGGCAACAATGAAGAAGTTAGCTTCTGGCCCATCTGCTTTGATGACATCATGGCAAGCATATGACGTCAATGGTTACACATTTTACACTAAATAAAAAGACGGTAAGAGTGTTGCACAAAATAGTGGTGTTCATATTGAGGCTTATGATTCACAAGGGCAGAAGACCACATACTTCGGGTTCATAGAGGAAATATGGGAACTCGATTATGGTGAAAGAATGGTAATGCCCGTATTTAAGTGCCAATGGGTCAAACATCCTCATGGTGTGAAAGTGGACAATTACGGGCCGACACTGGTAGACTTGAATAAAGTGGGTTATAAAGATGACCTGTGAGTTCTCGCTGATAATGTTGCACAAGTTTTTTATGTTCAAGATCCAGAAACCGAGAAGATGCACGTAGTTGTTTCTAGAAAGCAAAATATTGTTGGGGTTGAGAATATGGGAGATAATGAAGAGGAATATAATCTGTATGAAGAGATGTACCTTTTCATTGAACCAGAAAACATCAAGCGCGTAGAGAGAAGCATTAAAAAGAATTTGAAACCCTATATGCGAGAAGATGTCAATGCTGGAAAAAATGTATATAGCAATGTGAGATGATATATATTGTATATATTTGTATCTTCTGAAATCAACTTAGAACAATGTTCTATTTCAGCTTTAGATAGCATGTTTCGGACATTATTAAATTCAGCTTCTGTTTCAAGCTCCTGTCAAGCTAATCCCTTCACAGCAAGCTCTTGTAGATGCAAGTAACACCCGAGACTCATCATTTGGATTGTTAAAAGCTTTAATTGAAGTCTGACGATACTTCCCGTCCATTTGAGGGCTTGTTTGAATAGGAGTACACCCAAACAAGCCCTGCAAGATTTCTTTCTCTTCTCTCCATTTTGATAACTTATGAAGATGCTACTTTATCAGTTCTAATGCCTGAATATATTGACTAAAAATCAGTACCATCTCCCTTAGTGCTTTACACAAGCAACGAAACGTACATCTTCAATCACAAATCTTGTTTTTACCATTTTCATAGGGATTTGACCTTAATCTTTCAAGCATAGATTTATCAATAATTGAAGCTTCTTCATCAGACATGTTAATGACAGTTACAAGTGAAGGTTGTGTCAAAGCTAACGAAATCTCAATGGGACTGAAGACAAAGAGATGGTGCATATGAGTGACAATGTCCAGGTTACACATCATGAAGCTATGATGACAGCCTCCATGCTGTTTAACCTGTACATTGCCACTCATATGCAGGATCTCTTTATCTTTAGTCCGATTCAGATTTCGTTAGCTTCGACACATCCTTCACTTATAACTGCCATTAACATGTGTGATAAGGAAGATTCACTTATTTGATAAATCTATGCTTGAAAGATTAAGTGTAAATCCCTATGAAAGTGTAAAAACAAGATTTGTGATTGAAGTTGTTTGCTTACTCGCTTGTGTGAAGCACTAAGAAAGTGGGTACTGATTTTTAGTCAATATATTTAGGCATTAAAACTGATAAAGGAGCATCTTCCTAAGTTTTCAAATGGACAGCAGGGAAATAAATCATTCAAATGGATGGGAAAATCCTTCCAAAGATCGTCAGGCTTCAAATTGATGCTTTCAACAATTCAAATGATGAGCCACGGGTGTTACTTGCATCTACAATAGCTTGCTGTGCAGGATTAGCTTGACAGGAGCTTAGCAGCATCAGAGGCGGTTGGTAAGTAAAACCCGCCTGAGATAAACATCTTCTCAGACGGTTATTAAGTACCAACCGCCTGTGGAAAATTTAAAAACCGCCTATGAAAAAATGACGCCTATATAAAGATCCCGTGGAGGCACGCCTCTGCCTAGTCCCACATCGCGCCACGAGGTACCTAAGTAAATTCTCATAGTTTCCTTACTATGCATTGCATGCTACCTTTTTCTTTGTATATTTTCATAAGCTGCCAGTTTCGTGTGTTGGTATATGGATTGTGTCCTTTTGCATTTGTGTACATATGCGTTTGGACTCAATAATTTGGAAGTTTGGTCTTTTAGATTGATGTCTTGGGCGTGTAGCCAATTGAAGGAGGAGCGCTTGGCGTGGCGCAAGAACCATCCCCATGTATGTACATATGGCACACCGGTCGCATGGTTGTATATACATATGTATCTGTAATGGACTGATGAACTTAACTGTAGTTTGTTTTTCCGTCTTGTTTGTTTTTGGTATTTTCAATTTCTCTGCGTAGGGTCTCTCTGTGAAGCCTGAATCGAGAGATTTATTGAAGTGACAGTGCATCGTCCCCGGTAAAGAAGGGGTAAGTCATGAAGAACAAGCACAATATGAGTTTAATCATCGTCCTCCTATTAATAAATTTCTTTTGCAGACTGAATGGGAAGATGGTTACTACCCCCTGACAATCTCCTCCTCTGAGGACTATCCCTTGGTGCCTCCAAGATGCGCCTTTCCAAGTGGGTTCTTCCACCCAAATGTCCATCGTTCGGGAGCACTCTGCATCGTGATCAAGAGACTGTAAAATAGACCTATTTTGCTCATGTAATTAATACTTAATTGTTGTCGAACTTATTTGAACTGGTTTCTTATATTGCTTAAATTATATTTTGTAGGGGTGGTGTAGTGGTTTTACAATCAAAACTATACTACTTGAAGTTCAGCGTATGCTGCATCAGCCAAATGTGCCCGATGTTGAAAATGATTGCTATAATCTACTTATCAAGGTTAGATGACACTTTGACTTTGTGACCAATGTAGGTTATTCATTCCTCCTTCGACATTTGTTAATTTAAATAATGTTAATACTTTCAGGATTCAGCAGAATATAAGAGACGTGTTCGGGAGCAAACAGGACAGTACAATTTAGATTGATCGATGGGAGCTTCATCGAGTTGTGAATTACCCCTGAATTGTCGAGCTTCATACAGTTTAAATTCGAATTTAGTTTAGAGGGCACACAATGTATGATCTATAGAATTCATCGAGTTGTGAATTACCTATAAATTGCAATGTCATTTGCGTTTGTTTATCCTTGTATTCCAATTAAATCACTTAATTGCAATGTCATTACGTTTGTTTATCTCTGCAACGGACACTCACGATCTAGGGCACTCCGGCGTTTCCGAGGACACAAAATAAGTGGAAACAATGACTTTTCCTAGGCGGTTCTTCAATGAAAACCGCTTGTGATAATTGAACAACTACATATGGTTCTTACACAATGACCGCCGGTGAAAATACATGATCTTCTCAGACCGTTGTTAATTAAGAACCGTCTGTGAAGTTCATTACATTACAGGCGGTTCTTAATTTATAACCACCTGAGAAGATCATGTATTTACCCAGACGGTTGTTTCTTAAAATCCGCCTGTGATGTTATTTTATTGCAGACGGTTCTTAAGTAATAACCGTCTGAGAAGATCGAGTATTTACCCAGACGGTTGTTTTTTAAAATCCGTCTGTGTTGTTCTTTCATCACAGACGGTTACTATATCATTCGTCATCACAATAGTATATTTTAAGGACCGCCTGTGTTTGAAAAATTGAGACGTCTGTAAAAATGCTTTTTGTAGTATTGGAGGAAAAGAAGGTATAAAATATATAGATACACATGCATGAATTTATGTTGTTACGTAATGGATATTATCAAATCAGTAAGGATATAAATAATGAGCATTAAATAATTTATTTCAATATTTTCTATTTTAAGCGATGTCGTAGGAAGCATGGTTAGGCGTCATATAATGAGCATTAGCCAAATTTCCAGATATTGTGACATATATGGTTTGGTGGTTCGTGAGTGTGTGCACGTTAAAGGCCACGTTCGGCCATGTACTGGACATTTTTTTTATCGTGGAGTTTTATTGCCCTGTTAAACATTGTGCTAGATTCTAGATGGCAGCGCCAATGCGCCATATGCTACTTCATATTAAAGATTACATCTGATCCTTGTGAGGGATTTTGATTGAGTTTGTAATCCTTCTCGGGTTATCAGGGATTTGTTCCTGGGTGCGCATGTAGATTTCCTCGAAGTTCTCTTCTGATTGTGACCATCTATGCCATGTGTGGGAGAGTTTATCTAGGCTTTAGTGTGTTGTCGAACCGCTTGTAATGCAAATCCTTTTCTCATGCTGCTTCTGTTATAAATCCAATTTAATTGTTTAGTTGCTGCCATGGTGCACTAGCATCTGCCTCAGTCTCTTTCACCAGAAGAATTCTGCTGTTGTCACACCTTTTTCAAGAAGAATATATGTTACATTGCTGCTACTACTTCACACATATTAAGAAATAATGAGACTAATTCTTCCGCACCGTCGTCGTGTTAATTAGTAATGTACGGTCGAGCCTAAAAAATGAACTAAAAGCGAAGGGGACGGACCAGATCTGGATTGAGCTGAATTCTCATTCATTTTTTGGCTGAATTTTTATAAGGATCGAAATCGGTTGTGGAAGGGCTATTTGGACACGACCCATTACCAGGCCTACACGGACGGTAGGACATGCTTTGGCATGGGACTTTGCAAAAGCTTATTACTTGCTATATATATTAATGTTTGCACTTCCTCCATTCTAAAAAAGTTTGCCGCTTTATAGTTCAAAAATAAACTACAAAGTTACAAAGTTTTTGGGACGAGAAGAGTATTGGCTAGTATTACTCTATTACAAGTTGTGTATATAGGCCCCTTTCAAAAAACCGATAGTTGTCTAGTATATGACACCATTGTGGAGCTGGTGTGGATTTTCTTAGTTTTTTTTGCCCTTTAAAGAACTTTTTTTTATAAAACAGTTGCACAATGTTGTGTCTGTTGACGCTGTTGTAAAGTAGCATGGCGCTGTACCTGACACTTCAGCACATGAGTTCGTGACCGTTCACTGAGCTGGCAAGAATGACTAACAACCCGATAATTTGCGATGGCTAGAAAAATTTGTGACGGTCGATCGTCGCAAATAAAGTAACTTGCGACGACCCGCACTTGACCGTCGCAACTTACAAGACTGTCACAAATTGAAGTTTAACTTGCGACGACGCACCCTAACGCCGTCGCAAACTATGTGACCGTCATAAATAGAAGCTTAACTTGCGACGACCAACACTAACATTGTCGAAAATTAAATAAATTGCGACGGCGAACCTTAGAGTCGTCGCATTTGATAGGCCTCACAAATTAAGGGATATAACCCAACCAACGCGGCCCGGCCCTCCTCTCTCTTACTCTCTCGCCCTCGACACCACCGCCTCCCTCCTCCCGCCGCCTCCCGCCGCCGCATTACTGCTCCCGCCGCCACCTCCCACCTACGCCGCACCACTCCGATGCCGCTGACCGCCCCTTTTGTCGGCGGCCTCCCTGGACAACGCACCGCCCCGAGGTGCTGTCCCGATGCCGTGCCACCCTCGACGCCGCGCGGCGCCTCTCCGTCAAGTCGGCGCCCAGGACGTCGGCTGCACCGACACCTTCCCCACGTCGGCCGCACCTCCCCACTTTGGCGCCCACGACGCTGTGCCACCTCCCAAGCTCGGATTAGGTTTGTAATTGTGATGATTTCATTGATCGACTTCATATGGATTGATCAATTGGATATGAAGTGCTTGGATATGAATTGATCAATTGGAGGTTAATAAGGTCTAAATTGAAGATTAATTTAGTTGATTTGAATTGACCAATATGATTTGAAATTAGATTTTTTGAATTAGTTGATTTGAATTTAGGTTTTACTTATATTTGTTTATTGGATTTGAAATATGATTAATTTAGTTGATTATTTTAAATTTTTATGATAATTAGGTTTATGTTAATTGGTTAGTTTAGTTCAGTTGTTTATTTTATGTTAAATTATTTATGTTAATTAGTGTATGGTAATTAGTTTATGTCCATCTGTTTAATTGATGTTAATTAGTTAAGTTGTGTTATTAGTTATGTTAATTACATGCTTAATTTGATGCCGTTGAAGTGGACTAAGGCACTTCCCCCGGTACTACTAAGAAGTAGTCCGCAGAGGTTCGTATTCGGTTGGAGCGCTAATCAAGATCAAGAACAAGGATGAACACAGATAATTTTACGTGGTTCGAGCCGCCTAAGCGTAATACCCTACTCTATGGGGTGTGTGTTGATTGTATGAGTATGAGTGAGCCTGAGCTACGTCTGGAATGAGTTGCCTCTCTACTGTGTACCGCAACCCTTTTATATGTCAAGGACTGGCTGTTACAATTTGTCGTGGCCCGACATGTGGCTTTGGATATAATAAACTGCCCTATACACGATCTATGGTGTTAAGGGTGGTTAATACCGTGATAATGTGCCTTAACAGCAGAGTTACCAGTCTTGATAGTCCTCTAATCGTGCATCATTAATATAGCAATAATGGCACGTTAACCAGGTCTTGTAACGGCAATTGATAACCCTTCACTATCAGCGCCGTTGGAGATCCCGATGTCTTCCTGTTGCAAGCTAGGTTCGGGCGTGTGGCACGTGGCAGCTCTGGAGCTTCGCCTTGCGGGGAGGCAGGTCCGGAGCCACTGGAAATGTGGCAGCACGGGAGCTTCCCCTGTTGGAGAGGCAGGTCCTGCGCCCCGCGACATGTGGTAGCACCAGAGCTACCCTTTGAAGGGAGGCAAGTCCGGTACTGCTGGATACGTGGCAGCACCGGAGCTACCCTTTATAGGGAGTCGATCATGTCCGGTACTGCTGAACAGGTGGCAACACTGGAGCTACCCTAAGGAGGGAGGTAGGTCCGGCACTGCGGGCCACGTGTCGCCTCCAGAAACCCACAATACGGGAAGGTAGAACTCAACACATCTTCTTCTGGTATGAAGGGATACCTGATATGAAGGGTATCGACAGTGGCCCCCGGGCGCACCTCTGGTGAGATTGTGAGGTTTTGATGCTGGAGGTGGGGCCATTATCTCTCATGTGCTGCTGCTTCAACTTTCCTCTCGAGACACGGTCTTTCTTGATTTGGTAGGTGAGACGCATGACATGTGGATCTCACGAAATTGAAGGACGCCAGTTCCCAATACGATATTTGTATCGGTTCCCAGCGTAATCTTTGTAGCCCTATCAGACTGCTGCCCTCGGGCTTCTAACTTCCCATCATGACAACGGTTCACCTGGTGCGAATTTTTTACAAAGTGAACCCGAGCCCCCTTGTCATAGACGAGGTAACTTCGCAGAGCGTGATTTTAGTCCAAATGCAGTTGCCATCCAAGCGTTGTGAAGGCTTACTAAAGGGAGAAAGTCTGCACAGGAAGAGAACTCCTTACGCTTTCATTTGATCTTGCGCTTAGAGCTCTCCGCCCTTGCATCACTTTTTCCACTTCTGCTCCACTTTGCGGCGATGGAGTTAGGACTTACTTCCAGCAAGATCAAGAGCGACAACTAGTTGTCGAGAGTCCGCACCTACATGGGGTGGTCGAGTGACTCCTTCAAGAACTCAATTCGCTTTGGCAAGCTCCCCTTCAAGAAGGAAAGCGCCGGCGAGATCATATACTTCTTGGCGTTTGCCATGGTGGGGCTCATCCCTCCATTCTCCAGCTTCTTTTTGATGTTGCTGGACTTCTACGGTTTGCAACTTCACCACTTCGACCCCCACTCCTTCTTGCTGGTGGCGACTTTCGTCCATTTTTGCAAGATGTGAGTGGGTGTGCCACCCTGCATTGCGCTCTTCTGGACCTTCTTCACGGTCTGCACAACCGGGAAAGGGAATGAGTTCCTTTGCTTCTACTACTTCTCGAAGCGTAAGAGTCCACCCTTCAAGTACTTGAAGTCATTTCCTTCCGAGAAGGATGGGGTGATCATCAGGGTGGATCACCATGATAGGGTGGAGCTGCTTGACGACCTTCCCACCACCAACACCGACACCTGGGAGGTACCCCCGAAGCTGACGGAAGAGTACAACCCGATCTTGTCAAGGATCCAGAGTTGCATGGAAGGAGGGGGGACCCCTCTAATGGTGATTGCGAACTTCCTGACCAACCGTTGGGCTCCGCTGAAGAAGAGGGAATGGCCTGCATGGGCATTCAATGGAGAAATAGACTCACACTGGATTGCTATTGATGTTGGGTAAAACTGGATGAAAAGGCTTTGAAGCTTCATCTCCAAAAGTTGTACCATAGAACCATCAATACCGACGATCGGACACCTCCAGTGGAGTTCCTGCCTCTGAACATGGTCCCAGAGGTTAGGAGGGAGCTACAGAAAGATATGTCAGAGCCTGATGACTTGGGCATTTTGGAGAGACATAGAAGTGCTCCTCCAGCAGGGATCGTGATCTCTGGAACTCCTTGTCCACATGGAGGCTACAGACTTCACCAACCAGCGACAAAGGCATAAATCCCGTAGCTCTGCCGATCTCCGGAGGTCCTTGTTCACATGGAGGCTCCGGACCTACGCCAGTCAGCAGCAAAGGCAAAGGTCCCGCAGCCTCGCCTTCCAAAAAGTCGGTCCCAAGCCGGTGCAAGGGGAAATATTCCGTCGACGCCTCGATTCACAAGCGGAAGTTTACAAGAGGAGACGGGAGCTCCGTGAGGGATGCCCCGAGAGAAGCGATTGTTGACGTTTCTTATGTCACAAATCATCTCTTGAAAGAGATGAGGTCCGCAAGCGCATGGAAACTATCGTGTAGCATTTCACCCAAGTGTATTCCCAAGGTATCGTATTTATCCCAAAGGAAAGATGGAGTAAAGTAAACACTACTCTTATGATCAAGCTATGGGATACTAATCAATTATCAAGACAGGGGTAAGTTGATAATATTGGTACCGTGACACACACCTTAGCAATCTACTCTAAGGGTAAGGTTGTCCTAGCGAGGGTTAGACTACGAGATATGGATACTCCTACTATGCTCTAATTACTCATATACATAACCTAATAAAGTACACATGAATATGCTAATGGTGAATACTATGGCTTAGTGGTCCAACATATCGGGCACGAGTTTACCTAGCAATACTAGGCGACTCCCGCCAAGAGCCTTTGGCATAGCCGAACGTGGAGGATTACAAAGGACAGATAGGACTGTCACCACATACTGCCTACCTCTTCAATCCGTGGGTCTACGAGACATCCAACACTACTTAACTATCCTAGCACCATGCTAGCATATTAAGTAAATACCCAAGAGGTCGCGGCACAAGCCACCCTAAGGCAATGACTAACCTAAACATTGTTAGACCAATGTTGGGACCAAGCACTAACATATTCATATTAACATTATCATATTATTACCAAATTAAACTATAGTGGTAGTGTATGATGTTAATGATAACATGATAATGGAATTATGTATAGATCATAACAACATCTACACCTAGCACATACGTGGACTCCACAACCAAACAAGGAATGCTTTGACCAAGTATATAAATAAATAAAGACTAATAATGATATTATTGTAAAGCACAAAGTCACAAATACAAGAGAAGATACATGAGCCATAACTTTCCCAATTTGGACTTGGGACTAGAGGCTCCTCTCTACAACCTAACCTCCACTAAGGAACTAGGAGAACTAGTGTATACAATAGAGTGATGCTCAAGTGGTGTGTGTTGAAGTGAGGGGTGAGGGGTCCTATTTATAACTTGGAGAAGGGTCGGTTCCTGCCATCAAAAGTGCGCGAATCAGTCACCACTGACCTCTTCAAGCCAGGAGGAGACAACACGTGGAAGCTGATCGAGTTTGGAGGAAAGACCAGGTCGGCCGACTAGGGTGGGTGGGTCGGCCGACCAGTTAAGTCCTCCAAACGGCCTGTGCTTTCTTGGGGTGACTTCTAGGTGGGTCCCATCCCTTGATATGGGTGCTACACCATTGGATGGCCTCGAATACTTCTGTCTGTGGGCCACTTGATCCATGGGGTGCCACATGTCGGCGCTTGATTGGTTGTGATGATATTTTATAGGATCCATCCCCTTATTTCACTTCAATTCTGTATAAAATACCTGAATGCACCAATTTCTCCAAGTATAAGTGGAAATTTCTAAGTCAAATTTAGCAATGCTATGAAATTCTAGGTACTTGTTTAAATTTATTCTCAAGTAAGGTGGCATTACTTTTTGAAGAATCAAAAAGAGTAATGGGAACACTTACTCTCGTGAGGATGCATAAGAATTGAATGATGAGAAGGTGTAAACCTTCCTTACCAATAAACAAAAATCATTCAATCCTAATGTAATTCCAATGATGGAAAATTTTAAACATGCACCTCAATTGAAGAGCAATCCAGGTTGAAGGTCGTTGTGTGAGAAACTCACGACCATGAATTTTGGTGTAGCCTTTATGTTCAATGTCTCCTGCCAAGTTGAGGTTGGAGTTGAATGAGCTTCATCTTGTTCCTCCATTGGACCACCATCTTGAGCATTCCTCCACCATGAACTAAAAATGAGATCGATGGAGGGATATGCGCTTGATGGGGCCTTCCAACCTTTTTGCAAATTTGTCTTGGCTGCACTAAAATCAAGAACAAACAAAACAACTCGAAAACGGGTTATCTTAGCTCAAAAGATGTTGCACCCTTTGTCAAATTGTTTTGCCCAACTTGAAACAACTTGTAAATGCAATGAATATTTAAGAAAAATATTTTTGGTTTGAATTAGGAACATGAATTCAAGTGGTTACACCCAAGGTTCATATCCAAATAAATTTATTTCCTAATTCAAAATTTTAGTTTATTTTGGTTGGAAATTTTACTATCCAACATGCAAGTGTGAAAATTCAAACGTTCTAAATGCAAATGCAAGATTTGGGAAATTCAAATATGCAATTGTGAAAGCAAATATTAGATAACTACCTATCGGAACCCTGCGTACTGGGGTACCCCTTAGTACCACTGAATGTGGCCTAGAGGGGGGTGAATAGGCCTTTTGAATTTCCTGCACACTTAATAGAGTCGTCAAAAACTTGATTGACTGGACTAGTTCGGTTATGTGGGCGGACTAGTCCGGTGTGCTGAAATTTGTGAGTTGATTAAGTGTTATTTGGGAAACTAGGTTCTTCTAGCAGCGGAAATGAGAACAACATATTCTTTGATTTAAGATTATTGTATGAATGTACGTGGAAACTTATAAGCAACTTAATTGATGTTTAGTAATCAAGTGATCTAGTGAACGAAAAGTAAAGTAAATGAGGCACAAGAGACAAGCGAATTTTTATCGAGGTTCGATCTCACCACGAGATCTACGTCCTCGTTGAGGAAGCTCACACAGAGCCGGGTCTCCAACCCTTTCCCTCTTCAAGTCACCACGAAGGCTGACTTGATTCCACTATCACGGGTAATCACCGAGTTTCTGGGGCAACCTCACACGTTGAGGGCTCCCACGAGAATTACAACGAAAGAGGCGATCAAATACACTTGAAAGTATTACAATGCAAAGTATAAGTGTAGAAAGATCAAACCCCAAGAGCTTGCAATGAAGGAACAACGATCTCCCAATCCCGAATCCAAGTGTTCAAATGATTTGACTCATTTTTGCACCCTAGATGTGTGGGGAGATGTGTTTTAGGCTCTTGGGACAAAGTGGCGGCACTAGGGTTTGTGTTTTCAGCAGTATTCGACGTGTATGTTCTTTGGAAGGCCGTGGATTCTCTATTTATATGGTTTCCAAAAAGTTACCGTTGAAAAACCCTAACATGGGACTAGTCCGGTGCAAGTCCGGACTTGTCTGGTCACAGTGTAACTCGAAGTCCAGAAAGTCTGGCGGATTAGTCTGGTCCAAGCTCGGACTAGTCTGGTGCTGTGTGAAGGTGGACTTCAGAAAGTTCAACGGACTAGTCCGTGGACTAGTCCGGTCTCCACAGATGGGAGACTCCAGAAAGTTCAACGGACTAGTCCGGTTGACACACGGACTAGTCCGGTCTCCCGATATGAAAGACTCCAGAAAGTTCAACAGACTAGTCCGGTGGACACACGGACTAGTCCGGTCTCCCAATATGAGAGACTCCAGAAAGTCTATCGGACTAGTCTGGTCCATGATCGGACTAGTCCGGTGCACTGTGAAAGTTAGGTTAATTTTAAAACCCTTACCCCTGCGCAAAGTTGTGAGCTCTTGGAGTGTGCCTTTCATACACTTCCTATACATTTAAGATCTAATTTGATCTTACAAGCTCCATCAAAGTATCCCTCTTTGTACACCACTCCATTTTTCACCTTTTTGTGTGCACCGAGCTGTTTCACTTATTTGTCCTGCAATCATCTCAATAGTTTCATTAGGATCTCATATGTTTGTCATCAATTAGCCAAAACCCACAAGGGATATCCTAGATGCACTTACAATCTCCCCCTTTTTGGTGATTGATGACAACCATTTGAGATATCACAAATGAGAGTAAAATTTTGATTTTCATAAGGTGTGCACATATGAGAATAACGATAAATCCACAAAGAGCTTCTCACATATGCACACACCTTATGGTGGGGTGCCTAACAGGTGTGTGACCAACAAAGTGTGATGAAATAAAGATAATCAATAATGAGCATAGAGATAATCATTCAAGCAACAATAAGCATCACACATAAGAAAATAAATAGTGCATTACAAGGTTTTAAAAATAAGTACATGTCCTCAATCACAAAAGCATAAGAAGCACTACTACTAGAGATAGTCTCAAACTAGTCTCAATCTCTCCCCCTTTGGCATCAAGGCACCAAAAAGGGAAAAAATGAGGGGAATCACTCATCGCCGCTCCCTTCTTCAGTTTCGGTCCAATCTTCATCTTCATCACCATCATCATTCACCGGAGCAGGATCTTCCTCGGAGTCCTCGAAGGCGGGCGGTGATCCAACCGACTCAATCTCAAGCTTGTCACAGATAGCTTTGATGTTGGCATTTACATATTGCTGATGTTTCTTCTGCCTGACTTCAATCTTGCGGTAGCAGGCAAAGATAGAGGTGGCATTTTGAGGACACCACCGGAGGATTCTTTAACAGGTGCAGAGCTAGGAGGAGTAGCTGCAGAGCTTGTGGCATTCACATCCTGAGTTTGTTTAGTCCTCCTCTCAGCTCCGGGGGAGGAAGGGGCAGGTGGTGCTGAGGGAAGAGTGTACTCAGTGGGTTTTTGTGGCTTCAACCCCGTATGAGGGACATCCTTGACAAACTCAAGTCCCGTCACTTTATCAATCATGAACATGATGTACGGGGCATACCCGCAAGATCTATTTGGAGTGATTGAGATGTTCACAATGTTGATGTAGATGTACTCAAAGACATTGAATGGTCTCCTTCCACTAATGACCTTCATTAGGGTCCTCAAGATTCCTTGTATAGTCCCCGCATCTCCATCTTTCGGGGCTATCGTCTTCCTCAAGATTCTGTTGAGGACCACAAAGAAGGGCTTCAAATATTTGATGTTGGTAGGAGTATAGGGCATCCTTGTGTCATAGAGGAACTTGAGATCATCCTTCTCCAAGGGTTGCAAATTGTGGATGACAAGATCATGATCCAGAGTGCGTTCAAGGTGAAGAATCCTTGCAAACTCATCATAAGTAACACTATACTTGGAACCATGAGTCATCCAAGTAAGGTTGTCTCCATCACCCCGAGCAAAGTAGAGCGTAGAGTAGAATTGGGTGATGATCTCATTGTTCCTGTCATTCTCAAAGGAAAATAGTTCCTTCAGACCATGCCTCTCCAGGGCCTCAACCACCTCACAAAAGGTAGGATACTTCTTCGACTGCATGTATCCAATGTTCACCCATTGACTCTTGACAACGGGATTCTTCATCTTCATGTACACATGCTCGTAGTAGTCGACATGGATGTTGCTCCAAAATCTTGGATCTGAGCATTGCCGAGGTTCATTATACACATTAATATTCTTGAAGCTATCGGCAAGGTCACCCCCTTTTCTGGTGAAATCCTAACTGGAACGCTGCCTGTTGCGGTGACTTGGGTTTTTCATCTTCAGGGGCCCAATGGGACCGCTAGCAAGCCCCTTTCCTTTATTGAGAGCCCTCTTCGGCCCTGAGGAGATCTCAACAGCCTTTCCTTGGGCCTTCTTGACAACCACTTTCCTCTTCTTAGGCAGATTGTCGTCGGAGGGTGGAGAGTGGACATTTACATCATGTCTTTTCTTCATGTATCTCTCCTTGGCTCTCCTCACTTTTTCACGTTCAACTTCTTCATCAACATGGAAAGAGCTGTCATCTGAGCTTGAAGACATCGTGCCTAATAAGGAGTTCATGGATTAGATAAGAATGAACCAAGGATCAAGGTCAAATTAGGGATTCAGATGTCAGAGACCGGACTTGTCCGGGTTCAGAGTGCGGACTTGTCCGGCGTACCGGACTTGTCCGTATCTGAGCGTCGGACTAGTCCGTCCTGGCAAGAACCCTAATGATTTCCTTGAATTCCAAAACTTCTATCTAAGGATACAAAATGACATGAAGGTGGTAGGAATACATCTATGAAGCCAATGTACAACCTTGGAATCAAAGGAAACAAGCTAGAATGAGAATAGTTGAAATTTTGGTTTTAGGGTGAATTTTACCGAGATTTGAAGATTCAAGTTGAAGAAGCTTGAATCTTTCCGGGGGGGGGGGGGGGGAGGATCAACTCGTCGAGGAGAGGATTCCCCATGGAGGAAACTTGATTTTTGAGGGCTCAACTCGAAGGTCTCTTCGGGGGGCTAGGGTTTAGGAGGGAAGAGGAGAGGTGAGGGAGAGCAAGTGGAGGGAGGTTTCAAATTTTGATTTGGGCCGGCCAGCTGCTTATATACGCGGCCAACTGGAGTAGTCCCGTCAGGGTGACGGACTAGTCCGGTACCCCTGGAAAACCTAGGAGTGAGAGACTGTCCGGACTAGTCCGGTGGCAAACATGACTAGTCCGGTGACCCTGGAAAACCTAAGTATTTTGAGATAATTAATAGTGATCTAAGGACAAGTTTTGCAAATAATCTTGGTAATTATGACCAGAAGGCAATCAACAATGAAAGGTGGTCATAAACTGCAAGATTTCTTCATTAAAAATAGTTTCTTAGAAGAAAGAGAGGTGAAGAGCAATTTTTAACAATAAAATGCGATGTTTGAAGTTTCAATCAGGTATGCAACGTTTCAAGCCACATTTCGAGAGTCAAGAATATTAAGTTCATTTCTAATCTCACAAAACCTTTTCTCATCTAATGGTTTGGTGAAAATATCTGCAAGTTATTTTTCAGTCCTAACATGTGAAATAGCAATGTCACCTTTTAATGAATGATCTCTAAGAAAATGATGACGGATATCTATGTGCTTAGTTCTTGAGTGTTCTATAGGGTTGTGTGCAATTTTTATAGCACTTTCATTATCACATAGAAGCGGGATATGGCTAAGATTGTAGCCGTAGTCCCTAAGAGTCTGTCGCATCCAAAGTAGTTGTGTGCAACAACTACTGGCTGCAACATACTCTGCTTCCGCTGTGGAAAGAGCAATGTAGTTTTGTTTTTTAGATGAACAAGAAACTAGGGACCTACCAAGAAACTGACAAGTCCCTGACATGCTCTTTCTATCGACTTTGCATCCTGCATAGTCGGCATCGGAATACCCTATCAAGTTAAACTTGGATCCTTTGGGATACCAAAGGCCCAAGTTGGGTGTGTTCACAAGATACCTTAGAATTCTTTTTACAGCAATTAAGTGACACTCTTTAGGTGCGGCTTGAAACCTTGCACACAAGCAAACACTAAGCATAATATCTGCCCCAGATGCACATAAATGAAGTAAGGAGCCGATCATGGACCGATATACCTTCTGGTCCACATTTGGACCGTCTTCATTGAGGTCGAGATGTCCATTAATGGCCATGGGTGTCTTGATGGGCTTGGCTTTGTCCATATTGAATTTCTTGAGAATGTCCTGTGTATATTTGGTTTGGCTTATAAATATACCTTCTCTTAGTTGCTTCACTTGGAATCCCAAGAAGAACTTCAATTTGCCCATCATTGACATCTCAAACCTATCTGTCATAATTTTGCTAAATTCTTCACAGAAAGATTTGTTAGTGGGTCCAAAGATAATGTCATCAACATAAATTTGACATACGAATAGATGATCATCACAATGTTTAGTGAAAAGTGTATAGTCAGCTTTACCAATTTTGAATCCATTTTGAGTCAGAAAATCTCTAAGGCATTCGTACCAAGCTCGAGGAGCTTGTTTGAGGCCATAGAGAGCCTTACACAGTTTGTAGACATGATCGGGATACTCTTGGTCTTTGAATCCTGGTGGCTGCTCCACATAAACTTCCTCCTTGATTGGACCATTTAAGAAAGTACTTTTGACGTCCATTTGATACAGCTTAAAATTATGGTGAGTAGCATATGCCAATAAAATACGAATGGACTCAAGTCTAGCTACAGGAGCGAAAGTTTCATCGAAGTTTAAACCTTCGACCTGAGAATAACCTTTGGCCACCAATCTCGCTTTATTTCTTGTTACTACTCCATGTTCATCTTGCTTGTTCTGAAAGACCCATTTGGTTCCAATGATGTTCGCCTTTGGTCTCTCCACCATCTCCCACACTTCATTTCTCTTGAAGTTGTTCAACTCCTCTTGCATCGCCATCACCCAATCTGGATCCCTTAAGGCTTCTTCTACCCTGTATGGTTCCAGAAAAGACACAAAAGAATAGTATTCACAAAAATTTGCAAATTGAGATCTAGTAGTTACTCCCTTAGCAATATCTCCAATGATATTATTGACAGGATGATCTCTTTGCACGGTCTGATGTACTCTTAGGTGTGGAACTTCTATAGTTGCTTGTTCTTCATTATCTTCATGTTCATTGTCTCCCCCTAGATCATTGCTACCATGATTATCTTGATATTCTTGATTTTCCTCATCTTGATCTTGTGAAAGAGCCCGCCCTTGATCATTGCCTCCGTGTTGAAGTTCATCTTGTGCATTTGAGCCGAATGTTCGCTCTTGTGGTAAGATATCACCAAGTCCCATTTTCTTCAGTGCTTCATATGGAGCTTCCTCTTTATATAGCACACACTTATCAACTTGCTCCACTTGTGAGCCGTTAGATTCATCGAACACTACGTCACGTGCTACTTCAACAAGGCTGGACACCTTGTTGAAGACACGATAGGCGTAGGCATTCGATTCATAACCGAGCAAGAACCCTTCATCGGACTTCGAAGCGAACTTCGAGGCCCTCGATTTCTTGTTCAAAATAAAACATTTACAACCAAATACTTTGAAATAAGAAACATTAGGCATTTTACCAGTGAGGAGCTCATATGGAGTTTTCTTCAGTAGTTGGTGGAGGTACAACCGATTCGTGGCATGACAAGCGGTGTTCACCGCTTCTGCCCAAAATCGATTTGATGTCTTGTATTCATCCAACATAGCTCTTGCCATTTTGATCAATGTTCTGTTCTTCCTTTCGGCCACTCCATTTTGTTGAGGGGAGTAGGGTGCCGAGAACTCATGCTTTATTCCTTCTTCATCGAGATACTCTTCAACTTGGAGGTTCTTGAATTCTGTCCCGTTGTCACTTCTGATGTTCTTTATGGTTGAAAAGAATTCGTTCTGAGCTCTTTTTAGAAACTTCTTGAGGATTCCCTGATTTTTTGATTTATCATACAAGAAAAATACCCAGGTAAATCTTGAAAAATCATCAACGATTACTAAACTGTATTTGTTACCGTCGATGCTGACGTACGAAATTGGACCAAAGATATCCATGTGGAGGAGTTCCAGCGGTCTTGCGGTAGTCATCACATTCTTGGCGGGGTGTGGTGCTCCGACTTGTTTTCCTGCTTGACAAGCACTGCACGGCCTGTCTTTTTTCAAAAACCACATCCTTAAGACCACGGATGTGACCACCTTTTAGAAGTTTCTGCAGATTTCTCATCCCAACATGGGCTAGCCGTCTATGCCACAACCATCCCATGTTGGTCTTAGCAACCAAGCAAGTGTTGAGTTCGGCTTTATCTTTGTTGAAGTCAACAAGATAAAGCTTGCCCTTCAACATTCCCTTGAATGCAATCGAGCCATCACTTCTTCTAAAAATTGTCACACCCTCATTAGTGAATAAATAGTTGTAACCTTTGTCGCATAGTTGAGATATTGACAAAAGGTTATAATCTAGAGAATCTACATGTAAAACATTAGATAAGGTGTGTTGAAATGATATTTCAATGTTACCGCTACCAAGGACCTTTCCTTTGCTGTTGTCTCCGAAGTATATGCCTTCACTTGGATCCTTGTTGTACTCGTACTCCACAAACATACCTCTCTCTCCGGTCATGTGATTTGTGCATCCACTATCTAGCACCCATTTAGATCCACCGAAGGAGTAAGCTTGCAAAAAAGAATTGTTCTTTGGTTTTAGGTACCCAAGCTTGCTTGGGTCCTCTCAGGTTAGTGACAAGAGTCTTGGGCACCCACACAAGAGTTTTCAAGTTCTTGTGGTGTGGCCCTGTATATTTAGCAATGAATTTTCCATTTTTGACTTTCATAAGAACATAGGAAGCATCAAATGTACGAAACAATATTTGTAAATCAGATTCATGGGATTTTTCCTTAACAAAGATAATTCTATTCTTAGCATGATTAGGAGTAGACATGTGTTTGTTCCTATCAAAACCAAGGCCATCTTTGACATTAGGAGGTCTAGTGACCATATATGCACTGCGTGCATATTTGATCTCCTTATCAAAGATGCCGCTTGGAGAGGCATGCATATTGTGAGAAGTTGAAGTATTAGAAATAACGTTCTTCTTACTAGAGCAAGTGCAAGTTCCAATTGTTGTCGAACTCATATCTTTGGAGGAAGAGCTCTTGGAGGAAGAGGAGTCACTTTGCTTGAGTGACTCAACTTGCACCTCAAGGATCTTGTTAACTTTCGACAAGTTAGCAAGTTCTTCCTTGATTGCAATATGTGAGTCCTCTAGCTTTGAGTAAGTTTCCTTACTCAAGGCTAGCTCAACTTCAAGCGACTCGTTCTTCTCTCTTTCAAGCTCAAGAAGCTTTTCAACTTCTTGATATCTCTTCCTTTCATAGATGAGCATATCTTCTTGTCGGTTAAGAAGTTCCTCCTTTTCAAAGATTTCGTTCGACAACATTTCCATTTTCTTTAAAGCAATTTTGCTTAGTCCTCTAAACATTTCTTCATTATCACTAGAGCTATCAAAGTCATCGATAGGGGAATTTAGCGTAGGAAGAGTGAGTCGTACCTTTTTTTTGCCTTCCTTAGCCATAAGGCAAGTGTGGTTGTTCATATCTCGTCCTCCCATGTTTGGGAAGAGTGTGGCTTTCATAGTGGGTTTCTTGACTGCGATAGTGGCTATCTCTTCTTCTTCATCAGAGGAGGACTCATCGTTTGAGTCCCACCCCTTGCCAATATGAGCTTGATGGGCTTGTCTTCTTTTTCTGAAAATTTTCTTTTCTTGAGGCCTTGTTTCCTTCTTCTTTTTATTTTCTTCATAGGGGCAGTCCACCATGAAGTGACCATACTCTCCGCAGCTGTAGCAAGTGCGTCGAGCCTTGGATTTTCCTTTATCCTTGCTTTTGCCTTCATTTGAATTGTTGCCGTGTCTTATTTTCATCATGTGTTTGAACTTCTTGATAAATAGTACCATTTCTTCATCATCAAGATCAGTGCTCTCGTTGCTTGTATGCCCATCGTCTTGGTCTTCACGAGTTTCTTTGAGTTTGGGTCTGCACGTTGCTTTGACAACAACTTCTTTCTTCTTGGAAGGGGTGAGTTCGGCTAAGTCTTTGATGTATTGGGCCACTTTCTCCATCATTTCATGATTTATGATCTTCCCCAATAACTCATCCGGAGTCATTTTGTGAAATCCAGGGCTTTCTCTAATCATTGAGCAAAGTGTGACATTTCTTGGCATGAAAGCTCTAATCATTCTTTTGACCACCTCGTGAGCCGTCCATTTCTTACTTCCATAGGCACAAATTTTGTCCATGATTGCCTTCATCCGGTTGTACATGTCTTGAGGTGATTCACCTTCTTCAATAGCAAATCTCCCCAAATCTCCTTCAAGCATCTCAATTTTAGCTTCACGAACTGACCTATTTCCTTTGTGAGCTGTCTTAAGTGTATCCCAAATTTCTTTTGCACTTTCTAAGCCATCAATCTTGGTGAATTCCTCTCTGCTTAGTGATGATGTGATCACGGCGACGACTTGTGCATTTCTGTGAATATCTTGTTCTTGTTCTGGGGTGAGTTCCTCATCCGTGTTTGGGATATCTATGCCAGTTCAAACAATGTGCCACAGACTAGGATTTAGGGATATAGATGCATCTTCATGTTGTACTTCCACATGGTGTAGTCACTTCCGTCAAACTTTGGAGGCTTTCCCATAGGAATGGAGAGATAGTGATTGTTTGAATTGAGACGGTTGTAGTTGTAAGGATGTCGGGAGTAGTTGTGATGACCACTCCCCGTCGTCTTCTCTTCTTCTTTTCCTTTTGTCCTAGCAGTTTCTTTCTCAGGAGTGCCTTTAGTTGTCGCACTTCTTCATCATCATGTGGGCTTTCCTTCAGCACATCGAAGGCTTTAGCTTCTTGTTCCTCCTCATTGATGTCCATCTCAGAGGCCATTGATCTCTCCGAGATGTGAGTCTTGTTGGTGGAGAACCTTGCTCTGATACCAATTGAATGTGGCCTAGAGGGGGGGGGGGTGAATAGGCCTTTTGAATTTCCTGCACACTTAATAGAGTCGTCAAAAACTTGATTGACCGGACTAGTCCGGTTATGTGGGCGGACTAGTCCGGTGTGCTGAAATTTGTGAGTTGATTAAGTGTTATTTGGGAAACTAGGTTCTTCTAGCAGCGGAAATGAGAACAACAGATTCTTTGATTTAAGATTATTGTATGAATGCACGTGGAAACTTATAAGCAACTTAATTGATGTTTAGTAATCAAGTGATCTAGTGAACAAAAAGTAAAGTAAATGAGGCACAAGAGACAAGCGAATTTTTACCGAGGTTCGATCTCACCATGAAATCTATGTCCTCGTTGAGGAAGCTCACACAGATCTGGGTCTCCAACCCTTTCCCTCTTCAAGTCACCACGAAGGCCGACTTGATTCCACTATCACGGGTAGTCACCGAGTTTGTGGGGCAACCTCACACGTTGAGGGCTCCCACGAGAATTACAACGAAAGAGGCGATCAAATACACTTGAAAGTATTACAATGCAGAGTATAAGTGTAGAAAGATCAAACCCCAAGAGCTCGCAACGAAGGAACGACGATCTCCCAATCCTGAATCCAAGTGTTCAAACGATTTGACTCTTTTTTGCACCTTAGATGTGTGGGGATATGTGTTTTAGGCTCTTGGGACAAAGTGGCGGCACTAGGGTTTGTGTTTTCAGCAGTATTCGACGTGTATGTTCTTTGGAAGGCCGTGGATTCTCTATTTATATGGTTTCCAAAAAGTTACCGTTGAAAAACCCTAACACTAGACTAGTTCTGTGCATGTCCGGACTTATCCGGTCACAGTGTAACTTGAAGTCCAGAAAGTCTGGCAGACTAGTCCAGTCCAAGCTCGGACTAGTCCGGTGCTGTGTGAAGGTGGACTTCAGAAAGTTCAACGGACTAGTCCGTGGACTAGTCCGGTCTCCACAGATGGGAGACTCCAGAAAGTTCAACGGACTAGTCTGGTGGACACACAGACTAGTCCGTTCTCCCGATATGAAGGACTCCAGAAAGTTCAACGGACTAGTCCAGTGGACACACAGACTAGTCCGGTCTCCCAATATGAGAGACTCCAGAAAGTCTATCGGACTAGTCCGGTCCATGATCGGACTAGTCCGGTGCACTGTGAAAGTTAGGTTAATTTTAAAACCCTTACCCCTGCGCAAAGTTGTGAGCTCTTGGAGTGTGCCTTTCATACACTCCCTATTCATTTAAGATCTAATTTGATCTTGCAAGCTCCATCAAAGTATCCCTCTTTGGACACCACTCCATTTTTCACCTTTTTGTGTGCACCGAGCTGTTTTACTTATTTGTCCTGCAATCATCTCAATAGTTTCATTAGGATCTCATATGTTTGTCATCAATTAGCCAAAACCCACAAGGGATATCCTAGATGCACTTACAACCGCGAAGATTACAAGGGAGTTCTACCTGTTAGAGTTGAAGGTCTCCTCGGGCCCCACATGTCACATTGCACCGGACCCGCTCCCCTCATATGGGTAGCTCCTGGGTCAACACATGTAAAGGAAAACCGGAACTAAGCTTCCAACGAAGGAAAGCTTCGGTGACAACACGTGTACAATGACCCCGGACCTAACCCCCAGCAGAGAGGAGCTCCGATGCCGACATGTGTACAGCAGCCCCGGACCTAACCTCCCGTAAGGAAAAGCTCCGGAACTTCCGCGTGTGGAGCCTCCAAACCTTCATCGACGTATACACTGGCAGATCTCCTTCAACACAAACAATCAAGGGCAATTAAAGCGACAATTACAAGATTTAATTACGTGTCGTTGATGTTGTATTAACGACACGCGATCAGAGCACTGTTAATAGGGGCAACACAACAATTAAGGCACGTTATCACACTATTAATCATGCTTAATACCCTTTAGACAGTGTATTAGGCCATTAAATACGCCAGGGCCACATGTCAGGCTAGGCAAGCTTTGTAACGGCCAGTCCTTAGAACTATAAAAGGGATGTGCCACACGTACCCAAGGACATCCGATCCGATCCAAGCTAATCTGCTTACTAAGAAATAGACTCACACAATACAACAACAAAAACCCCGTGGAGTAGGGTGTTACACTCAGGCGGCCCGAACCACGTAATCTCTAGTGTCATCATCTTGATCTTGATCTCTGCGTACCCCAACCATAACAATAACCTCCACGGGCTGCTTCTTAGTAGGTCCAGGGGAAGTGTCGTTTCAAACACTTTGACACTACCAATTAAGCTATTGACAAGGACCCACTGATTTTTTTTTGAAGTCCGATGAGTGCAACTTACCTCCGTCCATTTTAGTGCGATGATTTGTTGTCCAATCCTGGAGTTGAAGATGTGGACAACTTCTCTTAAATTTACATGCCAAGTCTCATTTGGCATGTCAATTGGACATGTGGAGCTAATGATGGCCCTAGCCTCTACGTCATCTTGATGAAAACTTGTTGATGCAGTGATGACTTCTCCCTCTTGAAGATATTCCCTTATGAGCATGGTGAGGCTTGTCCTTCTTTAGGGGTGTCATTTCGATCTACTTGATATTCCTTAAGGTCAACCCATACTTTGATCATAGATCAAAAGCTTCCTTGAACATGATGACATGTGGACTCCACAATCAAACAAGAAACGCTTCATCCACAATGTCACTTGCCCTAGGTTGCATGGGCTTTGTCGAAAGGTAGGTATCCCAACAAGTGATTGTGGGATATCTCTGATCTTGAATGCTCTTTAAATTTCTTGTCCTTGGCCAAGGGCTTCATGTTGTCTTGATTTCTTGCTTGGCCATGGACAAGATACTTCAAGGTAGGCTATTTGAACTTAAATCCCTTGAAATCCCCATAGCCTCCTTGATTAAAAGGGTGATGTTGATTCACCCTTGGCCTCCTTGTAGGTAATGGCCATTGGAGTTGTGTTTGGAAGGAAGAATCCTTATGGGTCTTTTGGGAAATGATTCCCCAGTGGCCCATGATGACATGGATTCTCATAAAAATCATGTGAATATCCATGGTTTGGATCATCCAAACACTTCTCCGTTGGCTTGATCTTCATGATACTTCAATGGAAGGTGTAGTTACTTAGTTAGCATGTCCACCTTGTTAAGTGGTGTGCATGCCAAGCTAAAGGAACTAGAGCACTCTTCAATCCACCCCTTGAGTAGAGACCATATTCTCATCCATGATGAATGAGAATAGGACTCCTTGAGCTTCAGCACAAAGGTGGTCATGGATTGATGGACCAACCCATGACATGAATGTTGGATGAGGAGCCAAATATACATCCTATGGTGGAGGCAAATCAAGAAAAACTTCTTGGAGCCTCCCCCAAGCTTGGGGGATGGATGAATTTTGACTCCTACTAGAAGCTGAAATTCTTCTGCGAAAGGCAATGGTGTTGCCTTACGGACATTTGTTGAGGTACGCCTTCAATCATCTTGCGGTTGAGGACTAGCGTCCTCGTTGGCTATCCATGAAATAAAGTACACATGAATATGCTAATGGTGAGTACTTGGACTTAGTGGTCCAACATATCGGGCACGGGTTTACCCCCTAGCAATACTAGGCGACTCCCGCCAAGAGCCCGTGGCATAGCCGAACGTGGAGAATTACAAAGGACAGATAGGGATGTCACTACTTATTGCCTACCTCTTCAATTTGTGGGTCTATGAGACATCCAACACTACTTAACTATCCTAGCACCATGCTAGCATATTAAGTAAATACCTAAGGGGCCACAGCACAAGCGACCCTAAGGCATTGACTAACCTAAACTTCGTTGGACCAATGTTTGGACCAAGCACTTACATATTCATATTAACATTATCATATTATTACCTAATTAGACTATAGTGGTGGCGTATGATGTTTATGATAACATGATAGGAATTATGTATAGATCATAACAACATCTACACCTAGCACACACATGGACTCCACAACCAAACAAGGAATGCTTTGCCCAAGTATGTAAGTTAATAAAGAATAATAATGATATTATTATAAAGCACAAAGTCACAAATACAAGAGAAGATACATGAGCCATACCTTTCCCAATTTGGACTTGGGACTAGAGGCTCCTCTCTACAACCTTACCTCCACTAAGGAACTAGGAGAACTAGTGTATACAATAGAGTGATGCACAAGTGGTGTGTGTTGAAGTGAGGGGTGAGGGGTCCTATTTATAGCTTGGAGAAGGGTAAGCTCCCGCCACAAAAAGCGCGTGAATCAGTCACCACTGACCTCTTCAAGCCGGGAGGAGCCAACACGTGGAAGCTGATCGAGTTTGGAGGAAAGATCAGGTCGGCCGACTAGGGGGGTCAGCCGACCTGGTAAGTCCTCCAAACGGTCTGTGCTTTCTTGGGGTGACTTCCAGGTGGGTCCCATCTATTGATATGGGTGCTACACCGTTGGATGGCCTCGAATACTTCTGTTTGTGGGCCATTTGATCCATGGGGTGTCACATGTCAACGCTTGATTGGCTGGGATGATTTTATAGGATCCATCCCCTTGTTTCACTTCAATTCTGAATAAAATACCTAAAGGCACTAATTTATCCAAGTACAAGTGGAAATAGGTTAAATAGAAAGGTGATGTGTGCAAGAAATGATATTTCCTTCACATAATTGAGTTATATTGACGGGTGAAATTGGTATGTAACAGCCGCCAACAGCAACCCCCCAACCGTGGTTGAATTCTCTGCTGGTTGTGCCTCCAGCTTTGGCAGCTCCTTCAATCAAGTGTCCACAGAGGGCACTAGGTCCGGCTAGTCGACTCCGGTCCCGGTGCCATCAGCGGGCTCTGGGTTCAGAGTCCCTTCTCAGCCGAGGGAGATCCCAGTTGAGGCAACACCAATGGCTGCTACAAGCCCCGAGACATTCCGATGGCGGTGGGCTCTGGCTCTGGTCATCCAAAGAAGAAGATCCCTGCCGACTGGAGCGGCAACATCCTTAGGTAGGGGCTAGATCTTTAGTTTGTGTCTTGATTTTGCTTTTTGTTTTTTCTTGAATTCTCTATCCTCTATTTCTAGAGTGTCAAGAAGAGGAACTGCTGCTTCGGTCCCACCACAGTCACAGAGACTGCGCAAGCTGAAGCTCCCGCCATTGCTCCAGCCCCTCCTCCTATGGTTGTAGTGGACGACACAACAACTCCGGCGCCGGCTGTCGTGGAGACGACTCCAGCGTCGACAATCGAAGAGCCTGTGGTTGCGCCGGACCATGAGGAAGAAATGATTGAGCAAGCTCTGGCTGTCTCGGAGCCAGCTGCGGAGGTTCTAGCATCAACACCAGAGATTAATGAAGCTCCGACAGAAGTTCTGGTGCCATCCCCAGAGGTGACAACACCGGAGGTGCCCATGCCCGATCCTGCACAAGGAGATTCGGCTGCGGGACCTTTGACTTCTGCGCTGAAGGTGGATGAGCTCCTAGAGCTCAGCGCTGCAGACGTCGAGCTGTTGGAGTCCAAGCTTGTGGCATGGGCTCTGATGACCATTACGAAAGACTCGTGGAGCTAGAGGAGGAGGAACCTGTGGCAGGTTCTAAACCAATCCCCCTGGGTATGTCTATAGACAACGCCTGCTCTAGCCTCTGCCAAATCCAGCTCGCCTTCAACTACGAGCGCAAGGCCCTAGAAGGAGCATGAGACCCCGAAGCACTGGCAAAGACTGCTGCAGTTCAAGACAAAGTTGACACAGTCCCGGCTTGCTGACGAAAGGGTGTGGCTGGAATCAGAGAAAGCTTGGCAGTCGTGCCTGAACAAGGTGCTGGGTGAACGAGAGGCTGCTATAAAAGCCCTCGATAAAAAGACCCAGGAGATCTACGAGCACGCTTAGAGGGCTAATGAAGTGGCCGAAAGCCGCACAGAGAGTCTTAACATCGTGAGGGAATAGCTCCTCAAACATCGGGATGAATTGTACAATAAGGAGGATGAACTCCAAAAAAGAGAGGATGAAATCTCTCAGAAACTGGCATGTAGCAAGAAGGACTTGGCTGACCGTGTGGAAAAATTCAAGTCCTGGTGCGATCAAGAGAAGCACCAAGTATGGCTAGCAGGGGAAGGAGTCAACAAAAGAGAGAATGATGTCTCTGTCATGGAGGACAAAGTGAAGGTGAAGGATAAGGACCTTTGAGAAAGGCAGGACCGCATATACCTCTGAGAAAAGAAACTCGCTGACCAGGAGAAGTTGCTGGCTGAACAGATCCATCAACATGCCAAAGTGGTCCAGCGTTTCTCGAAGGAGGGTTCTATGGAGCTCTCTTCTGCAAGGAGGTCATTGGAGGGGCTCCAGAGTGCAAGAGAAATCGAGTCCCAGCAAGTCTGGGACTTTCTTGGGTGAGCAAATGAAGCTCTGGTACCTTTTGGATTTAGCCCGTTCCGACCGGCTGATCCGGAGCTAGAGATGGACAAGGCACTTGTGGCGCTTAACTCCGCCAACACTAAGCTGGATGCTTTGGGAGATGTGGTTGTCGACTAGATCGAGACTGAAGGGAAGTCTTTGGCTAGGAACGTCGCAGAGTATGTGCTGACGTGCTTCCGAAGCTGAGACCCCTCGATGTCTCTAGCTCCGCTGGTCGAAGGACCTATTGGCGAGGAGGAGGAAGCTGCCAAGGCCAGCATCCAAGAAGCTGCCCAGAAGGTTGCTTCATTCTTCGTGACGGACTCCAGTACCTAGGACCTTTCTTTTTGTACCTTCACCATGTAAATCTCCGATTTTGAATGAATGAAATCCTTTCGAATTCCATTTTTGTCTTCAATACATTGCCCTTTATCTTGTTGCCCCCCTGGTAGATGCGCTCAATTGATTGAGGACATCTACCATAAGGAATTTGACAATGTCTTGAAAACTTGATTGCTCCAAACTCATAGCCAGCATGACAGCTCTGAGGTCCGAGTATTGCTTCCGAAATCTCTAAGGACCCTTTGTTGCGTCAACGTCGGGCCCCCTGGGAGTTGTCGGAGCTTGTTTGCTTTGACGGCACCCACTGTCAACACATAAAACATCGACGGCAGGCCCCCTGGGGGTTGTTGGAGCTTAGTTACTTCGACGGCGCCCACTATCAACACGTAAAACATCAACATTGGGCCCCTGGTGGTTGTCGGAGCTTGTTTGCTTTGACAGTGCCCACTGTCAACGCATTAAACATTGATGGCGGGCCCCCTGAGGGTAGTCGGAGCTTTGTCGCTTTGACAACATCCACCATCACCTTGTAGCTTGCCTTCAATTATTCATTTTTCCTGCGCAAAAGAGACAAGCAAAGCAGTAAAATTCATGCTCTTGTCTATAGCTTATTTGCGGCTTATTATCCTCCTTTGAATTTTAGATCCTATGAAACTCACTGTGATAACATAAGTATACTGATTCAACTTCCTTAGATCCGTATGCTTTTTGGACCGGCCTTACTGAGACCTACCAGAATAGGTAGAGTGGTGTACCTAGGGTGCTAGACCAGGCTAAGTCGATAGCGCACTCCGGACCTGTCATTGCTTTGGTTTTTAGGCGAGTAAGCCATCTAGCAATACTAAGATCCGATAGAAGATTACCAATAAAACTTATATATTACATGAATCTCTAGGACTAAATTTCAAATGGATTGCACAACATTGCTATTGACAAGAAGGTAAAAGATGATAAAAATGATGAGCTTGCGCAAAATTAATGCACATAGAGTCTGTTGCACATAAATGTATTTCATTATAGTACGAATAACAGTGGATACAAGGACAAACTTAAAGTATATGACCAAGTTAAGTGTGCTATTCATCTTGTACTGACCCAAGGAAGGTAAAGACACACCTAAAGTACATGTCCAAGTTAAGTGTGGTTTTGATCTAGGACCAACCTGGCTCTGTTCATAGACTCTATGAAATACATTTGATACAAATAAAAACTCACCTCAGTGTAACTAAGTGTAGAACTTATGAAGGTGCTCTATGTTCCACGGGTTGGGAAGTGGTATCCCATCTTCTGTTGCCAAGTGGACGCATCCGGGACGGGAAACTTTGATGACTCGAAAAGGACCTTCCCAGCTGGGGGAAAGTTTGTTCATCCCTTCTCGAGTAAGTATTTGCCAGCACCAGATCGCCTTCTTCCAACTACCGGTTGCACATGTAACTTTGGTGATAGCACGGAGCGCCTAGCGTTAGCACGCGTTTTGGACAGCTACTTGGCACCTTGCCTCATCGATGAGGTCTAGGTCTCCACGTCGGAGATGGTCCTGCATGGCTTCGTCGAAGGTCTATACCAGAAGAGAACCCATAGTGACCTCTGAAGGAAGGACTGCTTCAGCTCCGTACACAAAGAAGAAGGGTGTCTCTCCTGTTGCCCGACTGGGTGTTGTTCGGGTCACCCAAAGTGCAGATGGAAGCTCTTCTATCCAGTTGGCCCCATGTTTCTTCAAGCGCTCATAAGTGCGCGTCTTGAGTCTCTTGAGTATTTCTGCGTTTGCTCTCTTAGCTTGGCCATTGCTTGCCAGATGAGCTACTGATGCGTAGTTGAATTTTATATCGAGGTCTTCGCAATACTCTAGGAATGTTGCGCTTGTCAACTGGGTTCTATTTTTAGTGATGACTCGGTTTGGAACTCCAAATCTGCAGACAATGGACTTCAAGAATTTGATGGCTGATTGCTTGTTGATAGTCACAACTGGAGTAGCTTCTAGCCACTTCGTGAACTTGTCGATGGTGACATATAAGAACCGATACCCTCGGACGGCTTTTGGGAAAGGGCCCAAAATATCCATCCCCCACACAACAAATGGCCACATGGTAGGAATTATCTGCAGTGACTGCACCGGTGTGTGAATCAAGGGGGGAGCTTCCACACAAGATCAACCTCAAGGAGATCAAGATAATCAAAATAGCAATGAGGGCAACTATCCAGGCAGAGACGAAGATGATGATGATAATGAGGACTCAAGACGACAAGTGCCACATCCAAGAGTTCACCAAAGCATACAAAGAGATCACCCCGACGACAACATAATTGGTGATATACAAAAGGGAGTGACCACTCGATATCGTATAGCAAATTTTTGTGAAGACTACTCTTTTGCATCCTCTTTGGAACCACATAGTGTTGAAGATGCATTAAGAGATCCCAGCTGGGTGATGGCGATGCAAGAAGAATTGAACAACTTCAAGAGAAACGAAGTATGAGAACTTGTTGAAAGACCCAAGTCCAACGTCATCGGCACGAAATGGGTCTTCCGCAACAAGCAAGACGAACATGGAATAGTGACAAGGAACAAGGCACGACTTGTGGCCAAAGGTCACTCACAAGTCGAAGGTTTGGATTTCGACGAGACTTTTGCTCCCATAGCTAGGGTTGAATCAATACGTATATTACTTGCATATGCTACTGACCATGATTTCAAGCTGTATCAAATGGACGTAAAAAGCGCCTTCCTCAACGGACCGATCAAGGAGGAGGTGTACGTGGAGCAACCGCCCGGATTTAAAGATCAAGAGTACCCCGACCATGTGTTCAAACTGCGTAAGGCTCTCTATGGCCTCAAACAAGCTCCTAGAGCTTGGTATGAGTGCCTTAGAGATTCTTTGATTGAAAATGGCTTCAAAATTGGTAAAGATGATTACACCTTGTTTAGCAAGCACTTTGATGATGATTTATTCATTTGCCAAGTCTATGTTGATGATATCATATTTGGTTCAACTAACAAATCTTTTTGTCAAGAACTTAGTAAAATCATGACAGATAGATTCGAGATGTCCATGATGGGAGAGCTTAGATACTTCTTGGGATTCCAAGTGAAACAACTAAAGGAAGGAACGTTCATAAGCCAAACAAAATACACCCAAGACATTCTCAAGAAGTTTGACATGGACAAAGCAAAGCCCATAGAGACTTCCATGGCGACAAATGGACACCTAGAACTCAATAAAGATGGACCTAACATGGATCAAATAGTATATCGCTCCATGATTGGCTCTTTACTTTATTTATGTGCATGTAGGCCTAATATTATGTTGAGTGTATGCATGTGTGCAAGATTTCAAGCCAATCCTAAGGAATATCATTTGACAGCAGTCAAAAGGATCTTGAGATATTTAGTTCATACACCCAACCTAGCCCTTTGGTATCCTAAATGCTCAAAGTTCAATCTCATTGGATACTCCGATGCAAATTATGTCAGATGCAAGGTAGACAGAAAAAGCACCTCTGGTACTTGCCAATTTCTAGGCAGTTCCCTAGTTTCTTGGTCCTCCAAGAAACAAAACTCCATTGCCTTGTCCACAACCGAAGTGGAGTATGTTGCTGCCGAGAGTTGTTGTGCACAACTCCTTTGGATGCGACAAACTCTAAGGGATTACAGTTATAATATGAACTGTATTCCGCTCCTTTGTGATAATGAGAGTGCCATTAAAATTGCACATAATCCTGTTGAGCACTCTAGAACCAAACATATTGATATCCAACATCACTTTTTCAGAGATCATTCAATGAAAGGAGACATAGCCATTTCCCATGTCAAAACTGAGAAACAACTAGCCGATATTTTCACCAAGCCACTTGATGAAAAACGCTTTTGTGAGCTTTGAAATACACTAAATATCCTCGAGGTTCAGAACAAGGCTTGAAAACTTGCATATCTGTATGCCATCTTCAAAATCAAGTTGATTGTGTTGGAAAATCATCTTTCTTTATTTCCTTCGAGAAACTATGTTACTTATTATATCTTGATGAATTATGGTCATAGCTTGATTATTGTATGTTTACTGATCATAATCATCAAGAGTATTTGTGTGTCTTTATCCCCTATTTCTTTTATAGACACCCTCGGATATATATATGAAGGGTTTCATATTTTTTTGTCCAGGTGACCACGGACTAGTCCGTGGTTACCCCGGACTAGTTCGCACACTGCAGACTAGTCAGCGAAGTGTCCGCTAGTCCGGACTAGTCCAGTCTGACCACAGACTAGTCCGGTATTTCGACTCCATAACCCCTTAGGACCGGCATAGACATATTCTTCTTCCTCCTCACAACTCCCCTCACGTTCTCTCTCCTCACTCAAGTGCTCCCAAGGCGATTTTGCAAACCCTCCATCAAATCCCCTCAAATCTCCGTGGGAATCAATCTACATTGCAAGGAGATTGAAGACCCCGAACTAATCCGCTCCAACAACTCCTGAAACCCCTTGAATCGAAGGATTTGGTATTTTTTTCTCACCAAACCCTATTTTTTCAAATTTCATTGATATTCTTCAAATAGCTTGATTCCTTTTGTCAAATACATGCTTCCCTGTTGTATTACATCCACACTACTTCACTTTTGCATTGAGGAACTCCATGATTTAGTTTGGCTAGGGTTTGAGCAGCTGCATACCAGACTAGTCCATTATCGTGCGGACAAGTCCAATACTCCAGACTAGTCCGCACCGGAACAACAGACAAGTCTGGTGTTTGTTGATTAAAACCCTAGCATACTTCGACTCGATGCCTTCCCTTGCCACCAATTCTTATCTATGTTGTATATCTCCTCTATGTCAGGACAATGTCAAATTGAAACGAGCATCTCTCCACCTTTGAGGCCGAATTGGATCAAGAGCCATTGCCTCGTGCTACGGCGGACCACATTAAGAAAAGGCAAGATTGGGCTCCTAATTCCTCGCTCACTCCACCTCGGGTGCGGCGAAAGGTTCCGACTAAGAAACCAACCTCCAAGGGACCAGCTCGGCGGCTCCTTGCCAAGTTAAGGGCAAAGGCAAAGGAATTGCCTCCAGCCCGATTGGCCCCCTAAAAATGGCTCCTCCGAGACAGAGAAACAGAAATCCCTCAGAAGATAAGTTCAATGGAAAGGGCAGCGATATCGCTTTGAAATACAGGGAGGTGGATGCCTACAATAGTGGGAAGGTGGCTGTTGATCCGAGGTTTTGGAGTGATTTCCACTAGGATTACTATAGCAGCGTCTACCTCACTATGAAGACTCTAGTGGTGCACAGTCAGTGGATAGATTGGAGCTACATTGAGAGGAAGAGCTGTGATGCCTTTGATGAGCTTGTGGCTGCAGTGGAGAGGCATGGTCTAAAGGATCTGTTATCCTTTAGATACAACTTGAATGATGAAGTGATAGCCCAGTTCTACTCCACCAGCTAATTTTCACAAAAGGGTGAAGAAAGAGTCAGTCTATATACTCTATCACCTATGCTGATTTTGCAAAGCTGCTACATCTTGAGGATAGCAAGGACCATGAGATTTTGATCCACAATGACAGTCCTCTGGAGAAGGACAAGATGGATTTTCTATATGACACTCGCCTCCGCTACAATTCCCCATCGACCAAGAACATGAAGCCATTCTTCATTGTCCTCAATAGAGTGCTTCAAAAAACAATTGCTCCTAAGGATGGGGACGCAAGCAGCATCTAAGGTTACTTGAGAACCTTGATGAAGGTGATAAGAAAAAAGGGGAGGTTTGATGTGTTCAGCTACATTTGGAATGATATGGTGAACATTTCTTGTACTCCAAACCGCTCCTATGGCTATGCACCATACCTGATGTTCATGATAGAGAAGGTCACAAGAATTGAGTTTGTGAAGGATGTGGAGCATACTGTGCTAAGGCCTCAGAAGCCTCCTCAAGCTACTCTCCCAGCTGCTCCCTCTCCTAACTCAAGTGAGGAACACCCAAGGAGAGCCCAAGAATAAACAAGGCCTTCCCCTAGCACTAGGGCATCTCCATCTTGCAAAGGGTCTGCTAGTGGGATCATGAATTATTTGGCTGCTATATTTGGTTCTTGCCGCAAATCAGAGGTGAAGATTCACAATATGAACAAGGCAAGAAAGGAAGAGATGAGATACATGAAAGAAAATGTCAAAGCCATTTGTCGAAAACTGGAGATTGAGCCTATTGGATCTCCAGTTATCTTAGAGGACTCTGCATCTGACTTCTCAGAGCTTCCATCTCTCTCCAACTCCGAGCTTGCTTACTTTGGCTTTATGGGCACGACGAGTGGTTCCTCTCCTCCTCCTCCTCAACCTGATGAAGAAGATGACAAAAGGACCAACAACGCGGAGTGAGCAGACGACGACCAATAGATTCCTCTTCTCTTTCTTTTTTGTGACTTGATGCGAAAGGGGGAGAGATTGAGGGGGGGTCCTAGGTCCTAGCTCAGGTTGAGAGTTTTAGAGATTAAGTCCTTTATGAGAAACTCTGTTATGCAATTGGTCTTGTAAAACTTATGTTATGTTATATGCTTTTGGTCATGTATTATAAAGTAATGGTTATGCTTTTCTATGATCTATGTTTTATGCTCTGAAATTGATATGTATGCTTGATAATCCTGATGATGCTATGATTATGCTTTTTACCTCATTCACATCAAGATTATTGCTCACACACACATAGTTTTACACCCCACCATAAAGAGTGCGCATATGAATGTTACTTCAAACTTTACTATTGTTCTCAAAATTCATATGTGCACACTTTATGAAAATTTGAACTTTTCATCATATTTGTGTAATCTCAATTGGTTGTCATCAATCACCAAAAAGGGGGAGATTGAAAGTGCATCTAGGCATCCCTTGTGGGTTATGTTGATTAACGACAAACAAATGAGATCGTAACAAAATTGTTGAGATGAGCACAGGTATTAAAGCAATTAGGAAGAAAGCACAAAAAGGAAAGGAGAATGAAGATCCAAATGGAAAAGAGCTCAAGAGCTGAAAACAATAGAATTATTTTTGTATGGAGTGTGTTGGAGAAACACACCCCAAGAGCTCAAGTGAAAGAGATTACACTCACTGCACAAAAATCAGCATGTAAGGACTAGTCCGATACTTCTCTGACTAAAAATGGACAAGTCCCCCAAGTGCGGACTAGTCCGCAACACTTCGCATTTGCACAAAAACCGGACAAGTCAGATATCAGTCGGACTAGTCCGATAATCCTCTGACTAAAATCGGACAAGTCCTCCAAGTGCGGACTTGTCCTTAGCCCTACAATTTTTCACAACACCAGACAAGTCCGATATCCACCGGACTAGTCCAAAAACTCTCTGACTAGAATCGGACAAGTCTCTCCAAATGCGGACCTGTCCTCAGTTCTACACTGTATTCACCACACCAGACAAGTCCGATATCAAACGGACTAGTCCGAAAAGTTTCGCTGCCCAAATTGAACTAGTTCGCACCTTAACGGACTAGTCCGGTATCCATCAACACTTAGGGTTTCTCGCACACACACACAGGACTAGTCCGGTGTCCACCACGGACTAGCTCGGACCTCGCAAACCCTAACGGTAACTTTTGGAAACCCTAGTATAAAAAGAGGTGTACGGCCACACAACCAATTCTCTCGACTCCCTACGTCGTCACACCTCCCAAGAGCCCAAAACTACATCTCTCCACTCATTCTAAACCTAAAAGGATCAAATCTTTGAGGATTAGGGATTGGACAAAGGAGAGAACTTGTTCCACATGATCTTGAGCTCTTGGGTTTGATCTCTCGCACACTCTCATTATTTATTGTTTATCTTTTGAGTGTGTTTGGTGGTGTTCATCGCTGTAATTCTTGGGGAGCCCTCAACTTGTGAGAAGGCCCCTTGAACAAGTTATTTGCCCCTTTGTGATTAGTGGTTGAGAATTGGCCTCCGTGGCGATTCAATGAGAGAAGGGTTAGTGAAGACCCGATCCTCCATGGACCCCTCAACGGGGACGTAGATTCCTCCGTGGGATCGAACCTCGGGATAAATCTTGTGTCTCTTGTGTTCTTGTTTTATCGTTCATCATATTCTAGGATTTGCATAATATTGTGTAACTCACATTGAAATATTGGAATTAAAGTTGATCATTGCAATATAGTGTTTCATTGTTATAATACATTTAAATTGTCAATTGCTTTCCATTGCATAGGCTGCTAGAAGTGAAATTAATGATCAATCTTGATCTTTCTAGTTCACGCATACCGGACTAGTCCACACCATACCGGACTAGTCCGACCTCTATTGGTATTTCTTAACACCACAGAGTTATCCGCAAGCGCACGGAAATACCGTTGTAGCACTTCCCCTTAAGGAGTATTCCCAAGGGCATCAAATCCAAAGAACGTATGTGCTAATCTTTCAAACTAGCTCACCCAAGGACACAAAGTTGTTTGGTAGGCAAGGAACAGAGAGGAATTCAATGTATTGATCCTAATTCCAGGTAGTTTGCAGTAGATGCTTGCTTCGGGCACGGGCTTACTCCTAGCAATACTAGGACGACTCCCGCCAAGAGCCTATGGCATAGCCGAACATGGAGGATTACGAAGGACAAATAGGGCTGTCACCACCTACTGCCTACCTCTTCAATCCGCGGGTCTACGAGATATCCACTAATGATTTATAACCTAAGCACCTATAACACCCTCATTTTCATGCATCATGCCCTACATACATTCATATACATGTTTAACATTAACCCACATAAAGAGGAATAGGTTTAAAATTGATTTGGAACAAAACCGCACTTAACATGCTGAAAAGTGCGGACTAGTCCGATTTTAGTGAGGAATAGTCTGATTTCTCTATGACTAAAAACGGACTTGTCTGCTTTTGCTGCGGACTAGTCCGATTTTGCCTCTGGAAACTTTCGGACTTGTCTGATTTTGTGCGGACTAGTCCGACATTTCAAGAATCCTTGAAAATTTGCTAAGTCGCTGGACTTGTCCGGACTAGTCCGGTGTTCCAGCGAACTTGTCGGTTTTCCTCTCTAACTAAAGTCGGACTTGCCCGATTTTTGGCTAGACTTGTTCGGTTTCTCTCTGGACAACTTCGGACTAGTTCGGTCCTTTTCGGACTTGTCCGATATTTTGCGACTCCGAGTTGACCTTTTGTTTTACAACTTGTTTCTTGGGTTTCACATTAAGTGGGCCTAGGGACATCGTGCCTAACTCTTTTAGAGCCCATGTTGGACACTAAACCGGCCTCTACTCCTCTCAAACTCGAAACCCATCTAACCCTAGCCTCCACCTCTATATAAACAACCCCACCCCTTGGCTTTACATCTATTTGCCACTTTTCCGCCCCACCCAAACCCTAGTTCGTGGAGAGCCACCCCCAAGGAGGGAGGAGGAGATCCCAAGCAAGAAGAAGAAGATGAGGAAACGAAATAGGATCAAGATCTCCACCAAGCTTTCGTTCTTCATTACCAATTCATCTCCAAGTTCATCATCAACCTTAGATCATCAAGATCTAAGTGTTACCTCCAAGTTTCTTGATTCATTGGAGTTCTAAACACCTGGTATACCTTCTATTCTCATTTCCTTACACGAATTCAACCCCTAATCTCCAAATTTACGTTGATCTAGAAAACCCTAGTTCGCTAGTTCTTCGAAGTGCGGACTAGTCCGGCCTTCTGCAGACTAGTACGATTTTACTGATTAAATTTTGTTGAATTAATTCTAAAATTAGATCTAATCACATCCAAACCTGTATAAACTTGTTAAAAATCTATTAGAACTAGTTAGTGATCATTAAAAGCAATCTATTAACAAGTTCTACCTTGCAATTGCATCAATCATGCATGTCATGTCATATTGAGTAATATTTGTGCACTCTTTGATTGTGTTTCTTGTCTTGTATGTTTATTGTGTGGGTTAGAAGATTTGCGCTAGAGAGTGCCGTGGAGGATCTATAGCACCAAGAGTTTGAAGGCTTTGACCCTAATCAACCGCAAGAGCAAGGCAAGTGTCCTTGAAGCATATTGATCCTGTTTCTAAAATAAATGTTTTGTTTGCAAAACTGCATGCTTGTGTCAAATTGATGGGAATCCTATGATAGGAAGTTTACTAGTTTTGTTTAATCACCCTTGTCACCTGGAGTTCATGGTAGAGAGTCGGGATGAGATTTTTACCTTTTTGCTTCGCTTAATCAATTGGGATGGGAAACCACTATATTATTTAATTATGTATTAATGATATATTGATTATCATGAACTGGTTAAAAAGATGGGTGATCTAAGCAATGGTGGCTGGTGGATTGGGTTGGATGTTATGGTGGTTTGCTTACTTTAGATCTAAGGACCAGTTCATGCGAGAATAAGCCAGGATTACAGTGCCACCACAAGGCCAAGTATGGGTGCGGCGTAGATGATTAATTAGGGCTTTGCAAGTGCTATTTGGACCATTAAGGATGCTCGGGGAAGAGGTAGTCGGATTGGGTTTGTTGATGATTGGTGGGACTACCCTGGGATCCGAATGGCTCAAGAGGGGGCCCTTGGTTGAAGATGTGCTCCGTGGGAGACATCGCCACTGGTGAAACCTCAGTGGGGTCTAAATAGGCTAGTAATCCCTTTGTAAAAGGCTATTTTGTGATCTCTAGGCCATACACCAAAGGAAGTGTAATTGGCATAAGGGAGGTTCTTTAGTCACCGACGGTTGATGAAATCACAAACACGTGAGTAAAGTGGTACAAACTCTGCAGAGTCTAATAAAACTATCATGATAGCCGTGCTCCCGGTTATGAGCACCTGGACAACTTCCATGATTAAAGGGAACTCGGTATTGGGATGGTTATGGTTTGGTAATGGTTATGGCTGGTTATGGGTTAATTTCTGGTATTGAATATGGTTATTGGCAAATGGTGAAATATGGAATTATTGATGATGGTAGTGAATTCAGACTGGTATTATGATATTACTTATGATTATGATGGGTTTACTTCACATACATATAATTTATTGCTTTTCAAATGTTTTAATATACTTTTTAGCACTCAGCCATTATTATTGTCGTCATTTGAATGAGCCACATGTCATACTTTCCACACTTGCTGAGTACGACATGTACTCACTCTTGCAACCCCCCCCCCCCCCAATAGTTGCAGGTCAGGATTGGGAGTTTAATGGCAATAATGCGGAGTTCTAGGCCGTGTCTACCGTCAGCTTTGCCTGTGGTGTTGCATGGAGCTGCGCTATGCCCTATTGCTTATGCTGCCTAGCTGTTTAGTTTGCTTATTTAGTTTATTTCCGCTGCAATTGTTGAACTTGTCATTAATATTCATTAGAGTTTGTATTCGAGGATAATATGGTTTGTTTAATAAAATATGGTTAATTAATCTTGTTCTATGGTAATTTTCTGTATACTCTTTTGTAAATGCACTCGTGTATGTGTGTCGAATGTTCTGGGCACACATATGCGTTCACTTGGTTTATTTTCGGAACCGGGTGTCACATATTGGTATCAGAGCCACAGGTTGACCGTAGGATGCAGCCTAGATAGAATGGACACTTTAGAGCACATAGGAGCACTCAGGAATCGATGTGTTCTTGCTTGGTGTGCTGCTTGCTATATATTGTTTGCTTGTGTGCTTAATAGAGGATTTTGGGATGCTTTAGCATTGCCATGTCCATGTAGGCTACTTAGTTATCTAGTTTCATATCCCTTGATGCATATAGTTGGGGATGTTTTCCAATTCTTACCTATTGCATTTCTCCAGATGGTGAGGACTCGCAACCAGAGGGATGCTAATGATGAGGAGGAGAACCATGGAGTACCTCAGAACAACAATGGACAAGGACCTGCTCATGGAGCTATCAATATTGAGCAGCTATTGGCTATGTAGAACTAGCTCATGCAGACCATGATACAAACAATGGGACAACTAAAGCTGGCAACATCAACAATCAGCCCCACATGCCTCCACCGCCACCCCCGCCTCCTCATAACCGATTGGGAGAGTTTATGAGGACTAGGCCACTGACCTTTGCTCAAGCTGCCGACCCTATGGATGCCGATGATTGGCTCAAGTCCGTGGAGAAGAAACTTGCTATTGTCCAATGCAGTGA
This sequence comes from Tuctoria greenei, assembly GCA_036927565.1. Classification (NCBI taxonomy): domain Eukaryota; kingdom Viridiplantae; phylum Streptophyta; class Magnoliopsida; order Poales; family Poaceae; genus Tuctoria; species Tuctoria greenei. Next base: position 34,540,208 of record JAYESD010000006.1, on the reverse strand, counting down.
CCGAGAGAAGGTGCTATTTGCTTCTCATCAACTCTTTGGAGCAGCTGCGGATTGGTGGGATGCTTATTGCAATGCTCATGAGAATCAAGAGAGGATCACTTGGGCGGAATTCAAGGAGAACTTCCGTTCTCATTATGTGCCGGAGGAGTTATGATTTTGAAGAGGCAATAATTTGAGAACTTAAGGCAAGGAAGATCAAGCGTGAGTGAATATCTCAATAAGTTCACTCAACTCTCAAGGTATGCGCCTGAGGATGTGAGCCGGGACTGCCGAATACAATACTTGTTCATGAGGGGCTTGAACAATTAAATCCAAGTGCAACTACTCAACTGTGATTATGCCAACTTTCAGAACCTTGTGGACAAAGCAATCGTGGTTGAGAACAAGATCTGTGAGTTGGAGCAAGACAACAAGAGGAAGGTGCCATATCAAGGACAACAACAAGGAAGTAATGTGCGCCCTCGCTTTGCAACTCCTAATGCGCCATATTACAGCTCCTCTACTCCTATACAGCACCCTGGTTATGCACCGCGCCCAACTCAGTTTGTGCAGCAGTGCCCTATTATGCAAGCACCTAGGCCTCCAATGTCTTATGCACCTCGTGCCAACTATCCTGGTGCCAATGCTCAAAACCAAGCTCGTCCCAATAATTCTGGTGGAGTTAAGAAGTTCTATACTTGTGGAGAAGCTTGACACTTTGTGCATCAATGTCCTAAGTCAGGCCTTGGTCAAGGAAGTAATGCACTGAGGCAAAACCTAAGACCCAATGGGGGATAACCACAAGGGAACCGTGGACAGCATAATTTTGCTCGTGGCAACGTGAACCATGTCTCTATGGAGGATGCTCAACAAGTGGATGACGTGGTCATTAGTATGTTTCTCGCCAACTCCAACCCCGCGACTATGTTATTTGATTCTGGAGCATCGCATTCATTCATTGCATCGAAGTATGTTGCCAAGTATAGTTTGCCTATCTCTCATATGAAGTTTACTCTATCGGTTAAGTCTCCTGGAGGAGAGATGAGGACAAATATAGTATGTCCAAAAGTAAGCCTTAGAATAAGGGGGGTAGACTTCTCCGTCAACCTCATTGTTTTGGATTCTCAAGGATTGGACATTATACTTGGTATGGACTGGTTGAGGAAGCACAATGGAGTTATTGAGTGTGCCACGAAGACGGTGAAGTTGACTAATGAGGAAAGGATCACCGTAGAGTTTGAAGCATCTCAAACCGCACCAAAGCAATTGGAGCTGAATCATATGGACGGTGCCGCAATTGAGGAGATTCCGGTGGTGTGTGAATTTTTGGATGTTTTTCCGGATGAGTTGCCAGGTATGCCACCTGATCGAGACATTGAGTTTGTTATCGATTTAATACCTGGAACTGCACCTATAGCTAAGAGACCGTATAGGATGCCTCCTATGGAATTAGCGGAGCTCAAGAAGCAGATTCAAGAGCAACTAACGAAGAGTTTTATTCACCCAAGCTCTTCACCTTGGGGAGCGCCCGTGCTGTTTGTGGATAAGAAGGATGGAACCCAACGGACGTGTGTGGATTACGGAGCTCTCAACGAGGTGACAATCAAGAACAAGTACACCTTGCCATGCATAGAGGACTTGTTTGATCAGATGAAGGGTGCTTGTGTCTTCTCTAAGATTGATTTGAGGTTTGGATATTTTCAAATGAAGATTAGACCATCGAACATACCCATGACAGCTTTTAGGACACGGTATGGATCTTATGAGTACACCGTGATGTCTTTTGGATTGACAAATGCACCTACCTACTTTATGTACCTCATGAATAAGGTCTTCATGGAGTACTTGGATAAGTTTGTTGTGGTGTTTATTGATGAAATTATGATCTACTCGAAGGATGAAAAGGAACATGAGGAACACTTGAGGCTTACATTGCAGAAATTGAGGGAGCATCAATTGTATGCCAAGTTCAACAAGTGTCAGTTTTGGTTGAGAGAGGTCTCGTTTTTAGGTCATATCATCTTAGGAGGAGGAGTATCAGTTGACCCCGAAGAAGTGAGAGACGTGTTGAAATGGGAACCTCCGCAGAATGTAAAGGAAATAAGGAGTTTTCTTGGGATGGCTGTATATTACCGTAGATTCATCAAGGACTTTTCCAAGATAGCCAAACCAATGACGGAATTGCTAATGAAGGAAAAGGCATTCCAATGGACTCAAGCTTGTCAAAACAATTTTTAGGAGTTGAAGAAGAGGTTGACAACAACCCCAATTTTGGTGCTGCCGGATGTAAGCAAGAGTTTTGACATATATTGCGACCCATCAAGACAAGGACTTGGATGTGTGCTTATGCAAGAAGGTCAAGTAGTAGCCTATGCGTCGAGACAATTGAAGAAACATGAACAGAATTACCCAATGCATGATTTGGAACTCGCAGCCGTGGTACACACATTAAAGATTTGGAGGCACTATATCCTTGGACATGGTGTGAAATTTATACAGATCACAAGAGTCTTAAGTATATCTTCACACAAACAGATCTGAATTTGAGGCAACGAAGATGGTTGGAGCTCATCAAAGATTATGATTTGGGGATCAACTATCATCTGGGAAAAGCCAATGTAGTGGTCGACGCTTTGAGTAGAAAAGGAGTAAGTTATCAACTCACAGTTTGAGAGTTACCATCCGAGTTATGTAAGGAGTTTGAAAGGTTGAACCTTGGATTTTTAAATGAGATGGAGATGATGGAGTTAAACCCAACCTTGGAGCAGGAAATTCGAGAGGCACAAACCAAGGATGAGGAAATTCAGGAAATCAAGGAAAGGACCCAAGAGGGGAGAGAATTCAGATTTGATGAGGATGAACATGGTACCTTATGGCTGGGAAAAAGGATTGTCGTGCCTAATGTGAAGCATATTTGGGAGACGATATTAAAAGAGGCACATGACTCACCTTACTCAATTCACCCCGGTTGTACGAAGATGTACAAAGACTGGAAGACTTGCTACTGGTGGGCTAGCATGAAGAACGACATAGCTGAATACGTAGCATTGTGTGATGTGTGCCAACGAGTCAAGGCGGAACATCAAATGCCCGCTGGACTATTATAACCACTAAATATTACGGAATGGAAGTGGGAAGAAATCGGTATGGACTTCATAGTTGGTTTACCGCGTACCCAGTCCGGGTATGACTCAATTTGGGTAATCGTGGATCGATTGACCTAGTCAGCTCATTTTGTTCCTATCAAGACCAAGTATACATCTGCACAATTGGCCTAAATATACATGGAGCATATTGTGTGTCGACGTGGAGTCCCTAAGAAGATAGTCTCGGATAGAGGTTCTCAATTTACCTCCAGGTTTTGTCAAAAGTTACATGAAGCATTAGGAACAAGGTTGAAAATTTTAATTCAGCATACCACCCTCAAACGGATGGACAAACCGAGAGGACCAATCAGATTTTAGAGGACATGTTAAGAGCTTGTGCTTCAAAGCATGTGAAAAGTTGGGACAAAAGCTTGCCATACGCAGAATTTTTATACAACAATAGCTACCAAGCAAGTTTGAAGATGTCACCTTATGAAGCGCTTTATGGAAGGAAGTGTAGGACACTTTTATTCTGGAATGAGGCAAGAGAAACTCAAGTATTTGGTCCGGATGTGTTGCAAGAAGCCAAAAAGCAAGTCCAAATAATTCGTGAAAACTTGAGGGCTGCCCAATCAAGACAAAAGGGCTATGTGGAAAATGGGAGAAGGAAATTCACCTTTGAAGTGGGAGATTTCGTTTACCTCAAGGTGTCGCCGATGAGAGGTCATAAGAGGTTTAACATAAGAGGCAAGCTAGCACTGTTGACGGCTCCTAAGATATACTAACAAATCATCCCCGACAACGACGCCAGAAATTCTTGTTGGTATTTCTTAACACCACATATCATCTCTGGTAAAGAGATGAGATCCGCAAGCGCACGGAGGATACCGTTGTAGCATTTCACCCATGAGTATTCCCAAGGGTATCGTATTTATCCCAAAGGAAGGCAATGGAGTAAAGTATATACTACTCTTATGGTCAAGCTATGGGATACTAATCCATTATCCGGACAGGGGTAAGTTGATAATAGGGGTAGTGTGACACACAGCTAGGCAATCTATTCTAAAGGGTTAAATGGGTCCTAGAGGGAGATTGGATTGAGAGTTAGAGAGTTGCTCCTACAATGCTCCTAATACATATACATAGCCTAAGGTGGATACTAATGGTCATGTCAATGATGAATTCCTATGCAATGCTATTCAACACATCGGGCACGAGCTTACCCCTAGCAATACTAGGGTGACTCCCGCCAAGAGCCTGTGGCATAGCCGAACGTGGAGGATTACAAAGGGCAGATAGGGCTGTCACCACCTACAGTCTACCTCTTCAATCCGTGGGTCTACGAGACATCCAACGCTACTTAAATACCCTAGCACCATGCTAGCATACTAAGCAAATACCTTAGGAGCCATGTCACAAGCCATCCTAAAGCAATGACTAACCTAAACATTGTTGAACCAATGTTGATTACATAGCATAGTCATTCATATTAACATAATCATATCATAACTACATAGACTATAGTGGGGGTCTATAGTGTTTATGACCATAAGATGTGATCATGAGGGTGAAATCATAAAGACTATACCTTCCACATACATGGAATCCACAATCAAACAAGAAACTCTTTGTCTAAGTATATTAATAAAAGAAGACGAAAGACAATATCTTTATTGAACACAAAGTCACAAATACAAGAAGGAATACATAAGCCATACCTTTCCCAATGTGGAATTGGGAAGAGAGACTCCTTCTACTCCTTTCCCAATTTGGACTTGGGACTAGAAGCTCTCCTCTCTACATCCTAACTCCTCTAAGGACTATGGAAGATAATGTATACAATAGAATGATGCCCAAGTGGTGTGTGTTGAAGTGAGGGGTAGGGGGTCCTATTTATACTAGTGTTGAGGTCGGTTCCTGCCACCAAAACCGTGCGAATCAGTCACCATTGACTCTAGGGAGCTGGGAGGAGCCAACACGTGGAGGCTGACCGAGTTTGGTGCAAGGACCAGGTCGACTGACCCCCTGGTTCGGCTGGCCTGGTCATTGCACCGTTTCTCGTGTGCTTTCTCCAGGTGGTTGCCAGGTGGGTCCCATTGATGTATATGGGTGATACACTGTTGGATCTCCTGGGATACTTCTGTTTGTGGGCCATTTGATCCATGGGATGCCACGTGTCATAGCCTGATTGGCTGGGATGATATTTTATAGGATTGGTCTCTCTACATTTCCTCATTTCCTGCATAAAATGTTGCATACACATATTTCTCCAAGTCCAATTGGAATTGGGTCAGATAGAAAGGTGATGTGTGCAAGAAATGACAAATCCTTCACATAATTGAGTTAAATTGACGGATGAAATTGGTATATAACAGCCGTCAACAAACTCCCCCAAGCTTGTCCTTTGCTCGTCTTGAGCAAAGTCAAGACTTTAGGTTGATGATCAGGAGTTGCTACAATATCTTATTTTCAAAAGTATCTAATGTACAACAAGATACTCTACCTAGTATTGCAGAAACTGGTTATGATACCCTACCTTTCTTAGGTTATCATGGGGCTTATGCTTTTTCATATTCATGAGTAGTTGAAAGGTAGAATAGCAAATGGAGCAAACATAGCCTAGAAATCAAGTTCCACTTAAATCCCAGAGAACAATTTAGATATTAAGTACCTCAATTTGATTCTCTCAGTCACTCCTTTGTGGAAGTGGAAATATTTCCTCACCAAAGTATTGTGCCTCTACTATTCCTACTCATTGAATATGGCTTGTATGTGGAGCTTGGTAAGGAAAGTAAGTAGGTATATTTGCATCACATATATTGCTAAGTCAAAAGAGTAAGCCTTAGGAGAATTCAAATCAAAACTTTTTGATTCAATACTAGTGCATGTGTGATGGAGTGGAAGTGGATGTGGATACTTGATAACTTCTTTTTGGTGTAATCTCTCTTTCTTTTGCAGGGATGAAACATGGCTACTTTTTTTTCTCATGCTTATGATGTAAGCGTGCTTTTTTTTTGTAGCCATGTCTTCTACTCCCTTTCTTTGCAATGAATTTTGAAGAGAGTGCTAAACATGAATAACATGGAGTTTCTCTTTTTGTTGTGGTATGGTGGATATGATGGACGTTTTGCTTACTTCTAGTGTAGAAGTATAGCATGTGCAAGTGAAGTCTTGAATTCAAAAAGAGTTGAATGATTTCTGACATAGGTCTATACTAGTTTGACTAGGCTCATTGTGAAAGCAAATAGCATATGCATAAGGTTTTGTCTATGTATGAACATCATATGGCTTTGGTAGGTATTTCCAATCAATTGAGGGAAACTTAAATCTTTTTAGAATTTCTCCGGAAATCTAAGTTTTACTTTCAAACTAGGACTAGCAGCCCTATTACTAATTCTAGTCTTGCAACAACCAAGAATTAGATTAAGCTTTTGCTACCCACAACTTCCAAATTAAGGTAAAATTATTTCAAACCAATGAAAGCAATATTCGGAGAGTAGCAAGTTGTAAACTAGAGACTTAGGAAAATAAAACAGAGCAACTATTCATCATTTCATCTATGTGAATTCTAAATCATTCTTACCGCACATCTTTATTTGATGAAAGCAAATCTAACCTATTTCATTTTTTTATTTTTTTATATTATTTGTTTTAAATGCAAGGTGGATGATGGATGGATGGATGGAAAATAAATATGCAATGGATGATTTGAAATAAAAATGTAGTGGGTGTGATACAAGTTACCTCAAGTCGGGGTCCTCCCCCAAGCTTATTCTTGATCAAAGTCCGTAACAGGGGTTGAAACCCTAACAACAGAGGTAGGCCATGAGTTGGCCTATCCTTGTTGCAGCGTGGCTTTGACAATGGAGGGTTGAGTGTTGATTGTTGTGTTGCCTCCCATTGACACCATGAGTGTGGTTGAATAGAGTGTTTCCAATGTTGATCGTCCGCACATCAGGGTCTCCATGTGTTGGGTGTGATTTGTCATTCCTTGGCTAGGATAATGATAACATTTAGATCCAAAGGAATGACGTGAACTCAACATACATTGAGTATGTTCATCATTCTTTGGCTAAAGTGTATCATATGTTTTTGCTATAAGGGAGTGACATGTGCCCAACATGCATTGGGTATGATCAGTTGTTCCTTGGGTAAGGTAGAACATACCTAGAACCACAAAGGAATGACATGCACTCATGGCTAAGGCATGACATACCTTCTAGCCATATAGGAACAACATGCACCCAATATAAATTGGGTGTGATCTTGTCATTCCTTGGTCATGGTACATCATAACTCTTAGCCACATAGGTATAACTTGTACCCAATGATGGTGGCAAATCCCTTGAGCTTGAATGAGTGCTTAAAATAGTTGGGAGCATAATGCTCTCACCCATTCGTGGCAACCCATTGGTTGCTCATGGATGGTTCCCATTTCAAATCTCTATCCTCGTATAGTTATGATTGACCTTCGGGCATAATTTCCAATAGGTAGCAACCATCCTCATTTAGTCCTTGGCCAAGAGATGTTGAAATGGGATCCTCTAGGGATCCCAACCATCAGCTTCTTGAATGCCTATATAGTAATATTACTCCTACAAACTTCCTCTCTTGAATAGAGAGGGATGGTTAGCTCCCGATACTTGTACAAATGAATGTTCAGGTTAGGTAACCGAACTTTCATTTGTACATACGGGGAAGAACAAAATCAAATATGCATTGGATCCAATGTCAAATGTATCTATGATCAATGTGTTATTCATTGATAAGAGTGGAGCTTTATGGATAATTCATGTTGCATATTTTCTAAAGCTCCTACTCATAGCAATACATGTGATAGAAATATGCTATATGGATCCCTACATCTTTTAAAGTTTCTAACCATCTTAGCTTTCAAGAGCAAATTTTTATCATTTAGACCATGACAAACAAGATTCTCAATTTTAACCTCCTGAACCTCACTAGGAATTTGAAATTTAGTGACTCCTCCTAAAAATGCAATTCAATTTCAGAGCAAGGATATCACTTATTCCTAGGAGTTTGAAATCTAGTGACACCATCTATGCATGAAGCTCAATTAAAAATTATGGCTGTCACTATGCCCAAGTTCCTATATGCCAATTCACCAATTAAGTCATGCCCAAAAGTTTTGTTTCCTAAACCTTGAAAAAAATGACTAAGTTTACAAAACAATTCTTAAAGGATTCTAGGTACTTGTTTGAGATTTTTCCAAGTAAGGTGGGATTTCCTTTTGGAGATCCAAAAGTCAATAACCAAGCTTACTCTTGTGAGGATGCTTGAGAATTGAATGATGAGGAAGTGTCAACCTTCCTCACAAATGCAAGCAAATACATTCAATTCTATGGAAAACCAAACAATGAAAAATTCTAAACTCATACCTCATTTGAAGAGCAGTTGGTGATGAAGGTCTTTGTGTGAGAAACTCACAACCTTGATTTTCGGCGTAGGTTTGATGGTTGATGTCAAATGCCAAGTTGAGATTGGATTTGGCAATGGATTTGGTTCTGGCTCCTCCATTGGGTCATCATCTTGAACATTTCTCTTCCTCAAACTCAAAATGAGTTTGAAGGAGAGAAGTGTTCTTAAATCCTCCCAATGGTGACTTGGGCTTGATGAAACCTTCCACTTTCTTGCCAAACCATCTCACAATTTTGACCTAGCTTCACTTTAATCAAGAACACACAAAATAACTCAAAAACGGGTTACGTTAGCAAAAAGCAAATTGAACCCAATTTTCAAATTGTCTTGCCCAGCTTGAAATAACTTGTAAATGCAATGAGGGTCAAAGCAAATCTTTTTGGTTTGAACTAGAAAGATAAATTCAAGTGGTCATGCACGTAGTTCATATCCAATTAAATTTCTCCCCTAATTCAAATTTTTAGTTTTATGATGGTTGGAAATTTTACTTTCCAACATGCAAGTGTGGAATTTCAAACATGCAAATGCAAGGGTTGATGCAATTTGGAAAACAAATATGAGATAACTTCCAATTAACCTATTAGCAAGGACTCACCGAATTTTTGAAGTCCGATGAGTAGGACTTACCTCCGTTCTGTTCAGTTGAAGATGTGGACGATTTCTTCTGTTTTGACATGCCAAACTCATTTGGCTGTCATTTGGACATGTGGGCCACATGGTGGCCCTAGCCTCTCCCCGTTGTCTTGATATAGACATGTTGTTTTAGTGACGGGTTCTCCCTCTTGAATGTATTCCTTCATGAGAATGGTGAGGCTTTGTCCTTCTTAGGGGTGCCACTCTGACCATATTGAGATTCCATTGAATCAACCCATACCTTGATCATGGGTCAAAGGCTTCCTTGGGCATGATGACATGTGGACTCCACAATCAAACAAGAAATGCTTGATCCACAATGTCACTTGCCCTAGGTTGAATGGGTTTGGTCGAAGTGTGGGAATCCCAACAAGTGATGTGGGATATCTTGGACTTTGAATGCTCCTTATGTTCTTGTCCTTGGCCTAGATCTTCATGTGAATGTTGTCTTGATTTCTGATTGTCCAAGATACTTCAAGGTAGGCTAGTTGAACTTAAATCCCTTGGAAAGTCGTAGCCTCCTTGAATACAAGGGTGATGTTAATTCCACCCTTGACCTTCTTGTGAATGGTAGCCATTGGAGTTGTTGTTTGAAAAAGGTCCATATGGGTCTTAGGGAAATAATTCCCACGCGTCCCATGATGACATGGATTTTCACAAATCATGTGAATATCCACGACTTGGATTATCCAAACAAATCTCCAACGACTTGGATATTCATGACACTTCAATGGGAGGTGAAGTTCCATAACTAGCATATCCACCTTGTGAAGTGGTGTGCATGACAAGCTATGGGAACTCGAGCATTCTTCAATCCACCCCTTGAGTGGAGACCTGTGACGCCCGGTTCCGAAAAATGAACCAAGCTAACGCATATGTGTGCCCAGGATGTTCATCACACATACACGAGTGCAATCACAAAAGATATACAGATAATTACCACAGAACAAGATTAATTAACCAAATTTTATTTCACAAACCAGATTATCCTCGAATACAAGATCTAATGAATATTTATGACAAGTTCAACTAATGCAGCGGAAATAAACTAATTAAGCTACTAAGCAAACTAAGCATAAGGGATAGTGCAGCTCCAATAACACCACATGCAAAGCTGACGGTAGACACGGCCTAGAACTCTGCATTATCACCATTAAACTCCCAATCTTGACCTGCAACTGTTGGGGGGGATTGCAAGAGTGAGTACATATCGTACTCAGCAAGTGTGGAAAGTATGACATGTGGCTTATTCAAATGTCGACAATGATAATGGTTAAGTGCTGAAAAGTACATTAAAACGTTTGAAAAGCAATATATTATATGTATGTGAAGTAAACCCATCATAATCATAAGTAATACCATAATACCAGTCCACAATTCACCATCCTCATCAATAATTCCAGATTTCACCATTTGCCAATAACCATATTCAATACCAGAAATAAATCCATAACCATCCATAACCATTACCAAACCATAACCATCCCAAATTCCAAATTTCCCTCTAATCATGGAAGTTGTCCAGGTGCTCATAACCGGGAGCACGGCTATCATGATAGTTTTATTAGACTCTGCAGAGTTTGTACCGCTTTACCCACGTGTTTGTGATTTCATCACCTTTCGATGACTAGAACCTCTATTATGCCGTCTCACACTTCCATCGGTGTGTGGCCAAGAGATCACAAAATAGCCTTTACAAAGGGATTACTAGCCTATTTAGACCCCACTGAGGTTTCACCGGTGGCGATGTCTCCTACAGAGCACATCTTCAACCAAGGGCCCCCTCTTGAGCCATTCGGATCCCAGGGTAGTCCCACCAATCATCAACAAACCCAATCCGACTACCCCTTCCCCGAGCATCCCTAATGGTCCAAATAGCACTGGTAAAGCCCTAATTAATCAGCTACGCCGCACCCATACTTGGCCTCGTGGTGGCACTGTAGTCCTGGCTTATTCTCGCATGAACCAGTCCTTAGATCTAAAGCAAGCAAAACCACCATAACATCCAACCCATCCACATACCAGGCATGCTTAGATCACCCATTACCATATCATATTGACCAGTTCACATTAACAAAAATATCATTAATGCTTAATTAAATGTGTAGTGTTGTTTTCCCATCCCAGTTGATTAAGCAAAGCAAAAAGGTAAAAAGACCTTTTCGACTCTCTACCATATATCCCAGGTGACAAGGGTGGTCAACAAAACTAGTAAACTTCCTACCATAGGATTCCCATCAAAATTGACACAAGCATGCAGTTTTACAAACAAAACATTTATTTTAAAAACAGGATCAATATGCTTCAAGGACACTTGCCTTGCTCTTACTGTTGATTAGGATCAAAGCCTTCAAACTCTTGGTGCTGTAGATTTTCTGCGGCACTTTCTAGTGCAAATACGTCTAATCCACACAATAAACATACAAGACAAGAACACAATCAAAGAGTGCACAAATATTACTCAATATGACATGACATGCATGATTAATGCAAATGCAAGGTAAAACTTGTTACTAGATTGCTTTTAATGATCACTAACTAGTTCTAATAGCTTTTAACAAGTTTATACAGGTTTGGATTCGATTCGATCAAATTTTAGAATTAATTCAACACAATTTAACCAAAAAGATCGGACTAGTCCGCTAGGGACCGGACAAGTCCGCGCTCTGCGAGATCAACGGATTAGGGTTTCCTAGATCGACGTGAATTTGAAGATTAGGGGTTGAATTCACGTAAGGAAAAGAGAATAGAAGGTATAACAGGTGTTTAGAACTCTAATGAATCAAGAAACTTGGAGGTAGCACTTGGATCTTGGTGATCTAGGGTTGGTGATGAACTTGGGGATGAATTGGTGGTGAAGAACGAAACTTGGTGGAGATCTTGATCCTCTTTTGTTTCCTCCTCTTCTTATTCTTTCTTGGGATCTTCTCCTCCCTCCTTGATGGTGGCTCCCCATGAACTAGGGTTTGGGTGGGTGGAAAAGTGGCAAATAGATGTCAATCCAAGGGGTGGGGCTGTTTATATAGAGGTGGAGGCTAGGGTTAGATGGATTTCGAGTTTGAGAGGAGTAGAGGCCGGTTTAGAGTCCCACATGGGCTCTAAAAGAGTTAGGCACGATGCCCCTAGGCCCACTTAACGTGAAACCCAAGAAACAAGTCGTAAAACAAAAGATCAACTCGGAGTCGCGAAATATCGGACAAGTCCGGAAAGGACCGGACTAGTCCGAAGTCGTTCAGAGAGAAAATCGGACAAGTCTGGCCTAAAATCGGACAAGTCCGACTTTAAACAGAGAGGAAAACGGACAAGTCCACTGGGACACCGGACTAGTCCGGAAAAGTCCAGGGACTTAGCAAATTTTCAAGGATTCTTGGAATACCGGACTAGTCCGCACAAGATCGGACAAGTCCGAAAGTTTCCAGGGGCCAACATCGGACTAGTCCGCAGCAAAAACGGACAAGTCTGTTTTTAGTCACAGAGAAATCGGACTAGTCCTCAGCAAAATCGGACTAGTCCGCACTTTCCTCCGTTTTAAGTGCGGTTTTGGTCCAAATCAATTTTAAACTCGTTCCTCTTGTTGTGGGTTAATGTTAAACATGTATATGAGTGTATGTAAGGCATGATGCATGAAAATGAGGGTGTTACAAACCTACCCCCCTTAAAATTAATCTCGCCCTCAAGATTCGACGCGGAAGAGAAGAGATAGGGAAATTCCTTCTTGAGATCATCTTCCAATTCCCACGTTGCTTATTTTTCGGTGTGGTTCTTACATTGAACCTTACACCATCTAATAACCTTGTTCCTTGTGACCCCCTCCTTAGTTTCCAAGATTTTGACCGGTTGCTCAGCATAAGTCAAATCTTCCTCTAGTTCCAATTCTTCCATTGGAACTTGTTCTTCCAGTACTCTCAAACACTTCTTGAGCTGGGAAACATGAAAGACATCATGTACGTCTGAAAGATGAGCTGGCATCTCCAACTTATACGCTACTTCTCCTTTTTTTGTCCAAAATCTTGAATGGTCCAATATAACGAGGTGCTAGCTTTCCTCTTATGTTAAACCTCTTATGACCCCTCATTGGTGGCACCTTGAGGTAAACAAAATCTCCCACTTCAAAGGCTAGTTTCCTTCTCCTATTGTCCGCATAGCCTTTTTGCCTTGATTGGGCAACCCTCAAGTTTTCACGAATTATTTGGACTTGCTTTTCAGCTTCTTGCAACACATCCGGACCAAATACTTGAGTTTCTCCTGCCTCATTCCAGAACAAAGGTGTCCTACACTTCCTCCCATAAAGCGCTTCATATGGTGACATCTTCAAACTTGCTTGGTAACTATTGTTGTAAGAAAATTCCGCGTATGGAAAGCTTTTGTCCCAACTCTTCCCATGCTTTAAAGCACAAGCTCTTAACGTGTCCTCCAAAATCTGATTGGTCCTCTCGGTTTGTCCATCCGTTTGAGGATGATATGCTGAACTAAAATTCAACCTCGTTCCCAAAGCTTCATGCAATTTTTGCCAAAATCTGGAGGTAAATTGAGAACCTCTATCCGACACAATCTTCTTCGGGACTCCGTGTCGACACACAATATGCTCCATGTATATTTCGGCCAATCGTGCAACTGTATATTTGGTCTTCACAGGGACAAAATGAGCCGACTTGGTTAAGCGATCCACAATTACCCAAATTGAGTCATACCTGGACTGAGTACGTGGTAACCCAACTATGAAGTCCATACCAATTTCTTCCTACTTCCATTACGGAATCTTTAATCGTTGTAATAGTCCAGCTGGCCTTTGATGTTCCGCCTTGACTCGTTGGCACACATCACACAATGCTACGTATTCAGCTATGTCCTTCTTCATGCTATCCCACCAATAGCTAGTCTTCAAGTCTTTGTACATCTTTGTACAACCAGGGTGAATCGAGTAAGGTGAGTCATTTGCCTCTTTTAATATCGTCTCCCGAATACGCTTCACATTAGGCACAACGATTCTCTTTCCAAGCCATAAGGTACCATGTTCGACTTAATCAAATCTAAATTCTCTCCCTTCTTCAGTCATGTCCTTGATTTCCTTGATCTCCTCATTCGCAGTTTGTGCTTCTCAAATTTCTTGATCCATGGTTGGATTTAACTCCATCATCTCCATCTCATTTACAAACCCGAGGTTCAACCGTTCAAACTCCTTGCATAACTCGGATGGTAACTCTCGAACTGTGAGTTGATGACTTACACCCTTTCTACTCAAAGCATCGGCCACTACATTGGCCTTTCCCGGATGATAGTTGATCCCCAAATCATAATCCTTGATGAGCTCCAACCATCTTCGTTGCCTCAAGTTCAGATCCGTTTGTGTAAAAATATACTTCAAACTCTTATGATCCGTATAAATTTCACACCTATGTCCAAGAATATAGTGCCTCCAAATCTTCAATGCATGTACCATGGCTGCGAGTTCCAAATCATGTGTTGGGTAATTCTGCTCATGTTTCTTCAATTGTCTTGATGCATAGGCGACCACTTGACCTTCTTGCATCAATACACATCCAAGTCCTTGTCTTGATGCATCGCAATAAATGTCAAAACTCTTGCTTACTTCCGGCAATACCAAAACTGGGGCTGTTGTCAACCTCTTCTTTAACTCCTCAAAACTATTCTGACAAGCTTCAGTCCTTTGGAACGCCTTTCCCTTCATTAGCAACTCCATCATAGGCTTGGTTATCGTGGAAAAGTCCTTGATGAATCTACGGTAATATCCAGCCATCCCAAGAAAACTCCTTATTTCCTTGACATTTTGCGGCAGTTCCCACTTCAACACGTCTCTTACTTTTCCAGGGTCAACCGATACTCCTCCTCCTGAAATTATATGACCCAAAAACGACACCTCTCGCAACCAAAACTGACACTTGTTGAACTTGGCATACAATCGATGCTCCCTCAATTTCTGCAATGTAAGCCTCAAGTGTTCCTCATGTTCTTTCTCATCCTTTGAGTAGATCATAATGTCATCAATAAACACCACAACAAATCTATCCAAGTACTCCATGAAGACCTTATTCATGAGGTACATAAAGTAGGCAGGCGCGTTTGTCAATCCAAAAGACATCACGGTGTACTCATAAGATCCATACCGTGTCCTAAAAGCTGTCTTGGGTATGTCCGATGGTCTAATCTTCATTTGAAAGTATCCCGACCTCAAATCGATCTTAGAGAAGACACAAGCACCCTTCATCTGATCAAACAAGTCTTCTATGCGTGGCAAAGTGTACTTGTTCTTGATTGTTACCTCGTTGAGAGCTCGGTAATCCACACACATCCTTTGGGATCCATCCTTCTTGTCCACAAATAGAACGGGCGCTCCCCAAGGTGAAGAGCTAGGGCGAATAAAACCCTTCTCTAATTGCTCTTGAATTTGCTTCTTCAGCTCCGCTAATTCCATAGGAGGCATCCTATACGGCCTCTTAGCTATAGGTCCAGTTCCAGGTATTAAATCAATAACAAACTCAATGTCTCGATCGGGTGGCATACCTGGCAACTCGTCCAGAAAAACATCCAAAAATTCACACACCACCGGCATCTCCTCAATTGCGGCACCGTCCATATGATTCAACTCCAATTGCTTCGGTGCGATTTGAGATGCTTCAAATTCTACGGTGATTCCTTCTTCGTTGGTCAACTTCATCGTCTTCGTGGCACACTCAATAACTCCATTGTGCTTCCTCAACCAGTCCATACCAAGCATAATGTCCAATCCTTGAGAGTCCAAAACAATGAGGTTGGCAGAGAAGTCTACCCCCCTTATTCTAAGTCTTACTTTTGGACATACTATATTTGTCCTCATCTCTCCTCCAGGAGACTTAACCAATAGAGTAAACTTCATATGAGAGATAGGCAAACTATACTTGGCAACATACTTCGATGCAATGAATGAATGCAATGCTCAAGAATCAAATAACATTGTCGCGGGGTTGGAGTTGGCGAGAAACATACCAATGACCACATCGTCCGCTTGTTGAGCATCCTCTGTAGAGACATGGTTTACGTTGCCACGAGCAAAATTCTGCTGTCCACGGTTCCCTTGTGGCTGTCCTCCATTGGGTCTTGGGTTTTGCCTTGGTGCATTGCTTCCTTGACCAAGGCCTGACTTAGGGCATTGATGCGCAAAGTGTCCAGCTTCTCCACAATTATAACACTTCTTAACTCCACCTGAATTATTGGGACGAGCTTGGTTTTGAACATTTGCAGCAGGAAAATTAGCACGAGGCGCATAAGGCATTGGAGGCCTAGGTTCTTGTATGACAGGGCGCTGCTGCACAAACTGAGTTGGGCGTGGTGCATAACCAGGGCGCTGAGCAGGAATAGAGGAGCTGTAATAGGGGGCATTGGGTGGTGCAAGGCGAGGGTGCACATTACTTCCTTGTTGTTGTCCTTGATATGGCGCCTTCCTATTGATTTCTTGCACCATCTCACGGATCTTGTTCTCAACCACAATTGCTTTGTCCACAAGCTTCTGAAAATTTGCATAGTCACAATTGAGCAATTGCACTTGGATTTCATTGTTTAAGCCCCTCATGAACAAGTATTGCTTCCGGCTGTCCCGACTAACATCCTCAGGCGTATACCTTGAGAGTTGAGTGAACTTGTTGAGGTATTCACTCACGCTCAATCTTCCTTGCCTTAAATTCTAAAATTCTTGCCTCTTCAAGATCATAACTCCCTACGACACATAATGAGAACGAAAATTCTTCTTGAATTCGGCCCAGGTAATTCTCTCTTGGTCCTCATGAGCATTGCAATAAGAATCCCACCAATCCGCAGCTGCTCCAACTAGTTGATGAGAAGCAAACAAAACCTTCTCCCAGTCACTACATTGGACAATAGCTAGCTTCTTCTCCACGGACTTGAGCCAATCATCCGCATCCATAGGGTCAGCAGCTTGAGCAAAGGTTGGCGGCCTAGTCCTCATAAATTCTCCCAATCGGTTATGAGGAGGCAGGGGTGGCGGTGGAGGCATGTGGGGCTGATTGTTGATGTTGCCAGCCTGCAGCTGTCCCATAGTCTGTATCATGGTCTCCATGAGCTGGTTTTGCATAACCAAAAGCTGCTCAATGTTGATAGCTCCATGAGCAGGTCCTTGCCCATTGTTGTTCTGAGGTACTCCATGGTTCTCCTCCTCATCATTGCCATCCCTCTGGTTGCGAGTCCTCACCATCTAAAGAAAAGCAATAGGTAAGAATTAGAAAACGTCCCCAACTATATGCATCAAGGGATATGAAACTAAACATCTAGCTACACTAGCCTAGGTGGACATGGCAATGCTAAAGCATCCCAAAATCCTCTATTAAGCACACAAGCAACCAATATATATAGCAAACAGCACTCCAAGCAAAAACACATCGATTCCTGAGTGCCCCTATGTGCTCTAAAGTGTCCATTCTATCTAGGCTGCATCCTACGGTCAACCTGTGGCTCTGATACCATTCTGTAACACCCCAACCACTACAGGGCCTGGCGGCCGTTACTCCTGGCAGCTCTATAGGATCACAGACTAGTCCCACAAACCAACACTAGTCTTTTCTGCGCATTTTGTCCTCACTCGTGCGCATCCGTGAAACCGCGAGGGTCGGCTCTGATACCAATCTGTGATGCCCGGTTCCGAAAAATGAACCAAGCTAACGCATTTGTGTGCCCAGAATGTTCATCACACATACACAAGTGCAATCACAAAAGATATACATATAATTACCACAGAACAAGATTAATTAACCAAATTTTATTTCACAAACCAGATTATCCTCGAATACAAGCTCTAATGAATATTTATGACAAGTTCAACTAATGCAGCGGAAATAAACTAATTAAGCAACTAAGCAAACTAAGCATAAGGGATAGCGCAGCTCCAATAACACCACATGCAAAGCTGAAGGTAGACACGGCCTAGAACTTCGCATTATCACCATTAAACTCCCAATCTTGACCTGCAACTATTGGGGGGGATTGCAAGAGTGAGTACATGTCGTACTCAGCAAGTGTGGAAAGTATGACATGTGGCTTATTCAAATGTCGACAATGATAATGGTTAAGTGCTGAAAAGTACATTAAAACGTTTGAAAAGCAATATATTATATGTATGTGAAGTAAACCCATCATAATCATAAGTAATACCATAATACCAGTCCACAATTCACCATCCTCATCAATAATTCCAGATTTCACCATTTGCCAATAACCATATTCAATACCAGAAATAAATCCATAACCATCCATAACCATTACCAAACCATAACCATCCCAAATTCCAAATTTCCCTCTAATCAAGGAAGTTGTCCAAGTGCTCATAACCGGGAGCACGACTATCATGATAGTTTTATTAGACTCTGCAGAGTTTGTACTGCTTTACCCACGTGTTTGTGATTTCATCACCTTTCGATGACTAGAACCTCTATTATGCCGTCTCGCACTTCCATCGGTGTGTGGCCAAGAGATCACAAAATAGCCTTTACAAAGGGATTACTAGCCTATTTAGACCCCACTGAGGTTTCACCGGTGGCGATGTCTCCTACAGAGCACATCTTCAACCAAGGGCCCCCTCTTGAGCCATTCGGATCCCAGGGTAGTCCCATCAATCATCAACAAACCCAATCCGACTACCCCTTCCCCTAGCATCCCTAATGGTCCAAATAGAACTGGTAAAGCCCTAATTAATCAGCTACGCCGCACCCATACTTGGCCTCGTGGTGTCACTGTAGTCCTGGCTTATTCTCGCATGAACCGGTCCTTAGATCTAAAGCAAGCAAAACCACCATAACATCCAACCCATCCACATACCAGGCTTGCTTAGATCACCCATTACCATATCATATTGACTAGTTCACATTAACCGAAATATCATTAATGCTTAATTAAATGTGTAGTGTTGTTTTCCCATCCCAGTTGATTAAGCGAAGCAAAAAGGTAAAAAGACCTTTTTGACTCTCTACCATATATCCCAGGTGACAAGGGTGGTCAACAAAACTAGTAAACTACCTACCATAGGATTCCCATCAAAATTGACACAAGCATGCATTTTTACAAACAAAACATTTATTTTAAAAACAGGATCAATATGCTTCAAGGACACTTGCCTTGCTCTTGCTATTGAATAGGATCAAAGCCTTCAAACTCTTGGTGCTGTGGATCCCCCGCGACACTTTCTAGCGCAAATCCGTCGAATCCACACATGGAGTAAAGTATATACTACTCTTATGGTTGTTGACGGCTGTTATATACCAATTTCATCCGTCAATTTAACTCAATTATGTGAAGGATTATTCATTTCTTGCACACATCACCTTTCTATCTAACCCAATTCCACTTGGACTTGGAGAAATATGTGTATGCAACATTTTATGCAGGAAATGAGAAAATGTAGAGGGACCAATCCTATAAAATATCATCCCAGCCAATCAGGCGACAACACGTGACATCCCATGGATCAAATGGTCCACAAACAGAAGTATCCGAGGAGATCCAACGGTGTATCACCCATATACATCAAGGGGGACCACCTAGAAGCCACCTGGAGGAAGCACTCCGCGTTTGGAGTGCTGACCAGGTCGGCTGGACCCCTGGTTCGGCCGACCTCTTCCTGGCGCCAAACGTAGTCAAACGCCGCGTGTTGGCTCCTCCTGGCTTGAAGGAGTCAATGGTGACTGATTCACGCGCTTTTGGTGGCAGGAACCAACCTCAACACTAATATATATAGGACCCCTACCCCTCACTTCAACACACACCACTCGGGCATCATTCTATTGTATACACTATCTTCCATAGTCCTTAGAGGAGTTAGGATGTAGAGAGGAGAGCCTCTAGTCCCGAGTCCAAATTGGGAAAGGAGTAGAAGGAGTCTCTCTTCCCAATTCCACATTGGGAAAGGTATGGCTTATGTATTCCTTCTTGCATTTGTGACTTTGTGCTCAATAAAGATATTATCTTTAGTCTTCTTTTATACATATACTTGGACAAAGCGTTTCTTATTTGATTGTGGAGTCCATGTATGTGGAAGGTATAGTCTTTATGATTTCACTCACATGATCACATCTTATGGTCATAAACACTATAGACCCCCACTATAGTCTATGTAGTTATGATATGATTAGGTTAATATGAATGACTTATGCTATGCTTCAACATTGGTTCAATGATGTTTAGGTTAGTCATTGCCTTAGGATGGCTTGTGCCATGGCTCCTAAGGTATTTGCTTAGTATGCTAGCATGGTGCTAGGGTATTTAAGTAGCATTGGATGTCTCGTAGACCCACGGATTGAAGAGGTAGGCAATAGGTGGTGACAACCCTATCTGTCCTTTGTAATACTCCATGTTCGGCTATGCCACAGGCTCTTGGCGGTTGTCGCCCTAGTATTGCTAGGGGTAATCCCGTGCCCGATGTGTTGAATGGCATTGCATAGGAATTCATCATTGACGTGACCATTAGTATCTACCTTAGGCTATGTATATGTATTAGGAGCATTGTAGGAGCAACTCTCTAACTCTCAATCCAATCTCCCTCTAGGACCCATTTTAACTTTAGAATAGATTGCCTAGGTGTGTGTCACACTACCCCTATTATCAACTTACCCCTGTCCGGATAATGGATTAGTATCCCATAGCTTGACCATAACAGTAGTATATACTTTACTCCATTGCCTTCCTTTGGGATAAAAACGATACCCTTGGGAATACTCATGGGTGAAATGCTACAACAATATCTTCCGTGCGCTTGCGGATCTCATCTCTTTACCGGAGATGATATGTGGTGTTAAGAAATAACAACAAGCATTTCTGGCGCCGTTGCCGAGGAAGGCAAAGGAAGTGAAGGATAGCTATCACTTGTGATTAAGCTATAGGTACTAATAGTTATTAGATAGGATTATCCTTGTTTCTTTTCTCCTTTGTGTGAAAACAGGGTAGTGTTGGCCAACCCATTGTATGGGATGGCCAACGAGGACGCAAGTGCTAAACTGCAAGATGATTCAAGGCGTACCTCAACAAATGTCCGCTAGGCAACACCATTGCCTTTTGTGGGAAAATTTCAGCTTTCGGTAGGAGCCAACGTCATCCATACCCAAGATTGGGGAAGGCTCCAAGGAGTTCTTCTTAGTTTGCCTCCACCATGGGGTGGATAGTTGGCTCTTCATCCAACACTCGTGTCATGGATTGGCTCCACCAATCCATGACCACATTCATGCTGGAGCTGAAGGATTTAGGGTTGAAGAGCACGTGAAAAGCTACCATAGGGGGGGTGAATGGTAGATTTAAAAATCTTACGCAGCGGAAACAATTAAACCCCAAACCCTTTCGGCAGAAAACGATCTGTTAAAGAAATCGTGTGTGAGACTGATATAAACGTGTTTCACAGTGACAAAAGTGATATATATCAGAGAGAATCAAGTCACGAAGACAACACAAAAAGAATCACTCAAATCCGTCGAGAAAAACTCAAGTTATGATCGAAAGATCAAACAAAGGTCAATCTGCCCTACCCCAGAAAACACAGTTCTGGAACGCTGCAAAGAAACTCGTGTAGATCATAGACCACAAATCCAATGACTGTGAAAATTTGACATATGATAGACAATCAAGTTGTGAAGACAACCCAAAAAGAATCACGTCAATTGGATCAGTAAAACTCGAGTTATGATAAAACCACCAACAAAATGTAGTGCTGTCCAGAAACTCGACGAGTAAAACTTGTCTGGAACAAGTCGGACGAATAAGGCACAAAAGTTCCTTCAAACTACGAATTTTATTCAATAGAACACAAGAGGAACAGCCCCAAAGTCGTCTCTCACGAGCTCTGGGCTCCCTTGCTTATATAACCAGCCCTTAGGCCATCCCAATCTCAACTAGGACTCCAATCCTAATCCGATCACAATCGGAACTTTCCATAACTACTTAGGACTCTTCTATACGCAGATAGAAGCAACCTTAAGACTTCCGAAAACCTTAGGAACGTATCCCACCTTCCTAAACAACTCAAATTCGTGACCCACACGAAATCCTAACATAACCAACTCGATATTTCCATACCGAGCCATAACCGACTCAGCTAGCAGCCTAAGTCTTCAACCGATACGATCCGATCCTTCCGATCAGATCTTCCTTCCATAATCCGTCTCTAGAAGCATATTGCCACGTCATGCACCTCATGCATACGTGCGAACACCTTCCTTTGACCTTCATATGCACTGCCCTTGATTCAATCATCCTGCGCGACCTCCTGACCCGCTGAACCACAGTTCCTCCCGAACTTGGTTGTTGGAACCTCATCTCCTCCTGAGACTAGTCCAATGGATCCCGTCACCAGCCATGACTTGAACTCAAGCAACACCTGCACATGAATAAACAACCAATCCATACGAGCCCAAGTTCTCGACTTGACTCAAGTTAGTTCCGAACATAACACCCTACGTGAGAACCTCACATAAGCATGTTGCAAAACCACAGTAACATGATATCATCCATATCAACCAAAACGCACCAAAAACTTAGCAAATGAATACTAAGCAATCTTGCCAACAATGTAAAGCAAGTACGAAAAATTGCAAATGAAAAGCAGATGTATTGCGGTCAAGTTTCGGACCTTGCCAGAGCAACCCGGAGCTTGAGCCGGAGCTAACAAGAGCTTGTAGAACCTAGCGCCGGAGCTTACCAAAACTAGTACAACCAAGCTCCCGCCGGAGCTTACAAAACTAGCAAGACCTAGCGCTGGAGCTAACCAGAACTAGTCGGAACTAGTAAACCCAAAAGCCGGAGCTAGAAAAAGTACGTCGGAGCTTAGCAAAAGCATGCCGGAGCTAAAGATAAAGCTCACCGGAGCTAACCAAAGCTAGTCGGACCTTACCAAAAAGTCAGAACTAGCATCTAACATAGCCGGAGCTACCCAAAACAAGCCGGAACTATGGTCGGACCTTGCTGTAGCTCGGAGCTAGAGTCGAACCTTGATAAAAATGTGTTTTGGTGATATTTAAAAATTTTTATCATCAAAGCCAAGTGTATTCACTACAAGCCAATGTATTCAGCATATATAGGTCTTACAATCTCCCCCTTGATGAATGCATTGGCAACACCATTTAAAATCCGAACATTGGCTTATTCACATAAAAGTTTTGAAAGCAATTTCTCCCCATTTTGTAAATCGGAAATAAAATGAGAAAATATTTTCCATATTATCTCTCCCCCTTTATTATCTCTCCTTATGCACATATTCTCTTTCTCTTCATGCTTATCTCTCCCCCTTTGACAATGTATTCAGCAAGTCATGAGCATATAAACAAATTATCTCTCCCTCTTTAGTTGTTATGATCATATTATAACATATTCATATAAACAAAGCTCATCCAAGTCATACTATTAAGTACTTTACATTATCACATCAATGAAATACATAAGGTAGTGTAAGCCATGCTAGAGATCATATGTAATTTTCAATTTAAGCAAGTCATGATCTCACAAACTTAACTATTTCAAAACCTGAAAGCATGACACTAGTTGCTGCATTTTATTATTTTTCAAAGCATAAATTTAGATCATATGATATTTGCAAGAGATTATATGCGCATCTACCTTATTCTAACCAACCAAGCCAAGCCTATGTCATTTGACAATCAGAAGCTTAAGGACATGGTTTTAGTCACACGCAACTTCTTCCAAGTTCATATCTAAGTGCAATGACAAGCCATCTCAAAAGAAGAAGTGCGATGCATGCATATTCTCTTGATCTTTTCTCAATTTATATTTTTTCATAAAAAACTCAACATGTGAGTTGATTTCTTGATAAATTCTTAATGATTAAAAGCATTTGTGAGCATGCAACAAGTTCAAAACAGCAAGAAAGTTCGACCATGACCAGATTTAGTGTAAGTAATTATTCCAATTACTAGACATGGAAAAAACTACAAAATGTATAACACGAGTAATGTAGTAAGAACTTTCAGCATGTAAAAGGAATCACAAAGTCATATATGTATGAAATATTATGCTTATATTATTTTAATTTCAGATTCACACATAGACTTCCCAAGTTTCAAAAACTCCCCCTCAATTTAAGCCATGAGGATGCATAACCCCTATTTCACTATGAATGTAACAAAAACGAGTGAAATCCAAAGGTTTTGTAAAAATGTCAGCCAATTGTTGTTCGGTATCTACATGGTGAAGCACAATGTTTCCTTTTTCAACATTATCTCGGAGAAAGTGATACCTAATGTCAATGTGCTTAGTTCTAGGATGTTGCATGGGGTTTTTAGCAATGCAAATGGCACTAGTGTTATCACATAATAGTGGAACACTATCTAGATCAACCCCATAGTCCTTAAGTGTTTGAACAATCCAAAGAATTTGTGAGCAAGCACTAGCAGTAGCTACATATTCAGATTCGGCTGTGGATTGTGCAACTGAATTTTGTTTTCTAGAGGACCAAGCAACAAGAGAATTACCAAGAAAATGACAAGCACCGGAAGTACTTTTCCTATCAATCCTACAACCCCCAAAATCAGCATTCGTAAAAGCTTTCAAAGTAACGGTTGAGGAAGAAGGAAGAAAAATGCCAAATTCTTGAGTTCCATGTAAGTACCTGAGAATCCTTTTGACGGCTTGACGATGTGAAACATGTGGGGAGGCTTGAAACCGTGCACAAAGACATACGCTGAATTGTATGTGCGGTCTTGATGCCGTGAGGTACAAAAGTGATCCGATCATGCTTCTATATTCTTTTTGATCCACGGATTCACCATATTCATCAAGTTCAAGTGTTGTTGCTATTCCCATTGGTGTCCGAAGAGGCTTGCTTTTGTCCACGTTGAAGCGCCTTCGGAGGTCTTTGGTATACTTCGTTTGATGCACAAAGGTACCCTCCTTGGTTTGCTTGATTTGCAGCCCCAAAAAGTAAGTGAGTTCACCCATCATACTCATTTCAAATTCGGAACTCATCATTGCTGAAAACTTGGACACGAGATCATGAGAAGCACAACCAAAGATAATATCATCCACATACACTTGAACGAATAATGAGTCATTGCCATGTTTAAGCACAAAAAGAGTTTTATCAACCTTGCCCATGGTAAACCCCTTTTCAAGTAAGAATGTTTTTAGCCTATCATACCATGCTCTAGGGGCTTGTTTGAGACCGTATAAGGCTTTGGACAGTTTGTAAACATGATTAGGAAAATCTGGATTTTCAAAACCCGGTGGTTGTTTGACATAAACCTCCTCATCTATGTAGCCATTAAGAAAAGCACTTTTAACATCCATTTGAAATATCTTAAAACCTTTAGATGCTGCAAAAGCTAACAAAAGTCTTATGGCTTCTAATCTAGCGACAGGAGCAAAAGTTTCATCAAAATCTAGACCTTCAACTTGAGTGAAACCTTGAGAAACCAACCTAGCTTTATTCCTAACCACAACCCCATCCTCACTTTGTTTATTTTTAAATACCCATTTAGTTCCAATTAAAGTGTGACCTTGAGGTGGAGGTACAAGTTTCCAAACATTATTTCTTTCAAAATTTTCTAACTCTTCTTGCATGGCAATAATCCAAGATTCATTAGTGAGTGCGTGTGATATATCTTTGGGTTCAAAAGAAGCAACAAAAGCAGAATGAGCATGAGAGTTTGGATCACAAAACCTGGACCATGTGACTCGTTCGTGCAAGCTTCCAATCATCTGTTGTGGGAGATGATCTTTGTAAAAACGTAGGGGAACAGATGTCTCACAAGCTTCTTCTTCATTAGGTTCATCGTAGATTGATGAGCTTGTGACTTGTGGACGATCAGGACCAGCATAGGTGATAGCCGGAGCTTGTTCAATGTCCGGAGCTGGACACGTGTCAACTTCGGAACTACCAGGCAGTATCACCGGCTCTTCTTCATCTTCGAAAATACCCTCCCCCTAAGGATACGGATCTGGTCCTGCAACACCGGAGCTAGTACCTGGGCTAGCTTCATCAAAAGACACTTCACAAGTCTCCACAATTTTGTTAGTGTCAAGTAAAAGCACACGGTAGCCTCTAGTATGAGATGGATAACCAAGAAACATGCCATCAATGGATCTAGGTTCAAATTTATCAAGGTTACCATGTTTCTTAACAAAGCATTTGCAACCAAAGACCCGAAAGTGTGTAACACTAGGCCTATGTCCAAACCGGAGCTCATATGGTGTTTTACCTAGCTTAGCACGCAAGAAAACACGATTTGAGACATAACAAGCGGTTGCTAACGCATCAGCCCAAAATTTCCTAGGAGTTTGATATTCATCAAGCATAGTCCTAGCCATCTCAACTAAGGTTCTGTTCTTTCTTTCTACAACACCATTTTGTTGAGGTACATATGGTGAAGAGAATTGATGATCTATTCTATTTTCAGCACAAAAGTGATCAAAAGATTGATTTTTAAATTCAGTTCCATTATCACTTCTAATTGCTTTTAATGATCCTAGGTGATCAATTGATAATCTAAGAAATAAAGTTCTAAAGTGACTAAAAACTTCATTCTTAGACGCCATAAAGTAAACCCAAGAGTATCTAGAATAATCATCAACGATAACAAGAACATACCATTTACCTCCGAAGGATTGAACACGTGAAGGTCCTACGGTGTCAAGATGCAAAAGTTGGCATGGTTCAGTTGTCATGATCATTGTGATAGGAGTATGTGAACCTGCAACCATCTTAGCATGTCTACAAGAAGAGCACACAATTTCTTTGTCCCCTTTAAGCTTAGGCAGCCCACGTATGCGATCAAGAGCACTAACACGCGTTAGGTGATCAAAGCCTACGTGACCAAGTCTACGATGCCAAAAATATAAGTCCTTTGAATCATTAGCAACTAGACACCTATGCTTAGAGGAAGACATATTAAAATCAGCTTTAAAAACTCTTCCAAACCAAGACATGTTAAAAAAAAGCTCACTATTTGAACCTACAACTTTGCAGCAGTTTTTATTGAAAATAATTTCTAGATTTTCATCTAGCAATTGTGAAACAGAAAGCAAGTTGTATTTCAAAGTTTTGACAAGTGCCACATCCTTCAAAGTGTAGTGATCATTTACTCTATCCGAACCCTTAGCAATTATAGGAGTTGAAGAATTATCGGCAAAAGTAACATTCTCTACATGTGACACAAAAGAGAGGGAGGAGAACCATTCTTTGTTACCGGTCATGTGGCGTGAGCAACCTGAGTCCACAATCCAAAAATTCTCCTTCCTAAAACGTGTAACCTACATAGAAGTACAATACGTCGATGACTCAATACTGGGGTTAGTCAAAAGGCATTTAGGAATCTAGTACTGAGTCACGCGACGTGCAGTAGGAAAAACACGCAAAAGCTGAGACAAAACAGCAGGTTTATGAGTCGAAGTTTGAGGTTTTCTATTCTTAACTCTTTTAGAACAAAAACCAGTAGCTCCGGAGGCAAAAACAGAAGGTCCGGAGGTAAACTTTGAATGTTTTTGACTCAAAACAATAGGTTGTACATTCGGTTTAATGTGAGCAGCAAATTTTGCATGAAAGTTATGAGATCTAGCAACCATTCTTTCCCGTTTCCGTTGTTTAGCTAGTCTATAACAAAAATCTATGACATGACCATCTCTACCACAGAAGGTACAATGAAATTTAACTTTGTGTTCATGTCTAGATGAGCAAGCAATATTTTTATTTGAAACTGAATGAGACGACACTCCTGCAGATTTGAAAACCACTCCCTTTTGTTTAGGAACTGTTTGAATCAAACCACTTCCTAATGACTTAAAGTTGTGAAGACAACTCAAAAAGAATCACGTCAATTGGATCTGTAAAACTCGAGTTATGATAAAACCACCGACGAAAGGTAGTGATGTCCAGAAACTCGACGAGTAAAACTTGTCTGGAACAAGTCGGACGAACAAGGCACAAAAGTTCCTTCAAACTACGAATTTTATTCAATAGAACACAAGAGGAACAGCCCCAAAGTCATCTCTCACGAGCTCTGGGCTCTCTTGCTTATATAACCAGCCCTTAGGCCATCCCAATCTCAACTAGGACTCCAATCCTAATCTGATCACAATCGGAACTTTCCATAACTGCTTAGGACTCTTCTATACGCAGATAGAAGCAATCTTAAGACTTCCGAACACCTTAGGAACGTATCCCAACTTCCTAAACAACTCAAATTTGTGATCCACACGAAATCCTAACATAGCCAACTCGATATTTCCATACCGAGCCATAACCGACTCAGCTAGCAGCCTAAGTCTTCAACCGATACGATCCGATCCTTCCGATCAGATCTTCCTTCCATAATCCGTCTCTAGAAGCATATTGCCACGTCATGCACCTCATGCATACGTGCGAACACCTTCCTTTGACCTTCATATGCACTACCCTTGATTCAATCATCCTGCACGACCTCCTGACCCGCTCAACCACAGTTCCTCCTGAACTTGGTTGTTGGAACCTCATCTCCTCCTGAGACTAGTCCAATGGATCCCGTCACCAACCATGACTTGAACTCAAGCAACACCTGCACATGAATAAACAACCAATCCATACGAGCCCAAGTTCTCGACTTGACTCAAGTTAGTTCCGAACACAACACCCTACGTGAGAACCTCACATAAGCATGTTGCAAAACCACAATAACATGATATCATCCATGTCAACCAAAATGCACCGAAAACTTAGAAAATGAATACTAAGCAATCTTTCCAACAATGTAAAGCAAGTACGAAACATTGCAAATGAAAAGTAGAAGTATTGCGGTCAAGTTCCGGACCTTGCCAGAGCAACCCGGAGCTTGAGCTGGAGCTAACAAGAGCTAGTAGAACCTAGCGCCGGAGCTTACCAAAACTAGTACAACCAAGCTCCCGCCGGAGCTTACAAAACTAGCAAGACCTAGCGCCGGAGCTAACCAGAACTAGTCGGAACTAGTAAACCCAAAAGCCGGAGCTAGAAAAAGTACGTCGGAGCTTAGCAAAAGCATGCCGGAGCTATCAAAGTCATGCCGGAGCTAAAGATAAAGCTCACCGGATCTAACCAAAGCTAGTCGGACCTTACCAAAAAGTCGAACCTAGCATCTAACATAGCCGGAGCTACCCAAAACAAGCCGGACCTATGGTCGGACCTTGCTGTAGCTCGGAGCTAGAGTCGGACCTTGATAAAAATGTGTTTTGGTGATATTTAAAAACTTTTATCATCAAAGCCAAGTGTATTCACTACAAGCCAATGTATTCAGCACATATAGGTCTTACAAAGGAGTCCTATTCTCATTCATCATGGATGAGAAGAAGGTCTCCACTCACGGGGTAGATTGAAGAATGCTCGAGTTCCCATAACTTGTCATGCACACCACTTCACAAGGTGGATATGCTAGTTATGGAACTACACCTCCCATTGAAGTGTCATGAATATCCAAGTCATTGGAGATTTGTTTGGATAATCCAAGTCGTGGATATTCACATGATTTGTGAAAATCCATGTCATCATGGGACGCGTGGGAGTTATTTCCCTAAGACCCATGAAGAACTTTCTCAAACAACAACTCCAATGGCTACCATTCACAAGGAGGTCAAGGGTGGAATTAACATCACCCTTGTATTCAAGGAGGCTATGGCTTTCCAAGGGATTTAAGTTCAACTAGCCTACCTTGAAGTATCTTGTCCAAGCAGAAATCAAGACAACATTCACATGAAGATCTTGGCCAAGGACAAGAACTTAAGGAGCATTCAAAGTCCAAGATTTCCCACATCACATGTTGGGATTCCCACACTTTGACCAAACCCATTTAACATAGGGCAAGTGACATTGTGGATGAAGCGTTTCTTGTTTGATTGTGGAGTCCACATGTCATCATACCCAAGGAAGCCTTTGATCCATGATCAAGGTATGGGTTGATTCAATGGAATATTAATATGGTCAGAGTGGCACCCCTAAGAAGGACAAAGCCTCACCATGCTCATGAAGGAATACATTCAAGAGGGAGAACCCATCGCTACAACAACATGTCTATATCAATACAACGGGGAGAGGCTAGGGCCACCTTGTGGCCCACATGTCCAAACGATAGCCAAATGAGTTTGGCATGTCAAAATAGAAGAAATCATCCACATCTTCAACTCTGGGATTGGACGACAAATCATCGCGCTGAACAGAACGGAGGTAAGTCCTACTCATCGGACTTAAAAAAAATTCGGTGAGTCCTCGCCAATAGGTTAATTGGTAGTTATCACATATTTTGTTTCCAAAATTACATCAACCCTTGCATTTGCATGTTTGAAATTCCACACTTGCATGTTGGAAAGTAAAAATTTCCAACCATCATAATACTAAAAATTTGAATTAGGGGAGAAATTTAATTGGATATGAACTACGTGCATGACCACTTGAATTTATCTTCCTAGTTCAAACCAAAAAGATTTGCTTTGACCCTCATTGCATTTACAAGTTATTTCAAGTTGGGCAAGACAATTTGAAAATTGGGTTCAATTTGCTTTTGGCTAACGTAACCCGTTTTTGAGTTGTTTTATGTGTTCTTGATTAAAGTGCAGCTAGGTCAAAATTGTGAAGAGGTGATATGGCAAGAAAGTGGAAGGTTTCATCAAGCTCAAGTCACCATTGGGAGGATTTGAGAACACTTCTCTCCTTCAAACTCATTTTGAGTTTGAGGTATAGAAATGTTCAAGAGGATGACCCAATGGAGGAGCCAGAACCAAATCCATCGCCAAATCCAACCTCAACTTGGCATTTGACATCAACCATCATGCCTACGCCAAAAATCAAGGTTGTGAGTTTCTCACACAAAGACCTTCGTCACCAACTGCTCTTCGAATGAGGTATGAGTTTAGAATTTTTCATTGTTTGGTTTGCCATAGAATTGAATGCATTTGTGAGAAAAGTTGACACTTCCTCATCATTTAATTCTCATGCATCTTCACAAGAGTAAGTGTGGGTATTGACTTTTGGATCTCCAAAAGGAAATCCCACCTTACTTGGAAAAATCTAAAACAAGTACCTAGAATCCTTTAAGAATTGTTTTGTAAACTTAGTCATTTTTGTTGAGGTTTAGAAAACAAAACTTTTGGGCATGACTTAATTGGTGAATTGGCATATAGAAACTTGGCATAGTGACAACCATAATTTTGAATTGAGCTTCATGCATAGATGGTGCCACTAGATTTCAAACTCCTAGGAATAAGTGATATCCTTGCTCTGAAATTGAATTGCATTTTTAGGAGGAGTCACAAAATTTCAAATTCCTAGTGAGGTTCAGGAGGATAAAATTGAGAATCTTGTTTGTCATGGTCTAAATGATAAAAATTTGCTCTTGAAAGCTAAGATGGTTAGAAACTTTAAAAGGTGTAGGGATCCATATAGTGTATTTCTATCACATGCATTGCTATGATTAGGAGCTTTAGAAAATATGCAACATGAATTATCCATAAAGCTCCACTCTTATCAATGAATAACACATTGATCATAGATACACTTGACATTGGATCCAATGCATATTTGATTTTGTTCTTCCTCGTATGTACAAATGAAAGTTTGGTTACCTAACTCGAACGTTCATTTGTACAAGTCTCGGGAGCTAACCATCCCTCTCCATTCAAGAGAGGAAGTTTGCAGGAGTAATATTACTATGCAGGCATTCATGAAGCTGATTGTTGGGATCCCTAGAGGATTCCATTTGAACATCTCTTGGCCAAGGAGTAAATGAGGATGGTTGCTACCTATCAGAAATTATGCCCGAAGGTCAATCATAACTATACGAGGCTAGAGATTTGAAATGGGAACCCTCCACGAGCAACCAATGGGCTGCCACGAATGGGTGAGAGCATTATGCTCTCAACTATTTTAAGCACTCATTCAAGCTCAAGGGATTTGCCACCATCATTGGGTACAAGTTATTCCTATGTGGCTAAGAGTTATGATGTACCATGACCAAGGAATGACAAGATCACACCCAATTTATATTGGGTGCAAGTTGTTCCTATGTGGCTAGAAGGTATGTCATGCCTTAGCCAAGGAACAACAGATCACACTCAACCCATGTTGAGTGCATGCCATTCCTTTGTGGTTCTAGGTATGTTGTACCTTACCCAAGGAAAAACTGATCATACCCAATGCATGTTGGGCACATGTCACTCCCTTATGGTAAAAAGATATGATACACCTTAGCCAAAGAATGACAAACATACTCAATGTATGTTGAGTGCACGTCATTCCTTTGGATCTAAAGGTTATCATTGTACTAGCCAAGGAATGACGAATAACACCCAACACATGGAGACCCTGATGTGTGGACGATCAACATCGAAAACACTCTATTCAACCACACTCATGGTGTCCATGGGAGGAACAAAAACAATCAACACTCAACCCTCCATTGTCAAAACCACGCTGCAACAAGGATAGGCCAACTCATGGCCTACCTCCGTCGTTAGGGTTTCAACCCCTATCACGGACCTTGATCAATAATAAGCTTGGGGGAGGAACCCCACTTGAGGTAACTTGTATCACACCCACTGCATTTTTATTTCAAATCATCCATTGCATATTTACTTTCCATTCATCCACCATCCACCATGCATCTAAAAAATACATAAAAATAGGAACTTAGATAAAGATGTGCGGTAAGAATGATTTAGAATTCACATAGATGAAATGATGAATAGTTGCTCTATTTTATTATTCCTAAGTCCATAGTTTACAACTTGCTACTCTCCTAATATTGCTTAAATTGGCTAAAATTAACTTTGCCTTGATTTAGAAATTGTGGGTAGCAAAAGCTTAATCTACTTCTAGGTTGTTGGGAGATTTGAATTAGTAATAGGGCCGCTATTGCTATTTTGAAAGTGAAACTTGGATTTCCAGAGAAATTCTATGAAGATTTAAGTTTCCCTCATTTGATTGGAAATACCTACCAAAGCCATATGTTATTCGTACATAGAAAACACCT
Source organism: Tuctoria greenei (assembly GCA_036927565.1). NCBI lineage: Eukaryota > Viridiplantae > Streptophyta > Magnoliopsida > Poales > Poaceae > Tuctoria > Tuctoria greenei. The sequence continues at coordinate 34,507,111 of JAYESD010000006.1, read as the reverse complement.
TATGCATATGCTATTTGCTTTCACATTGAGCCTAGTCAAACTAGTATAGACCTATGTGAGAAATCAATCAATTCTTTTTGAATTCAAGACTTCACTTGCACATGCTATACTTCTACACTAGAAGGAAGCAAAATTCCATCATATCCACCATTCCACAACAAAAAGAGAAACTCCATGCTATTCATAGTTAGCACTCTCTTCAAGTTATTGCATAAAAAGGAATAGAAGACATGGCTACAAGAAAAATAAAAAGAAAATGCATGCTTATATCATAAGCATGAGAAAAAAAAAGAAGAAATAATATGCTTACTCCATAAGAATTAAAAAAGGTAGCCATGTTTCATCCTTGCAATTAAGAGAGTCCACATCAAAAAGAGTCATCTCAATGTTTCCACATCCACCTCCATTCCATCACACATGCACAAGTCTTGATTCAAAAGTTTGAATTGATTTCTCCTAAGGCTTGCTCTTTTGACTTAGCAATATTATGTGTTGCAAATATGCCTACTTACTTTCCCTACCAAGCTCCACATACAAGCCATATTCAAAGAGTAGGAATAGTATAGACATAATGCCTTGGTGAGGACAAGTTTCCACTATACACAAAGGAGTGATTGAGAGAATCAATTGAGGTACTTATAATCTAATTTGAATCTCTCTGAAATTTAAGTGGAACTTGATATCTAGGCTATGCTTGCTCCATTTGCTGTTCTATCTTTCAATTACCCATGGATAGGAGAAGGCATAACTCCCATAATGACTTAAGAAGGGTGAAGTACCATAGCCACTTTTTGCAATACTAGGTAGAGTATTTTGTTGTGAACTTGGTACTTTCGAGAGGTAGAATATTGTAGCAACTCCTGATCATCAACCTAAAGTCTTGACTTTGCTCGGGACGAGCAAAGGATAAGCCTGGGGGAGTTTGTTGACGGCTGTTATATACCAATTTCATCCGTCAATTTAACTCAATTGTGTGAAGGATTTGTCATTTCTTGCACACACCACCTTTCTATCTAACCCAATTCCACTTGGACGTGGAGAAATATGTGTATGCAGCATTTTATGAAGGAAATGAGGAAATGTAGAGGGACCAATCCTATAAAATATCATCCCAGCCAATCAGGCGACGATATGTGGCATCCCATGGATCAAATGGCCCACAAACAGAAGTATCCAAGGAGATCCAACGGTGTATCACCCATATACATCAAGGGGGCCCACTTGGCAGCCACCTGGAGGAAGCACTCCGCATTTGGAGTGCTGACCAGGTCGGCCAAACCCCTGGTTCGGCCGACCTCTTCCTGGCGCCAAACGCGGTCAAATGATGCGTGTTGGCTCCTCCTGGCTTGAAGGAGTCAATGGTGACTGATTCGCGTGCTTTTGGTGGCGGGAACCGACCTCAACACTAATATAAATAGGACCCCCTACCCCTCACTTCAACACACACCACTTGGGCATCATTCTATTGTATACACTATCTTCCATAGTCCTTAGAGGAGTTAGGATGTAGAGAGGAGAGCCTCTAGTCCCAAGTACAAATTGGGAAAGGAGTAGAAGGAGGCTCTCTTTCCAACTCTACATTGGGAAAGGTATGGATTATGTATTCCTTCTTGTATTTGTGACTTTGTGCTCAATAAAGATATTATCTTTAGTCTTCTTTTATACGTATACTTGGACAAAGAGTTTCTTGTTTGATTGTGGAGTCCATGTATGTGGAAGGTATAGTCTTTATGATTTCACTCTCATGATCACATCTTATGGTCATAAACACTATAGACCCCCACTATAGTCTATGTAGTTATGATATGATTAGGTTAATATGAATGACTTATGCTATGCTTCAACATTGGTTCAATGATGTTTAGGTTAGTCATTGCCTTAGGATGGCTTGTTCCATGGCTCCTAAGGTATTTGCTTAGTATGCTAGCATGGTGCTAGGGTATTTAAGTAGCGTTGGATGTCTCATAGACCCACGGATTGAAGAGGTAGGCAGTAGGTGGTGACAGCCCAATCTGTCCTTTGTAATCCTCCACGCTCGACTATGCCACAGGCTCTTGTTGGGAGTCGCCCTAGTATTGCTAGGGGTAAGCCCGTGCCTGATGTGTTGAATAGCATTGCATAGGAATTCATCGTTGACGTGACCATTAGTATCTACCTTAGGCTATGTATATGTATTAGGAGCATTGTAGGAGCAACTCTCTAACTCTCAATCCAATCTCCCTCTAGGACCCATTTTACCCTTTAGAATAGATTGCCTAGGTGTGTGTCACACTACCCCTATTATCAACTTACCCCTATCCGGATAATGGATTAGTATCCCATAGCTTGACCATAAGAGTAGTATATACTTTACTCCATTGCCTTCCTTTGGGATAAATATGATACCCTTGTGAATACTCATGGGTGAAATGCTACAACGGTATCTTCCGTGCGCTTGAGGATCTCATCTCTTTACCGAAGATGATCTGTGGTGTTAAGAAATACCAACAAGCATTTCTGGTACCATTGCCGGGGATGATTTGTTAATATATCTTAGGAGCCGTCAACAATGGTCAAGCTATGGGATACTAATCCATTATCCGAACAGGGGTAAGTTGATAATAGGGGTAGTGTGACACACACCTAGGCAATCTATTCTAAAGGGTAAAATTGGTCCTAGAGGGAGATTGGATTGATAGTTAGGGAGTTGCTCCTACAATGCTCCTAATACATATACATAGCCTAAGGTAGATACTAATGGTCATGTCAATGATAAATTCCAATGCAATGCTATTCTACACATCGGGCATGGGCTTACCCCTAGCAATACTAGGGCGACTCCCGTCAAGAGCCTGTGGCATATCCGAACGTGGAGGATTACAAAGGACAGATATGGCTGTCACCACCTACTGCCTACCTCTTCAATCCGTGGGTCTACGAGACATCCAACGCTACTTAAATACCCTAGCACCATGCTAGCATACTAAGCAAATACCTTAGGAGCCATGGCACAAGCCATCCTAAGGCAATGACTAACCTAAACATTGTTGAACCAATGTTGATTGCATAGCATAGTCATTCATATTAACATAATCATATCATAACTACATAGACTATAGTGGGGTTCTATAGTGTTTATGACCATAAGATGTGATCATGAGAGTGAAATCATAAAGACTATACCTTCCACATACATGGACTCCACAATCAAACAAGAAACGCTTTGTCCAAGTATACGTATAAAAGAAGACTAAAGATAATATCTTTATTGAACACAAAGTCACAAATACAAGAAGGAATACATAAGCCATACCTTTCCCAATGTGGAATTGGGAAGAGAGACTCCTTCTACTCCTTTCCCAATTAGGACTTGGGACTAGAGGCTCTCCTCTCTACATCCTAACTCCTCTAAGGACAATGGAAGATAATGTATACAATAGAATGATTCCCAAGTGGTGTGGTGTTGAAGTGAGGGGTAGGGGGTCCTTTTTATACAAGTGTTGAGGTCGGTTCCCACCACCAAAAGCGCGCGAATCAGTCTCCATTGACTCCAGGGAGCCGGGAGGAGCCAACACGTGGAGGCTGACCGAGTTTGGTGCAAAGACCAGGTCGGCCGACCCCCTGGTTCGGCCGACCTGGTCATTGCACCGTTTCTCATGTGCTTTCTCTAGGTGGCTGCCAGGTGGGTCCCATTGATGTATATGGGTGATACACCATTGGATCTCCTCGGATACTTCTGTTTGTGGTCCATTTGATCCATGGGATGCCACGTGTTGTCGCCTGATTGGCTGGGATGATATTTTATAGGATTTATCCCTCTACATTTCCTCATTTCCTGCATAAAATGCTGCATACACATATTTCTCCAAGTCCAAGTGGAATTGGGTCAGATGGAAAGGTAATGTGTGCAAGAAATGACAAATCCTTCACATAATTGAGTTAAATTGACGGATGAAATTGGTATATAACAGCCGTCAACAAGCACCTCGCTACATTGGACCATTCAAGATTTTGGACAAAAGAGGAGAAGTAGCATACAAGTTGGAGATGCCAACTCATTTTTCAGACGTACATGATGTCTTTCATGTTTCCCAGCTCAAGAAATGCTTGAGAGTACCGGAAGATCAAGTGCCCATGGAAGGATTGGAACTAGAGGAAGATTTGACTTATGCCGAACAACCAATCAAAATCTTGGAAACCAAGGAGAGAGTCACAAGGAACATGGTTATTAGATGGTGTAAAGTTCAATGGAAGCACCACACAGAAAAAGAAGCAACGTGGGAATTGGAGGATGATCTCAAGAAGGTATTTCCCTATCTCTTCTCTTCCACGTTGAATCTCGAGGGCGAGATTCATTTTAAGGGGGTGGGGGGGGGTAGGTTTGTAACACCCTCATTTTCATGCATCATGCCCTACATACATTCACAAACATGTTTAACATTAACCCACATAAAGTGGAATAGGTTTAAAATTGATTTGGAACAAAACTGCACTTAAAATGCTGAAAAGTGCGGAGTAGTGCGATTTTAGTGAGGACTAGTCCGATTTCTCTCTGACTAAAAACGGACTTGTCCGTTTTTGCTGCGGACTAGTCCGATTTTGCCTCTGGAAACTTTTGGACTTCTATGATTTTGTGCGTACTAGTCCAATATTCCAAGAATCCTTGAAAATTTGCTAAGTCCCTGGACTTGTCCGGACTAGTCTGGTGTTCCAGCGGACTTGTCAGTTTTCCTCTCTGACTAAAGTTGGACTTGTCCGAGTTTTGGCCAGACTTGTCCGATTTCTCTCTAGACAACTT